>JAJKFL010000009.1:17727413-18927413 GCA_021186555.1 Reticulitermes speratus | reverse complement strand
CAGTTCATAACAGCTTTCCGATGTTTGTTTACTATCATATATATATATATATATATATATATAGCTAACTAGGTCCATGCAGCACAGTCCTTCTTGAAAAGCCAGTAGTTCCACAGCTAGAAATCTGCATTTTATGGAATGCAAAGATTCATTATTGTGGTCACAACACTCAGCCACTTGTCTTCGTCCTGGGCCAGATTAATCCATTTCGTGCCCTCCTATCCTATTTATTGAAGATCCATTTTAATATTATCCCATCTCTGTCTAGGTCTTCCAGGTGATCTCTTCCCTTCATGTTGTCCCACTAAAACCATGTTGCAGCTTTCCTGTCCTCCCTACATGCCACACCCTTCCCATTTTTCTTGATTTGATCACCGGATGAGTGCAACCTATGAAGCTCATTATGCTGTTTGTTCCAGTCCCCTATTTGCCTCTTCCCCTTCAGCCCACGTATCTTCCTCAGCACACTGTTCTGACGCCTGAGCACATATTCTTCCCTCAGTGTGATACCAAGTTTCACACCCAGATGTTTGATATATATTTTGTTCCTAACGTGATGTGTGTAGTTTTTATTTTAGAATATAGTCTGCTGTTTTTTATGCAATGCATGAAATCAGAAGTGACATACTTCTTTTCCAACTTGTATGTTATGTATGTGTGTATGTATGTTTTGTTTGGTAATGGCCGCTAGATGTGTTTTTGTAATCATTGGTGCTATGAGCTGTTGTCAGAAATGGATGGTTGAGTTGGGTATGGGGTGGTGGTAGTTCAGGAGGAGGAAGTTGTCAAGTGTACCAGTATTGTGAATGGAAGGTGATGGATTTTATGTTAGCTTCGGATCCCAAACGTTTACATAAGTTTATTCACGTACTGAATAAGTATAATTTGCGCGTGAGAATGGCCAGTAAAGTTTTATGCAAATGGGAATTCTTTCATATGTTATAAACGATGTGCTGTTTTAAATAGGATTAAAGAGTGAGAGAGCAAAAAAGTGTGATAAAGTGGCGTCTGTATGTAAGGGTACATGGTTTGAGAATCACATTTATCGAAGAAAGTTGTGTAGTATTGTTGCATTATGGTGTTTTGTGAAGCCGCGATGTCAATTTCTCAAAATGAATTCGGTTTTATTCGAGGATGGGTGAATTGGTATAATTTTATAATTGAAGTTCATGTTATCAAAGCCGTGGATAATGAAAAGAAACTTGGAGTGTGTGGAAAAACAGTGCAAGTAGATGCAGCTGAAATAGATAATTGACGTACACAACGGCCACCAGTAAAAGTTCAGGACTGTTGCTGTCACGAAGTATGGACTGGTGACAAACGAGTTGTGTCCAGTTTCTGTTCGTGTTGTGACCACCACAGGTTGGGTGGGCAGAAAAGTCCTAGCACAATCTCAATATTGCTATATTTATTGCCATCGAACACAACAATCCTTTATTGCGTTTATCAATCATGCAGTATTGTTAAACGCAATAAAGGATTGTTGTGTTTGACGGCAATAAATATAGCAATATTGAAATATTACGACATAACGGGATGAATTCAATAAAAACCAGTACAATCAGTTCATCTGTAGTAACCCCGTGCATAGTTTTTTCTCTCCTCCATGGTGAGCGAATATCACGGTTTGTTTCAGATTCGGGAAAGCAGCTACAGAAACATGCGAAGTGCCGGAAACTGTTGATCGAAATGAAGCCTATTCTCGTACGTTTGTCTTTGAATGGTTTTAAAGATTAAGAGCGGGACCTGAGGGTCTTGATGATGGTCCAAGGAGTGGACGTCTGAAAGTTCGTAAACTTATGACATGAATGAATTTGTACATATCATTTCCATATGCCATGAAGGGTTTGAGTAAAAACAACTCCATGTGATGCTGTTTAGCATTTATTAGTTTTGTGAAAATGATACTGTGCAAGCAATGCGGAAGGCATAAATGAAGTTTTGCCCATAGTTCTACATTTTTCTTCAGATTTGTATAAAGTCCAGCATAGAAGATTTCCATGCAATGTCGCCGTTTCGTGAATGTCGGTGCCAGTAAAAAAAAAACATACTTAACATATGGACGTAAATGGAATTTGACCGGTACTGCCTACAAGTTTTGTCCGATTTGTTTAAAATTTGGTGTGGAACATCTTTGTGCATTTTCAATGAGCCGTTGTGATTTTCGTGAAAATCAGCGCAGTGAAAGCTGTACTTTACTTTGGGGCATAAATGGATTTCTGTCCGTACTCTCCATATTGTCTGATTGTGTGAAATTCGGTGTAAGAGATCTGAATAGTAGGGATTCATTTCCAACACCTGCTTTAACATGTGGTAAGTTATATAATACAATTGTTAAAGTACATTCTGTGAGTGAGTTCCACTTTAAACTGGACACTCTGTAGGAGTGAATATTATGTTAGTAGCATCAGTTTTTGAAATGTTTTTTTGTAAGTTCTAAAAATGACAAACTGGCATTAAAAAAGAGGAAAAGTTGCTGGATGAACAGTAAACAAATACCAGCTTATTTGGAGGTATCCTCCATATTTGCAGGCTGTGGTCTTCACAACTGAAGGACTTGCCATCCGGTAGTGACAATGGCTTATCTTTGCATGATGTCAACAAAATAATTTATCTTATGCCAGCATTTACTTTGCAAACTCCCATTGATCAGAACTCACAAAAAAGTTGATGATCATTAATAAGGAATATGTAGTCCTCGTCTAATGTTGCTTCTGACAATGTTTCCCAGAACATTTGAATTTTAGTTACCAGAAAATTTGATAATGCCATATGGTGTCACGTCTCAAGGGAGAGTATTCTTCATATTCAGAGCTTTGAGAACCTCAAGTCTCACACTAACTGGAATGAAATGGTGCATCAGAACTGCTAGTTTAATGCACAGTATATTTAATTTAAACATGTTCTAGCAATTTGTTTGCTCAAAGTAGGTCTCCATACATATTTTAATAATAAAAGTTGCTTTGCTGAGATAGTGATGCACTTAACTCTGGTTATGTTCACTTACATTCAGTTTTTATGTACAACATTTGGCAACACTGTGGATCCACCAGCTCTTATTTCCATCAGGTGTTGTGTCATTGGTGTTTATATTCAATTTGCATCATGGTTGTAAGTAAAGTAGTGTTTGTTTGGAATGTGGGCATAATTGTATTAACAGAAAATTTTAGGACATTCTGTATATTGTGTGCAGAACCCACATAATGAAGTGTCCCCCTACTGATTGTAATTGTGATGTAAAGGATATAACATTTTAATGCAACAACTGTAAAATATAGTTCTCACTCATGTAAACTATATCAGAATTTGTGCTTTAGTTTCTAATAATAACGTAACTAATACTGTTGAATCTAAGCCTGTACACTGACATTGAATTTCGTTTTTTATTTATGCTTGAAGGGAAGATATTCCCCCCACCCCCACAAGTATTTTCATGTCATAGTACTGCACTATGTAGATGGCAGCCCCACATAGGAAAACTGTATGGCCCTCTTACTAACAGCCCTACTGTTAGCCTGTAGTGGACCTGTGATGGCCACACAAAACACTGCGCCCCAATGACCAATTGTAAGAACTATAATCGTACAAGCTAAATACTGTTTGGCTAACTAAAACTTCCAAAACTTAAATTAAGAATGCATAGTTTTTAATAATCTCAAATATCTAGTGTTAAAAAACATCTGAGTGTGGAGTAACATCCCATGTAAGTGTTATTATTTGTTGACCTTACAACTGTATTAACATTTCAAGTCAAAATTACCACATTAGGTGTGGCTACATGTTTTGACTGTGGTGGTCATCCTCAGGCCATCCAATTAACATAAAATTTAACATCCAATGTGTTTATGCTGTACACAAGACTGTGTCATCTGAATTTGAGAACTGTTGGACTGGTTTTGATCAAATTGTATATTTTATGTCCTTCACATCTGCATTGCTTGTTTTATGCTGTAGCATTTGCGAATGAAAATTCAGGTGCAGTAACAGAGTGAACGCACTAGAAATATTATGTATGCGTGTATTTTGTAACATTAAATTTTTTTAACCATGAAAATAGCACAGCATTGCATAGAAATACAGTGACCACATAGTTAAACTCTTTTGCCCACATTGTTAGACATGCTGTCATTTGTAGTGGCAAAGTGTTAATGAACTATTAAAGTATATAATATTAATTTCCATATTTTGTAAACTTGTTGAATTTAATTACATTATAATACATCTTAAAATTGATGTACCATTAAAATACTGAAGCAAACTTCCCGAAAGCAAAGCATGCCATATGATCTGTATCTGTCTGGATAAACTGCTGTAATTAATGTCTAGATAAGTATAAAATTCTAATGGATAATGGCATAGTAACAAGTGTGAGGATAAAATCAAAGAGGTTGGGCGTGGATTGGATTCATCTGACCCAGGATAGGGACGTGTGAACACAGGAATGAACGTATTAGTTCAATGCAATGTAGGGAGTTTCTTGACTGGGTGAGGACATATTAGCTTATCCAGAACTCTGTTGCTAGTGGTTGGTTGGTTGGTTGGTTCATCAGTTAATAGTTAAGGGATAAAAGGTTTGTATTAATACTTATCATTGTGTAGTAATTTTGTTTATCAAATTGTATGTAAAGGTGTTTTCTCAATTCTTCCAAGCCTTTATTGGTAAAGAAGTTGAATTTTTATTACTGAAACACCATAAAAAATATTTTATTTTTTCAATTTATTATTATTATTTTTTAGAAATTGGTATTTCAACTTTCAGTAATGCTTCAAAAACAACTGATAATGATGGGCAGTAAGTAAGTTGTATGCTTCAATAGTTCTTGTGGGAAAGAAGGCATTATGGAGATGTTGATTTTCTAACAGAATTCAAATATTTTCAGGTTTTTATCTACCAGTGCTGTTTTATTACTACAGAATTCAGCTTATGAACATCTAATACCTACCAGTAAAGTCTTGGAAGAATACAGAGTACATGTCTTATATACAACTCGGTAGAAAAGATTACTATGCAGTTATTAATGTATAATACTCCTGTGTGTGTGTGTGAGAGAGAGTCACACCCTGGTTGCAGTGGCACCCAGTGTTACTGCATCATGTGTTCTCTGTGAGGTATGCTCGTGTTGAAGAAACAGTTTTTATAGTTGAGGTGGACTCTGTTGTGAGGTATCAGCTGAGTCTGAATAAGCATTTGAGCATTGAGCCTATAATCTAACATAGCATAGCCAGGTGACAGCACTCCAGTAGATGAAACTAATGCTTGGATTGGTGTAAGAAAAAAGAAACAAGCAGTGACACAGGCTGTGAGTAGCAAGTGAATATTATGTCAGCCAGTAATATGACTCACTAGGGCTGTATGAAAGGAAGCAGCATAAATCTTGGTTTGACGAAGAATATTCAAAATTTATAGATCAACGGAAACAGGCTAGAATGCATTGATTACAGAATCCATACCAAAGTAATGTAGATAATCTGAACAATATAAGACATGAAGCTAGTGGACATTTCAGGAAAAAAAGAAGGAATATCTGAAAGCTAAAATTAATGAACTTGATATTAACAGTAAGAACAAGAATATCAGAGACTTGTATAGGGGCATCAGTGACTTTAAGAAGGGTTACCAGCCTAGAACTAATGTAGTAAAGGATGAGAAGGGTGATCTGGTTGCAGACTCCCAAAGTATTGTGGCTAGGTGGAGGAATCATTTCTTTCAGCTATTGAATGTTCATGGGATTAAGGATGTCAGGCAGACTGAAATACATACAGCAGAGCCACTAGTGCTTGAGCCCAGTGCCTCTGAGTTTGAGATGGCTATTGAAAATCTAAAAAGGCACAAATCACCAGGTATTGATCAAATTCCAGCAGAATTGATTAAAGCAGGAGGTAGGACAATTTGTTCTGAGATCCATAAACTTATTAATTCTATTTGGAATAAGAGGAATTGCCTGAGCAGTCAAAGGAGTCAGTCATTGTACCTATTTATAAGAAGAGTGATGAAACAGATTGCAGTAATTGTAGAGGCATATCACTTTTGTCAACCACATACAAAATTCTATCCAACATCCTTCTCTCAAGGTTAACTCCATATGCAGAGCAAATTATTAGGGAGCATCAGTGTGGATTTAGATGTAACAGGTCAACTACTGATCATATATTCTGCATTTATCAAATACTTGAGAAAAAATGGGAATACAATGAGGCAGTGCACCAGCTATTATAGACTTTGAGAAAACCTATGATTCAGTTAGGAGGGAGGTCTTTTATAATATTGTCATTGAGTTTGGTATCCCCATGAAACTAGTAAGGTTAGTAAAAATGTGTCTAAATGAAATCCAGGTAGGCAAACATTTGTCTGACACTTTTCCTATTCAACTTTGCCTTAGAATATGCCATTAGGAGGGTTCAGGCAAACCAGGAGGGCTTGAAATTAAATGGTACACATCAGCTTCTGGTTTATGCTGATGATGTTAATATAATGGTCAGGAGCATACATGCTATAAAGAAAAACACAGAAGCTTAAGTAGTCGCTAGTAAGGAGATTGGTCTAGAAGTAAATGCTGAGAAAACTAAGTACATGGTCATGTCTCGAGATCAGAATGCAGGACAAAATCACAACATACAGATAGATAATAAATCCTTTGAAAGGGTGGAACTGTTCAAATATTTGGGAACAACCCTAACAAATTGAAATTCCATTGAGGAAGAAATTAAGTGCAGATTGAAGTCGGGGAATGCTTGTTATCATTCGGTGCAGGATCTTCTGTCTTCCAGTTTGCTATCCAAAAATACAAAGATTAAGATATACAGAAGTATAATTTTGCCTGTTGTTTTGTATGGGTGTGAGACTTGGTCTCTCACACTGAGGGAGGAACATAGGCTGAGGGTGTTCGAGAATAGGGTGCTGAGGAGGATATTTGGGCCTAAGAGGGACGAGGTAAGAGGGGAGTGGGGAAGACTACATAACGAGGAACTTGATGATCTGTACTCATCACCAAATATTATGTGGATGATCAAATCAAGAAGAAAGAGGTGGGCGGGGCATGTAACACATATGGGGGAGAGAAGATGTGCATACAGGATTTTGGTGGGGAGACCTGAGGGAAGGAGACCACTTGGAAGACCCAGGCATAGATGGGAGGATAATATTAAAATGGATCTTCAAGAAGTGGGATGGGGGAACATTGACTGGATTGATATGGTTCAGGATAGGGACAGATGGTGGGCTCTTGTGAATGCGGTAATGAACCTTCGGGTTCCATAAAATGCAGGGAATTTCTTGACTAGCTGAGGACCTGTTAGCTTCTCAAGAAGGACTCTGCTCCATGGACTTAGTTAGTTAGTTAGTTAGTTAGGAGTTAGTTAATAATATGACTCATGTGGCTATTAATATTAATACAGACTTTGATTTTCACAGTAGTTAGTATACCCCTGTGTATAAGAGTTTTATATTCATCTAATAGATGTTAATTAAAATACTTCATCTGGATAGATAAGGATTATATATGATATCCATACAATTTGTTTTTGAAAGTTTTCTACCGTCTTTCAACCTTTCATTAATTATAAGATGTATTACAATGCCAGGGCATCCAACATGTCGCCTGCTTCAGATTTTTAGCACAAGCAATGTTTTCCAAATTAGGTAGCATATGTGAAATTGTAGACCAGTAGGGTGTAACCACCTGTTCACTGCTGCTGTTGTGTAACTGACTGCCACTGGGTGTCATTGAATTAAGATTTAATTTCTTGCTTATTTTCAGGACTTGATGTGTTCTATGAGGATGGATAAATGGTTAATTCATGCTGCCGGCACACACATATGGATTTCCTATCTCGTGGCTCACTATTGAAAAAGTTTGGATGCCCATATTATAATGTAATTAAACTCAATAACAGTTTTGTAAGAAATATAAATTAAAATTTTACCCTTGTATGTTGATGGTAATTAAACTTCTAAGAGTTTAATTTCATTCATGTTATGTTACATCTCATCACTGTGAAAGGAGTAGTCTCTGCAGCCTGTCCTCTCTTGAAGGGATTTACTGTTGTCATACATTTACTGGTTATTGTACATCACTAACCCTTTGGCTTCCAAGACAGTACTTTAGGTGGTCTTTTTCCCACCATCCTTTATACATGACATGAAACAGTAGTTCTGGGGCTGATGTTTTCATGAAGTATGGTTTGATGCATAAACAAGTTGTAGCTGGTTTCTTTTTATTCGTGTTATGACTACCAAGGATTAGTGACAAGAGTTTTACCTCAATCACTTGTCTGTAATCACCCTGTGTGTAAGTTGTATTTTTCTTTGTTGTCTTGAAGCAGTGAGCAAACATCAAGGTTTGTTTCAGCCTTTGGAAAACAGCTATAGAAACGTGACATTCTTGGAACTGTTTATGGAAACTAAGGTCTCGAAGGTGATCCAAGGAGTGGGTGACCTCAACTGCTCTAAATCTGAAAACAGTTGACAAAATTTAGCCAGAGACCATCAGATGACCCCAAAATTTATAGAGGATCAAGTGCACATTACAGTTGAGACACTTTGTCAGGTTCTTCATGAAGGTTTGGGAAAGAATTTGTCCCACACAAGAGCAACAGGAGCGCAGAGTCACAGCTTGTGAAGAATTTACCCAGGCCCATCAGACCAATCTTCACTTTCTCATTTGCATTGTTACTGGATACAAGTGTTGTATACAGTATAATCCTGAAACAGTATGCCAGAGCAAGGAGTGGAGAACAGAATTATGATTGATGTCCAGAAAGTTTTGTTTGCAAAGGTCAAGGATCAAAACATTGCACACCTTTTTTTAAACGGTGTGATTTGCAAAGAATGTGTGCCTGAAGGAACAGCAGTGCCGTTGAATCCTCCATAATATATTAATCTTAATATCTATACCTTCGTTCTGGCAACAGTCTATATTGAAAGATTCATAACAAAATTTTGAGGTTTTTCTGTTGTTGAATTATTCACTGCTGTTCTACATTTAACAGGATATGTTCACTGGTATGCCATAAACAAATGAAGTCTACTTCTTTTTTTTCAATTTGGTGGGAAGTTATTATATGTTATGTTTAGTAAGCATAAGTGGTATGTTAATTTTGCAAGATGGGGGGAGGGGGGAATAGATGATGAAGCATGCTACAAAGGCTGAAGTATTGTATCACTGCAGTGTTGAATTTTCTAAAAGTGTATGTAGTTGTTAAAACATTCATAGGTACATTATTATTGCCTTGTATACGAGTATAATATTGAAGTATGTATTGTGTGAAGCATTGCTAAACTTTTGCTGTCTTAACTAACATCTTGCACTCTGAATTGTATTTTCTTAGTAAGAAATGGAATCTGTGAAAGTAGATCATAACAGATATGATTCCTGTATTAATATTTTCAATTTCCTGTTGATTTCACTGGACTGTTTTCTGGTACCTTTACAAATTGTCTCAGGTTTTCCTACTGAAGTGGAAACATTTAGTGTATTATGAATGGACTGATAGATCAGTTTTGGAACAGTTGCCCTGGAGACACCATCATTTTGTTCTGTAACACAAGCTTATAGCTGGGGAAGATAATTTCACTTTCTGAATTTTGTTTCTTATTGGGTGTTTGCATTATTGATTTAGGGCTAGCCAGCACTTTGGTGATGAATGCAGTCTGACTTAAACCAATTTTACAGCACAGTTTGCATCCACCATTCTGACAATGGTGTCTAAAAAAAAGCGATCATTAGCCCTTGAGGCAGAAGTAACAGAGTCTGTGGGCAAGAAGGTGCGGCTGAGTGATGGTGCAAGCACAAGCTACAGCATTGCTCCAGTAGCCAATAAGTCTGACAGGAGCAATGTAGGTGGGTCACGGAGCGTGAAGTCAAAGGACACAAGGGACTCCATTATTAAAACTGAAGTTGAGGAAGAAGAGATTGAAGAAGTAGAAGAGGTTGATGAAGATGACATGGGCCAGACACATCACACAAATCAGTCAAATGTTGGTGAGTTGACTCATTTTTTGTTGGGCTGTACATTGAAAATGATATGCACATTGGGTTTTTGGTTTTTTATTATGGAAAATACACAAGGGCTGGAAACGTATCTAAAAACAGAGGTCTAAGAATATACCTGTGTATTAATATTCAGAATCCTGCCATTACTTTAAGGTTAAAAAAGTATGTCATGAAAAGGAAAAGCAGCTGCTTTCTGATGGTTCATTATTTTGTGAATTTGGGGGTAAGTTTCACAGTAGCTCTTAAGATGTAGCAGAACCAGGCATCTGTTGCACACCTTGTGGGGCATTAATGGAAATGGTTTGGGTGGAGTAGGTGTTAAAGATGTCAAAAAATGTGATTATTACTTGCAGTCTCAAAGAGATCTCCCAGGTACCCTATAGTACAGAAGGGTAATATTTTGTAAGGAGTGGCACACAAGAAAGTAACTCTGCCCTGATTTCAGCAGCAGCAAGTGTAGTCATGTGATCACAGTAGCTCCACGGGCAGCTGGGATGCCTGGGGATTAACATCCTTTAATAACAATAAAATAACTTTTCAAATGTAATGTCACTGTGTTGTTCTTCTATTGCTAATAAAACTCTTATTGCCATTGGCACTAAGATGGGCTACTTTTTCTTGCGCCACTCTCTATAATGTTTTCAGCTGTATTTGTTTTGAAGTTTTGAAGTGCAGCTTTTTCTTGGTTATGTACATTGTGTGAGGCCATATCAACTACATAAAAAAAATGTCTTCATGTGTCCTTTCACTGTATGACAAATTATTGGGAAAGGAGCTGAAATTTGGTTTTGTCTGCAAACAGCTAGAATGCTGTTGTTGTAATCAGTACTCACCTAAATTTCATTACCTCTTGTTCTCCACCATCATTTAAGGGTTTTTTTTTTCTTGTTGCATGTCAGTTTCTGTGTGAAAGATTGACAGGACACATACCTTTCTGAATTCTACTTAATGGCAAAAATGTTCTTACAACTCCACAGACAGCTTTTGCTTTATCTAGTTGTGGTGAATCCTGGTCTAGAAATCAGGGCATGCAGAAGTGCAGCTGCATGACGGGGAGTACCAACGTAACAATACTGTCTTTTCCTTTTCAATGAGAGTGCATATGCAAAACACCTACATAAGAGGTGAGTCTACCCACCTCCATGGCCTGGTGGATACAAAGCTAAAGAACATGGTGGCATATAAGCTAGACAATGCCTGCAGCTGATTCCAAACAACATGGTAGAGCTTGAGGAATTTTTTTTTTTTAATTTCTGCACTGCTAACGATACCAGACCATTCACCACTATTACAAAGTTTGTGGTTTGGACTTCCTGACAGATTTTTTTTTTCTACTTATCCTAACATTTTCTGCTGCATGAGTTCCTTCCTTACTCTTCATCATCTTGCAGCTGAAAAAATATTTTACACTGTTTGTGGGTTCAACTTCCAATCCCATTCTGTTCCAGTATGATCCTGGCATTTTTGCCTCCATCACCAATATAACCACTGGAATCTGTTTTGTCATGTGTGTTAATTTCATCAATAAAGCAGAAGGCTCTGTCACTAGTAAGCAAAACTTCACACATGTCCTTATCCATATACCATGTTTACATCTGACTACCAGGGTACAGACTTACGGATGGAAACCATTTATGTTGTCACCAAACTCTTCACACAAATATTGCAATGCATATTCATGTTACAGAATAATGTAGAAAAACATTAGATAGTGACATGGTCACCATCTTATCAGGAAGTTGAAGGTACATGGTAAACTGCTGAGGCAAATTGATTCCATAAGCCATTACACTTGAATTGTTCCATAAAATTAAACTAATGGGTTAATCTGTGTGCTGAGCAGATGTGTAGAAAAATTATGGTTAAGATTTTTTACAATACTTGTGTTGTATGGGGAGGTTTCACTCTTTGCACGTCTTTCATATCACATTTGAGCACAAAAATTATGTATGCAAGGAATTTTTGTATGATTTATCTACCACAGGTATCTTGTAGGATAAATCAGAGTGTTAATCTTAAAAAATTCTGTTCTCCCCAGTAATGTGAATTATAGCTAATTGCTTTCGGTAGCAACATCTTCCAATGTGCTGTGTACAGAAGCTTATGGTTTGTGATATGTGTTGAGAGTTGTGATAAAATAATGTGGTCCATGATATCCCAACATGTGTAGCTTGCATGATCACATCCATGCTATGTTAACATCATGCAAGTAGTGAACCACTTGCCTCCTGGATCTTCTGACACCTGAGTAGTGAAGTATCGCATCTGTTTCAGATATTCCCGACTGGCCAGAAGCCGATCTCATGGAGCTTTTGAAGCATATTGAGAAAGAGATTCCACAGAAAGATAGTCTTCGTTTTGATTCCCGTGCAGACAAGCTGAACTGGGATAATGTAAGACAGCAGATGAATTTAAATTTTGCATCCAAGATTTTTGTAAGCTGTGTATAAGAAACACTAAACTGGGACTTTCAGTAAGAACATAAGACTTAAGCTGTCTTGTAACTACTTGTTCATGTGGAAAGAATTGCAGAATGTATGTCAGTTGTCATGCAAATTCTCAGTTCATTAAATTAATGAAGCTGCAACCATTTCATACCAGATCCTTCCCTAGTTATCAGTCATAATAGTCATGCCATTTATAATTCTTGGTTGAATGAATCAAGAAATGAACAACCATTTGGAGTATCTGACTGTGTTTACTAGTGAAAATAATATAAAGCAGATTAAACAGGTGACCACATGGGAAATGCATATGACATAGAATTGGGACACTCAGTTCAGGTCTTAGCTTGGGACCATTTTTACCCTCAGAGGTCTGTCTTGGATTTCCTGAATTGTGTCAGGAAACCACCTGCTTTGTCCCTCATACGTGCTGCTTATGCATAATCATTATGCCTTGTCTTATTCAACACTACATATCCTAGCAGCTGCTACAGTATCATGAAAGTTATGACAAAGGAGATAAAGCAAGGATGGATGGTTGGATGCATACATAAAACAAGTGTACATACCATATGGGCTCATGTTTTTTTGAAAAATCACATGGGGCAGTACTTTAGGAACCTCATAGATGAGGTTAACAGGAAAAGAGATTGAGCTTATAACTTAAGACTATGTTTTATTGACATCTTGTATTGAAGATCTTCCAGGACTTTTGGTCCTGAGATAGCGGAAGTAAGAGGATGGTGGAAAAAACTGCAGAATGAATAGCTTCTGTGTACTCCTCACAAAAGGTTGTTAAGATGGTAAAGTGAAAGATGATGAGGTGTGTAGGTTATGTAGTGTGGGGTAGGTATGAATACAGACTTTGGAAGACCTAGGCATAGACAAGAACATAATACAGTAAAACCCCTATTTAATGAATTGCTGGGGGATTAGAATATATTGCACTAAATCAAGGTTTTCATTAAATGGAGGTTTATTTGTTTATATTGTCGGGACATGAAAAAATCATCACTAAATCCGGGATTTCACTAAATGCGGGAACATTAAATTGGGGTTTTACTGTATTAACAAATGGGCAGTATTGTTTAATGTAATTCCATTGCTGCAAATACATGACGGCCTGGTTAATTAATGCTTTTCTTTAGCTGTTCATGTTATCTTTTTCTGTATTAGAGACAAGAACTTGTAGCTACAAGTTACACAAAGGGAAATGAAAGGAAATCAAATTCTGTGCAGTGTGTACATATGATACAGAGTGGATTTTCTGTAAGATAATTCTGTGCAATGCAGCAAGCAATGTTGCTGTGATTTGGTTTATTTTGGAGTTTACTGTAGAAGGACCATTGCTACTTAACTATTTGGTGCCTAACATCAGGTATACCAGTCACGCAATGTGATGTTCAAAACACCGAATATCTTGTATAGATGATGGCCATTTAATAGCCTTCTTGTGCAGCTCTCATTTAAGTTCCAGTGTCCAGCACATTACACTGGGCATTTAATTCTGGTGCCAAAGGGTTAAACTGGTAACTTTTTCACTATACCATTAAGCAAGTTCACTGCTCAGAATTGGTTATAGATGCTGTTAGAACGTATTGATCTTATCCATACACTGTTATGGTTACTGCTTGTACATAGGACAGCTGTCCTTTTACCATAACCTTATTGTGTCCCTAGAGCTGGGGTAGCGTATTCACTACAGGGACTAGGCTGTAAGCTAGACAACTGAGGAACCATTTTATTTCTGACAGGGGTAAGAGATTTTTCTCTTCTCCAGAGCATACAGACCTGCACTGGGACACACTCAGTCTCTGATTCAGTGGGTACTTGGGGCGCTTTGTCTGGGGGTAAAGTGGCTGAGCCATGAACCTGGCCACTAAGCTCCTAATATGCCTTCATGGTGAGCATAGGACCAACATTACTTTTATTGTGTCTCTGATTGAGCAAGTTTAGATGTTGGTATCTTTAGTCGGTGTTACTGACAGAATTTGTTGTAACATTTCTCAAATACCTAATTTACCATGTAAGGCATTTGGTTTTAGCTGCTCATTTTTGTCATTTCCAGATCAGCTTTGGAGTATATTCAGCAGAACAGTGTAAAGAAATGTGGGGGAAGATTCAGAAAAGGCTGCGAAGGTTCAGATTACTGAGGGAGGTGCTTGAAGATGCAAAGGCTTGGGTTTCTAAACCATGGACCAACTTCTATCGTAGTCAGAAGCAGGTGAAGAATTGTTTTTGAGACTTTTAATATTGGAAACATTTCCTATGCATGGGTAGGTGGTGAGTAATTACACTGACCATAAAGTTATAACATTGCTTTACATATAGTTGCCATAAATATTTTAGGACCCAGAATGGTAATTCCTTTTATACCTTAAGTTGTTGAATTTCTCCATACATGTTCATCCTCCACATGTGAATTTATAGTGTTTATTTTGAAACACAATAACATTATTTGAAGTATTGTTTTATATGTCTCTTTGTCATGCAGCTTTCAATTTATTCTTCAAGAACATCAAAATGGGGGGGGGGGATGAAGCTTTTCTTCCACACCAACGTGGACTAGCAGTTGCATTTATTCCCAATGTAGGGCTTGAGTGTGTGCAAAGTTCTCTTTAACTAACACTTTAAAGATACTCTTATTTTGTTAAAAAGTGCTAATGTAATGAAAATATATTCCTTCATTTGTGAATTCCTTTTTCTTGTATCTATTACATGTCAGACAATTTTGGATCATGGTTGCCAGCACACAGAATCACAGTCACTTGGTCATGTGTGCGAACATAAATAAAACACACAAAGTGTAATCTACCAAGGTTATGCTTTCATTTTTTACATTAGTGGCTGCAACTTGGGTAGTACATGTTACACAGCAAGTTTGGGGCTATGTTGGCGTCTGCATTTAATATGGTTTTTGTTCTCCATTGCCTGTTTTGCTTATATACAGCTATGTTTCACAAATTTTGCTTCTTTTACAGAAGTGTTGTTGAATTGACAGTGTTAAAACAAATTAGTATTACAAGTGATATAGGTGCATCTCTTGTTCTAACCTTTAGGATATGGGATTTTAAATTCCAAGTCACTCACTCATGGCCAGGGAATTTTTCAGTTTAAATTCCCATTTCTGTGGCTGTTTATATTATGCTTTGTATTTCATACACTATTTAAGTGAAGAAGTTTAAATAAAAAGTATGCTGTACCCGTGTGTGCAGCCCCATGCCTGAAGTTTTGAAAACTGCCCATTTTGATGCACCTTAGTTTATGAGCCCTTCTAAAAATTTGTATTTCCACTTTATCTCCAGAAATATTGATTATGGAAATCTGCTACTGTGCTTGGGGTAGACTGTATATATTATTTCCTATTTTGTTGTGTAATTTCAGCCACAATACAGCATTCTGTTTCGGAATGGCTTATCTGATGGTGGTCAGATTCTGCTGTAAAATGAACTGATGAATAACATGTTTCATATTCCTTCTTAGAATGCAAAAGGGAAAATGGAAGGAAACCAAACAGTCCTCTGTGCAGTTGGTTAGTGCAAAATGGGGCCAAAGGCAAATTTCCTTCATTCTGATAAACCACAAGAAATTCTTATCTCTGCTCTTCATTTTTGTTTGTTTTCAATATCTGTAACCAGCAATCAGCAGAAAACGGTTGCTTTGAATATCTTATATTTCATTATTGATTATTTGTAAGGATTTGTACATGACTTTTGTGTGTTGTAGTTTAATGTTTATGTCCATCTTACCCTCAGCAGTTTTTTTTTCTCTGAGCAATAAAATGAGAACTATATTTGATGAGCTGAGTTATGCATATACTAAATACAGCCCAACTGAACATTTATCAGTTGATGAAAATATTTTGCTCTTGGAAGGTAGATTATCATCAAACAGTATATACCAAAGATACACTAACAAGTTGGGATAAAGTCTACAAGCTATGTAAGTCTAAGGAATATGCATACAATATAACTGTATACAGTAAAACCTCGATGCATCATTTTTCAGGTGGATGGAAAACAAAAACGATACATAGGGGAAAACAATAGTACCGGGAAACCATTAAAAATTATAAATAAGAACAGTTTAATCATTATTATTACTTGTTGCTGAAAAATCTTTGATTGACATTTGTTTTGTGCAAACTTTATGCCTCAATTCAAAGTACGATTTTTTAAGGCCTAGAAAACTTTCACGATCACTGTCACTTGTACTGTGCGCATAAAAGAAAGATTTTGCTTTCGTCAGCGCTTCATGTGTCTCGGCAAAGTTCGGCACAACTTCGGGTTTGCCATCTTCTTTTTCTCCTGCTTCTTCTTCCCCCTTCACACTCCCGGATGCCATGAGGCTCTCGAACAGCTCCTGCACTGTTTCTACTCCACTGGTTGCCACGTGACTGTCCACAGAAATGTGGTCCTTGAATATATCTTTGTTCATGCCACTGAACTTTTCCCAGTCTTGGCAGAAATTGTCGTCATCGTTGGTCAATACGACATCACTATCGCCTGAAGATTGCCCCTGCACGTAACCAGCTTTCCGAAAACAATTTTCAATTGTCTGCTGGGTTCTTTGTTGCAAGGCTGCCACAGTGTAATGCAAAGCTTCCAACACGTTTATCTTCTTTTTCGTATCTTTGCCTGCATCCATTAAGCAAACAGGTGTTTGCACGAGGTGTTTTCTATAAAGCTGCTTATAACACTTTATTACCCCTAAATCAAGGGGCTGGAGCACACTTGTACAATATGCCAGGTACCGTATGACTTTTACATTTCTTAGAAACGATGTGTACTTTGGATGTGCGGCACAATTGTCCACAAAGAGGAGAATGTTCCTGTTTTGCGCACACATACTTGCATCTAATGAACACAGAAATGAAGAAAAAATGTTTGTGGTCATCCACACTTTATTGTTCGTGTGGTATTTGAAGGGTAATTTTTTTAAATTCTTTAAACATCGCGGTTTCGGAGATTTTCCGATAACAATCGGCACTTGTTTGTCACTTCCATAACTGTTGACATAAAGTAAAATAGTCTTTGGAGTCTTGTAGTCTTTGGAGTCTTGTATAAGTATATACATGCATCTCATTCTCGCGGAAAACCAGAGTGATAGAAATTAAGGCAATTTTCTGTTTCTGGTATTTGGTTCAACACGCAATAGGCAATCCAGGCGGCACTAAGACAGCAATACATGCTCGCACAGCACACTAAATCATCGTTTGAAATTTAAAAAAAAACTATCCATGTGGGTAAATGTTGCGTCAGGACCGTGATTTTTCAATGACGGATGTGATAAAACGACAGTTCGAGGAGCGATGGAGGTGGGAAAAAATAGTGTTATTTATATGGGGCTAGTTCCGGGACCAAATAAGGCAGACAATATATGCGGGAAAACGAAGGTAATGGGAACGATGCAATGAGGTTCCACTGTATTTAGGTAAAGACAGGAAATGTGCAACTCCTTCAGTATCAGCTACTCATGCAGTTGTAACAAGACGTAACTATAGGAGCTGAAAATGTGGGACACAAATTGTATGTGGACCGCTTCTCATCTCCGGAGTAACATCAGTTGCATGTGCATCAGCAACACATTCTGCACATATTTGATGGTTTTTGCAGCCCGAGGCCCAGACTGCTGCATAGATGCCTTTGTGGTCTGCTTCACGCAAATAATGTGCACCATGGACATGTTAATTCCAATGGCAATGCCAACCCACCTTATTCACCTTTCATTCTTGAGATGATAATATGCATTATCTTCTTCTATCTCATCTTTCCTCTCTTCCTTTAGGGTCACAGATGTAGTGGCACTTGTTTAAAACTTCACGAGACTCAAATAATAATGTAACAGTAAAATTACAGGTGACGGGCATGTGATTACTGATCACACTGCTGAACTCACGGTTGTTTGAATTCGGTTTGTGTACAATAAAATGGAGGGTATGGAAGGTAGCTGGTGCATATTCAAATTTGTGTCAGTGGTGGGTGGAGTGTATCTCTTCAGTGTACATTGAAATACTGCATGATAATGTGAATGTGTCTGGTTTGTGATAGAACCGACACCCAGATATGCCAAGAAGACCTCTGTCGACGTACATGCTCTTTTATATGGAGAAAAAAGACAAAGTTGCTAGAGAAAATCCTGGATTGGAGATGGTGAGTACTAACTGTGATGAAATTGCTGAAATTTAATCAGCCCTATGATTGCTGAGATTATTACCATTTGCTAGATTGTATGATGAAGTTTTTGAACATTTCTATAGTTTCATTAACTATAGTCAGATTGGTTCAGAGTACATAATCCAGTCACAGTCTTTGTCTATTCAAAATAGATATATAACAAAATTTCCATTGATCTTGATTAATGATTTTAATTATTCTTTGCTACATAAGTTATATAGTGTGAATGACAGGATGGTTGGAGGCAGCTGTGTTCTTTCTTAAGGCACTATCCCAACATTTATCTGAGCAACTGAAGAAAACTGTTGAAACATTTCAGTAAACTTCCTGCGATTATCCCGTTTGCCATGGCTCCGGCAAGTAGGTTAATATTGATGGTCACTTCCACTTTGTTGATTTCATAATCAGAGTGTCTAAAGTAGTGGTTTCAACCTGGGGTACGCGTACCCCTGGGGGTACGTGAAGACATCTTAGGGGGTATGTAAATTAAAAAAAAATATATATTATTTCATGATAAACACTGAATAATCAGGGCCAGATTTAGGGTTAGCCACAAGAGACTCGGACGTAAGGACATGCGATTTGGGAGCGCCATTTTCTCTCTCCCTCTCTCTCTTTATGCCATTCTTATCTGGGCGGCTAGTTTCATTTTATTCCACATAGTGCATATAATTTTGCTTTGCTAAAATACTTTGTTCCTTTATTAATTTTTATATGATAGGCAATAATATATTTGTTATTTAATAGCTTGATTCTCCTTTTTTCATTTAAAACTTATTGTTTAATACATTATTTTGGCTGTAATTTATTTAACTTATTTTAGATGTAGATTATAGTCTATGTATAACTTGAATTATGCACCAACAACTTTGGGGTACAAAGTTGAAGAGAAATTATATGTGGGGTACGTGAACAAAAAAGGTTGAATACCACTGGTCTAAAGAATACACCATCTCAGATTCTTTCACCAAGTATTGGGAAGTCAAACTGATCACACATAAAGAGTAAATGCATAGGAGCTGAAGTGAAGTTATATGTTACACGTGCCTGTTCATCAGGTTTGAGTTACCTACAGATGTGTGCACTCATCAGATGATGGTTAATGTTAAATGTATGCATGAGGAAGTAATGTAACACTTCTGCAGACAGGTGTGTCGAAGTGCATAGCTGAGATGTACAAGAGCATGCCAGCCAAGAAGAAGCAGAAGTATGTTGACATGGCAGCTGCTCAAAGAAGAGAGTACGAACAAAAATTGGAAGAATTCTAGTAAGTTTAAACATATATTTAATATTGTTTTCACCGTGCATCTCGTATATATCAAAAACCAAGACCAACTAGATGCACAACCATGTGCATCTAGTTTGTCTTGGTTTTTGAAGTTTAAACATGTTTACATGAAAAGTGCTACTTTAGGGCATGTAACAGCTGTTGACGTGGGTTTTATACGTTTGCAGCCGGGAACATCCAAATCTAATTCCAAAGCCAGTGCCTTCTAAGGATCACAAGCCAGGAGCAACAGTTGATAGTGGACCACGGAAACCAACAACACCTTTCAAGGTACAACTGTCCTTGTATAATTTTTGTGTCAAAGTTGCGGTGGTATCTTTCTGAGTTCCTCAGGGTCAAGACAGCTGGGACCTCTGTCTAGCTAGTCATTGAGAATGATTTCATGCCTTGGTTATGTGGTTGTAGAGCAGAGAAGATATTTGTGTGTGTGTGTGTGTAAAATAGAACTAACAGATTATTTGCTATATCTTGAGTTTTACTTACATTATTAAAATAACCAAGTTGTTTTTAAATGTGACTTTAGAATTGTGATTAATCAGATTGTTTAAAAAGCCAGTCTTTTGTGGAAAACTTTCACATTCCCAAGGATCTTCGAGCTAACTTCAAATACTTGTATTATACAGAGCCTGCCTGCAACAGGAAAAAAATCTGGTCCTTGCAGTTCTGTTAAAGGCAGGTTTCACTGTACTGTATCTGAACCAGGTTACATAGTAAACACACATTTTCAGAGTTCACTCTGAGCACATCGTTCTTTACTGTGTCATTGGGTGGGTGTGTCGCTACCCCTTGCAGTTCTTTGGACATGTGTAGATTGCTTACTTTTTACGGAGCAGTTCAGTGTAACGGTAACACGAGACTCATGTTTCAGAGGTGGCCAGTTTGAATCTCAGCCAGGCCTGATACTTCATGGTTTTCCTCAGTCCCTCCAGGCAGATACTGGTGTGGTATCTCAGGGCATAACTGCTATCTTCCATATCTTTTCCAAATTGTCATTCATCAGGTATCCTCCTGTTTGATGCTGTATAGCCTGAGATAATGTAGCCTCATAAAATAAACCACAGACACCTAGTGTACTGTTAAAAGTGGTTAAGACTGCTGTAAGCCAGTAGCAGAACTGCTGGGATTGAAAATGTTAAGTCTTTACCATCAACAGGTGGCAGCTACTAACAACACCTACACTATATATATCTTATGCAGACAAATGTACACAGTTTTATGTTATTTAACACAATTTTTATTATTAAATGCTGCCCAACATGTTTCTAGCCTATATAAGGCTCATCTTCAGGGGCTCTTTCGTTGAAATTACAACAGCTATATTATTGGTATATAAAATTCTTAAAATGCCGTTAGATGTACTTGGTTATTGATATCTGTAACAGTCATTCTGCTTTCACTATAGATTTGTTGGAGGCCTCGTCATCGTTGCTCAGTACGACATCACTATCGCCTGAAGATTGCCCCTGCACGTAACCAGCTTTCCGAAAACAATTTTCAATTGTCTGCTGGGTTACTTGTTGCAAGGCTGCCATAGTGTAGTGCAAAGCTTCCAACACGTTTATCTTCTTTTTTGTATCTTTGCCTGCATCCATTAAGCAAACGGCTGTTTGCACGAGGCCGTTTTCTATAAAGCTGCTTATAACACTTTATTACCCCTAAATCAAGGGGCTGGAGCACACTTGTACAATTTGCCGGGTACCGTATGACTTTTACATTTCTTAGAAACGATGTATCCTTTGGATGTGCGGCACAATTGTCCACAAAGAGGAGAATGTTCCTGTTTTGCCCACCCATACTTGTGTCTAATGAACGCAGAAACGAAGAAAAAATGTCTGTGGTCATCCACGCTTTATTGTTCGCGTGGTGCTTGGTGGGTAATTTTTTTACATTCTTGAAACATGGCGGTTTCGGAGATTTTCCGATATCAATCGGCACTTGTTTGTCACTTCCATCACTGTTAACACAAAGTAAAGCAGTAAGTCTGTCTTTACAGTTTTTCCCGCCATGACAAGACTCTCCGTTGAGAGCCAAGGTTCTATCAGGAAGCAAGTTGTAGAAGAGCCCCGTCTCATCCGCGTTGTAAATATCACGTTGTTCGTAGCCCTCCAACAAAGATGGCAGTCTTTCCAGCCACGCTTCCGTGCTTTCGCTGTCCACTGCCGCACTTTCTCCGGCTAACTTCTTGTATACTAGGCCATGCCGGTCCTTAAACCTCGCTATCCAGCCGTTGGATGCAGTGAAATTTTCTATATTCAGCTGCACTGCAATCATCTTCGCCTTTCCACGAAGAATGGTTCCATCAATTGGAATATTCGACGCCCTTGCCTGATGGTACCACGTGAAGAGTACACTTTCCAACTCGGTGAATGTCAACTCCCTACCTATTTTCCTCTTCTTACTGGCGTTGCCACATTTTTCTGTCTGCTCCCGGATTTCGTCCTTCTTTGCGAATATGGAGTTTAGTGTGCTTGGAGCCAACCCAAGGCGTTTGGCAATGTCGACGCGTTTCTCTCCAGGATTCTTCTCCACCTCTTCTACTATTTTCAATCGCTCGTGCAGAGTTCTCACTTGCTTTTTAGGTTGGGACATGGTCCACGGATTTCAAAATAAATAACAGGAATAAAATATAATGAAGTAATAAAAACAGGAATGAATTAATAACAAAAATAAAATATTATAGGAAAAGGATAATAAACGATGGAAATGGTTAAACCAGGGTAACGTATGAAACTATGAAGCACACCAGAACGCACAGAACCACTTGCAATGAAGTAAAGCTCCACAACAGTGTTGCCAAGTCTTCATCTAGTCCAAAGAAAAGGGTGGAGAGCAAAGAGTACGGAATGCACTTCCATACTTTTTGATGGAGCCAATCCAGGTGGCACTAAGAAAGCAATACACGCACGCGCAGCGCACTAAACCATCGCTTCAAATTTAAAATAAACTATCAATGCGGGAAAATGTTGCGTCAGGACCGTGATTTTTCAATGATTGATGCGGGAAAACGACAGTTCGAGGAACGATGGAGGCGGGAACAAATAGTGTTATTTATATGGGGCTAATTTCGGGACCAAATGAGGCAGACGATACATGCGGGAAATCGACGGTAACAGGAACGATGGATAGAGGTTTCACTGTATATAATTAAAAATGTACGGTACAAGTAACGTAAAATACCTACACTATTACTCCAATGCGTCTTTGATCACATGCATAAAATTGAGTATTTATACTGTTTTCTTCAGTGCATGAAATTAAGAGTGTGTTTTATGGCAGAGGTCATATTTTTGCATTCACATATTTCAACTTAAAAGTGTGATAATTTTGAATAATGATGGAGGTTTACACTGTATATCTGATATTATTTTCTATAATTCCATTGCCTTTGACATCTGATGATGTTTTTGCTGTAGTGTGTCATATGGCAGTGCTATCACATCTGTATATCTCCTGTACAGTTGAGGTTGAGTTATTTCATGAGAAGTGACAATGCCAGCTGTAGCATGTTATATGCCAAACAAAAAACACACAGCTTGTCTGAAACCCCTAGTTACTGCTTTATAGTTTTGCCACTGTGTCTAATTCACCACCACTGTCCATTTCATCGCTGCCACTTTGTGTTCTTCCACAGTTAATACTTATCCTATCAGTAATATCATCAAAGAGTATATCATGTTCTGTATATTCCAGTTCAGTTTTTTTTTCACACATTTACAAACAGAGAGTCCTCTTTGTCCATGGCTTTGAATGTTTCTTTGCTAAGGTTTCGTTGCAGATTAAAAGTACAGAACATTTCTTGATGCTGCCTGGTCTTTTAACAACTGCCCAATGCTGTCTGCGTGTACTTCTCAGATTCTTATATGCAGTGAAATTTGTAATTAGTTCATGTAGTGTGATTTTACCTTATCTGTGCTAAATGGAATTTCCCCTTTCTCAAGTCGTTTCCTTGTTATAATGAAATATTGCTTACCACTCAACATGGTGTAACTTCCCAGAGGCCTTGATCCTCAACTCTCGCAGTTATTGTTTTTTTAATAATTGTATGTATTGTACTTTCGGTACAGGTACTTAATTTTTATTGTATTTGTTATTGTTCATTGGTTTTCCTTTTTTACTGCATAGTACCTTGTCTTCATTTACCAGAAGTAGTTGATATTTGGGTGATGAGTGAAATGCTTAGGTTTTTGAAAAGAAAATTTCATGACTGTCATCACAAATGCTGCCATTAGATTCTCTTGAACTAATATTAATGTACTACTTAGGCTTACATCTCCCACCTGAGAAGTTTATTTTTTTATGGTTACTCATCCCAAATTTTGTATGCTCTTTTGTCTCTCTCTGTCTGCCTTCCCCCCCCCCCCCCCCCCCCCCCCCCCCCCTCCTGTGAATGGTACATTTCTTGTCTGTGTTATCCTTCTTGGCTTAAACATCTTAGCATTCAAGACTAAAAACTGTGCAGCTCTGTGTAATGTAATTTTATGGAATGTTCAAACTCCGTGGTCAAAGTTAACAGCCTCATTGCTTATTTCCTCCATCTAATGTTCAAATCCACTGCCGTACAAAGGAAACTCTAAATGGGAGTTTGATATTATTCACTTCCTTCATTGTGCTTGGCAACATTTATATATATGTATATATATATAGCAACATTTGCACATAACAGAATTAAACATCCTAAATAAGCTTGTACCTTCCAACAGTATTAAAAGTGTTAAAATTAGAGAATGTATAAAACAGAATCCATAAAATAAAATAACATGGACAGTATGGTTATGACAGTGCTGATACATACTTAGCTAAAATTCAGAGATTTTAGAGTACGTGCAGTCATATGCATACAAACATCTAGTCTTGATGTGTTCGATCCGAAAGTGTATGCATATGACTGCACATACTATAAAAACTTTGAATTGTAATTAAGTACATATCAGCACTGTAATAACCGTCCTAGTGTCCATGTTATTGTATGTTATGGCTGCTGTTTTATACATTCTCTAATTTTAACATTTTAATATTGTACATAAGAGATTAATGTATTGGTATTGTGTGTTCCTTAGTACTTAAATCCATGAAGATGGCAATTTATTGCCGAAACATATAGGAAATTACAAGCTTATTTATGATTTTTACGTGCGTTTGCAAATATGCGAAAAGTGACTATGAACTTCGTCGGTGTGTCTGTCTGTTCGTCCGCATGGAACAACTTGGCTCCCACTGGATGGATTTTCATGAAATTTGATATTTGAGTATTTTTCAAAAATCTGTTAGAAAATACAAGTTTCATTGAAATCTGACAAGAATAACGGGTACTTCACATGACGGCCAATATACATTTATGATCATATCTCACTCAGTTTTTCTTAGAATGAGAAATGTTTCAGATAAAAGTTGTAGAGAAAATCAGAACGCACATTGTATGTTCAGTAATGTTTTTCTGAAAATCGTGTCATTTATGAGTTAATGTGGAAAAATATGGTAGAGCCAAACTGGACACAGATGACAATATAACATGACACATGTGCATTGCATTCTGGACAACTAAGGCTACAGCACACACTCATAATATTTAATACTTATTGCTTTTCTACGGCAACAGTGGTTACGCGAACGCGCCTCAATGTCTACATTTGTACATGCATTGCCAGTCTTGTTAATTCTGTTATGTGCTTATATTGGTATGTATGAATGTGTTATATCCCGGGAGCTGGTAGTTGGATCTTGTTGTTGACCGAGCGGAGTCTGATGATGGATCCGTTAGGACACTTAAGGAATGACTTCCAAGTCCACTTAGAAGATGGTTTGACACAAAGATATATATATATATATTTGAAAATATTATAAGTTACAGGTTGGATGACTGAAATGTACCAGAGGTGAAAGTACCGGAGTGTCCTGCAGTGTTACACATACATCAGTTTATATACGTAATTAGGGAGGTGTCGTGTGAAAATCATACGTCATAGCAGAGGGGTCTTGGGTGTGGTCGTGTGAAGCTATTGGTCGAGACTTACATTGTTGTCCTATACGGGTCTTGCCCGCGGACCCTTACGTCATAATGACATTATAGCTTCACACGAGTCATTCATCCCTTGTGACATTGACAGGGTATCAAAAACACTTGTACTGAGATGGGGCTAATCTCCCTATAGGTTGGGGAGGACAGCCAGCTCATGTAATCCCCTCCTTCCTGCTTAACGCAAGACCCTTGCAAGGTGTGGGTGATACAATTATAACAGAAGTTGTAAGTGTACATACAATTTCAAATCCATAAAGTCAATAATATTTACGTACACTGTCGTCATATATGACAAATGTTTTTCTAATGGGAGTTTTGCTCCAGCTTCTAACATACTTGCCTTGTGGATTTTAATATTCCCACTTTATAAGTTAGTGTATACATGAACAGTACAAAACTGTAGATGATTACTGCCTGAGGAACAGAAGTTATGCCAAATGTCCCTCTCCAGGTAGAAGCTGTGGAATAAAATTTGAGGTTTCGCATTGAGTATTAAGATTGTAATCTTCTGGGATGTAATGCCATGAAGTTTGGTCAATAGATAACAGTATTTTTGGAGGAAACTGTCTGTCAAAGTCTTACATGTCATCACATCTTGCAGGAACATAATCTTACACTGTAAGATGATTTTTTTTGTCTTTTTATGTTGTAGCTGTTCTATGCAGACAAGGAAAACAGGCATAAGAGTGAACCAGACTTTGATCGAACGGAGTTAATGGAAAGGTGTAAGGAACAATGGCGAAACATGAGTGATAAGAAGAAGGTGGTGTGGATCAACTGGGCACTGGAAGAAGAGGCCAAGTACCAGGTAAGGAGAACAGTATATCCGTATCTCTTCTGTATTACTAATGACATCACCAAACTTGTATAATTAACTCCCTTATCTTGCATCCACCAGAATTACGTAAAATACACAAGGGGCCTCTTTATTCCCCATCTGTTTTTTTACTTTATTTTTTAAAAACATATTTAGAGATACATCCACACCTTACAAAAACACTACTTAGGGTCATATGTAATCCCCCACATGTAATTTTTTTGTCACAGAAAAGTGTATAATAGTGGATAAATTGGATACATTGAGAATACCAAGAATTAAACAAAAAGTAATTACAATAAGTAATTCATTAATAAGATCTCAAGTAGGTTTCAAATTTTTGCCTGAATGTTTTGTTGAAAGACTACATACACAGCATAAAATAATTTTGTGCTTAACAGCCAAGTTTCACCACCCATAATACTTGAGTAGATAGTCATGTATGTTGAGCCCTGTTAATTTATGACATCAGATGCAGTAAAATTCTCTTAGGAGTTGTATTGAATTCCTGTTCTTATGATTCTCTATTGAATATCATCAGTGTTTGCATGGAAGCTGGGTTGCATAGTGGGTATAGTGACTAGGCTGTGGGCTGGACAGTCCGGGGTTCAAATTCCATTAGGTGCAAGAGATTTATCTGTCCTCCAAAATATCCAGACTGGCTCTGGGGCTCACCAGCCATCTTATTCAGTGGGTGGCTGGGGTTCTTGCCTTGGGGTAAAGTGGCCAGGGCATGTAGTTGACCAATCACCTCTATCTAGTGTTGAGGTTAAGATTGAGTGGACCTGTACCTGTGTAATACCTATACGCCTTCATGGTGTTCAAAGGGAAAACTTTACTTTTTACTGTTTGCATGTGTTCATGAAGTATACAGCTGTGTGCTAGCTATATGTCTTCAGATGTCCAGAGTTTTGTTGCTTGATGGTGGTTCTTAACACACCTTAACAGCAGTAAGATTTTTTCTGACTCATGTATAATGAAACCAAAATTTGTCCAAGACACATTGACAGCCTGTTTTATTAAGAAACTACTTTTCATTTGGGTGGGGTAGTTATATGAGACAAAAATTCTCCACTGTTTGTATATTGAAATATGACACTGTACATTTCACAGTATTACCACCGTGCATTTTTTAATCAAATAATAAAACCAACGAATGCACTATTTTGACCACTTTTATTATGGCCTATGTCCCCTCACCCTACACGTGTTTCAGAACCTTATAGTTCCATCCTCAGGGGTTTGCCATGTGCTACCAATTACTCTCATATCAAAACAAATACACAATATGTACAATAGTCTGGTAAAATCTTAAAACCATACGTAAATGTATATTTAAAACCTGTTTTAAAAAGTTGTAAACTGTCCGTAATATTCACTGTTTTTTTACGGAACTACTGTGCTATCTTTTCATGGCTGTGTGTGTAGGGAGACAGTCTCCCTACAAACACAGCCATGAAAAGATAGCACAGTAACATTACAACACACAAGAAAAGGAACACGGAGACGTAGAAATTACGCCAGTAGTTCCGTAAAAAAAACAGTGAATATTACGGACAGTTTACAACTTTTTAAAACAGGTTTTAAATATACATTTACGTATGGTTTTAAGATTTTACCAGACTACCGTACATATCGTACAATTTTAAACAGGTTCTGAATATACATTTACCTATGGTTTTAAGATTTTACCAGACTATTGTACATATTGTGTATTTGTTTTGATATGTGAGTAATTGGTAGCACATGGCAAACCCCTGAGGATGGAACTATAAGGTTCTGAAACACGTGTAGGGTGAGGGGACATAGGCCATAATAAAAGTGGTCAAAATAGTACATTCGTTGGTTTTATTATTTGATGACACTGTACACTCCATGAAATTGTATTTCCACTGTTAGTATGAACAAAATTTCTGCTAAAGATCTTACAGCTCATTTTTCTCCATTTCCACCCAACACATGGTACGAAACATTTAAGCATCTGAGTCAGCATTGAGTAAGCCAGTGTCATCCCTGTATGAGACCTAATCAAAAAGCATTAGGACTGAATCTGTGAAAACTGGTTCACAGGGATGAGGGAGCTTAAACACTTTTGCAGTAGGTTTCTTTGGCATATACACAACATTCCTTCCAATGTTGGAAGCACCTCTCAGATTCAACCTTCTGAATCCCCAGCAGGTATTCCATTGCATTGTGTTCAATTTTTCCACATCATGACATCCTGGCTTTCAAGGATTAGAGAACAAAGAAGTTACCTTGCTGTGTTGACTGGGTTGAGTGGGCAAGTGCATTGTTACAATGACTTTGCTGCTTGTGGATTGTTACTTACACTACCATTTATGATACTCTGCATCAAGAACACATCATAACACTTGTAGAGACATTTTGGTTATTACTGTTTTGTTTCAGACCTTTATTTAGACCTGTCATCTCTCACCTGTTATGATATATTTTTTTTTAATTTCCCCAAACATGCCACAGGCAAATAATTTTCTTTCTTCTCCATCGTTAGCAGTTATGGAACAGACTTGGCTGAGACATGCCACATTCCTAAATCTTTGGTTATAGTGGCCAGACTTGAGTCATAAGCAATTCGTTTTTTTTTTCAGCCATTTCATGAATGGCAGATCTTCTGTCATTTTGAACTTGAAAGGTGGTGTAGGTTGGGAAGGAATGTGTTGTTTCTGAAATTGTGTCTCAGAATACACCACTTAAAATCTCGCAACCACATTAGCTCACCCACCACAGATTCAGTGTACAGGCAGGTCTCGTTTTATGCGATTTCGTTTTACGCGATAATTTTCGTTACTACTGATTGACATGTTCGGTTGCCAGTTGCCAGTCTTTTGTTATCTGACTTTCCAAAAGGCCAGGTGGCTTATGATTTCTTAAGTGTGTTTTTGCATGCCTTTAATGGGGTCAGGAAAGGCTCTTGAAGAAGGAGGAGTAGAAATTTGTAAGCAGAGACAGAAAAGTAAAGACTAGTTGTACTGTGCAGAAAGAAGCCTTTATTAAGGGTGGAGAGCACCAATGCCATGAAATTGTCAAAGTAATACGGTTTATACACTGGACCAGACTGGATTTTATATATTTTTGAAATTTTAGGTACTTGTTTGGCTGAACTAGAGTGATTTTTATGTATCCAGCCCCAGCACATTCCTACTCCCACAGAATAGTACTCACTGATGCAGGATTTTATTGCCTTTTAGAATCCAAACTGAGGTGTCTAATATTCTGTCTTCCACTGGTTCTAGGAGGTATTACCCTGTTTGGTGGTCAACCTATGAAGTATCCCCATTTGCTAATACCTCATGCTTCTGTAGTACAGAATTTCCTCTGAAAGAATGATTTGTGTGTTTTCAGTGATGGAACCTAGACCCCCAATTTCCTGTGCATTCTGTAGAACACCAAGCAGTGTTCCCTTCTTTGCTATGATTAACTCTGTGAGCATCTTTCTTGAGCATGGCTGCTGCAGAGCCATTCATAGCCATAACTGTAGTTCGGACACTTTACTAAACTTGTGCAGATGCTTGGTAGCGTTACCTGAAACACTACCATTTTACACTCAGTCTTTGTCTAGCAACCAGCCTAAAGAGTGCACACCAGTTAGGTGACCTAGCTGACTGGAGTTACAAAATATAAAAGGTATAGTGATGGTAAGAGTTATGGCTGAACAAAATTAGGCTGAGAATTGCAAAGAAACTAATAAAAGCTTTCAAATATTTACATTTGTACTATGTAAATCTGTATTGGCACTCATTTGTATGAGTAATTACAGGCTGATTTTTAAGTGTAAGTGTTGACACGTACCAGGCAGGTCCAGAAAGTAAGAACTGATTGTGAATAGCAGCCGCACAGGTGATGCATGCACTTGCTGTGAAGGTTAGCCATCTTCTGTGTGTCAAGAGGAACATGTTTATTGTGTAGTACGGTGTCATGTTTTTTTCCCCATTCACTGTTGTGGTTAAAGATGAACACGAAAATTGAAAATCGTTCCACCTGTGAAGTGCGGTCGGTCATCCAGTTTTTAAATGCTCAAAATTTTCGTCCTGCAGAAATTCACAGGCAGATCGTTGAAGTGTGTTGTGAAGTTGCAATGAACAAAGGGAATGTGAGGAAACATCAGAATGTTGTTGGTTGTTCAAAGAAGGCAGGACTAATGTGGATGACAAACAAAGTGGTCACACAAACGGTTCAAGCGTGAAACCTTTGAGTATTTGCTGTACAGTCATTATCACTTGTTTCTCTGCCTCAAGACATTTTTGGCTGGCCAGAGTCTGAGGAGTGACCAAGAGACAAAAGACATAGTGCAGGACTGACTGAAAGGCTTGGCAGCAACCTTTCTCGAAGAAAGCATATGAAATCTGGTCCCATGATATGACAAGTGCCTTAATTACATCATGACTATATGGAGAAGCAGTAGATTGTAAATGCCAAAATGTTGCAGTAAACATATTTTTTAAGAATTCTGTGAACACTTTTTACACCCAACCAGTTCCTACTTTCTGGACTTGCTACATAAACATAATTAAGAGGTGCTACCCAAAAATTCCCGAAATTTGAACGTCACGAGGGAACCGGTTTTAGTTCTGACTATTGGCACCTGGTAGCGCTGCACGTATCCTTTGTGAACCAGTGTGTGATGTGGCTTCACACTGAGTGCAAACATTCTTCTGATCTATGCGTTTTTATAATGTTGTGTTTGTGCTGTTTTGCGATTTTTTTTCGTTGAAATGGCGGACGTGAAGGAGCAGCGTGTTTGCATAAAGTTTTGCTTCAAACTTGGCGAGAGTGCTGCAAAAAATCACCAAATGCTTAAACAAGCATTTGGTGATGATGCTTTGGGTCAGATTCAAACCTACAACTGGTTTAACCGGTTTAAAAATGGTCAAACACCAGTTGATGATGACGAACGTTCTGGACGGCCTCCAACCAGCACAACGCTGGAAAATCTTGCAAAAGTGCTTGAGGTTATCTGCGAGGACCGTAGGCAACATTTTGGGACTGTCATATGGTACATAGCGCATTTTGTCGGATGAACTCAATGTGAGGCAGATTGCTGCAAAATTCGTGCCAAGGCTGCTGACTGATGACCAGAAGCAACATCGGCTGGAAGTCAGCATGAAACGTAAGGAGCAGGTCAGAAATGACCCAGACTTCCTTTCCAAGGTTGTAATTGGTGATGAAAGTTGGATTTATGTGTACGACCCTAAAACAAAACAACAATTGTCCCAGTGGAAGTGTCCATCTTTACCCCGGCTGATGAAAGCGCGGCAAGTGAAAAGCAGTTTGAAGTCAATGTTGATCTGCTTTTTCAACATCACCTGGGTTATCTGTATTGAATCTGTCCCTCCAGGTCAGACCGTCAATGCGAAGTTGTACTGCGATGTCCTGAGGCGGCTTAGGGAGGACGTGAGGCGGAAGCGGCCAGACAAATGATGCACGAACAACTGGGTGTTCCATCACGACATGCGCCTGCGCACACCGCTTTGGCTGTGCAGCAGTTTTTGGCCTCCAAGTACATGACGGTCGTCCTCCATCCCCCTCACTTGCCTGATTTAGCCCCCTGTGACTTCTTCCTCTTCCCCAAGATGAATATCAAGTTGAATGGGCAAGCTTTGACACTGTAGGGGAGATCCAGGCCGAATCGCAGAAGGTGCTGAAGACGCTGACACAAAAGGACTTCCAGCACAGTTTCCAATTGTGGCAGAAACGTTGGGATCATTGTGTACGCTCCCAAGGGGACTACTTTGAAGGGGACGGTGGCGATTAGGACTTTGAGTCTGTGTACTTTTTTTTTCTGATACATTTCGGGAACTTTTGGATAGCACCTCGTAAAGCAGATGATGAGAATGTTCTCTTACAAATGTGTGGCTGGTTAATTGCAGGAGGAGCTGAAGGTGTATATGCTGGAAAACCCCAACTTTGTTCCCACAAATTTAAAGACTGTTCTAACAAAGGAAGAGAAGAATCTGAAGGAGAGGTGAGGAGTGTGCTGCTAATGCCATAGAAGTAACAGTTAATCTTGAAGATACAGAAGAATGTGGTTCTTTAGTATATTATTCTGGCAGTCTACAAGTCAGCTACTGTTGCAGTGGTGAAATGGAGGAGGCTCCGATTGCATGTGCATGTGTCTTGGGTATGGGAAAAACGAAATGTGTACAGAGTTTTTTAATAGGGAAAACTTTGGAAAGTAGTCAGAGACAGAGTACTAATGGGTGAGATGAGTCTTAGAGAATAAGCTGTGAGAATGGGAAGAGGATGAAACCAGATCAGGATTGTGTTCAGATACAGGCTTTGTCTTAGGTTTTGCTATCAGAGAACTAAATATTTCAGCATTTACCTGTATGGGATAGATTTAAGATGTAACCAGTTTGAGTTTATTTGTGTAGGAAATTTCCTCTGACTTTAGGTCATTCATGAGTTTCTTCAGACTCTACAGTGCTTATTATATGCTTTCACATATGCATTTTTTGATTTGGAGTTCATAACATTTCAATTGTATATTATTTATTTTTTTGTTTCTTTCTTTTCTTTCTTTTTCTTCCTTCCTTCCCTCCTTCCTTCTTGTCACCCTTTTTAATCAGTTATTTATAAATGGTCAGTACTTTGACTTATCATTGCCTAATGGTAGGAAATGGTCTGAACTGAAACTTTGAATTGAAAGATATGTTCCTTACATGTACTTTAGAACTTACAGTTCAGTCTTTGGAGTCCTGTTAGCAAGTTCATAATATTTGGGCTGTCAAGACAGTGCAAGAATGAGGGTGAACTGTAGGCCAGTACACAGTGTTAAATCATGCAACCCATTTCTAACTGTTCATGAACAATGATATATGTAAGGCTGCAAGTCAGGTGTTATACAGCAGACCCCCCATTGTTTGTGGGTTCATGCATTGTAGTTTAACTTATTCATAGAAAAATTATTGTGGCAACCCATGTGCATCATGGTGTAGGTCCTTTGCTCACTCACAGTCACACTTGCCTAAGCAAAATGAGTACTACACAAGTGGCCACATCTGCCCACCTGTCTTACTCTGTACCTACCTAGATGCTGTTCAGTATGGAGTGTTCTTTGTGCTTTTCACAATTTATATAACTGGCTGTTGCCATCATGTTTTAACTGAGTCTGGAAAGCATGTTGGACAGGAATGTGCGTTGCAGCACTTGGCAACCATTATGTTGTAAATGGATCAACATTTTGTTTAAATCAAGGAAAATGATAACAAGATTGGGAGATGTATTAATGCCAGAGCTCGTCAAGTGTGAAATTTTGGTGTAAGTTCTCCTAAAAATGGAAAGGACCTTGTGTGTGTGGCTGTAAGAGAGACATTGAGGCTGTCATGGCACCATTAAAGGGGGTGTATAAGGACATGCAGAAAAAGACAATCAGTGAAAGATAATGTCTTTTTTACCTCCAAGTTTTCTGTATCTCCCTCTGCCATGCATCCAACACTGTTTGATCACCCTGACAACTTCCAGCCAGGAACACTGATGTCATTCCTACAAACATCAACATAAATGTTTGTATGTTTATTAATCATGACTTTACATATTATTATGTTCTGTCTGTCTTTGGTTCCCCTAAAACCATTTTTCCCATAAGGTCTTAAATTTGCGCATTGTGGTTTCAGTGTTTGTGGGATTTTTCATGAATGTAATCTCTGTAAAAGGTGAGAGTTTGCTGTAGTTTGAGACTTTCTCCTTTGCTTCTTACATCATCTTAGCCATTCACAGTCCGGGAGAAGACAGCTGTTGTGTAGGTCTTTCTTAAGTAATATGCTCATGTAAGAGATCTGCAATTCTTAAGGAATTCTGCAAGCAGGATTGGTTGGTAGACCATGCACCCGTTTGAAGAACGTTTTCTCGTGTGATGTGTAGGTTTGTAATAGTGACATACAAAGCATGTCTTTCCATCTTCTGTTCAAACATAGGGAAAACCAAGCCCAGTAATGTGAGGTCAGTTAGTGGATTGTTGTATCATCCTTTCTGTGTACATACATTGCACCATGAGACTGGCTCATTTGTGTTTTGTGTCTTGCAGAGAGGGTTTATAGCATCTTATAAGTGTATTCTGTTGAACAGAGTGTTCATTTACAGTACAGGCAGGTCTTGTTTTATGCCAGGGTCACGTTATGTCGCGCAAATTGAGCACACAATTCCAATTTAAAACAGTGTATTTCCTGGGGTTTAGAAGATTGAGAACCTCATACTATTTAGTGTATGACTGTACCACTATTGGACATGCAGACCTGTACAGTATATATGTACTGTATATACAGCATATATACATGTCTATACAGCATACATACATTTCTATACAATATATTTATTTATTTCTAATGCAGTAAAAATGTAAGAGACTCACATCCATAGTTTTTTGGTACGGTTTATTCTGATAGGACTGCGGTAGTCTTGCTATACAAACACTTTATAGTTCCGGACTTAACACTTTCTTTAATTCTATCAGCATTATCAGGAATTGTGTGTACACTACTATGAGTGAGTCCAACATTATGGCATATATCAACAGTTCGTTCACGTTTTTCAAGTCGGCTTATTACGTCTAATTTCTCTTCAATACCAATTGTCTTTTGCCAATTTTTCACATGGATTGCACTAGGTGATGTAGATTTACATTTCTCACTCATTTGTTAAGAAAAGCCAATGCTGTTGAAGAGGAAACTAAATGAGCCGCATAATTATATCCGCAATAATGAAGCCATACACGTGACTGATGGCATGATAGTGCCATCACTTTCTGCTAGCCTCCGACAGAAGATAAGTCTGGCCACAGATCATCTATGCCAGATTGCATTAAACTGAAAATGAACGCACAAATTCAAAAAGTGGTGTAAATTTTGAAGTTGCGTTAAAGCGAAATCGCATAAAACGAGACCTGCCTGTACTTTTGCAAATTATGTGTCGTGGATGAAATGTCATCAGAGGTTTTGTAAAAAAATATCTCATGTGTAGTGCCATGAGTGCACACAAAATCTAAGATCTGTGTTTTTCAAAGAAACAATAAATTCGTGCTACTGTGTTTGGTTAATTCTAGCATCATTCTTCAATGAATTAATGGGGGAAAAAATGTACATTTACTACATGTAGGACAGTGTCATGGACCACAAAGCAATCTTCTCAGTGACTGCACTAGAAGAGGTATTTGGCAAATTTTTGATAGTCCACTGAATGTGGCTTCCTAGATTTCGGATCTTGATCTGTGTGAGTATTATTTGTGGGGGACACTGAAAGATGCAGTTTTTGTAAACGATCCACATTTTTTGTGAGAACTGGAAGACAGTATTCAAAGACAAATTGCCAGTATTTCAAAATTGGCTTTACTGTGTGTTGAGAAATATTTTTAGGAGCATGTGTGAGGCCTGCGTAGAAGCTGGAGATGAACGTCATGAAACTCTTCTGTGAAATACATTAAGTTGCAGAGTGGGGGAGATATGAGGTGTACACTCCTGGCAGCAATTGTGCTGAGGTCAGAGATTAGTGATATGCTTTGTAGTATTACAGTGGAAGTATTTTCTTCAGATGATATCCATTGTCTGGATGAACAAAATGTTTGGCTAGCTTAGTGGCCCATTTCCATTCATCTGGAGACTGAAGGGCTAGTCTCAGAAATGTCATGCACGTGTTCCATCCAGTAAATGGACAGTGTCTACGGAAAGTAAGTGTGGCGGTGCATTTTCTCAAACTTACTGACATTAAATGATTAGTTAGAAAGAGGAACAGCTTTTGGTTTTATTATTTATACAGAAAATTGCTTTTGGCTTGGTAAATGAACTGTTGTAACTTATCATGGAAGTCAAGGGTTCTGGAGAACACAGTTTAAGAATCATGAGAGTTGAAAAATGGAATAATTAAACCTCTGTTCCTTATCCAAAGTATAAGAAACGTGCATTTGTTACAGGGTGGCAGGCAAACCTGAAAAGCCCCCCAATTCTGGGTACAGCTTGTTTTCGCGTATCATGCTGGTGAGCCCTGAAATAAAGCAAGTGCCCTCAAAGGAACGTATGAGTCAGATTTCCAAGCTCTGGAAGTCTATGACAGAGAGCGAGAAGAAAAAATACCAGGAACAAGTGAACCATGTAAGTAATGCTAGCATGCTTTTATGATATGTAACAAGATCCCTTTAAACAATTTTTACACCAACCGATGCACTGTTAAAACCACCTTTATTGTAGCGTTTGTAAATATATACCCCTACATATGTTTCAATCTTCAGATCATCGTCAGGGTTGAAACCCCCTGACGATGATCTGAGGATCGAAACATATGTAGGGGTATATATTTACAAAAGCTACAATAAAGGTGGTTTTAATAATGCATCGGTTGGTGTAAAAATTGTTTAATTAGTGAAGATGTACGGTGATAGTAACGTGAAAAGATCCCTTTAATCTGACATCCATTGATTTGGAAGTCCTGATAATTTGGCGCTTGTGGAGAGTAGGCCCAAGAGAGAAAATGTTGCTTTTTACCAGAAAAAAGCTTTATCAGTGAAACAGGCAGATCTCAGGGGACTTGGTGAAAAAGATCTCCAAGAATGTCTGTACATCATCTTTTGTGGTATCTCCTGACCCCTTGTCTCCTACTCCATCAACTTCTTCAGCTATGAAGACTCCAGAGAACACAACACAGAACAGCAGATGCAGGAGATATCCAAACAGAATACTCCTCTGATTAGTTGTAAGGCCCAAGTGTATGAGCAGTAACAAAAAATTACCTGTAAGAACTTACAGCAGTATATATAATTCTGCACCTGTCTGTTCCCATGCCATTTGGAGTAACGGAATTTTGCTGTAATTTTCAACGGAAACATATAATAACAAACATCAGATTATACATATGTTGAACCAGATTGTAGGACAACTTATGACCAACAAAGCATAAATAATGCAGATTCTCTGACGTACAAGTAAGTCTTGACCCAAGCTCAGGACAGAATGCTCGGTCTAACCAAGTAAAACAGCCCAATAACCAGGCCGAAAAATGGCTTTGGTATCCCATTTCGTCATTGTTTAGGGGCTTGTTTAGCGTGCATAAGATTAGCATTCTGGAGGAAGAGAACTTGCATCAAAATCCATGGATATGTTTAACGGAGGTCGGCTGTCTTTCTCTGTCTTCTGTGGTAGAGAAATGTTTCTTTGTCACCTTTTATGTTTGATGTAAGTGGCAGAAGTTGCAGAGAGCTCATTGTAGGTAATAAACAAAACAAGTCCTTTTGTCAGAAGTGACCCTCGAAGGTTTTAGCATCAGGACAGGGTTGGGCACAGGAAGGAATGCAGTCAGAGCAGGTGGCATGTGTTTGAACTGCAGTGAAAATGGCAGCTGTTCTTGCAGTGCTGTCCTACCTTGTAACTAGATACCAGCGACTGCCATCTTCTCCATGTCCACAACTGTATGAAACATGGCTACTCAGTTTTATTCTAATGAGTAATGAATAGCTGTAACAGAATTGTGATAATAAGACAAAATCTTATTACATGTTATTTATTATGTGCATTGTCATCAACCAAGTCCTGAAGACCTCAACTCAGACTGATAGTTTTACACATGCTGATGTTCCTGTACAAGAGGGTTTCTGTAAGTTGGACACTGTTTTAATACTGGTCATGGTATGGGTGATTGCATAAGTGTTACAGGCAACCACTGTTGGCCACTGTTGATATTTGTGTCCAGTGTTGAGAACTGCTGCGAATTACTGTTGTGCATAGAAATTTTTTCATTGCTAGTTATCAGTAGTATTGAGATTGTGGCTGTCTTTGGCAGGATTTATGATGAAGAGTGCAGAGGTGAGTGACAGTTGCTTTTAAAAATTCTGGTTGACCTAAGTCATATGATGTTTCTGAAATGTCTTCTTGTGTGTCTTCTGGTGATGATGCTGTTAGACTTCATTCAAGTATAAAATTTATATCAGGATCACTGTCATCCACAATTTCTGCAATTTTTTTATTCTGTTAGTGCTTCTAGAATCATATCACTACCATATTCATATTAATTAGTGATGCTGTCATTCATAGTCATATGCAAGCTAAAGGAGAGCTGCACTAAATAAATTTAAGTTGATACAGGCAGTATTAAACTGTCTGTAGTAATTTGCTTTATGTGAGTTTTGGAAGTGAGGTCCATTTAATTGGGTGCGTGCATGTCTGTCCAATAGTTTTTCCCCTGGTTTTTAGTAACAGGCATGAATATTATAGCCACTGATTGACTTGCTCTTATAAAATTCGCTGTGGGCATCATTCCTGGTCATCAGAGTCACCATTGTGGTGTAACCATGGGATCTTTTGAGTGGGAATAACAAGTACTATCCAAGCAGGGTTTTGAAATTTTGATGATAAACTTTTAAAAATTGTGCAGTATTATTTAGGCAAGGTATGTACACGGTGTGCATAATAAGTGATGGGTTATTGTAAATTGACATGATGGATTTGTCTCTAATTTAAAATTTCTGCTTGTAGAAAGGGTGATATTTACACGTACTAGGAGCATTTCAGAAGTTTTGTGTATGATTTTATTTTAATAACAAAATACTAGATAAAAATATTATTGATATTCCTGAATGTATACACATATGTCCTCTACTCAGTGTAAGCACCAGCACTGTCCACACACTTTTCCCATCTACGTGGTAAACGATAATTGCAGATGTGTATTCGTCCGTGGTCACACGCCTTAAAGAGGCAGTGACAGCAGTGTTGATATCGTCTTCCGATTGAAATCGTTTTCCCCAAAGATGTTTTTTCACACGTGAAAACAACCAATAATCACATGGGGCGAGATCTGGAGAGTAGGGAGGATGTGCAACACCTCCCAGCTCCAACGTTGCACCAGATTTTGCACATCACGATGGCGATGAGGTGTTGCGTTGTCCTGGAGCAAAATGGCACCACGCTCCGGCAGTTCTGGTTGTTTACGGCAAAGAGCTGGCCTCATCATATCCTGCAAGAGTGAGCAGTAATATCGGCCATTAACTGTGGTACCAACTGGCACGGGATGGTCATGCACAAGCCCATTTCGGCTGAAGAACATGACATGCATGACTTTCAGAGCGCCCTGACTGCGCCGTGCAATTTTATTCCTCGGTGACATTGGGGTGCGCCATTCAGCATTCTGTTGTTTCAGCTGAGGGTCAAATGAACGCACCCATGACTTGTCAACCGTTAAAATGCGATCGAGGAATGCATTGCCTTCATTTCTTCAACGCTGCAGATGGGTGTTGGCGAGAAGAACACGCATGGCTCTTTGGTCATCGTTGAGCACGTGTGGAATCCACTTTGCACAAACTTTTCTTTTCCCCAAGCTGTTGGTGAGGATACGGTAAACACTTGCTGGCGAGATTCCGACTTCTGTAGCAATTGCTGTGCATGAAATACTGCGCGTACCTTCAAGGACAAATTTCACTTGGTTCACATGGAGTTCATCGGTCGCCGTCGTTGGGGCTCCGCTGCGAGGGGCGTCGTCTGTCTGTTCCCGGCCATTCTTAATGTAATTTACCCATCGGCGAACAGTTTCATATGAAGGAGCATGTGTCTCTAAACCTTCCTTCAACAACTTGTAACACTCTAGAGCATTTTTACCCAACAGAACATTAAATTGTATTACTTTTCTCACGTCCGTGCGCGAGAAATTTTCTTGTAGTCTTTCCCGATCCATAGCTAAACAGCAACTGACGTCACAAAGACAGTTCACCTGTGTGATAGCAGCAATAGAGCCACTGGCACCACACATGTAATTTGAGTTCAATCACATGACGCACTGCACCGTGCTGCCACCATACACAAAACATCTGAAATGGCCTTTGTATGATAACTTTTCAGCATATATAATTTAGATTGTGAGTGGTGATTGCTTTAACTACATGTTATTTCTTGTGAGAAAATGCTTTTTGCATAACAAATTTTTATTCTGTGCACTTTCTGAAAGAACTGTGTGGAACATACTGATAAAAAAAGAATGATTTAACATTTCAGTGTAAATACACCTTTCAGGCTGTATTTCTGGATATGTTGTCTGTCAATGAGTGTGTGTCTTGGGTCTGTGATGTACCAAATTTTAAAAATTATCATCATGGTTATTCAGAACCATTTGAGAGTTTTCTTAATTGAGGTCATGCCAGAGTTTGCTTAAGTATTGCCAAAGCCTAAATTATGTCAGTTCCCAGAATTTGAGGTTTTATTCTTGTGTAAGTAAAGCAGTGCTGAACTCAAACCACTGTAAATTGTAAAGTTGTCCCTATGCATACGTGAAGGTATATAGGGCAAGTGGCAGTATAATTCCACTCTACATTAACCTCAGTACTAGATGCAGGTGGGTGGTCAGCCTCATGCCCCTGCCACTTTACACCTGGGGAAGGTGACCCCCATACCCATCGAGAGGCTGGGTGGGTCCCATAGCTAATTTGGACATTTTTGCAGAAGTGATAGATTTCTTACCTTCACCAGGATTCGAACCCCAGGTCACCCAGCCCATAGCCTAGTCACTATACTGACTATGCTGCCCTGGCTGCTTCAACCACTGCGTAACACTTGACATCTGTGGAACATGTTTAGCTGCATGCACAAAATTTTTATTATTGTATCTTTTTCTCCAAAACATGTATTTAGTTATTGTTGAAATGAACATGACAAACATGAAGGATAATTACTTTCACATGTAAATGGATGTGGCTGTTCTATATATCTTCTGACTTGATTGTCTTATCCCTCCCCTTTCAGTCTGTGAAAGGTACATTGTGTGTTTCAGATGCTGGATCAATATAAACTGGAGTATGCGACATACCTAGAATCACTTCCAGAGGATAAGCGACAAGAAGAGCTGCTAAACAATCAACCCAAACGCAAACCAGCCACCATAAAGCCAGCTTCAAGCAAAACTGCCACCAAGAGCAGTAAGATAAATGTGAGTAAATAGTGATGTACCTTTCTTTTGGAATCTTATGAAGCCTTGTCTCAGTTTTAAAATCTGTACAAGATCTTCTTGTTGAAATTGCATGTGTTTGCTGACATGATGTGCCAGCAGTCTTGGGTTAAGGTGCTGAACTCTTATTTAAAATATCGTTGCCTTGAGACAAGCGGACTGCACTTAAAAGCTTTTTCCACATGCCTTTCCCATTCCCTCACTTCTGCTGAGATCAGAACCTTGTGAACACAAGAAATGCTGTCATTGTGATTTGAAATCCACATTCAACTATAGGTTTTCTCTGAAGACTTGCCATATACATTCTTCATCCCATCTTGGTAATTAGTTTGTTCTGCTTTGCCAGGTAGGTACAGGGCAGGAAGATCAAAAAACTGTATTCTGACGCATTAGAAACCAGTTTTTCTCTCAGGAACATTTTGTCATTGTTAGTCAAACCAGGTTGAATTTTGTATACTTTCCACCCTTGTAAAAGTTGTATTCTCATAGGTGTATGAGATGTGGTAAGATAATCAGAATTCCACTCACCTCAGAAATAAATGTTCCCCATTACCAGGCAGATACAGGGCAGGAAGATAGGAAGACTGACAGCATTAGAAAAGAGCTTTTCTCTGATGTAAGTTTGGTCATTATTGGTATTGTCGTGTTGCATTTGAGATATATTCCGTTTTCTTTTGTACAAATTATGTTCTTCTGAGCTGGTGTACAAGATGTGAATAGAAAATGTGTTAAATAGGTGCAGGGTGACACTGTACTAATTAATATGGAGTTCCAAGGTTACATGATGGTAGAATTCCAAAAGATAAGATTTGTCATACAGAAGAGAGGCATCAACAAATAAGATAATGTGTTGTGAAGTTTGTTGTGGTTTTTGTTGTTGAGGGGGGGGGGGGGGATTTTATGACAGACTTTATAGAAAAGCATGCTGGATCACATTTTGTTTGAAACTAGGTGAAACTGGTAGCAAACCTACCATGTATTAGGCCTTAACTTTGAACTGGCTTCCAGAGTTCAGATGTGGAGTTATTTCTGTCTAAAACATACAAGAGTTAGGACATTTTTTTTCAACGAGATGAAATTGTGCATCAGAAATTCTTCCCAGAGGGATTGTATAAGGGAAACCTCCTAAGCAATAGCGCACTGAAGATTTGTTTCCCTACCATGAACGTGCCCTTTTTCACTCTGGCTTGCCTTTGTAGGAATTTTGAGCCAGAAAATGCATGACTGTTGTCACCATCAATCATATTTATCCCCAAGATTCAGCCCTATCTTACTTTTCCATTTCCAAAACTCAATTTATGATTTTGCAATCAAACAAGAATAGCAGACTGTTCTTGAGGAGGTCAAAACTCGGGACTTTAGTGATGTCAGAATTGCTGGACTTGCTGTTTCGAGTTACAAGAGGACTACGTTGAAGGAAATGGTAAGTTTGTTAAGCATAAACAATAAATTCAGTCCAGAAAACTTTCATCCCATCTTGTAGCATCCATGAGTTTGTGTTAAATGTTCAAATGGTAGAAATTTTCTGCTGAGTTAGTGGAAATCAGGCTGAGAAGTGAGATGAAATAACTTTCTGATTAATCTTCACTAATTAACCGGAGAAATGAATATTTTGAAGTGCATCGTGACCCACTGTAGAGTAATTCAGATCATCACAAAGAAATGTGTGATTTTGGCATTTGGGGATGAGCCATGTTATGTGTACTGAATTTGTTCCAGTGTTCTGGCATTCATTACAGTTACCTTGATTATGATGAGAATGATGGAGGATGTGGTCCTATATATAAAGGTCAAAAAAATGGAAGTAAGGTTAGGAGTGTACAGTGTTGATCTGCCTGTATTGCTGTTAGCCTGATGTAGTTAATTCCACGTACATTTAATAGCTGACAGAAGTAATGTATCATTCTCATCCTTTGTCAAGTCAGTTACTTCTTGTTGTCGTCATCATCATCAAAATGTACACAAATGTGGAACACAAGTTTCTCTTGACAGGATACAAAGAAGAAGGGAAGGGAAGTGTCTGAAGAAAAACCTTTGTACAAAGGAGAACCAGAACCACCACCTGTGTAAGTACTCTTAATCAGTGTATCCTTGTATCTTGTAGGTTTCTGCTTACAAATTACTTTTGAGCACAGTCAAATTTCATTATGGGAGAAAAATATTGAAGTTACAATATTTCAACAGTTTATATTCTCTTCTTTAGATATGTTAGAAAGTTTAGCTATCTCTTTAGCTGGGTTAAGAAAAAATCCATTTTGTGGGATTAAATTGGTTTTCATAACATAAAAATCTCAGCTCACATGGCAATAAAACTTCCAAAGCCACTGTCATGCAAAGTTATTGCTGAACAAGAATTCTTTCAAGTGACAAAGGTGTCATACCCCAGAAGAGTGGAGTCTTCAAACACACTACCATGGAAACCTGAAAACTTGCATGAACTCTTTCCTTCAGTTTGTAATCAGGTTGGGAAGTAAGAAGCCTGTATTGTAGGTTGTTTCAAGAATCAGTAGCCAACAGGTTTCTTGATACTTTGAACTTGAATTTTTCTGAGGTGAGGCATGGTTTATGCTAAGTGGGAATGGAAGCAGTCAAAATAATACTATTGAGTGTTCCAAAAATCCTGATGCAATGTATGCAGATATTTTGCTTGACCTTAAATTAATAGTCTGGTATGCATTGAGTGCACACAGAATCACAGGGCACATGTGTTTGGAAGAAAGGGTCAATTTCAGTAGTTATGTTTGATTACTTTTGATACCATTCAGGGAATGAACAAAAGAAGATAAAATGTTTTATGTTATTCATACCGTAAATTTTTTGATTATTTAGGTTCTATCCGACAAATGTGCACTTTTATTTTCTATTATTCAAACATATATTTCATTGAAGATGGACCAACATGTTTCGAACCTCATATAAGAACCTAAATAAGATAAAATGTATGGCTGCTTTATGCAGGACAGTGCCATGGTACACAGAATTTCTCAGTGAGTGCATTAGAAGAGTTCTTCTTCTTATTCTTCTTCTTCTTCAAAGGGCCTGTCATCAGAAGCTCCAGATGCACTGCAGTCTTAGGCTTATTGTGCAGCTCTAAGTATTCCATTCAGCACTGGTTCATTAGGGGGCGCGCGGTGGCGTAGTTGGTTGAGGCACTACGCTACAAACCGGAACGTCGCGGGTTCGATTCCCGATGGTGTCATTGGAATTAATTCCTTGACATAATCGTTTCGGTCGCACTATGGCCCTGGGGTTGACTCAGCCTCTAACAAATATGAGTACCAGGAATATTTCCTGGGAGGTAAAGGCGGCCGGTGCGTAGGGCTGACAACCTTACCACCTTCATGTGCCGATTGTCTACAAATCTGGGAGCCTCAACCTCCTGGACCCCTCAGGGCCTGTCTAGGCCTGTAATGGGGTTGCTTTACCTTTTACTGGTTCATTAGCCCTGTGCCTCTTATGAAGAGAGACAGGTCTTTTAATGAAGCCATGCTTATAACTTTTGGTTCAGCAAATAGCTTCCCAAAGTACTTATAGCGTTGACGAGCCAACACCTCACAACAACAAATAATATGGTACACAGTTTCAGTCACCGACCTGCAAAATCTGCAGGTTGGATCTCCATCAAAGAGGCCCATAATATTCAGTTGCTTCTTCACAGGAGCATGGCCTGTGAGGAATGCAACTACCAATCTTAGTTGATGCCTGCTCATTTTAAGTAGTTCTTCAGCTCTTTTCTTACATGGTCCATTAATAAAAAGTGACCTGGTTAAATTATTCCAGGTGGTACGATGTTGGCACTCAATCCAGTTCTTAATAGCTTCTCTTGCTGAACACCTAGGTATTCCAAGAGCTGGGTCTGGGCCAAGTAATGGCGTAGCTGCTCCTTGCCTTGCAAGTTTATCAGCTCCTTCATTACCAGGGATGCCGCAATGCCCAGGCACCCACGTGAGGATTACCTCATTGCGGCTTGCCAGCGCAGAGAGCGCATCCAGGCATTCTGCAACCAGTCCTGAAGTCACTTTTGGGCTGCTAAGCACCTTAAGTACAGCCTGGCTATGAGAAAAAATAAGGATCCGCTTATGTCTATAAGCCCTTCTTATATTCTCACATGCACATTGTAAAATGGCATATATTTCAGTTTGAAAAACCCTGGCATATTTACCCAGAGAGAAACTGAAGCTTCCCTCTGGTCTTGTGCCATAAATACCAGACCCTGTCCCTGAGTCAGCCCTTGATCCGTCAATAAACCAGATTAGGGCATCGCCAAGAAACACTGGATCTTTGTTTTTTCAAAATTCCTGGTCAGTTATGACCAGGAAGTTTTCAGTGTGATGGTAAGCTGGTATAATGTAGTCTGACTGCATATCTAGTAAAGGGTCACCCACATTTCTCCAGATGTCCAGCAACCCTGACACTGTTTTAGGAACACTCGGTTGCTCAAGTATGTGCAGTCTATAGAGTGCCATCCTCGCCTCCGCCATGATCAACAGGTCTAGCGGAGTCAGATTCAGAAGCACTTCCATTGCTGCAGTAGGGTCGATTTCATAGCCCCACTAATGGCAAGACAGGCCATTCTTTGAATCCTGCCTAATTGAGTTTTAGTGCTTTTTTGCTTAACCTTGGGCCACCAAACCAAGGCAGCATGGAAAATAGAAGTTCTGATTACCCTAGTACAGGTAAGGTTCACCCTAGAACAGGCCATGAAAGCCCAGAGGGGGAGAAGAGGTATAGCTCTACTCTTTCTTTAACCTTGACGCTAGATGGGTGTGGGTGGTCAACGCCACGCCCTGGCCGCTTTACCCCCGGGAATGACCTGGTACCCATTGTACAGGAGGCTGGGTAGGCCCCAGGGCCGGTCTGGATGGGTGCCGAAAATCTCGCCCCCACCGGGATTCGATTCCCTGACCGTCCAGCTTGTAGCGAGTCGCTAGTATAGAGCCAATGCACCATACTAGGTCAGACCCCAGCTCGTGCCGTACATGCATTTGGCCACTGCAAAGGTGGTCACCGCTTTTCTGATTATTTTATGCAAATGATGGTTCTAGTTAAGTTTGGAGTCTATAATCACTCCCAAATACTTAACCTCCTGCAGCATTTTAAGTTCCTTACCTTAAAGTGTGAGAGGTCTTAAGTTCTCCACTTTCCTTCTATTGGTAGAGGGAACTATGGTTGTTTTGTGAGGGTTAATATTTAGACCCTCTTTAACAGCCCATTTAACCACTATATTCAGGACTCTTTGCATGAGCTCCCTGACAGTGTGTGCAAATTTACCTTGGACTGTGATGACAATATCATCAGCATAGCCAAAGGTACTAAAGCCTAGGTCATTGGTTTCAACCAAAAGCCTATTAACAACTAAATTCCACAAAAGGGGAGACAGAACATCTCCTTGTGGACATCCCCCTACAACTTGAGCAGTTAAGTTACTGCCCATGAGGGAAGTATGTACCAGTCTGCTTTCAAGCATAGACCTGACCAACCTACAACACGTTTCCTCAAGTCCACACTCTCTGGCAGCTGTGGTAATTGCATTAAAGAAGGTGTTGTCAAATGCCCCCTCAATATCCAGGAAGGCACCCAACGCAATCTCCTTATGACTCAAAGACTTTTCCAGTCTTTGTACAGCCTGGAAGAGTGCGGTTTCTGTAGACATACCTGCTCCGTAGGCATACTTGTATTGGTGAAGTGATTTTTAACCAAGACACCATCCCTGATATGTCTATCAAGTATTTTCTCAAGTGTTTTGAGTACAAAAGACATGAGACTGATGGGTCTCAGGGACTTTGCCTGTGACAAAAGTTTCCCAGGTTTAGGTATAAACACCACCCTGGTGTGCCTCCAGCTCATCAGAATGTACCCTAAGGCCAAACTAGCTCTCAGTAATACTAAAAATTTACCCGCCAGCAGTTCAAAACCCTGCTGTAGCATGATGGGCATAATTCCATCAATGCCTGGGGATTTATGTGTTTGAAATGAGAAAACAGCTCATTTGAATTTGTCAAAACTTATAACCCTTCTGGAAACTGCCTAGTCACCCCTGGACACACTCCATTCAGGAGACTCCAGTTCAAGACCGTCCCATCCACCAGAAGGTTCTAGAAGTATTTTTGAACCAGGGAAATGAACTCTGAGTAATTCCTCCAGAGTCTCGGTCTCTGTTTTACTATATTCTCCGTTTTCCAGCCGGAGAGAACTAATTGCACTTTGCCCATTCTTCAAGAGATCTTCTGGAGTCTGGCACATTCAGGAGCCCTTTTAATCTCCTCACAGTGTCTCCTCCAGGACTCTCTCTTGGCCTGTCTTAGTGCCTTATTATATTCAGTTAAATGTCTTTTATAGTCAGTCCAATACCCAGACTTCTTCGCAGCATTGAATAATCTGCAAACATTCCTCCTTCTGTTCGCAAGGTCTTGGTTCCAGCAGGATATGTTCCTGTTGTACCGCCTCGCAACTGAAGGGCAGTTATTATTGTATGCTGAATTAATAGTATCCTGAAACTGCCTTGCAGCAGTCTCTAGATCTATAAAATTGGTGATCCTATCTTTCATGTCACACATATAACCAGCCAGGTCAGTTTTAAAAGACTCCCAGTCAGTCCTGTGTGGATTACGATAGAATTCAACTGAACGGTCAATTCCCATAATATTGAATCAGATGTATCTGTGGTCCGAACAACTTACCTCCTCAGTTACATGCCAATCTTTAATAAAATTGCCAGCATAAAAGGTGGCAATAGTGATATCAATAACTTCCTGCCTGTTACATGTAACAAAGGTAGGTCTGTTACCTTTATTCATTATGTCCAAATCATTTGCCATAATAAAATTAAACAGGGACTCACCTTTGTTATTAATGTTAGAACTCCCCCAGGTAGTGTGATGCACATTCGCATCACAGCCGATGACAAGGTGAGATCCATCAGCTCTACATCCTGACACCAGCCTCTCACAACTCCCTGGGGGGTGGGGGTTCAAGATCATCGTACGGAAGGTAAGCCAATCCAAGAATAATCTCCCTCGGCCCCTTGCCACACGACGTCCTAATTTTAACCACCGTGAGATCTCTGGAACAGTAATGCATCAACGGCAGTATCTGAAAGTCTTTCTTGACTAAAATACAGGTCCTAGGATTCTGGTTGGATCTACTATATATAAGTTCTCCACCTACCTCTTTTAGACCTTTGACTTCCCCCATATAGGTCCAGGGTTCCTGTATGAGGGCAATGTCGCAGTTCTTCATGGCAACACAGAGGGCAGCCGAAGCCACCCTACTGTGATGAAGATTTACCTGCAGCACCCTCAGCATCTGGCTTTTCCTTTACATCCTTCAGGGTCCAGAAGATAACTCTTCCCAATCCCCAGAAGGCCTTGAAGTTTGATTTGGCCAATTCTTTAAAGGAGTGGGGGTCAATAGAGAAGGCCAAGGTCTGTTCCTTCTCAGTGACCTTACGACTCATAATTGACCACTGCCGTATTTAACTCAGGATTCTAAATCCTGAGACCGGTTATGTGGTAACCGGTGACAGTGGTAACCTCCAAAGTATTTGGGATATGAACAAGCACCCTGGGTCTCTTAGGGAGGTCTTTGGAGTCAACCGCAGTCAGCTCCGCACCCTCCCACAGCTCCCCAAGCCCACTTATTGTCTGCATCAGCCAGACCTTAGAGGATTCATTTGCACAGTTAATCCAAAATACACCCTGTGCAAATTTAGAATTTAGAAACTGCGGATGCATCTCCCCTGAGGGGTTTGCATCCACAGCAGCTAAAAGTTTTGACTGAATAAAGCCAGCTTGAGCCTGATCCAGCTTGACCTCAGGATGGCGTTTATGAATCACCACCATCTTGATTCCAACAACAGCTTCCTTATAAGACCCAGTCTGCTCTTGAATGCTCCTGGGTTTTTTAGGTTGCTTTGTTGTCAAAGGTGGGGTGCTTGAGTCAGAGTGGGGTCTTTTCATGCCCTCACTGCTTGCCACAACCACCTTCTTTTGAGATGAAGGAGTCTTACTTGGAGGTTTTTCAACCGTCCAAGTTCCTTCCTGGCTTTAATGAGCTTCCACTGTGCTCCCGAGAGTCTGTTGGTCTGCAGTCTGGTTGTAGAGATGCCTGCAGTCAATCTGTCATGAGAAGGAACAGCGGAATGCTTAGAGCCTACAACCTCCACTTGGGAGTCTTGTTGTAACAAGTCTGCAGCCACAGCCGCTCCTTGTTCAGGTTCAATAATATTCGTGTCCATTTTTGTCCCATGAGTATGGGAGAAATAACAGTCAACACTGGCAGAGCTCCCTATACCAGTGCAAGGCTAAATACTCCGGGATTTCGCCTGGTCTCCCAGAGGCTCCGTTAGAGACACATCTCCCATGTGCCATGCACCCCTTCAGCATGGATTAAGGCAAGCCACACATAACACCTTGGGGTTGGGGAGTTGGTCCATGGTCCCCTATTCTTTATATTCGGAGACAGACCTACCCCAGGGCTAGTCCAGAGGTCATCCAGACCAGCTCCAGAACAGGTCCCCTGCCATCCGCCACTTGCCGACGTGCTCAGTAGCCACTCAAGCCCCGAGATTAGAAGAGGTACTCAGTGAATGATTAATAACTTCTAGATTGTCACCTCCCAGATTTCCAGATTTGAATTTGCATGGCTGTTGTTTATGGGGGACATTAAGAGACAGCTTTTATCTAAACAGTTGACAGTGTTGGAAGAGCAATGGCTAATATTGAAAGACAAACTGCATCAAGTATTGAGCATATTTTCAGAAGGTGCAAGATGTGCTTACAAGCAAGTGGTCAACAATGCAAGACTTTTCTATAAAATAAGGTAAGCTGAATTGCAGACACATATGCAGTGATAGTTCTCTGGAACCCTGAACATGGATGCAGTATGCTCTTCTGAAACATTGGTATCAACATACAAATCTGCACTGGGTCAAACGCCAGAAGACTAATTGAATGTTGGCAGGTTACTGCATGATGCTATTTGAACTTAATTTCACTGGACCAAGGCAGATAGTTTTCCACAGCAAAGGAAGGAAGGACCTGGTAGGGGAGAGGGAGAAGGGGGGGGACTAGACTTCTTGCACCTACCAGGTACCAGGTGTATCATAAGTTCTTGGTCACGGTACAGTTTATTGTGGCATTTATTGGTGGTTATGTTTCACAGAAATGCTTATCAGTTGTTCCTGAAAACATTCATGACAGATGCTTCACACATTGACCCTGAATACAGAGAGAAGGAAGCTCCGAGGTATTGGCAAATGTTGCCTGATGCTGACAAAGCAAAGCACAGAAAGCGCTTAAACGACATGAAGCAGAAGTACATAAAGGATTATGAGAAGTTCCTGAAGGTAAGATGTGAACCCACACCGATTATCAGACTCTTGTTTCATTGTCATTATCCTTCCAGGTGTTAAGTCTACATGACCTCTTATGAATATTATAAGACAGAATCTTTCCATTATGTGAGGACATTTTGAGCATATTCATCTACATTTTCCTCCAGTTGCGTGATTTCTGGCTTCCGCTGCGGTGTAAATGAGGTCTGCGCTCTTCTGGGATTTTACGCAGCGTAGAATGGTAGTTTCTTACCAACGTTTCAGGACAACCTATAGGTCCCATCTTCAAGGTTCAAGCAGTCCAAGAAGACCCTTGAAGATGGGACCAATAGGTTGTCCCAAAACATCGGTAAGAAACTGCCATTCTACGCTGTATAAAATCCCAGAATAGCGCAGATCTCCTCCAAGTTGTTAAGACACTGGAGTCTCTGTAATGGCTCAGATTACTTAATTGCATGGTAGTAGGTATCATGGTGCTGCACTAGTTGTCCTTCACTGCTGTATCTTACTACACAGCTGTTCTAGAGGATAACATTTAGGTTATGCAGTCTCACCTGACAGTGTACTCAAGGGCATGGTATTTCAGAGAGTATACACAGACGTGCAAGGCAATTAGGTTTTGTATTCGTGAGCTGTCTGACTTATTTTCTTCTGTGTGGTGCACACTTTGCAGTTGTTGGTAGAATTTTTTTTTTCTCTGTGACAGGGATTTGTCTTGGACAATGGGCCCACACCTTAGATTGGAGTTGTAGGGGCACATCTCCATGAGACTGTCCTCTGTAGTACAGGTTAAAAGTGTCACTGAAAAGGGGAGCTGCTCTGCCATGTCCAGCTTGTAGTCAGTGAAACTGATTTGTGTTATTCTATTCTAGGAATGGATTTTGGAAAAATAGCATTAAAGCTGAAAAGGATTGTAACCATGCATGGGAAAGAAACAAGCCAAAACCTTACCGTGATAGGCCACTCCACAAATCCCTGTGTTGCACATCAGCACATATTTTGATTTGATTACACTTTCTTCCATCATTTCTTTCTTTTGTTTTCTTTTGCTAGTTTCTGTGATGTATGTAACTTTGTTCTCTGTTGTCAGCATGTACACTTCTTTTTGTCGCTAAAGTTCATGACTTCATTCTGTTGCAACCTCACCCTTGTTTCACCTTTGTGCTATAAGGTCCATTGTTTTGTTCTTACTGTTGCCCTTGACTGTGCCAATGGCATTGACTTTTCTGTCATCAATTCACATTACAGTTCAGGAAATATATTATTATTATTTACTGCAATTGGGTTTTCACCCGGTGGCAGTAGTCCTTACACTAGTACACACAATACAAATGACATATACCGTATATTCTCAATTCTAATCCGCACCCTTTTTACAGTTTTAGAGGGCTAAAAAATCAGATGCGGATTACATTCGCGTGCGGATTAGATTTGTGGTCAAGAGCTGGATTTTGGAAAAATGATTGAGCTGCTGTACGTGCCATAAGAACAATACAATACAATACAATAATCTATTATTTTATTATTTACTATTATAATTTATTATTCATCAGACTCGCCGTCATCACTCATAGCTGAATCGTTATCCGTGCTCTCCACCCAGTCACTATCATCTTTATCTTCAACATCGTCCTCCCATACAAGGTCATCTTCGGATCTGCTGATCGCTGCCTTGTGTTTCCGCCACAGTCGAACGTTGCTTTCATCAACTCCAAAAATTGCAGCGGCTTTGCGGTTTCCATTCTCCTCTGCGCACCGAATAACTTCACGTTTGAACCTTGCCGTATATGAGAGTCGTTTAGATTTCAGGCGTCCCTCTTCCATAACTACAGTACACGACAAATTGGAACAAGCACCTCCCACATTTCAACAACTAAGGCGCGAGCTGGATTCAGACGAGATTGCGCACGTCTGTTGAGAAAGGCCCAGCCTCACGGTATCGGAATGACTCATCGGCCTCAGGTGTAGCATCGGATTTTAACGCGTTGGTAACATCCAATATTATTCAGTCAGTCGCCCCGTGGGCAAGGGGTGGTTGAAGGAAAGGTGCGGATTAGAACCACGAACTAACTTTTTTCGTTTAAGAAATCGCCAAAAACTGAGTGGGGATTAGATTCGGATGCGGATTAGATTTGAGAATGTACGGTAATATACATAAAAGTAACAATACAAAACAAACTATACACAATTACAAAACAAAATACATACATTAAATAAAAGTACACACATTAGAACACCATACACGCATTACAAAAACATCCACACCTTAACAAAGACATCCACTCCTTAACAAAAACATCCACACCTTACAAAAACACCCACACACAATACAAAAAAGATCACACGCACATTACAAAATCACCCACACATTAAATGATACAAAAACAACAAAACACACATCCTGCAAAAAGAAAGAGTAGCTAAGCCTAACCAAAAACCTAATGTAAATGAATCAGAGCTAAAGTAATTTGGTATACCAAGCAATGAGTCAACCATGCTATACAAAAATAAAATTCCATGTTTTGAAAAAGTGATACACTCTCATTTTAACAGGACCTTCACTTCACTACGCTTATATACACATCACGGCATTCCCCGTTTTGCCTCCCTTTACTTCACTTCACTTCACTTCACTGCATTATTAGATGGTTTTCCCCACCCTCTATACCCTTCACTTCACTTATCACTTTCCTAACCCTCTTCCTAAAAATACTCGGCTTACAAGGGAAAGTCCCTAAAGCGTCTGCAGGTAGTTTGTTCCAGAGTTGGATGGTCCTATTTACAAAGGAGAATTTCCTAATTTCCTAATTTTCCGATTATGATCAACCCTGCTCAGATAGTGTGACCTTTGTAATCTGTCACCTATAGCCTTCCAAGCCTGTTCGCCAGTGTATGCTTTGAAGAGAGCACATATGAGTGCTGTCTTTCTGCGCTGCGCCAAAGTTTCCCAGTTCGAATCGGTCGTATGATTTGCAAATTTAGCCGCTTTCTGTTGTACCCGGTCTAACACATTTATCTGTCCCTCCCTGTATGGATCCCAGCAAGCAGCCCCATACTCAAGAATCGGACGCACTAGTGACGTGTAGGCTAAACTTTTAGTATTACTATTTCCCTTTTTGAGTAAAATTTGTCAAGGTAAAGAACATAACCTTTGTTTTGAAGCAACACAGCCAAAGTGAGAATTGCACAGTTTATGGAATTTGTGCTAAGCCAAGAAAATGTTGTGCTGGGCTTATTTTCAGTGTTTCTGCAGAATTATTCATTTACTCTTTCCTTTGTGCTGCACTGTGTACCTTGTTCTGAATACTACTGAGGGCAGCCATTGTATATTCATTCTATGCATGTAGTGAACATTTTTCCACTTCATACACTGAGTATGAGTACAGTGGCGTAACCAAGCTGAGCTACTGACACTGATCCAGGCCTCAGTGCCTCGTAAGAACAGACCACTGTCAGTAGCTGAGCTGGGTTACTCCACTGTAGACAATGTATGATGCATGTAACACGAAGACAGTAGAGGAGGTCAGAAATCATAACTTAAAATCTCTTTCTTCCCCCTGATTTCCAATTGAAAGTACACTTAAAATTACAGCAGTATGCCAGTTTATGCTCAGTTGGAATGTATAATCAAGGAACAGTGTAGGAAGCACAAATGTATATTCAAGGAAAATGTAATGCTGTTCTTATGGACATTTTGGTGGGGCTAATAATAAATGTGCAGAGCATCAAGGGAGACATAGATTCAAGGGATGTAAAATCCAAGTGTAACTCTATTTAGTCTGCAATACTAGCAGAGTGAGTTCTACAGGGAACTTTGCCATACTTCAGTTTTTTTATTCCCAATGGATTTTTTTTTGTGATAATTGTCATCATGACCATCTCTTTATATTTCCATCTGCGTCCCCCCATGCCCTCCCATAAGGCTCATTTTATGTGTGTCCACCTTTCCCTTCTCTGTTTTGTGTATCTTTCCTAACTTCTTCTGTCCACTTTAGTCGTAGTGTCCTTGTTTGCTGTTGCATTGAAGTCTTTATTTTTTCTACTGTCAGAGGAATCCTGTTGTTGTCTGTGTAAACACATGTCCATACCATTGAATACTTAAATTTGCCAAAGTAAAATCTACTAGTATGTCAGTTCCTTTCTGAATAGTCCATAGAATATACCAGGGGCACAACAGGGCTCAAGAGACTCTCAAAAAAGCACTATTAACTATTTCATTTACTATTTGTATTAATTCTGTGGTGATGTTGCAACCATTAATATTTAAATTATACAGCAGTTGACAAATAACTTTTTCCACATCTCCTCAGTAAATTTTCTGAAACAGCTCTGATCCTAGGTCCCCCACCCACCAGAAAAGTTCTGTGTGCGCTCTTAATTTCTGATCTTTATGATGAGCTTACATTTATAAGAGTCCATGTCCAAGTAGCTGTTTGGTGTGCCCAAACAGAATGGAATGTTGAATAAACAAAATAAAATAAATAACAAGGTTTGTTGAACCAGTGTACTTTGTGAATGAAAATTCTGTGTATGTCTCTTGCTACTTGAGCATCTCTCATGTGTCTCCCTTGCAGAGTCTGTCACAAGAGCAGTTGAAGGACTACTCCCTGCAGAAAGCAAGTTTGAAGAAGGAAGAAGAGGACAGTTCTGATGACTCTGATTCTGATGATGACGACGAGGACGATGACGATGATGATGATGAGGAGGACAGTAGTGCAGACAGTAAAGATGGTCCTTCAGAAAAGCAGCAGGTCAGTAAAGTTGTGTAATCTCCTGTATGACCAACTGTTGTAAAAATGTCAAGAGTCAATATGGTACATTCATTTTTGCAGCTTAGGCAATTTCTTCGTCACCATTCTGTGGGAGGAGGTGATACAGGGTAAGCAGAGTTGACAGACCGTGTGCATGCTTGTTTGTTTCCTTGTCCTAAAATATCTCTTTAAGAATCATAGTTCATTCTCGTCTGTGAACAGTGCTATTTGCCCTATTAACACAGTCTTTCACTCAGATTGAGTTGAACATCAATGTAACTACAAAGCAGTGGCCACTAGAAAAGAGAGCCTAGTGTTTACTTGGCAGAGGCTAAAAAATTCTGCCCAAAAGCAGGGCTGGAAGTAGAATTTATGTTCATAGTTCACATATTTTCTGGAGGTTGAGACCTGATGCACCATACATTGACCACTGATGGAGTGGAACTGGAGGTAATTGTCACGTCTTACTCCTTGTCCGTTTTGTCAGTGTTTCTCATATGCTGTCAGTTACGTAATATTGTCTCGGTGTAGTCATTCTTTTTTGTACTTTTTTCTAGAATAAGACATGTCTCATGCTGTATTGTATAAGAGTTAAAAATCAGGCTGTGTACTTTTTTAATATCTGCAGTTGGAAAGGCAGGCCTGAATTTGTTTTCTATTGAAACACACATCACAAACATAGCTTCTATAATGATGACAAACAAGATAACCCACTGTGTTGTTGTTCTTATGACAGCAAGCAGTCTTTATTGAATGTGCTGTTGCTAGTGGACAGAACTCCTGAGGCATGCAGGAAATGGTGTTCATAATGGCAACAGACTTCTAGGTACTGACATGTACAGTTGACATCAAACATTTTGGCACTTTCCACAGTTGAATATAAAATAATTTTCTTTTATCAAGTGAAATGTGTAAAAATAGTGACATTAATTATAAAGAGAAACTAATACAAATAGTGTAGACCATTCTGAAACTTCTTAAATTGGTAAATGCATCTGTTGTAAAAATCCAGTTCTGCTTTGGAATTTGTGGCTCTGAAAATGTAGTAAATATGGTTCGGACTCAACATGTCTGTAGAACTGAGGCCAGGAAGTAAAACCCCTGCATTTAAACAGTGTCACTGCAGGTTAATACCTAAATTTATCTTTTCTTAATCTGAAAGTATCGTACAGGGTCAGAACATCCTGTTACTGCATAGGTGGTGCCAGTCAGTGAAGGTACATTCTACGAGTACTGCACACCCACTTTCTACTGACTGCCAATCAGCAACTGCACTGCTGTCATACAGTACGACAGCAGTGCAGTTGCAACAGAAGTGTTTTATGATGATCATTGTAATCACACTGAAAACGTGTTTAAACAGCGTCTTGAACGTAGCAGTTTGGTGTACTTATTGTGAATTGCCATGGTGTTGATCATGAAATACCCTATTTACTTGAATGCAAGATGAGTTTTTTTTTCTTAAATTTGGTGCTTTAAACGTGTGAGGTCGTCTTAAATTAATTCGGACCACGCCAAACTGGATCGCTCTGAACCGGACCATGTGGAGCCAAACCCAGGCCTGCATTGCCAAAATTGTCATGTGTAAACAAACGTGAGAATAGAGCATGACTAAAGTTAATTGACACAATCTTATTTTTTTGGACATCGTCTAATTTTTTGAAGCACAACGTTTTGGAAGCCGGCTCGGTTTTTGTCTTCCGGCAAAGGTGCACCTAAGCTGGTGGGTCCCTTAGATCGAACTATTCTGTCAGTGGGCACCATACAAGCACTAAACTTATAAAGATATGCACCTGAGAACATATCTAGTCCAAGGATAGTAACAGGAAAATGGCTATTGAAAAATTAAAAATTAACTAAAGACTCAAGAATAAAACCTGGACCAATGCACAAATTTGAAAACTGTAAAAAGAGCCATGAACTCACACTTATCAGACCACAGACACAAGACAAAAATCCAGAACACACATACTTAAAATTCTTAACACCACTAACACTATATCTGGAGAAAATTGTGAATCTTCATGGGTTCAAGCAAGTTTATAAACCAGGAAATATATATGCATTATTTAGTCTGTGTGTATGATAACTGCATGGCAGCTCATCTCACCAGAGGTGATTGAGAAGGGTTTTAAGAAGTACTGTATATCCAGTACAATGGATGAGATTGATGATGATATGTTGTGGAATGGCAGTGCAGAGGATGGGAATGTTAGGAGTGAGTGTGCGGAAGATGAAGGCACTGACTGTGAAGATGGAGACAGTGACAATGGTAAAGGTAGATAGAATCTGACATGCTTTGTGTATTATGTGTATGAAATTAATAGTAAAATATTGTCTCTTAGCAGACGTTTTAGTTTTCGGGGTTGTCTTAGATTAGAGTCGTCTTGCATTCGGTAAATACGGTAATCAAGACATGTTGGGGAAACAGTGTAAATAGTATCCTGTTTAATTCATTTGTGTACTATGATGGCACATTAAATAAATTATAATTTAGTACACACCTTATAGTGAATACTGTTAAGAAAATACCTTAATGAAATTTTTCTCACAGCATTTAGAGTACAACCAGTGTACCAAATGTCACCTGCATTCATTATTTTTGGAGGGGAAACATGTGGACAGACTGGTACAATGTGTCCATTATGCCTCCTTCCTCTACAATGAATGCAAAGAACACAGGACTAAGCACCGGTCATTTGTGTTCTTGTTTCAGGGATCAGGTTCTGATGACTCCTCATCAGATAGTGGTAGTGATTCAAATGAGTCCAGTGACTCAAGTGACTCAGGAGACAACAATGAGAATAATGATTCTGGTGAATCGTCATCAAGTGAGTCAGACACTGATTGAGTGCTTTGAGTGACAAGTTTTACTCCGAATGGACAAGTTGACCTTCAGTAGGTAAATAGCAACTCACAAGCTTTATTATGAACATTTGTTACTCATATGAGGGTTATTATCACAATGGATTGATCACATTCTGTAATTATCCTCCTAGTGTTGTCTCAGAAATGGCTTAATTTGCATTTCAAATTCTTGATACATCATTTTTATTATTGTGTGCACCATATTTTCTTTGTAGGTACTATTTTAATGTCTTGCAGTGTTTTCTTGTGGTACAGAACATGGGTTACCAAGAATATTAGGACAAAAGATTTCTGTGTGACAGGAACCTGATATGTTTCTCATCTGGTGGTTCCCCATCCTTTCCACTACCAACCAAAATCCTACATTTGCTGAGGTAATATGATGCCAGATCAGCTACGAGTACAATTTGTGTTCAGTTTGTTCTTCATAGCATCCAGTGTACGGTGATTTGTGCAATATTTGCTGTGTAGAGCAAACTATTGTAAATTAAAAACGATATTCCCTAGACATAGTGTCACTAAGGGGTGTTACATTCCTGGATGGACGATTTTCAATTATAAACTTTGTGCTTGTGAGATTTGTCATTCATTTAAAAGTGAAACAGCATTGTAGTGACACAGAAACGAATTTAATGTACTGGTAGCATTAAATAACAAGTTTGTATTTCAAAATATTACATATTTATTCCTACACTGGTATAGAATCCCTGAGATCACTTTAAATTAACGCGACTGGAAGTTTATGGAGGTTCAATAAAAATGACAGAGGAAATAGAGTTAGCAGAAGTTTTCTTTCTTTTCGTATATGGCACCATGTATTTTTTATATACATACATACCAACATTCTGGAGGAATTTGCTGCATTTTTCATCAGGGTACTTCATATACAAGTCTACATGGCATCATATGCCAGAAGACTGGAATCTTCATTAGTACCACTGTGAGAACCTCAAATATCATAAAGGCTGTTTACTTTTCTTGGTCAGTATCTGTAATTTGTGAAGTTGGGGGAACTTCGAACTCCTAGTGTTTAAATTTATGCAATTGAGACATGAAAAATGTAGAAATATGCTTTTGAGATAACTGCACCGGCACTAACTCCCATGTGCACATGCGTTCATATTCAAGATCCCTCTGAAATGTGTCAGTGAGACACAAGTGCATACCAGTTTGTGTAAATTGGGGTTATTGCTAGGAAAGAGAATTCAGGAACTAGAGAGTCATAGATCAGGATGACTGCACGTGTGAGAGGTGAGATTCTTGTGGCAGTGAATATGAAGGTTACAGTCTTCCAGGACAATGATGTTGTGCTGCTTGGTAAAAGGGTAGTAAGGTTTTGAAGGAACTCCTGTACCATAATTGTATATACCTGTGTGTGTGCGTGGGTATGGGTGTGTGTTTGGTGGTGGTGGTGGGGATTGTTAGTTTGGCTACCATCTGATGGCTGCAAAACAGGTTTTGCCTGACCGAATTCCACTTCTTTCTAAGTTGATGTTGCTGTTGCACTTGACGGGAATCAACTCCTGGATGCTCCACTTATTGAGAAGAGGTGACTCTGCATACAATGGAAACATAATCTTGAAGGGTGTCCCCCAGGTGACTTCAGGTTGAGCAGTATTAAATGTCACTTGCAGCCACATTTTGATCCCAGGTGGAATGGGCATGGCAATGATAGGCAGTAGGAGTCACCCAAAGAGTTTGGTTGAACCGCTCAGTATGAGAAGGCTGCAGGTATTATTAACATGCTTTATTCCCAGTCCAAAACAAAATAGCTTAAACTCATGGTAGGTGAAGCGCTTAGCATTATAAGGTATGATGACCTTGGGAACTGATGAAGCAGAAATTACCCTCTCTTGAAGAGTCTTGACAGTCACAGCAGTACTGGGTTCTGTACTGCGGACCAGCCACACGAACTTCCTAGAATCATCAAATTTCCCAGCTTACTCTGGGGAAATTTGCTGACATAATCAGTGAAGATATTCTGGAAAGGACCAGAAACTTAGAAGCCAGTAAACCTAACCTGGAAGTTTGGGCGCGTTTATTAAGTGACCCCACGCTATGGCAGTAGAATTGTGTGCCTTATTACTTGTCTGGTTTGGCATGATAAGTGTCTAACACAACTGTCAACGTACGTAAGGAAGAGAACCATCAAGAGTCAAATGGAGCCTCGTCCTGTTGGGAAAAATTGCGGGTTTATTTCACTGTAAAAATTTTCAGTTTGTGGGAAAGTAACCACTTCTAATATGTCGAGACAAATGCTTCCCTTAATGATCTGTTCTGCAAAGATGTGAACTCCTGCCACATCGTCATGCAAAAGTAAGCACCACACATTCACTTGTGGGAGATACATATATATTCAGAGACACTGATGTGTCATTAGACAGCTGTGACAATTAACATGATCATTAATGTGAAATGAATATTCATCTGTGAAATTCATTTAGCATTAAATTTTGTATTCCATTCTTTGGTGGATCAGTGTCTTTGATTTCATATCTCACTTGCTTGCTTGCTTGCTTCTTCTCTTTTTTCTTTCTTTCTTTCTTTCTTTCTTCCCAGTATTACATACTTACATATTTCATACGAAATAACATCAGGAAGCTTTAGAAAAAAATATAACAACTAATGTCCTTGAATTCGTGTTTGAGGTGTTAACACTGTCTGATAAATACTGACAGAACAGGGGAAACAACAACTAAGTAAAGATTGTTCAGATGTATAAGTTCAGAATATTTCAAGGGTTACATCTTGCACACTATTTATATCAGGAAGACTGACCTCAGTGAAAATAAATGAATATTAAAGTCTCGATACACGTTTTGTGTCACCAAGAGCTATTGTCTGCAAGGTATGTAAAATTGCAAGGCCACATATACTGGGTGTATCTAAAATGCTTGAACAAACTTCAGGAGTGTGTTCCCAGCACCAAAACGGAAAAATGTTCATATCAGTATATGTTTGCGAACACGTAGTTTTTGAGGTGCAGCCCAGCAATGTATTGATCCATTCAATTGATGTTACCAACATAAATACTCAAAAAGACTTAATGCAAGATAATTGCCCATGCCTACATTAGGTGACTTCGGCCACATTCCTACATACTGCTATTGGTTTCCAAGTTTGTAGTGAATGGTGTCATTAGTGCTTAGTAATGCAGCTTGCTTTGTAAGTTAGACGAATAACTACCATGCTTTTGTGAATATCTGCAAGTCCATAATAAGGTCAGGTTATTTCTTCCGCAAACACGTGGATGTGATTTTTATGTATGGTTGCGCAAATGGTAATGGTCGTAATGCTGCACAACTCTGCCATGAAAATTTCCCAGACAAAAAGCAGACAAACTATCAGGCCTTTTCTGCATTATATTGTCAACTTGCATAGACTGGAACATTAGCACAAGTTACTGTGCATTAAGGAAAACTCAAGAGTTGCTCGTACACCTGATGTGGGAAGCATTGTTGGTCATATGACAGTTTGGAGGGTACTTCATGAACAGCTGCTCTAACCTTATCATTTACTTTAGACATACACCAACAAAATGCACAAATTATGTCTAAAATAATAAAAATGCACGGTGAGTTAAGACTAAAGCTTACCATTTACGTTTGCATGGTCTAAAGCCTGCTGATTAGCCACCACAGGAGAATTATTGTTTTTGGTTTGTACAGCAAACTGTCAATCTATTGTCTCATTAGTGCTCTGCACAGATGAGGCAAGTTTTGGTAGAGATGGCATCACACATTTCCACAGCTAACGTCAGTGAGCAGAGGAGAATCCATATAGTAACGTACATGCTAGACACAGCAGCAGTTCAGGATCAGTGTGTGGGCTGGTATTGTGGGTGATTGTCTGGTAGGTCCACATGTTTTGCCACAACACCTTACATGCAATGTCTACAGGGATTTCCTCTTAAGTGGTCTTCCATGACTGCTGGAAAATGTGCTTTTGGCAAGAAGAGTATGGTTTATGCACGACAGGGCTCTGGCACATTTTAGCTGACCTGTACGAGATGTACTCAATAATAGTGTGTCCGAAAAGTTCCAGTACTCAGAGGTTGAAATTTTGACATTTGTCTAATATACCTGTTTCGCTGCCATGCTTAATGCTAAAGAGTGTTGGCAACCCTATAGAACTTTTCAGAAGCATGTATAGGTGGCACGACCTGTTAGTAGACTTGGGGAAGCTAGCTGACGGTCAGTTAGTCGAGAATGAGTGTGGTGGTAGCTAGTCGGTTGGTTGCTTGGGCAAGGAATAACCACGTAACAGCCACTCAGCTTTTATTTATATCTCTTCAACTATACAGGATCTCAGAATGTAATAGTGTTCGTGAATCGTTTGCTGCGCACAGAGAGTGCGCTGGAGCGAGGTGCCGGGCAGAGAGGCCGGCCGCGTAGTGGGTGAGCTGAGCGCCTAGTGGCCTGCGGTCCCACTGGCCGTGTCTGCCGCTTGCTTGCTGCTGCTGCTGCGGTGAGTGTACTGTGCTGCCCTTCCGTGGTGAAGAGACGGCAGTGTACAGCTGATGGCCCGTGAGTTGAGAGCTGCTTGCTGGGCGTAGTTTGCACGTCGGTGAAGCGAGTCATGCTGTATGGCCAACCAACCAAAGTGCTAACTAAGGACGGAGACTTGCCCCGAGCGCAAGTGGACGTCCTTGGTCTGTTTAGGCCCGGTGCACACATCCGTTTTTTCTAACGTGCGGTGACGCTGCGTTGCCGTAATTACGGTGTGGGATACACTGAAGTCAGTTGGGTAGTGCACACATACCTCCGTCGACGTTGTGTCACCGTACGTCCATCTATTGCGTTGGTTTGCATTGAGTTGCTACGGCCCCGCAGCGGCAACGCAGCATCACCGCATGTTAGAAAAACGGATGTGTGCACCGGGCCTTAGCCATTCCTGCGTTTTAACGCATCGCTGGGGTCAATAACAGACACCTATTCTATAATTGTGGATTGCGCTTACGCTAACGTTTTATAGTCTCGGTTTAGGGCCGGGACTTGGTATGCTAAACGCTACAGCTCTAGGAGCGTATAGTCTTTCAAAGTGGGGGGGGGGGTATACTTTGGCTGGATGGTTCCCTGGGGTTTCAACCCACAGTGGCGTTTTCGCTACTATATTCGCGCGTCTACAACCTAGCACACGGGTGAAACAGCCGTAACCGGGGGGGGGGGGGGTGTTGAATTGCGGGCCGTGCCCCGAATTTTATTATTATACCCTGGCATTCACCTTACAACTGAGGAAGAATCACGGAGAAACCTCAGTCAGGGTAGTCGAAAAGCGCCTAGCTAATCAGTGCGGGGCACGATTCGGTATCATCTTGGCCACCTTTTTTGCGGCCTCGACATGTCTGCTGACTTCAGGCGACTTGGGTCAGCCCTCGGTCAGCGTAAATATCTGCCGAGTTGCTGAACTAAGGTGTTCCCCACACCAGCTAATTTTGAGTCGTAACTCTCGGTTAGGGCTCTGATGTGTTCGGCAAAGAAAGGAACTCCCAAATCCTCGTTAATTTGCACGTTACCAAGGTGCATCAGTAGCAATGCGAAGACACTTGGATTGAAGAACCTGCAGCTTCCTGACGTTGCTGCAGGAGGCGGACCTCCAAATGGGGCACTCATAATCAATCATGGGCCGTATGAGCTGCTTATACAGCAGAACTCCGTTCCTGATGGAGAGACTGCTTCTCCTGTGTAGGAGACAGCCAAGCAGACCCAGTATTTGGGCAGCTTTATTTCTGACCTGGACGATATGAGGCGACCTTGTCATTCGTGAATCAAGGATCATTCCCATATAATGGGCTGTATCGACCCATTGGATTGGCTCCCCTAGGAACTGCACCGGTCGAGGCTTGGAGACTCGCCACCCGGCCTTCGGGAAGAGCATAGCGTTGCTCTTGGAGACATTGAAGGCGATACTTCATTCTCTCAGCCACCGCTCTAGGTCGCTGAGGTATGCTTCTAAGTAGCTAACAAGCAGCGCTGGCTTGCGGGACGTGCCAATGATTGTCGTGTCATCTCCGTACAAGGCCATCTCGACGTGGCGGGATGACACCGGCATGTCGTTGACATACAGACTGAACAAAACAGGAGAGACTAGTCCGCCCTGCGCCACGTCGGGTAGATGTGGCCGTTTGGAAGGACGCCTCGAACGTCATGTTGTGTAGGTAGGAGGATGTGGTTTTAACCAGGTAGGAGGGGAAGTTGAGGACCATTAGCTTAAAGAGGAGACCATCGACCCAAACGGTGTCGAAGGCCTTAGCCACGTCGAGGAAAACTGAACCTGTTAGCCGCTTCTCGCCAAAGTTTCTGGTCACCCTTTCAACGAGGCGGGCTAGCTGAAGTGAGGTGCTCTGTTTGAGTCTGAATCCAAACTGCTCATGACGCAGAAGCCCACACCCGCTTACTTCACTTATGATCCTACTAAGTAGGATCTTTACAAACAATTTGCCAATGGTGTCCGCAAGACTTATGGGACGATACGACGAAGGGAGTGCCGGGTCCTTCCCAGGTTTCAGGATGGAGATAATGCGGGCGTGCTTCCATACTGCTGGGAAGTACTGTGCAAAAAGAGCTGCGTTGAATATCGCGACGAGGAGTACAGCTCGCTGCGGAAGGTGCTTCAGAGCCCTGTTCGGTATACCGTTTGGGCCCGGCGCCTTGCCGACCTTGAGACCCCGGATGGCATCCTGTACGTCCGTGTGGTTGGTTAACTTGGGTTCGCTTGCAGGAGCAAAGAGTATGCTTGCAGCGCCTCGCCAACCTTCTCAATAACTGCCAGATCCGACGGGTCGTTTAACGGCTGGAACTGAGCCTCAAGACTGTCTGATAGGGCTTCAGCTTTCTCAGAATCTGAGAGAGCAAATCCGCCCGGTGTGACCAGGGGAGTTGAGGGAGTGGGCACTCTCATCACCCGCTAGGTCATCTTCCACAGCGACTGGTCCTCGGGATCAAGGCTCTCCAGTGTGTCACTCCACTGCTCATTTCGCCACTCGTTTAGCTGGTGGGTCACCGACCGCTGAAGGCGGTTGACCTCAGCTTTCAGAGCAGGGTCCCTGATCATTTGCCACTGCCTCCTGAACCAGTTTTTCAGGCGTATATCATCCTCAATACGTGCCGGTATTGGTGGCCGCGGTTTGTCACCGGGGCGACTCTTGGGGGCCGACGCCGCTAGCTCCTCAACGATAGCATTGGACATTTCCTCTACACCCGTGTCGATTTCCACCCCGTTTCGTAGTTTCGGGGTGGACGGAATACACACCTGCAAAACGAATCTTACCAATGGCGCTCAATCGCTCGGCTCAGTATTCTCGTGCTGGTTGACCAACCAACCAAGCAACCAAAGTGCTAACTAAGGGCGGAGACTTGCGCGGAGCGCAAGTCGACGTCCCTTGGTCTCTTTACCCATTCCTGCGTTTTACCGCATCACTGGGCTCAATAACACACTTTATTCTATAACTGTGGGTTTCGCTTACGCTAACAATTTATGGTCTCGATTAAAAAAGCCGGGACCTGGCATACTGAAGGCTACAGCTCTATGAGCGTATAGTCTTCCTAAGTGGGGGGTAAATTTTGGTTGGATGACTCCCTGGGGTTTGAACCCAGAGTGGCATTTTCACTATTAATTCGCGCGGCATCTAGAACCTACACACTAATACAACCGCCGTTGCCAGGGGGGGGGGTGGAATTCGGCCCGTGCCCCGACTTTTTATTATTGTACCCTGGCATTCGCCTTACAACTGAGGAAGAATCACGGAAAACCCTCAGTCAGGGTAGTCGAAAAGCGCCTAGTTAATGAGCTCGTGCTGTTTGGTGGAACTGAGCTGCTATTTATACCCGGCCAGCGCCCGACTGCTTGCGCTGTGATTGGCGGGCTGGAGTAGCTCGTTACGGTGCTTGGAGAGTATGACAATCACGCTGTTGCGGCGATGACTGGAGTATGCTCTTCGCGAAGGCCGGGTGGCGAGTCTCCAAGCCTCGACCGGTAAAGTTCCTAGGGGAGCCAATCCAATGGGTCGATACAGCCCATTATCTGGGAATGATCCTTGATTCACGAATGACCAGGTCGCCTCATATCGTCCAGGTCAGAAATAAAGCTGCCCAAAGACTGGGTCTGCTTGGCTGTCTCCTACACAGGAGAAGCGGTCTCTCCATCAGGAACGGAGTTCTGCTGTATAAGCAGCTCATCCGGCCCATGATTGATTATGCGTGCCCCATTTGGAGGTCCGCCTCCTGCAGCAACGTCAGGAAGCTGCAGGTTCTTCAATCCAAGTGTCTTCACATTGCTACTGGTGCACCTTGGTACATTAGTAACGTGCAAATTCACGAGGATTTGGGAGTTTATTTCTTTGCCGAACACATCAGAGCCCTAACCAAGAGTTACGACTAAAGGTTAGCTGGTGTGGGGAACCCCTTAGTTCAGCAACTCGGCAGATATTTACGCTGACCGAGGGCTGACCCACGTCGCCTAGCGCTCAAGCTACGGGGGCAGGTCAGTAGATATGTCGAGGGCGCAAAAAGGTGGCCAAGACGATACCGAATCGTGCCCCGCACTGATTAGCTAGGCGCTTTTCGACTACCCTGACTGCTGAGGTTTTTCCGTGATTCTTCCTCAGTTGTAAGGCGAATGCCAGGGTATAATAATACAAGTCGGGGCACGGCCCACAATTAAACCCCCCCCCCCCCGGTTACGGCTGTTTCACCCGTGTGCTAGGTTGTAGACGCGCGAATATAGTAGCGAAAACGCCACTGTGGGTTCAAACCCTAGGGAGCCATCCAGCCAAAGTATACCCCCCCCCCCCCCCCACTTTGAAAGACTATTCGCTCCTAGAGCTGTAGCGTTTAGCATACCAAGTCCCGGCCCTAAACCGAGACTATAAAACGTTAGCGTAAGCGCAATCCACAAATATAGAATAGGTGTCTGTTATTGACCCCAGCGATGCGTTAAAACGCAGGAATGCCTAAACAGACCAAGGACGTCCACTTGCGCTCGGGGCAAGTCTCCGCCCTTAGTTAGCACTTTGGTTGGTTGATGACGGTGACTGGAGTGTGTTGTTCGACAGGGGCCGGTAGTATGCTGGAGCTGCTGCTCCAGTGAGACATTGGGAGAGTTCCCACATGAGTTTAACACAGGGTCACTGAATTGCTTTGCTGGAAGCGTATTTTCAGTGTAACTCTTGCGAGAGGTGTGTGGAAATATGGCTGCGCAAATATCCAAATATTCTGCCGCCATGTAAAAACACTCTGTATCAACTGGTACGCCGGTTCCGTGACACTGGCTCAGTGGATGACAGGCGGCGAAGTGGGAGACCCAAGGTGGTCGCACCGGATGTCGTCAGTGACGTCCAGCAGCGAATATTACGATCGCCTCAGAAATCTGTGTGGCGTTTGTCACAACAAAACGGGTGCATCACGTGGATCCACACACAAGGCTCTGAAAAGTTTAAAGTTTCGTGCTTATCAAGTAAAGGTGGCGCAGGAGCTAAGGCCGCCAGACGCAGGGCAGCGCCGTCAGAATTGTGAGTGGTTTCTTGGTTTCATTCACAAAAATGTGTCCACTCTGGATAAGACTTTCTTTACAGACGAAGCTTGGTTCCACCTGAATGGATACATTAACTCTCAGAACACACGCATTTGGGCTACGGAAAGTCCCCATACCTTACATGAATACCGCTTGACGCCGAGAAAATCGGTGTTTGGTGTACTGTATCGCGTAGGAGAATTGCGGGACCCCGATTTTTTAATCCGCTGTAGATGGTGCTGTGTACACAGATCCTGGGCAACAGTTTGTGACTTTGTTAGAACTGGATGAACATGACTGTTGGTTTCAGCAAGGCGGTGCAACCTGCCACACTGCTGATGAAACCATAAACATGCTCAGGGGCTTATTTGGTGACCGTCTCATCTCTAAAAACATTTGGCCACCACATTCCCATGATTTAACCCCGCCAGATTTTTTCTATGGGGTCACTTGAAGGAAAGATCCTGCAAAGATATACTCCACATGCCGAATGACCTCAAGAAGGCAATTTCTCAGGCAATAGACAAATCACTCTTACAAGACGCGTGTCGCGGACTATGCGTAATCATGTGGAATTGTGCCTGCATGAGAACGGTGGACACTTCCAACACCTGTTATGTACTCCATCAGTATACCATATGTATGTAGAGTATGTCTATATGTCATATTCAGATACATAACTGTAAACTGTTTCATGTAATAAATTCATAAACTTTGAGTACTGAAACTTTTAGGACATGCTGTACTTGTCATGACAAATGGATAGGTAGAGCAGGACCAGTTTCATGGTCCATAGGCTCGCTTGACCTAAATCATTTGTGGGGACACTTAAAAACCGTAATGTATTCAGCTCAGGTTGCTCAGGAGAAAACACTTCACCAGCGCATTTTTGATTCCTGGCAAACCATTCACCACCGGCCCAGGACCTTTGAAAGGGTGCGACAGTCCATAATCAGACGTGTCCGTGCGTGCATTGATTCAGGGGGAGGACATTTTTTAGCATGTGTTGTGAATTGGGACTTGGTAAAAAATAAGAACTCAACAGCTATTAAATTGGGAATGTGTATTTTAAATGCATTATGTCAGTTGTGAGTAAAATATTACATACTTAAGGTATTATTGTTGGATGTAATCTTTCAATTAAAGTAACAAAAAGTCACTCATTTCCGGTCATGTGTTTATATGAACTTTTTTTCTTTGTTTTGATGTGAAGAACTCTCGAAGTTTGCCCAAGCATTCTAGATACACTCCGTATAACATATGGTACTCCAGGTGTGAGTACACATTTCCGCTCTTCTTTCATGAAAGAAAAGAAAATAGTTAATGCACCCATTTTTGCCAAGAATTTCCCGTAAAATAAACTGTAATGAAATAATTAATTACGTGACATTTATACCACATTTCTTTAATAAACCCTTGCATGATGCTTGTAAACCACCACCCCCCTACAAACACATACACACACGCTAATTATATATATACGTGTGTGTGTGTGTAATTAGAATCTAAAAAATACCATAAGAAATTTTGAGGTATTGCGAAAATTGTTCGTGGTTTGAATCTCTACGAGAGAAACAGATGCACAGAACATTGTTTATCATACTCGATTACTGATTTAAGATTTTGACGTTGGTTCAGTTTGATGTTGCTCCTGTGCTGGGGTGTTCACACCGTGTAGATATGGGTTGTGGTGCCGACTTTTTTTGGTGCATGCTGCGTCCATCTTCAGGGATGTAGTGACTACTGATTCTGCTCACTTGAATCCTGGAATTGGGGGCTGGATGCTTCTCACAAATGTGGTCAACACAACCCACTTCCACATGGCGCCAACAGCCCAGAACAGGAACAACATCAAATCAAACCACCATGAAGGGTTAAGCCAGTAATCTAGTATGATAAATACGTTCCTGGCTTGGTGTGTGCTAGCAAACGCAAATACAAGTGTACTGTTGGAAATTTATTCTAAGTATCTAGAGCAAGCATGTTTTCTTTGTAAATTCGTGAAACATTCACCAAATGTGTTTTAAATAAATTTTATATGTGCACATTCTGTGTTACATACATTTTTCTTTACTATGAGCCATCTTTAAAACCATGGGTCAATTTCCAGCTGAGGTTCTTGGAAAAATGTTGCTATTTAACCAAAAAAAAAAAAAAAAAAAAAAGCGAAATGTAAATACTCGATATCTTTCCATAACAGCTTCTTTATTTAAATGTTATTTTACAGTAAACTCATTAATGTGTAATTATTACTCCTTACGTCTGTTATCTAGACGAAGCAAGAATGAAAGTTCTTCATATGATCTATCCTGTAGCGCCAATGTTTCCATCACGCTTAATGGTCAAGTACACACGAAGTGAGAGCATGGTCTTCCTTGTTGCCTTGTTGGTCATATTCAATTCTCCAATCCATTCGTTTGGAGGAGGTAACTCTGGTGGCAAATTGGCGTCATTAATGTTGTAATTAATCACTTTTACATCCATCTGAATAAAGAAACAAATGAGAATCAACATGAGTCACGTAACGATTGAATGTGGTGGATTTTAATGTTTTCCTTATAATGCTACCCTTTTAAGATTGCTGAGTAATGTTCTTTTTCAGTCTTCGGGGTAATACTGGAAAGGGTGTCGAAGGAAGTGGTCGTGGTTTAATTCGAGCTATCCTCTAGGAACTATGGGAATCGAGAAACGTTTCAGTTGCGATAGTCGGTATTCGGCCCGAAGTTTGAACCCGAGGCCTCCCAGATACAAAGCAGGAGTACTAACCACTCGACCTCTAGGTTTAATCTTTTGTTATGCTTGTCACACTCAAGATACAGGTAGTAGTTTTCGCCGAAACGTTTGTAAGTTTTTCCCGGACTACGTGGCGCTATATTCCGTAAGACAGTAAACCTAATCTCCAAATTACCGCCGTCAGAACCTCTAACCTCACATTATCATTTTGGTTCATTTTGCGAGATTGCTGTTTTTATCGCTCTTACATTTAACACGCTTGATACAGAGAGAACTTTTGATCGTCGTACTTGGCGCTGCAGAGCGGGCGGCTTCGTCTGTCGCTATACAACGATGCAATTGACACTGTGAGACGAGCAATCCGGCTATAAAATTACTACCTGTTTTTATGCTAATTGCGTGTTTAAACTCTACGAGAATAAAAATATTTAAGTGATTTTAACTTCCAGATTTCTAGAAGGCGCACATGCAGAGAGAAATACACATGGTTTTTACAACTAGAAGAACGGACAAATGGACACGTGGCGTCGCATTAAATGGTACATTTCGACCATGCATGACGTCTAGCTGCTGCTTCGGTAAGCGGGTTACAGTGCGTTTCAAATGGCACGTGGCTGTCGAAAGCGGGGGGGAGGGGGTTAGACAAACGTCGGATGGTAAGTGCCTAATAGGTATTAGTAACACTCTGGGGATGTATCAATTTTATAAAAAATAGAATGAATTAAAATGAATAAAACTTAAGCATGGCAATACCTGTAAGTAGCGTATTAGCAATTCACAAAAAATTTTCAAGGGATTCAAAGATACTGTATGTAAAAATACAGGAATATAATTTTATGTGGCCCGTATCGTTGATCAATTCCTTTGGGCGTGCTTGTCGTATAAAACTTGGACCACATAGCGGCGCGTCCACACGCGTCTTATCGGACACAGCGTGTTAGGTCTGTGGGCATCGTTAGTCCCAGTGAATAACCCACTACAGGATCTCGTGTTGCTGTATGATGCGTGCTAGATACAGCTCCTAAAACAGTGAGATGTTCTTACGTGGCACCTTCATGGGGTGCATGATGAAGAAATAGACTCCCACAGGCGTTCTGCTTGGCGACGAAGCTTGGTTTCGTCTCATTGGATACGTGAACTCTCAGAATAACAGCCGCTGGTCAGCAGAAAGTCCCATGCCAATCAACAAAATGTCACTACATTATGCTATGGCTGGTGCATTATGAATGCAGCTAGGATTAGTTGGCCCATTTTTTGAGACCACAGATTTACACCAATACTTTACATTCCAACATTTTTCTGAACACCTTTCCGTTTACGAGAGAACCTGTGCCTTCTTTCAGCAAGATAATGCAGTAGCTCACACGGAAAGCAGTTCTATGCGTTGTTTGCAGAGTGTTTTGTTAACAGAATAATGGGCAGAGGACTGTGACCCGCTCGTTCGCCAGATCTCAACCCGTACGATTAAAGCATAAAGTGTACAGCAATAATCCTCGCGCTGAAGACGATCTGAGAAACGGCATTCAGGACTTCAACAGAAGATCGACGTTCAGTGAACATGTCTGTTGTTTCTGAAGCGTGTCAGCGAGCCAAAGAAGACCATCTCCAGCACTTTTTTTTTTAAATAGGCGAGTAAAAACCTACTATTAGCAACATTATGTGGAACTAAAACGTGTGGGCCCTGACTTACGGAAATGTGAAAAAGGGGTGGAAAGTTACCTATGGTATGATTCAGATGAAATAATGACTGTATGATTAGATGTGTAAGTAAAGTGTTAACTAAGTAGACGGAAACGTCGGCTAATACCCATATAATGCAGGGCCTAAGTCCTGTATGTCAAACTATACAAAGATGCATATAAAATCACATTTAGACACCTTTGAGTAAAGTTCTCTGTAGGTCCCAAAATGTTGCGATAAGTTTTTCAAGTGTGTGTTATTTAACGAGGCTGTCATGTGCTAAGATTGTATGTCATCGGTGGTAAATGAATGAGTATGAAGCATTGGTGGAATGAGGATCGCGAGATGGCAAAACTGAAGTACTCGGAGAAAGACCTACCTCAGTGCCACTTTTTCCACCAAAAATTGCACGTGGACTGGCCTGTGTATGAACCATCACCGTAACCCGAACACAGAACATGTGTCTAAGCAGCCATGGACACCCCGCTTCAGCTTGTACGTCTATTGGCCTGCGATCTGGCAGCTGAGGTTTATGACAGACCGACTGCTTTGTAGTTCTCTATCATACTGTTACTGGCTCTTGGCCTACACTTCCCGGGGATATTGTTTAGAGATTATTGAGCAGGAGAAAGCACATTAGATTAGAATACGTTCACTCCTACCCGTTTCTCGTACCGGTGTCAATAATTGTTATATAGATTTATAGTTGGGACGTGTGTGCCATTATCTCGGCAGGGTGAAAGTCAACCCTCTATCCTCCTCCCCTATGCCCAATAAACATCAAACCAGCTCAATTCATTATAGGTTACCAGAAGTCCTGTGTGCGGATTGCCGGGCGAAAACCGTTCAGAAATCCACATGTTTGTAGAAAAGAAACCGAAATTAATATCCGAGTAGATACACGCTCAGACCATCGCAATTGGTGTCGGTTATCAGGCCATTCTAACCCAATTACCGGGACACTTCACTGCCTACTAGACAATAGTTAACAAATTGCGCCTTTTTAGTATTTATATTTCTTATCTATTTTAACTTTAGAAATCACCTTGAAAGAAAGCGTTCAATGGGTACCGTTTCTAAGCTAGATTTCAGATTTAATACGGGAGAATGGATTGACTCTCTTATCTAAGCCACTTATCGGTGTAGGTGTCTCCCTTACAAAACTTGAAGAAATTGATGTATTTTGTATTAATGTTTGTATGAACGTCACGACATTATAGAACATGCCACTGTTTTAACTTTCAATGCACTGTTATTGACAATAGGGTCAATAACTACTTTGAGATACTTCTAGTACTTTGTGTGGCAGGTCACGGGTTCGATTCCAGATGGGGTCATTGGAATTTTTCATTGACTTAATACTTCCAGCCGCACTATGACCCTGGGGTCGACTCAGCCGCTAACAGAAATGAGTACTAGGGATATCTCCTCGCGGGTAAAGGTGGCTGATGCTTAGGGCTGACAACCTTACCACCTTCATGTGCCGATTGTTTAGATATTTTGGTAGCCTCGACCTCCTGGAGCCCTAAGGGCCTGTCCAGGCCTGTAATGGGATTGCTTTACCTTACTTTGTGTGGCAACAGTTCTTCAAAAAACATGTAAAATATCTCAGGTAGTTTTTCTATAACAACATTGTATACGCTCCTCGATGCCGAGAACTACTGAAATACTGCAGGATGAAATGTGACATTTACTACGAAGATAAATCAAATGCGTACTTCAACGTTTCTTAAAAATTTTCAGGCGATACCTAATACTAACAACTTAGCGATCATGAAGCTTTTATTGTTGTAACTTGTAAAAATGAATGTAATACAGGATATGTGCAGAATGGATCACTGGGCATTAAAACAGTTGTCCCTGTGCACGCCATGAAGGCGTATGGGTAATGGATGTATAGCTCCACGCAGTCTTAACCTTGGCACTAGATGGACGTGAGTTGTCAGCTTCATGCCCCAGCCGTTTCACTCCCGGGGAATATGCTCCCGTATCCGTTGAATAGGAGACTGGTCTGGACGTTTCGAATGCCTAGAATCGAACCACGATCCGTCGGACATCCAGCCCGTAGCCTAGTCACTATAACGTCTACGCTTCCCGGCTCCCTTCACTGAATACTGCAATTGGTAATTGCTAATAACCTACTGATATGTTAGCTTCACAGTACATAAGGGAAATAGGCGTTACGTGTCTGTGATCTCCTTCTTGTTATATCTTGTGATTCATAGCGAGCTTCTGTAAAATAGGCTATACTCGTATGGCAAATCCTTCCTTTGTCTAATACTATTAATAGACACAAACACTGTCCTCGTATGGTCGCTTTTCTCACAGTAACAGCAGCTGCGCGCTCAAATATTTGTAAGAAGTATCAATGCGGGAGATTCGAGGTGATCGTGGTGGTAGCTATGAAGACTGCTGTTGTCTGAGATGACACCGTGCAGCCTACTAGAATTTTTCCGACGTTTTCGAGAATCTGTTGTCTCCATGACAGAAGCGAGAATGAGGATTGGAGGCTTTTGCATGTAATTCTGGTGTTGTGTTTTTATCTTTTAACGTAGCATGTTTTAGAATGTATCGCACTGTATCAAAAAAGATCTTCCATTCTTTCTTCCGCGCAAAGGTAGGTCTCGCATAATAGCGCGACACTTGATTTTGTTTACCTCAAATTTTTCAAATACAACCCAATATTCGCCCAGTCGGGGGTCATCTTGTTTTCGAGAGATATATCATAAAATGTACGTATTATTCTGTATTCTGTAGTTACAGTTCGACATCGCACAGATGGCTGTTTACGGTTACATAACTGATGTTAATACTGTAGTGTTTGCGTGGCTGGCTTGTTTGTTTTTCAATCTAAAAGTCTGATCCAATGAAAACTTAATAACTTCATTTTCATACAGTTTCAGAACCTTAAGACTAAATTGTGGTATTTTGCACACCTCAAAAATTTGTAAGGTGGCAGTGTTGGTTCTTTTAATGGTAGAAATGTAGCAATCACGAAAACAGTGAGTTGTAAATAGAAAGCTTAAAGTTTTCACCGAAACTCTGTCAGATTCTTGTAAAGGTATCTCGTAGGAATACATCGCCTATGATTCCTTACAAAGTAACTAGGGTGAGCGCATGTTCTTCGTCCGGGAGTTTCCTAAAATAAGCTAGATTGAAATAATCCGTCAATTTATTGTGACTATCATACATGTATAATTACTGGACACTGGATACTGATCGCTGACGGTTGTAAAAACGATACAAGGATCGCATTAGCACTATGAAACTGGTAACAGTCGCCTAGCAACCAGACCAGAAGAAGTAGAGAAATTGGAGAAAGTATAACAGTAGATTAAGTACCTAAGCTGAATTGGAAGCCTTATTCCACTTTGAGCATGAAGATGTTGCGACGTTTGTGATTCTCAGGGCGATGACTGTGAGAGTTGTCTTGTGAAATGTGGCGGCGTGTAATCCGGTGCAAATATACTGGCATTTCGGAGGAGGCTACTCCCTTCATTTTCGGATTACATTAATTCTACGCATATATGGAGGCAGCGTGTTCTTCAGAATCATTACTAAAGTTTTACCAGGTACATGCCATCCCATCGCAGAAGACAAATATTCATGCAGGATAAAGCTAATAACATGTCATGAAGGCACAGACGGGAGACAGAAGTATACTGTAGATCTACCCATACGTAACCTTGGCGCTAGATAGGGGTGGGTGGTCAAAGCCAAGCCCCGGTCGCTTAACCCCCTGGAAAGAGACGCGCTACCCATTTTGCAGAAGGCAGGGCGGCCCACGGGGACGGTCTCGACCCCTACGGATAATCTTGTCCCCACCGGAATTCGATCCCCGGACCGTCCAGCGCGTGGCGAGTCGCTATACCGACTAGGCTATCCCGTCCGCCATACATAAATAGTGGACAACACAAATAAATGGGTTGCTAGCTTGCAGAAATAGAGCTTCTCAAAGAGATAGCCTATGAAGAAAGATGTATTAACCAAGCCTGACCTCTCATGGTGTTCTCTGGTAGACGTGTTTCAGTTTGATTTTGAGCTCTCTTGTTTTGGATGAGTTTGCTAACGTTTCCGCGAAGTTTGTACTTTCATTCTGAAGTGATTAGTGTCTCTGCAGTGCTGGAGAACTAACGCACCACTTTATGATGCCCTCACCCAAAGCCTGTAGCGGCTTTACCAAGGGCATAGTTACCTTTTTCAGAGGACACGATTTGGGAAGGTTGGTAGACTTCTTGAAACTAGGGTACATCACGGTGTCATTTTCAATGAATTTACAAAGGCTGGTATCAGCCAGGGCTATGGGTCCCTTTCCATAATTTCCACCTCCCATCTGCTGGTAACTTTGCACGCTGCACTGAAAGTAAGAACTTACAATAAGTAAAAACACATATACATAAATAATTTGCTTTGTTACATCCCTCGAAAGAAATAGAAGGAGAGTGAAGTGTTAGAATATCCCGTTTAAGAACAAGAAGTGGCAGAAATGAAATATAAGCCAAAACATTCACGCAGCTTGGCTCTGAGAGAGAGAGAGAGAGTTTGTGTGTGTGTGTGTGTGTGTGTGTGTGTGTGAAAACGCAGTAATGAGTGACAGCACAACAATCTAGACTTGTCATATTAATATATGGTTGGTTTTCACTTATCAATGAATATTTCACGTCAGTTTTCAGTATTATTGATATAAAGTAATGATGCTGCATAATACGTGTGTCACTAGTTCATAAGTCATATGTAATACCCTCTTCTGTCTTTCAAACGTCATCAGACACATAAGGCATGCTTCACATACACAACGTCTGTCATCAGTTTACGTTTATGTCTTCTGTTATTCATTATTTACGCACTTCAAAGCACCATTAAACTTTTCTCACACTGCCTTGTGTTTCTGGATTGAATGTGGCATAAAACTGAACTTGACACTTAACCGTTACAAAATAAATTAACATAATAGTTGTTTCTGTATTTTGTTAAATATTTAAATGCGGGGTCTCTATTGTGAAAATATTACGTGCATGTGGTTAAGGCAGTGAAGTAATCAGTTGGTGTGCTATGTACACGTTAGACTTTAAGAATTTTATAATTAATTTTTAATGCCACGTAACTTCTATAGCGGAGCGTCAAATTTAAGGTTGTAAAACTCTTGAAAAATGTCTGACGGAGTTCAGAATAAAGTTTCTTCAAACTCATTTGTCTTCAGAATGCCTGAGAATTTTATGTCTACTCATTAGTAGACTACATCGATTATATTTTCTAAAGTTTGGTATATGAGATTGGAAATGACAAAGCGGTATGAACAGTATCATCCTTGGAAATAATAGGCTGTAAGTTATACTTACCAATACAGTGTCTGGAATGTCTTTCTTAAAGGTTATTGTTCCTTTCATGACAGGCGTGGTTCTGTTATATTTTGTGATTTTTAAACCTTTGACAGCCACCCACTCTGGGTCTACATAAGGTTGATCCATCTTGGTCATTTGAAGGACATAGTTGCGCTAGAAATAAAAAGAAAGGTGTTCAGATCTAACAGTTGACCTTGCAGGGGTCTACAAACAGTAATGAATAGGCCTATTGTCTGTGTGCTGCTTAATTACTTACAGGTTGTTTAACGACACTGCAGCAGTAGCTCGGAGCGTACAGCATGGAATAATGGAATGATTTGTGAATAACGAGTTACAAAGTATTTAGTAGGAAGCGGTTGTGGCTTAATATCAGGTACTGAAGGAAATCGCGAAATATCGCAGGATAGTCGATGTCCAGGCCAAGATTAAAAAACTGACAACTCTTTTGTACAAATCAGAATTATTGGGCCTACAGTTTCAGCCAACTTACTTGGTCCGTGTGCTGTTAAAATCACGCTTCACCAAGGTGGTGATGGTGGTGGTGGTGATAACTGGACGCAGCTCAATGAAATACTTGTTTATTGATGTGATGTCTCAACAACACAAATAACAAATAAATGCTGTTTCAACGGCCCCATATCGCTTCGTCAGTTACATTACACTCTTTCTTACGCACGTTCCGAGTCAGCACCCATAAAATAACTTGAATGACATTACATTACATTACAGTACATTACCACACAAAACATACTAAAGACCAATGACACATATTGCTAAATAGAAATGAAACGTAAATCAGTAGCTATGAAAATTGTATGAAATTAAAACAAAATCTGTAGACATCTTTGCGCACAGGTTAGCGCAATATCACAAAGCCGATCAATGAAAAATGAAAGCACAGTTGCTATTGGCAGAGAGCGCGAGTAGTGAACTATAAATATGTAATAGGTTCACACGTAAAGAATGCGATGTCATTCTAATTAGAGCACTATAGCGAAAGCGTGGGTGCGATGGTTATAGTGCTATAGTACGAGATTCCACTTCTGGGAACTCTTCCACTAACTTTGTAGACTCTTGCACGTACAGTATTGTGTGCCATGTGTCTGGCACCTTCGGCTACAGGTGGGAAAGCTGGCGCCACTTGATGTCATCCACGAAACGTACTAATGTGATGTGTAAGCTCGCTCATTCTAAAAAATGTACGCGTAATGTAAAAAAACAAAAAAAAACTCTACGGAGCAGAGTCCGTTTTGAGAAGCTGACACGTCCTCAGTTTGTCAAGAAATTCCCCGCACTTTATGTAACCCGAAGGTTCATTACAGCATTCACAACAGCCCATCACCTGTCCCTATACTGAGCTACATCAATACAGTCCATGTCCCCATTCCACATCTTGAAGATCCTTTTTAATAGTATCCTCGCATCTATGCCTAGGTCCTCCAAGTATTCTCTTTCTCTCAGGTTTCTCCACCAAAACCTTGTATGTACCTCTCCTCTCCCTCTCACGTGCTACATCCTCCGCTCACCTCATTCTTCTTGATTTGATCACCCGAGTAGTATTTGGTGAGAACTATCATAAAGTTCCTCGTTATGTAGTCTTCTCCACTCCCCTGTTACCTCGTCCCTCTTAGGTCCAAATATCCTCCTCAGCACCCTATTCTCGAGCACCATCAGCCTATGTTCCTCCCTCAATGTGAGAGACCAAGTTTCACATCCATATGAAACAACAGGCAATTTTATTCTTTATATTTTTGGTTACCAAACCGGAAGTAAAAAAATTGTGCACCGTATCATAGCAAGCATTCTTCGACTACAGTCTGCTCTTAATTTCTTCTTAAATGCAATTTTGATTTGTTAGGGTTGTTCCAAAATATGTGAATTATTCCACGCTTTCAAAGGATTTATTACCTATCTTTGTGTTGTAATTTTGTCCTGCTTTCTGTTCACGAGACATCAACATACAGTTTTCTAAGCATTTGCTTCTAGACAAAATGTATCTATGTATAATGTGTGTATACGCAAGATGTTTTGTGCAGTGTTGTACAGCGCATTACATAATTAAAGTATTGATTTTTGGTCCTGACAAAGACGCGTTTTACGCTTATGCATACATAGTATATATACAAAGTATATGTATAACAGAGCGTGATATACGTGTCTAAAAGTATGTACATATATATATATATACTCGTATGTATATTCACCCGCACCGCAAGTCGCTGCACCCACTATGTTCATCGTCTAGCTATGTGCCTGGTTAGAGATGTCCCAGACGACTGCCCATAGAATTCTTCGGAAGAGCCTACTTCTAAAAGCACACAGGTTACAGGTAGTCTAGAAACTTACAGCACGCGATCAACAGCTGAGATAGCAGTTTGTGACAGATATTTGCACAGAAATTCTCGAACATAGTAACTTCTTGAGTCGCATTTTCTTCACAGATGAGACAAAATTTCACATCTCTGGAGGTGAGATCTGCGCATAACTGTATCTTTTGGTGCCATGAGCCTCCAAGAGAGCGTTTAGAATATGAACGGGATAGTCCTAAAGCGAAGGTGTGGTGCGCGCTGACACATGAAAGTCATCGGCCCGTCCGTATGTATGTCTTTAGCGAGGACATATTAAGAGAAGTTTATTCCCCCACATGTTGGAGAATTATGCTCTTCCGCAGCTCATCAGGCACAGCAATCTTGCAGTTCAACTGGATGGGGCACCTGCTCATTTTGCTCACATTGTCCATGACTGAATGTGAAGTATCCAGGTCGATGGATAGGAAGATGAAGACCAATTGCGTGCCCCCCTCGTTCTCCTGATCTGACATCGTAGGTCTTCTTACGTCAGTATTGAACATTGTCCGGTGTCTCAGATATACTTAACACGACGTTCCGTAAGTCTTTGTGATAGTGGTTGATTGATTATATGAATGTTACTTCAGGTATTTCCATTGCCGGAGGCATAATTAATTTACACGACATTTCGAAACGTGTGAACTTGATTAGTTTGGCTCAATATAAGGACTATGGCGGACACTGTTGAATCCTTAAAGATCATTCCGGTTCCGTAGCAGGCGGAGAATTTCTTTAGAAGCTGGGCAAATATTAACTTCTGAGGATGGACTTAACTCCATGAAATTAGTTAGTGAGTTAGTTAGTCAATTAGTAAGTTAGTTGGTTAACTGTGTAGCTAAATTAGCCAGAGAAACTCAGTTGGTCATGTCACCACGAGCTTGACGGCCAGGATTAATTTCCCGGCAAGGACAGGAATTTATCTTTTCGCCGTCATGTCCAGACTCATTCCCTGGCCCACCCAGCCTACTGTACAATGACACCGGCCGCTTTTATCCCCGGGGTTGGAAAGTTCAGTCCGCGAAGATAATCAATCATCAAGAACTGAACCTCTAGACAGGCGCGAACATTAAATTTAAATTTACAAAGATTACCTATTGCAGCTTTAAAAATTTAAATTAAAATTTTAATGCTGACAGAATATTCTTAATTAATATGATGTTGCAACTAGTCTTAATATTTTGTATTTGTACGTTAACAATATGAAACAAATTTGTAGTTCCACATAAATCTCTAAAGCGAATAATAATTATAATGCTTCATTCTGTAATCACCGTGCATCTTTTCACAGTCACTATTTACATACACCAACTGGATGCAACTTTATTTAAAAAACTGTATAGTTTTTTAAAACATATTTAAAAACTTTTTAAAACCCGACATATGTTTCGGCTCTTATAGAGCCATCTTCAGGGGTTTATTGTCGTTAAAAGTAAACCAATGAAAAAGACGTTTTAATATATGCAGTTTTAACGACAATAAACCCCTGAAGATGGCTCTATAAGAGCCGAAACATATGTCGGGTTTTATAAAATTTTTAAATATGTTTTAAAAAACTATACAGTTTTAGTTTTTTAAATAAAGTTACATCCAGTTGGTGTATGTAAATAGTGACTATAATGCTTCAGTCTAGAGGAAAATGGATTATTAACTTCTATTGTCAACTGAATTTGACGAGTATCAGTCTGCACATCATGTCGATCTACTGGAAATGATAGTCTGTAGGAGTATGTCCAGCACCCGTGTATATCAGCAAAGTACACACAGTATTCTATTAAATATCATAAAACCAGTTCATTGATAAAATTCATTTCAAGAAAGAATGGATACTCGTCATTCCGAGACAATCACATTAACAACTGCAAATAACAGGAAAAGAAGAATAGATGGAAGAGAATTTTTGTCTGTGAGAAAACCAAATGTCCGATGAGCTAGATACAGAAGTAAGAAGTAAAGAACAATAAAAATATGAATACTTACTATAGCCACTATTGTTATTTACACTATGTAAATGATTCACGTATGAACCTTCTGTAAAACCAATGTACTATTTGCCAAAAAAGAATAACCAGGGGTCAGCTGTTTGGTACCCACTACTGTACATAGCAATTCAGCTGTTTGGTACTCATTACTGTACATAACAAGTTAGCTGTTTGGTACCCATTACTGTACAGTGCAAGTCAGATGTTTGGTACTCATTACTGTACATAGCAAGTCAGCTGTTTGGTACTCATTACTGTACATAGCAATCCAGCTATTTGTACCCATTACTGTACATAGCAAGTCAGCTGTTTGGTACCCATTACTGTACATAGCAAGTCAGCTGTTTGGTACCCATTACTGTACATAGCAAGTCAGCTGTTTGGTACTCATTACTGTATATAGCAAGTCAGCTGTTTGTACCCATTACTGTACATAGCAAGTCAGCTGTTTGTACCCATTACTGTGCATAGAAAGTCAGCTGTTTGGTACCCATTACTGTACATAGCAAGTCAGCTGTTTGGTATCCATTACTGCACATAGCAAGTCAGCTGTTTGGTACTCATTACTGTACATAGCAAGTCACCTGTTTGGTACCCATTACTGTACATAGCAAATCAGCTGTTTGGTACCCATTACTGTACATGGCAAGTCATCTGTTTGGTACCCATTACTGTACATAGCAAGTCAGCTGTTTGTACCCATTACTGTACATAGCAAGTCAACTGTTTGTACCCATTACTGTGCATAGAAAGTCAGCTGTTTGGTACCCATTACTGTACGTAGCAAGTCAGCTGTTTGGTACCCATTACTGTACATAACAAGTCAGCTGTTTGGTACTCATTACTGTACATAGCAAGTAAGCTGTTTGGTACTCATTACTGTACATAGCAAGTCACCTGTTTGGTACCCATTACTGTACATAGCAAATAAGCTGTTTGGTACCATTACTGTACATGGCAAGTCATCTGTTTGGTACCCATTACTGTACATAGCAAGTCAGCTGTTTGTACCCATTACTGTACATAGCAAGTCAGCTGTTTGTACCCATTACTGTGCATAGCAAGTCAGCTGTTTGGTACCCATTACTGTACATAGCAAGTCAGCTGTTTGGTATCCATTACTGTACATAACAAGTCAGCTGTTTGGTGCCCATTACTGTACATAGCAAGTCAGCCGTTTGGTACCCATTACTGTACATATCATGTCAGCTGTTTGGTACCCATTACTTTACATAGCAAGTCAGCTGTTTGGTACCCATTACTGTACATAGCAAGTCAGCTGTTTGGTACTCATTACTGTACATAGCATGTCAGCTGTTTGGTACTCATTACTTATATCTCATATCTTAAATATCGTAGCTTAAAAATGTTTTAATATTGTTTTCAGTGTCCAAAACTCAACACAGTTAACGGCATTTTATCTACCCAACTTATATATTTTAATGAGTACCATACGTAGATAGCTGGTGTAATAAATATTTGAGTCCCTGAGGATGAACTGTGACATGGTTCAAAACATGTTGGACTATTTTTAATACAAACTGTATTAAATAACAGATAATAAAGAGTGTACATTTGTCGGAACACGATTTTATATAATCAAGAAAATGTACGGTACAAATAACATAAGGTTTGTTACTGTTTATCTGACAATCATGGGCATATATACTGAAGATGAATTACGTTCTTACCTTCTTAGCTTGCTTTCCCACGCCAGCTCCCGATTGCACATCTAGCATAAGGCACATTATAGCCAGAAACATGACAGCGACACTAAGGAACTCTCTTGCACTCATTTTTCCGTCTTACCGTCAAGTGTTTGCATGCAGCAGACAGACTAAAACCGGAAGGAGGACGAAACCGTAAATTTATACATTTTATGACTTTCGTGTACTCAGTGATTTTTCTGATAAGCGCAGCAACTCACTATTTGTGATCGTCATGCATGTGAGAGGAAGCTCTCGTTCATTGTGGCAGACACAAAAGCACATAGAAATCAGGATGATCAGATATTATGTAATTACAAGTATTTGGTGTCACGTACAAATAGGACAGAGGGGATGGAGGAAAGACATTATAATCTATGGACGGACAGTGTTGGCTTTTCAGGTCTTCCCGTGAGAACCGATGGACTTGTTAGTAATCACGATAAACAAGAGGGAAAGTAAAAAAAAAAAACCAAGGCACGCAATGTACGTGTAACGTAACATTAAGGCGCGTTCGCGTAACCATTGTTGCCGTGGAAAAGCAATAAGTATTATACTCTGTACATATTTTGAGTGTGTATGTGTGTGTGTCTGTAGGCTTAGTTATCCAGCATGCAAAGCGCATGCGCCGTATTACATTGTCATCTGTATCCAGTCTGGCTCGACCATATTTTTCCACATTATCTCATAAACGGAAGATGTTCGGAAAAATGTCATTGAACATAAACTATGTGTTTTGATTTTCTCTACAACATTTTTCTGAAATATTTTTCATTCTAATAAGCATTCAGCGAGATATTATCATAAATGTACATAGGCTTTCATATGGAGTACCCGTTATTCTTATCAGACTTTAATCAAACTTGCATTTTTTCGACAGATTTTGGAGAAATCTCACTTACTAAATTTAATGAAAATGTGTCCAGTGGGAGCCGAGATCCTCTGTGTGGAAGGACGGACAGACAGACATGACGAAGCTAACAGCCGCTTTTCGCAATTTTGTGAACGTGCCTAAAAGTGAAAGGCAGTTTTAAGACAGGTGTTCTGGGATGTTCCTCCGTATAGTCTGGTAGATGATTACTAACCTTTCATAGGAGACTAATGCCCCCAGATTCACGTTCTACTCTGACGTAATCCGATAAATATATATGAACTAGAGGAAGGCTTAAGAATTCATGTAAAAATTCAAAAGAGGGCGACAAACCACTGTTACACTGGTGAGATTAATATGCTAATTCCTGAGCATACCGGCACAACCGAAAGTCAGCGTCGGACGTCAGTCGTGGATTCACGGTGCAAGAATGGCTGAAAACATTTTTCTTATCACTAATTCTACGGAGCGTTGATCAACCGAAATGTAGAGCATGGCAAATACAATGCAACACTTTTGTCCGTGGAACAAAACACACATTAAAATTATCTTAAATTCGTGACTTTACTTCTTTTTAAAGGTAGCTTCTTGCTTTTTCAACGTGAGACAGAAAAATTTTAATTCTATCCAGTCATGTAACATCATTTTCAATACAATTAACCTTTACACTACACACACGCTGCAACTTTTAGCACCATGGTGCCATCCTCAGGTGTTGTTTTCTACAAGCTATCGACGATCGCACCATGATGCCAAAACTTGCAGCGTATAATGTGCGTATTCCAACGTGAATATCCATTAAATTTGTTGTATTTTAAATAAAATTTTAAAAATCATTTTATATGAATATAACTTGCAAGAAAGAAGTATTATTCTAAGTGATCTAGGCCTGTATGTTTCACTGGTAGTAAACAGTCACTGACTCATTGCCTGCCTCCCTTTATTCTGCGTGCGAAACTAAAGTAATACATGCAGTCCCATCACTGTGCATGCTAAAGTACAAGCACTTGCTCTTGGCGTGTACACTGTACCGTTCCGAAAAATTAGACAAGTATAGTAACACAAGTGGAAGCTGGTCAGATAAGCCGGAATACCTCAGTGAAATGCGACGGGTAAAGGGGAATTTGTTCTCTGTATGAAAACGGACTTTTGGTCTCTCTCACGTCCAGGTCGACTCTGCGGCTCACCCATCTCATCCCCTGTCAAATTAGTAAGGAAAGGCTCTGCAGCCTAGCGTAAAGCGGCTGGAGTTTGTGGCACACCACGCTACCATGTAGTGCTGAACAGCGGAGCCTGTTCGCCTGGCACGTCAGACTCGCAGCCTTCCCCCACGTTATGCGATCCGACTCAGTTACCTAGTAAGACGTGCGGTCCTTGGAGGCTTATGATCAGGCATCGGTAGGAGCGCACGCAGCTACAGAACGCTACAATTCCACTACACTCAGCAAGTTTTAGTCTCTTCCCCAAAAGAAATAGCGACTACTAGCCTTTTGTCTGCCCGTCCGTCCGTCTTTCTCTTCGCGTGGAACATTGCGACTCCCACCCGACAGATTTTCATGAAATTTCGGATTTTTACTAAAATATGTCGACACATTCTGATTTTGGTTAAAATCGGAAACAACTAGCAGACACTTTACATGGAGATCAACGTACATGTATGTAGAGCTTCTTATGACAATGATGTTTTATGGCACGCAACGGTACGGCGTACCAGAACCTATTCTAACGGTGTAACATTAGATTAATATTATAAATTCAGAATTAGGAAGAAATAGATCTTATTTGTTGTCTTTATTCCAACGCTCTTATCGTAATATGAAACAACAATATCAAAAAAAGTTTTGAAAACGTTTGACGTTCTAAACATCTCACCTTCTACGACAGAAGTAGAAGAAATAGGATAACTCTCCCCTTACGGAATGAGTAGAGAAAACACGCCCACTCCCGTTTCAATAATTTCTACCTACTTAAAAAGCACCCATTCCCACAATGATAGCAAGTTTTGTACAAAAACCGACATATTTTAGTTTCTTACTGAATCATTTTTAGGGGTCTGCAAGTGGAAGTGTGTTTTCAAACCCTCACAGAATTCAGTGCTCTGGTAACAGTTCTAGCGCCGTCGAAGCTTCACAGAATCCTTTATGTTGGTAAAAAATTCTAACGCCTTCGAACATTTATAGACATACTGGTATCGTGCCAGGTGAAAATGCAATGATTCACTTAATTGTCCATCAGAATATTAGCCCTTCAGTGCCGGCCTCGGTGCACTGTACGGACCTTTATTTCCTCACTTGCCGCCATCCTCGGTGCACCGTAGGTCGTGAATGCACTTCAGGGTAATATGCAAAAAAAAAAAAAAACCCCTCCGTGCTGGGCAGCAGTTAGAATTCGAAACGCATCGTCTTTGAAGGGTTAGTATCCCCAAGGACTGTAATATTAGACGACATTATGAAACACTCCGTGGGGAGTAGCACAGTGTGATCTCTTTATGGAGAAAGCAGGGAGTTGTGGTTCACACTTAGTAAGCAACAACGTAAGTGTACTTGTGTTCGTAAAGAAGAACCTCTAGTTGATGTTGGTTGCTTTCTGGCTGAATTAATAACGCGACATTCAAATGCAGATTCATAATGGAATGTAAGATATAAAGAGGCACAATTTCGTGTGCAGCGAAAGAGAAAATATCCAAGAACAATTCGCTATCATGAAACACAATTTACGAAAGGCGTGAGACGGCATGTGTGCTACAAAAGGTACGTAAGCCCACGCAATACATTTTGTCACCTCATAATGTCTCCCTGGTGATGATCTGTAAAGAGGCTGGAGGTTCACTAAAATGTGTTTACTATGATGGTATTCGTTTGTGTGTCAATAAATTTTGGAGACAGGAATCTCAAATTGTATGCATGGATAGGTTACAAAAACTGTCAATTACGGAAATATTCAATGTAAATAATTCCATACATGTTATCAGTGCGAAGTTATGAGTTTATATCCGACAAATTTAAAGCAGACGAAATCTGTGCTTAATAAACACATCAAAATAAAAATAATAGCAATAATAATAATAATAATAGAATTACAGGGATGGAAATGGCCTGTGTGTAGTAAGAAATTGGGTTTTAGGATTTATGCTTGATAATGATGGTTTACATTGCCGGTACTATCAGTAGGTAATGTTTGTTTACATTGCCGGTACCAAAAGATAAAAAAGGGAACATTCCCCCTAGAACAGGCCATTAAGGCCCAGAGGGGCAATAAGAGGTAAGTTCTTATAGCTCTACTCTTTCTGTAACCTCGGCGCTAGTTGGGGGTGGGTGGTCAACTCCACGCCCCTGCCGCTTTACCTCGGAAAAGAGAGCAGGTACCCATTGCACAGAAGGCTGGGTGGACCCCAGGGCCGGTCTGGACAGGTGTGCAAAATCTCGCCCCCACCGGGATTCGATCCCCGGACTGACTACTCTATCCCGGCCCACATTGCCGGTACTACCAATATATATCTCTATAACATGCCGGAATACAGATCTTATAGGTCAAATTGCAGTGGTTCGTCAGTTACTATCACTGCATGAAAATGCTTCTAATTCATGCGGTCAACTTATTTCGTTTTCAGTTTTCCTGAGTAATGTAAAAAAGAAAATTTTTAAAGAACTGTCGCCAGAAAAAGCCCATGCATTCAGTGGCGCTATTTTCGCTCCCATCCCGAGCCACCTGAGTCCAGCTGACGCCATAACGTATTATTTCTTTTATAGACAAATGCAGTTTCCTCCAATTTAAACTTTGATTTCCGAAGCGGGCCTCTGCCTTCAGATTTTCTGACAGAAACTAATAATCTCTATATCTGTATTATCCCTATCATGCGTACTACTTGCTCCCACATTTCAACTTCCTTCACTTGATTACCCTAATAATTCCCTGTGACAAATACACTGAAGGTCCTCGCCATACACACTCCTCAAAGCTACTGTCACTTGCTTTTATTTCCGAATATTGTCCTCATCACCCTGTTCTCACACACTAGAGATATATGTGTTCCAAAAATTTGAGAGACCAACTCCCACACTCACGCCATATAGCACAAAATTATATTTTCATACATTCCAGTACTGTCGTTGTTTAATAATCATATGCTCTTCATAAATATCTCGAAGGAATTAAATTTTTCACACCAACTGATGTATCAGTTGGTGTGAAAAATTTAATTTAATATGACGAAGGTGGACGGTGTCAACAATGTGAAATTTCGAAGGAACTTAACGTACGTGCATGTTGTATATAAGGCCATATGTATCGGATTAAGGTGGATTTTAAAGAAAGCGGGGTTCTCTTAACATTAGTTTTGTTGTTGCCCCTGTATTGCCCGTAATTGCTGTATTAAGTTCACATAATTATATTCCATTTCTTGTATAGCCCAAGGTTGGTAAACACCGCGACCAGTCCAAGAGTTTTCCCAAGCTCGTAACTTATTGTGGAATTACGATGTTAGGAAACTTACTGGCGATAACCTGCTTGTAGGAGGTACATGCGGCAGAACTAAATATACAGACCTTTGTCTCTGTAGATGTGTTATGACTGTTGTGACTGTCTGTATTTTAGACGCACACCGGGATGTCACACATAAAAATTATAATCTCTAAGTTTCGTGTTATCGCTTTGCCTTATGTAATTGCCAACATAGATGTGATACATACAGACCTTGTAGGCAACTTACGTTGGTGATTAATTTCCATAACAAATGTTGCTTTCTTATTTTTAGGAGCTCATTATTTTTCGCCAGAACACCAAAACATAAATATTAATTTCGCAAACACAAAGTTATTGTTTTACTTGGCACAAATACATCTCAATGAGAATTTAAACATTGACAAGCAATTTAGTATTAACGAGTTTAAAATAGAAATTTCTGGGCGAATTTAATATTGCTTTGTAGAAGTTGAAATTATCCTTCATTTTACATAAATCTGAAACCAAATTTAATAAATTTCTAAAAAGAGTAGGCCTACATCTCCAAATAAATTGATACAGGTATGAAATATAAGATCTCATAGACTTAAACATCATCGTGAAACATTTTCCATTATGGGGTGAAAAAGCGCTAGGAAAAATAACACTGCAGGCGAACAATACTAATTACCTTGTTAGTGAAAAAGTCGATGATTTTCATGAATTTGAATGCGAATACTAAGAAAATACTTCCGAACAGCTTCTGTCACCCACCTTGTACTTTACTGCATTTGTGACTTATTTGAAAAATAGGAAGGTGTGTAACACGTTCTTAAGATTCGGCTTGGAGATTGGAAAACTCGGAATGTTTGGTTAATATAGTGTCATTCAGCCACTGGTCGGGAGACTCGTTATGTCGCGCAATGATTGGTCGAGAAACGCGAAGTAAATCCGAGTACTTTACGGCTGATCTTATGTTCAAAATTGAAACTTTCCGTTCACAGTGGAAAGTGACCTAAAATTTTCAAATTCCGATTGATGTTTAGCGCACTAAATTTTACAGAATCATCTATTGTCTTCGAAACTGAGAAAGTTTTCGCTTTTCGTAGTGTAATGTATGAGTTTGTACACAGGTAGGCTTCTCCGTAGTGTAATTAGCTATGCAACACTAATTTTTGTCTGCAGTTAATTAACATCAAGTTCAATTGTGTATAAAAAAACCATAAATCCTAATTTAAAAAAGTACGTATTCCATTGGAGTAGACACTTCCACTCCTGTAACGTGTGGCTCTTTTCATGGTACAGTTTGGACCGCCTTAGATGAAAATACCATAACTATTACGCAGCTAGGCCGATCCCAGTGGCCGCGCGGTCTAAGGCGTGGGTCTGCGGCCGTTCGCTTGCTGGGATTGTGGGTTAGAATCCCGCCGGGGACATGGAAGTCTGTCTCTTGTGAGTGTTGTGTGTTGTCAGGTAGAGATCTCTGTGTCGGGCTGATCACTCGTCCAGAGGGGTCCTACCGAGCGTGGTGATTCTCAGTGTGAACGTGAAGCCTCGATACTGAGCAGGCCCTGGCCCACTAGGGGCTCTTGCGCCATTGGAAAAAAAAAAACCGCTAGACACGAACTATGCAAAGAATTGTACATTTTCATCGAATTTTCAACAAGATCTTCCGATTACATTACAGCATTTTCATACAATAACCCTATCCATCAATTAATTTTATACTGTTAAAAGCATACCTATGCGGAAGTTCAAATAAGCTGCATTAAATTCATGTCTATGGTTGGAGTTACTTATAACATATTTCATAAAGCGGACGTCCTGTTTGAAACAAAAGTGCTTGTTAACAACGATCTGCAACAGTGCAATCCACAAATACCAAAACTACCTACCGTGACATCGTGATTCCAGCCCTCATAAACACTGTACTAGTATGTTCAGTTCGACACGCAATATCATAACTAAATCCCTGCAGTCTTTCCGTAGAAACTGACAGTCGCTCAGCGACTGGAGATATTCCCCGCCTTTTGTGAAACCCGAAAAGTGCCTACTGTATGTATACGATTCCGCCACCGGACCACATCAGAAACCAGTTCAATTCCAGTCCACACCCTCACACCCTGCTTCGTTAAGGTCACTGTTAGTACCCCTTCTGCACCTCAATCTCCCGAGTGGTCTCTTCCTTGACGGGCTTCCGGCTAAAATGTAACCTATATGCATATCAGTAAAAGCCCTTTGAAATCTCAACGGTAGCTTTCGAAAATTCCCATCTCTTGCTACAGTTGACATAAGTAACCCTCCTGGTAATAGGGCTGTGCCATGGCTCAGGCGGTTAGTCGCCGGCCTGTCACCGCGGAGGCCCGGGTTCGATGCCGATCCCAGTGGCCGTGCGGTCTAAGGCGTGGGTCTTCGGCCGCTCGCTTACTAGGATCGTGGGTTCGAATCCCACCGGGGGCATGGATGTTTGTGTTGTGTTGAAAGGACGGTAGCAAGGAACGTAAAAGTGACATGAAGGACGAAAGGATATAAAAACAGTACAAAAATGGATCAAAGGGGGAAAACCCCGGACAGGAAAAAAAAAAAAAAAAAAAAAAATCCCGAGTCAGTCCATGTGGGATTTGTGGTGAATAAAGTGGCACTGGGACAGGTTTTTCCCCGATTACTTCTGTTTTTCCGTGTCAATTTCATTCCACCGGTGCTCCATTACACGGAAAAACGAAAAAACTAATCATCTTCATCACAGGGTTGCACAATAAGCCTCAAGGCTGCGGTGCGTCCGTAGCATCTGCTGCGGGGCCCTTCACCACAAAGAAAAAACCCTCCTAGTGATCCATAATTTTAGAGCACAGACCTTTAGGGACACTCGAAATCACTATTTTACTGAATATACACGCCCTGTAACTTTTTCGGCAAAGGTTGAAGCTGAAATAGCGGCTGAATTACACGTAGCTCAAAGGGTCACCTACATTGTACTTCTCACTTTCGTTTGTACTGCTGCCTTGTAAGCCAATTCGTAAGTGCTAACAAATCTGTCTGCTACATTAAAACAGAATGTCTAGACTTAGGCCATGGGTCTATAACCCGCGGGCTGCGGCCACATTTGTAAATTATATAACTTATATAATATAATTGGTGGGCCGGGATAGCGTAGTCGGTATAGCGACTCGCTACGGGCTGGACGGTCCGGGGATCGAATCTCGGTGGGGGCGAGATTTTCCGTACCCGTCCAGACCGGCCCTGGGGCCCACCCAGCCTCCTATACAATGGGTACCGGGTCTCTTTCCCGGGGGTAAAGCGGCCGGGGCATGGAGTTGACCACCCACCCTCATCTAGCGCCAGGGTTAAAGAAAGAGTAGAGCTATACCTCTACTCCCCCTCTGGGCCTTCGTGGCCTGTTCTAGGGAGAACTTTACCTATATATAATATAATTGCTGTAAATATTACACAATAATATAGGCGGTTAGGTTGTCCACTTATTGTTATTTTTTCACGTACGACCCGCGAACCAGCCCACAATAACGGGTGTGGCCGTTTGCCTTACACATTTCGGAAGCCCATGACTTAGGCTTTACTACATACAAGCCTACATCATCTCTACCACTACTTACTTCCCTTTGTTTCTTAAAAAGTTAACGCAAAGCAGTTATTTATACCTATTTACCCTATCTGTATCTAACAAGCGAGAAATTAGAAATTCATAGAGTTAGGCCTATATTCGTTTCCTTTACGGTTTTAAATACAACTAGGAAAGTGACCTTGGTAGTGAACTAAATTGTGATGAGTTATTAATGCAGCACATAAACTGTTTTACGGACTAGGATAAATCGGCCAATAATATTGCATGAAGTGCTACAGGCTGGATGATCAGGATTTGATTCCCGGTACGAAAATCAATTTTCTCTTCGACACCGCGTCCACACTGGACGCTAAGTCCTTCCCAGCTGCCTGTTCAATAAGTACTGGGAGCTCTTTCCCCGGGGACTAGGCAGCCGGAGTGTGAAGCTGACCGTTTCCCTTCATCTAAGGCAGAAGTTATGAATGCGTCGGGCACAGTGGTAGCTTTACCTTCACCAATATTGCTGTAGAGATAAAATGTATTTTGAATAGCTTATCTAGATGTCATAGCTGTTAGAATATATTGAAAATGTTTAATATGAATACAAAATTGTTTCATGTTGGTTTCACTTTCCTGCTCCATAATCTGAACTTTAACTACATGGAACGCTAAACTTTTCTTAGAACAAGAGAGGAGTGGTGTTCTAAAAATTATTTGAAAACGTGATTTATCGCTCGGAGTTTGAGCGGCAACAGCTGCTATACTACACATCTCTATAAAATCCCAACGGTCTGGAACGCATAAATATTTAACTCCACACCTCCCTATGTCCCTGCAATAACGCACTGCTACAATGTTTACTGCCGTTGTTTAATTGGGTTGGTCTGATGTTGCTATTTAAGGTACAATTTTCTTATTGTACGCTGATAGCAACCGCTGCAGTAGCTTTGTCATTTAAATCTGGCGCCTTGCCTCTATGTGTTCCTACCCTGGAAATCTCGACCTCCCTCCTATATCTCCACTCCATTTCCCTTAACCTCGATCCTTTGTCTTCTCTTTCCTTCTTGGTGTGTTGCGATGCTGGCAACGGGTGTCTTACTAGATCACAGATCTAGCATGTACTAGATCATCTGTGGGTGAGTCTACGGTCGGCCAGCGTACAGAATGGTACGAAGTCTGAAACCGGTTTCGGCTTGAGGAGACTAAATTCAGTTTAGTTTGTCGGGGGCCTGCGGTCTACCGTCACTCGAACCACAAGCGACAGGACTGTAAACGCAAAAACACTTCTGGCAAGTAGAGTTTCACTTATTATTGTTTATTATTATCAGGTGGGCACCCAGAATTTTTCATTGGGGGGAGGAGGCTGACCCTAAGACTATATATAATCTATGTCTGATTGCAAAAATTGTGTTATAAAATCATGTTTTAAGTACAACATAACACTGTTTTCAACTGCATTTACATACATACGAATATAACTACATGTTCCATGACTCAGTCACAGTGTCCTTCTTGTTTTCTTTAATTTGATTAATTTATTTTTCAAAATTCTAATGTACTAGTCATCAGCCGACTTCAGTGGCTGAGTTTGGTTGAAGGGGAAATCACGTAAAACTTTTGATATTATAATATCCACAAAATCTGCGGTTTTTAAATTTCGGTTTTGGGGGTTTGGAGGGGGGCTCCAGCCCGGCAGCCTCCCCCCTCCCCCCCGGTGGGTGCGCCGCTGATTATTATTATTCTGTTCTTGTTATGGGAGTTGCAGAGTTCATTAATTGTAAGTTAATGGTATGTGTGTTATTTGTTATGTATGGAGTATATTGTTAATAGAAGTTATTTAGTTGATCCAAGTTTCATTTCTACTCCTGACCTAAAAAAAAATTCAACTTATAAATCTAAGACCGTCGCTTTGCAAGTGTATTTTAACGCCCATCCATGTAGTAGTTAATGATATAACTTGCACGTTCTACAAGAAATGCTATAACAGCCAAATACGAGTATATTGCTTGGCGTAGTGATTACGAATACAAAACCCGTCATATGTGTACAATAAACTAGGAGAATGTTAGATTTATGACTGACTCGCCGAGATAGGGTATAACAGTGGCCCAAGTGCTACACTTGACCCTGTAGTCGCACCGTTAACACTGGCCTCAAAAATATTCTTTTCTGTAGCCCAAGAAATTGCACAAAAATAATTCTTAATATGTGACTTATTAGCCTACTTTCATTTCTTAAAGAAAAGAAGTAAGATTATGAGACACCTAGGATCTGTGTGCATGTTTCAACATGTCAACTTCCAAATAAGTGGACCGATCACAACACTTGGTATGAAGGTTACGTCAGAGACCTCTGCGTGCTTATATTGTTATCTCGTTGAGACGGGCTTTGGGCAGTGACAATAACTGCTTAGTCTAAAGAAATGTCTGAATTTCAGAAGTCAGCATCTACATGAGTCTGTCCCCACATTTGCAGTCATTACTGTCCCCACATTTGCAGTCATTACTGTCCCCACATTTGCAGTCCTGATTGCAAGAAGATTTGGCCGGGGCAAGGATATTTCGTGCCCTAGGCAAGTTCTTAAATGTGTTTTCCGTAGTAAGTTTTGATAAGGTCATTTAGCAACTCCGTGCTATATTATTTCTGTTACTTTCAAAATAACGTTGCTAACATTAATTTCATCTTGTGGTTTTATCTCTTTTCATGTAAATAACCAATTTATTATTATTATTATTATTATTATTATTATTATTACATACTTTGCAAGTCAGAAGACCATCTTGATGCTTTTTATTTTTATTCATGCTTTCGCGTGATCAAAATTGTGTCCTTCCTTCATTGATAATATGAGTCTCAAAGTTCCGTCTCGTAATATTAGAAACTTCTCTGTTCAGTACCACACAAAAATTGCCATTCTGCTAGATGTGTAACAGTTGCAAATTTGATGTGCAATGATATAGATGTATTTAGTAAGTAAATTAGTACTCTGAAACATACTTTACGCTAGTTGCATATCTTGTGTTGTGGTTTTCACTTTTCAGCTAACGTGTGATTATATTTACATCACATATCCACATTTTTGTTGATTGTTTTTGTGTGTGTGTGCATGTTTATTCGTGTAATCTGTGTTGATTTTGTGCTAGTTTGGTTTTTGACCTCTGCGCTGTTAAGCTAGGACCTTAATAAATGGTAATTAAATTATTACAAGTCAGTGAAAGAAATTAAATGAAATATTATTTTCTCTTAAGCCTTAATTAAGGTAATCCATAAAAATAAACTAAGCATGTTTTAAGTATTTACCTTGCGCCTGTAACATATTACTACATTATTTTTACGTTATATTCAGAGGGCAGCAAACTACATTTAGCGTCTTCAAGGTTCTGTAACAATAACAATCTGTACTAACAGTCCAGCTACGTTATGTGTGACAGAATTAAATATATTAGTCTGCTTCCTTATAAGAGCAAATTAGAGCACCGTACGGCACTGTAAATAACTGGTAACATATTTATTATTTCTTTATAATACTTGCGCACATAATGTATTTAAGCTTGTGTTAAATGTTACGTAGGTTACGTTCTGTATACTGCAAACAAGAAGAGAATCGTACGGAAAGAAAAACATTTGGAATCGTGTGTAAGGCACTTCCGTCTGCATCCAATATATAATGCAGCTACCGATGCGTTGTAGCACGGTTCTGTCATATCTCAAAGGAGGTAACTTTTAAAGAAATAACATAATCATGAGGCACAACCCCGTCACTAGGTATCAAGTTTTGCTGTGAGAGAGAAACGTCATTTTCAAAAAACAAGCTTCCACAACAATGGTCTTTTGAACATAACTCTCATTAGTACTAGTCATTCGTCCCGTCATCATAAAGTTTTCATATTCTTATTTAGATTATATATTTTATTAGTGTCTTCAGAATTTGTGCAGACCTCAGATGTTGGTACCCCAGGATACCGCCCAGTTTACCGAGTGAGTAGCACGTACCCTGTGTAGACAACATATATGAAGTGTTTCAGGAATGCAGCCATTACGGGCTACATTTGTTTGCACGGAGCCATGATGAACAATTTTCATAATTCAAAGCTGTATGTACAGTCTGTGTTGAGTGTCGACTTAGCAGCAATCCTCATTTTTACGTATGACGCCAATACGGTAGACTGCAGTTAAATAAAATACCGGGTGCTGTGAAATCTGTCTAAAAGTGAAGATTGCTGCCGTTTAGTATGTGAAGCAGTGTGTTCTTGTAAACATGTACCGACGTTTCAGAAGTACTTGCTGCTTGATGAAACGTCGATACACCACTACCAAAATAGGCGCGTCACATCCCAGGCAGCAGCAATATTCTTTGTCACCACCGTCAGACACTCAAACCTCACTGACTACAACTGCTGCAGAAGACGCATAAAACGAACGTATAATAGGGAGATGGCACCTATACGTCCATACGCATGCATCATCCCAGAAACTGGCTGGTTTCGATGAAATTTGATTTTGGGGAGTCTACACTAGACGTTATCTAGCAGTTTTAACTTTTGGTTTCGTATCCGCCAAATATAACTGCTGCTTTACCGCAAGCTCAAATCGAACGTTATCGATTCTCTTAAAAAAACGATTCATCGTACGAAGAGTTGGTACACTGAATAAGACGTATATTTCATGACCATCTATAAGTTTTAATCTCAACGTTTTTCAGTGTCTTGAATATTTAACAAAAAGCAGAGAAACAATTTTCTAACAAAGTGCTGTGTTGTATCTGTAGTGCGGTTAGTTTTGCAACAATGGGTGTCGTCTGAACATAGGCCTTTTTGGTCAAAACATATGCATACTGCCATTAACTATATATTCTACGAGATATTAGAAGACGTCCAAGAGCAATGTCAGAGGAATGAAAGGAATTATATTTAAAAGTGTAAGTATGTCTCATAATAATGTCTCTGTAAGTCTACATGGCCGTTACTTCCACGAAATTCCGATGAAGTAGCGACTTAGTCACGCCAAAAAAATCACAAAAATTCAACTCATGCTTCTAGAGTGGACAAAAATCTCTCATAAGGTCTCGTAGAATACGAGAATCTGCTTCTTCTCGTCCGGCGTTTTGAACAATTGTTATTTTTAGTATGCCGAGCCGTTCCTTTCCTTTAAAATAATGAAATACAGTCGTATTTCTTACTTTAATTTTCCTTTCGAGGGGGGGGGGGGATATGGGCACTATCATTGCTTACATTAACAGGAAAATAAATAAAGTGAAAGAGATCCTGTATGTAGTCACATGTAATATGACCACATAAGAGTAATAGGACACACAAGTGTTTACCATGTCTTTGTGAAGAGGCGTGTATACTCATATATCTAGTCACTGCAGAACCAAATCCCAATGAGTAGCCTAGAAATGCGAGCTTTCTGCACAATCATTATATTGCTGAAGTATGATCTCCAGAAAATTATAAAAGAAAGGAATTTTTTAAGCAATCACATGAAACAACAGAAGTTTTTAGCGAGGTCTTCACAAAGTCTTTCCCCATCTGTCTTTAACATGTTTTAATGCAGCATAATATTACAGTGATAACACTAGATTTTGAAGTACCAGAAAGGAGCTCCATTTTTGAGAGCCTGTGTTTTCAGATATATTGTACACCAACAACATTGGTTCTGGAACGTTTTATTCACAGAAAAGCCTTTATTTATGTGATGCTTGTTCATACACTATCATTTGCTAATGTAAACCACAACTTTCTGTAACTAGACAGTGTTCCTCATTGATGCTCTCCACATCGGTTGTGATTTCTGTCTTGAATTTTTCAACTGCATGTGGATTATTCCCATAGATGTTGTCTTTGAGAAATCCCATAAGTAATAATCACAAGGACTGAATCGAGTTATTGTGGTGGCCATCACCTTATTCCAAATTACCCCAGATGTCTACTAGCACTAGCTGTATCATGAATATATTTGCTCAAAAAATGCAGAATGACATTTGTGATATTGTAATAGAGAAACATTCCTTCCATATTCATGTGAAGGCTTTGAAGTTATGGGGCAGGTGTATTCAATGTTATGTCCAGGAAGACAAAACATATCTGACAAACACCTCACCAAGCCATGCATTTTGGTGGATGACTCCATAAGTGTATTCAGACCCCAACATATTGCAAGTTCTGTGATAGCATATTCATGAATATCATTGCAAAGAATGACTAATGATGAGCATTTGAAACAAACAAATATTAGCATGATGTTTGTCAAAATGCCTTCAGAATAATAGTAGTGATGTATTTTCAATGTCTCGCAGATACTGCTTTTCACATTCTTACGGATTGTAGAAATTCTGGGCACAATTGACCTGAATATGCCCGAATTGGAATATGTGGCAGACCACCTGGAGAAAAGAGACTGCAGAAGACTAGTAGCTGCACTCCATGATCCCCACTTTGACCTTATTAGTAACATGGATGCTGCAGGTATGAATTTGTACTCTAAGTAGTATACTTCAACTCCATGTTCCATATGAATATACAGTAGAATTCCTTTAATCCAGAAATCCTGATACTTCGACATTTGAGGGAAACACTCCCAAGTCTGGAAGTTTCAGCATCGATAACATCGAGTAACTGTAGTGATTCCATGATTTTTTCATCTCCTACTCCATCAACTTCTTCAGCTATGAAGACTCCTGATCCACAGTCTCCTGGTCTTTCAGAATCCCTGGCAGAAAATAAAGAGACAAAAAAAAAGGGGGGGGGCCCTAATGTCCCTGAAGGAGATATCCAAATGGAATACTCCTCTGATTAATTGTGTAGCCCTAACATATGAGCAGTAAAAATCTTACCTGTATGAACTTAGATCAGTATAAGTACTGTTTAATAATCCAGTATATTTGATAATTCAGCACCTGACCCGTCCCATGGGTGCCAGATTAAAGGCATTGTACTGTATTAGTTTTCTGAAAGCACATTTAGTTGACCATTTCTTCTACCATAGTATACTTTCACAGTAACATAATATGGAATTTTCAAATTATGACGCTATGAACATGCTTGTAAAAGCAAGCAGGTTTAGGCCAGTTCAGTGCTTACACCAGGCTTATGAAGCATCATATAATGAAAACTGTATCTGTTGTTGGAAAGCCACAAATACTTAAATTCTGTTATGTGTCTTTGGCACATGAGATTTCATTCACTGATCTTGACACACACACCAGATACCCTACAATCAGACCAAATGAAAAAGTTAGAATGTCTAACACTTCTTACATGTTTTACCAATTTCTTTGTTCTGGAATATAAAAGTATCCAATATATTAAACTCCTTTGATGTTACTTTCCCCCCAACAGTACACATGTTAATTTTCCTTACAATTGTGTATACATATGAGTATTAAAAGAAAATGCTCATTATCTTCATTATCAATATGTCACTGGGAATAAATAATTTTTCTATGAATTCCCCCTCCCCCTTACTTGATTCTTTCATTCTGATCACCTGAAAGGGCCATAAATGTCAGCAGACTATACCTGGAAAAAAGAAGTCTTTATTCTTTGTTTTTCAGAACATGAGATACCAGATAATATTTCATGTATTAAATTACTTATACACTGGAACTCACAGCTTGGTGAGGGCAAAGGCCAAAGTCATGTGGCACTTACACACAGATTGAAACAGCTGGGACATGAGAATCTTGCTGACTGGCTATCACGAACTGTGTTCCACCGACTGGGACAAGACCTCAATAGGACTCTGTTAATGGATCCCTTCAAAGAACTAGCTCAGACAGATAAAACAGAAGCCAGGTATTGTTTTTACATATTCATTACTAGTCAAGATCCGGTGTGGAAATACAGAATATGTGGGGATGAACAATGGCTGCTATGTACAAAGTCCTCACAAAGCATCAAATTTCACCAGTGGTTATGATCCTGAGTCAGTTCATTGCACCTCCCACCCTGCTAATCTGCCTCTGTAACATCAATCTTATTCTCTCCACATGACCATTTCCCAAGAGGTTCTATGCATTCCTAGCCTCCTAATGTGATATGCATGTTTAGTCCATCAAAATAACTGGAAAATTTGTTTTTATGTATTACTTGTATATGTATGCCATGATTTTGAAAGTACATGCGATGGTAAAAGTTGTGAGAGGTAAAAGGTAAAGCAATCCCATTACAGGCCTGGACAGGCCCTTAGGGTTCCAGGAGGTTGAGACTCCCAGATTTCTAGATAATCGGCACATGAAGGTGGTAAGGTTGTCAGCCCTACGCACCGGCCGCCTTTACCCCCCAGGAAAGATTCCTGGTACTCATTTCTGTTAGAGGCTGAGTCAACCCCAGGGCCATAGTGCGACCGAAACGATTATGTCAATGAAAAATTCCAGTGACACCATCGGGAATCGAACCCGCGACGTTCCGGCTTGTAGCGCAGTGCCTCAACCAACTGCGCCACTGCGTGCCCTAAAAGTTGTGAGAGAATGGTAGTAATATATCGAGAGTTATTCCTCTTGTCTTATCATGAATTCATCAAATATCATGGTTGGGTAGAATGCAGTCTTCCTTCATATGTGGGAGATTCAGTGTTCAAATCTCAGCACAGAGCTCGACTGGCTTGAGATTTTTCATAGATTTCCCCAGTTACTCTACATAAATGCCAGGATAATACCTCAACTGTTTAATCCACATACTATCAAATTCATTAGTCACTAATAATCACGGCCCTGTAAGGGGGGAAGCTACTGACCGCATCACACAATAAACAATTATCATTCACTACTAGTACAGCATATTTTAATTTTTTTTTTACCGAGCTTGGTTTTAAGCCCATGCTCATTCATTTCTCTGTATTTATGTCTAGGCCAATTTTTTGTCACCTGTTAAAGGAACATTTGCTTCCTTCTTTAGGTTATTTCCTCCAACAAATTAAATATAAACATAAATATGCATCTGATTTACCTGCCCTTCCTGTCTCTTTGACTTGCCTGATTACATGTTCTAAGAATATGACTTTGATTTTCATATATTGCCATTCAAGGACCAGAATCAATTTGGTATCTGTAGACAAATGTGGATTAATTAGAGCATATATACTCTGCTCAGACTACTGATGTGTTCCTGTGCTGTTATCTATACTATATCCCTGAAGGCCTGTCACATGATGAGATATCTTACTAATGAAAGGGTTGATGGAGCAACATCACAGTTACATGATACCTTTTCCACCACTTGCTGTGGCAATCCACTTATCCATCATAGTTGTCTTAACTCTTTGTTTTTAAACAATTAGCATATTTCAATTCACAGATACCATCAGTTGAGAAGTACCAACTCAATCCCCTCCCACACTCACATAACACACTTATTTAAAAAATCTTGGACCAAAATGCAAAAATACATAATGCATCATACAAATCTGTTGTTGTCTAATACATGAAGACTGTAAAGAAACAGAGGATAGTCACTTACTTCTGGTTTAGTCAAGAATGTGTTTAACTTCTGGCACAGACACCCCATTGTTTTTACTCATTGGTATTTGCAACATCACTAAACTTGCTCTTCGCTACATTTCACATACATAGAGAAATGAAGGTCTCTAAATGAAGTATACATAGTCTACTGACTCTTCATGACATGATACGTTTGTGAAACGGAACCAAAATATTTATAAACATGTGTCCAGAATTGCTTTTTTTGAGGTCTATAAAAGCCTAAGAACTCACAAAAGCTATGTCTCATAGCAAACTTCCCTTATAACCATCACATTCTACGAGAAGTGCAGTGTAAGTTCAACAGTCAACAGTTGGAGAAGGTACAGTACATGCATTATATATATATATATATATATAATATATATATATATATATTATATATATATATATATCTCAAGTACTGTTGGCACTTTTCTTCATGAAATTTGTCCTTTAACTACCAACTGAAGTAGCTTATGGAAGTCTGGTATGGTGCACAACCACATAAAATATTCTGATTGCTATGTTCGAGTCAGAGAAAGCATGAACATTGGTGGTATGTTAGCTGCTTGCTCCCCCACCTTTCTACATTGCATACTCCCCTCCCTGCCTTAGGAGGAGGAACACATTTACTTTGTTTTTGTTGTTGTTCTTGTTGTATTGTAATCTTTAATGTCACTGACTTTAACAAAGTTTACAGTGAATATAATTAATTTATTTTAACAAAATGTAAAGACATGTTTTGGCAATGCAACATCAGAAGGCCCAGGTATCTCAGTAACAGACCCAAATTGTTTATGCAAAATTATTTTGGCACTTTATGACATTTTCTTAATTGATCCAACTGTAAATAGCATATCTGTTGAATATGATTTTTGTTTGAAACATATGGCATTTGCCATTCAAAGGATATGGAATCAATACCCTCTTTCACTGTTAACTGCTTGTTAAGTTTCCAGAACTGATCTTGAAGGAACAGTTATCCCATTGTTGTTGGCAACTGCTTCTGAATTCACCCCAGTTGAAGTGAAGTCCCTGTTTTGTATTGTGTACACATGTTCACAGTTTTTGTCACATTGCAAAATTAATGATGTTATGGAACAATATTTTATTGCGGAGAACAGTCATTTTGGCAGGATGCCAGGGTGTAGGACATGAAAATAAAACTTAATCACCCCAAAGTGCAGGTACTAAAAGATTTAATACAGCATTCCTTCATTCATTCATTCACTGAGCAACCTATTAGATTTAAAAAGGGCAAAACTTCTTGCAGCAACAATCCTGGCTGCCCAATATCATCACACTAAGGAAGCAATCATTTGTGTTTGTGACAGAGACAACTCATAGAAAGAGATGTGATTCCACTGGGTCTCTTGTTTGGATGTTAAGAAGTTAGAAGATGGAGCCAGAAACAGTCTGAAAATAGGAGTTTGGTTCACAGTTGGCGCATTGCAATGATGCACCTCCACACAGAATTCTTGGCCACATTCCATTAACTCTCCCTTCATCCTTTTTTTTAATGGCTTGACAGCCCTAGTGGGCCTAGGCCTCCTCATTGTTGAGGTTTCAAGATCACACGCAGACACACCACACTCAGTAGGACTCCTCTGGACGAGCGATCGGCCCGTCGCAGAGACCTCTACCTGACAACACACAACACTCACAAGAGCCAGACGTCCATGCCCCCGGCAGGATTAGAACCTGCAATACCAGACAGTGTGGCTATCGGGATCAGCCTCCCTTCATCTTAGGTAACCAAATTCTTTCTGTTCCCCAAATTGCAGTGTCCAAAGGAGACAGAAATTTCTGAAGTGCCCATGAAAAGTGTAACACCAAAATCAAACAATACTACAAACAACAGTATCATCATCATCATCATAATGTATGATTTTTAATTTTTACAACAGGAAATCAGCTTTAGAATGTTACAGTGCGCCCTCATAAAGACAGATTACTTCAGTACGTTTCTTCTTTGCTCAAATCTACACAGCAGTGAAAGTTCAATAGCTATATTCTTCATCACCAATATGATGCTTTTTCATAAAAAGTGAAGTAACTTCACAATAAGTAATAACCACTCTGTAAGTAAAATCACAGAATATCTCCTTGTTATTAGCTTCTTAACACTACAGAAATGAAAGTTTGAATAGAGGATGAAAGAGAAAACACAGAACCACAACTTCACTGATATTTTTATTTGATATCTGTAATTGGAACGAACTATTCACGATTCTACATGCTATACAAGCTTTGGTTGTGTAATTCCTTCTCACAGCTCCCTATTGAAAGGCTCAATATTTTTTTCTGGCTTCCAGAAGCACAATAAATTATATGCTAAACCAGCCTTAAGAGTCCTTATGTGTCAACTTTTTCCTTTCAAGCATGAAAGAAACTGTATCACCAGTGGAGGAGCTGGATATGGATGAATGGCTGCCGATAGATACCGTATTCTGTGTTGTCATCTTTCTTTTCATGTCTGTGATCATGGTCATTTTGGCAAAGGTTGCCTGGCTCTACCTTCACAACAAATGGAGTATTAAAGGGAAGAAAAAAGTTAAAAAAGATAATTCTGACAGGACTGTGAGGTAATGTGAATAAATGTGACATTTAATGCAAAAACTTTAGTACTGTATGATCACTCTTTTGGTTGCACTAACAACTGGAGGGGTCCACTCTCACAAGTATACCCCATCAGGAGATGCATGGGCCAGTTTTGTGATAGTTGTTTATCTGTGTGAAGAGTTTAACATGGTAGTACTAATACGCATACAACACCAGCTGTTAGTTGTTCCTTAAACCATGTAAATAGCACATACAGTCAAACTCGATTATGATGTCATGAAGGGGACTGAATATTTTGTCATTATAAATGAGTGTTTTTGTATCCGAGTATAATATTATGGTTAACAGTGAGGTATTAATTGGTACCACAGAATATCTGATGTTATATACGAGGCATCGTATAAACCAACATCGTTATAACCGGGTTCAACTGTATTATGCATAATCAAAAAGTGAGAGGTATTATGCATGCAGACTATAGCTATACTGAAACTATAGATACTGGACACACTGACATTTATCTCCCTCTACTACCACATAGCTCAGAATGCTCACTATACTAGAGCCTGGAAAACAGAGGAAACAGGCTTTAGTTACCAGCAGACAAGAAATGTTTCTTTTGTTCTGGCTCTTTGGACCACCCAGCCTCCCTTCAAAAGAGTACTAAATGGCAAAATTAAGAATGTGTGGAGCTTTAATGCCACTCCCCATACATCTTCATGGGATGGAGTTTAATGAAGTACAGAAACAAATTCACCTTTTTTTAACTTTACTCCTCATATCTTACTTTCTCTGTCGTGAAAGCGACAGTCCTCAGTGTAAAAAGATCATTTTAAAGTAACTGGTGTAAGAACTAGTAACACAGTGAATTTAAGTAGCATGATAAAGTTAAATTTTATGACATTAATCATACAGCTAACCAGGCTTTACATAAAATGATATGAATTATCGACATTTTAGGCATTTTTCCATATAAAAATTTATAGGTCTACCTTATGGAAAAGTACACGCATATGAGATCAGCATGCCATTAAAGGCCAACTACAACTGAATATGTTTTAATTTCCTACAGTGGACAACATGGCAGACAGATAAACTTATGAGGTATGACACTAATGTTACTTAATATATGTAAATATGGTAACAGGTCTTTGAAAAATATGCACTGTTTATGAAAGTAATTTTTGTACGGTATCAAATAAGAAAATGGTGGCTGCATGAAATCTGTATTTAGTGCTTGGTCTGGTGACAATAATGAATGAACCACTGGGGCTTTGCATTTGAAATTTGGTATGAAGGTGAATCATATGCACAAATTATGTATGCTACTATATGTAAGTCAAATGTTACAAACATGGTAACTGTGGGATTTGAAATCTGACAAATTTAATGCAGAGATAACGAGAACAAAGGAATAAAATAAACTTCGACATTTGGCATCCCATTGTGTTCTGTATCACCAAATAGTACTTTCACACCATCAAACATAACCTTTATTAATAAAAAATCTTGTTCACATTAACTCTGGTGACATACGTTTCGACTTATTCAATCATCAGTCTAATCTAATGAAATATAAAAATGTAATATTGTAAAACTACAAAAACACCATGTGTCAATTTAATGGGAATGGAATCTTGATTCCTGACAACATTGATGATACTTTTGTTCTTTGTTTTAGCCTTATAAAACTCTTTTGTCTGTACTGAGTTACATAGTTTATCCCTTTGAAACTTCCAAAACTGTGATGCTCTAAAAAATCAAGACCATCAACAATTTCCATTAATTCAAAATAATTTGTAACTATCTGACACAATTTGCAGAGAAAGAGTATTAATTGAAAATAAGCGTTTTTTGTCAACAACTTACATGCAGAAAACTTTATTGCACTACTAAAAATAATGAACAATGTATATGTGTGAAAACAATGCCAACCTTTTACACAAAAACATAGGGTACATAGCTGTAGTAGATCTTTATTTTCAAGAGCACTCTGACCACAGCAGAAACCTAGGATTTATAAGGCCAAATGCTAAAGGTTAATTAAAATTCAAGTAACTGTATATGGTATTCCAGTACATATCCCCAATCTCATTAGACAAAGCTTATGACAATGTTGCATGTTTAGTTGTTCATGAGGGAAAATTGACAGCCCCCATACTAGTTAACTCAGGAGTGAGACAAGGACTTGTCCTATAACCAATTTCTCATAATGGATGGGGTGATGAAAACTACAGACGGAAAAACAATTGGAAGACCTGTATACTGCAGATGATAATCTGCCGTCTATCCCACCTTTGTTAGCATGGAACAGAAGCTAAGGGACTTACAAAGCGAAGGAAGAGCTGCAAGATTACAGATTGTGAGCAGACTAGGTCACTCAGAATTAATACAAAAAGCAACAAAAGATTCAAAATGAGAATGATATTGAAGAAGTACACAAATTTTCATGCTAGGGCAGTGTGGTGACCAACAATGGTGGGGTGGACAAAGATGTGAAAACATGGAATTCTGAAGGCAAGTGCAGCTTTTATTCAACTTTATCAAGGGTGATATCTACTGAAACAAAGCTGAGAATTTCTAAAAGTAATATCAAGTCTGTTCTCCTGTATGGGTACAAGGTTACAAAGAGAATCACAAGGGCCTTGCAAAGATTTATAAACAGATGCCTTAGGAAAACTTGTAAGATCTTTTGGCCTAATGTTATCTGAGATGAAGAAATGTGAAAGTGTGCACAAGGGAAACCAGTGGCAGTGCAAATAAAACTGTGGAAACGGAAATGAACTGGACATACACTGAAGATGGACCTATGCCATAGTGAAACAAGCTTCGAGTTGAACCCCCCTACCGATAAGGACAATGTAGGAGAGGAGACAGAGAAGGAGAATGACAGAGGAGAAAGCTGAAATAGTGGGAAAGACCTGGAGAGAGGTCAAGGCAGTAGCTGAAAACAGTGTCCACTGGCAGTGCTTCATGGAGGCATTGTGCTGCAAAACAGAGTAGCAGGAAATTGACTTTGACAAGTGCTTGTATGAAAAGGAACCTGCCTGCAGTGGGAGGTGTGGAACAGTCCCTTGCAGTTCTATTATAGGCAGAGGAAGATGACAGGGGCTGATCTAATGGATTTATTTCCATGGACTCAATGTAATTACTCATATTTGGTTCATGAGTTTTCAATCACTGTTATATCGATCATTTCAAAAAACATCTGCATGCATTCTACATACATATCAGTAATATAAGTCAAGAACGTAATAAAAGTGGAACCAACATGATAAAAAAAATTTTTGTAATTGGCTTAATAACTAACTTAAAACAGACAATATAATGAAACTTCATCTTACTTGTAGTCTGTCATGTTAGGTCTAACAAGCCCTCTGTTAGAAGTTTACTTCATTTTCTGAGGAAAAGTCCCCACTTTGCTACCAGCGACGACTGTCACGTTACTGTGTTGTAACATTGTTACGACTTCCTATTATAGTCCAATGTGGTGAAAGTAGCTTCTCAAAGCTCTGTGCAATAGGATATTAATAATGAACACCATAGATTTCAAAGCAGCCAGGGTTGTTTCTAAGAACTAATTAATGATTTTGTTACCTTCACAGCTAGAATGTATAGCATGTTCTGTGATGTCAAAGTGCAGGGCCCCTTCATGCATAGCATTACAGGTGACTGCCCCACTTGTCCTACCTTAGGGATTACTCTGCAAGTCCCTCTCCTACAAGGCATTCTACTTGTGATATGTTGTGAAATGTTTGACAGAGGACAAGTGACCCAGAACCACACAACTGAAGTTTTAGGTTTACATTACTTATGCTAAGTCTGTCAATGTGCAGCAATCACAATTATTTTAAATAATCTCTCTAAAAATATATTCTGCACCATTATCATCAATGCTAACCACTGTTACATTACTGCACACAAGCTTAATAGCTGTAAGGCATTTTAACAGTCTTACACCTAAATTAGCCTGACCTGATGCAAAAACAATTCTCTGCTCAGTTAAAGGAGTTCCTTGAGCAGTATTTTTCTTATGACGCATGAATAACCTTCGCATTCTGTACTTCATCTGTTAAATGGCATTTATGCCAGTATTTGTCTATGCTACTTACAAGCTGTGGGGGCACAAGGTGGCGCAGTTGGTTGAGGCACTGCGCTACAAACCGTAACGTCGCGGGTTCGATTCCCGATGGTGTCACTGGAATTTTTCACTGACATAATCGTTTCGGTCGCACTATGGCCCTGGGGTCGACTCAGCCTCTAACAGAAATGAGTACTGGGAATCTTTCCTGTGGGGTAAAGGCGGCCAGTGCGTAGGGCTGACAACCTTACTACCTTCATGTGCTGATTGTCTAAAAACCTGGGAGCCTCGACCTCCTGGAGCCCTAAGGGCCTGTAATGGGATTGCTTTACCTTACATACACGCTGTGACAGCTCAATCAAGTTCCTTGTGCAGCGTTTTTCTTATGACACACTGTAATAACCTTTGCATTTTGTATTCCATCTGTTTCCTGTTACATCTATTTCATTGCATTTAAGCCCAATATAAGCCTATGCTACTTACAACCCATGTCGGCTCAGTGGAGCTCCTTGTGCAGGTTTTTGTTTATGATGCATTGTAATAACCTTTATGTTCTGTTCTGTATTGCATCTGTGTCCTGCTAAACATATTTCATGGCATTTAAGCCCAATATCAGTCTATGCTATTTAATTATATACACCAACAAATGCACATAAAATGTACAAAATTACAAGTTACCTATATACATAATCTTTCCTACAGGTTGTGCCAAATGTTCACCCTCTTCAGGGAGGTGACAGTACAAAGGAATTTTTACAAGTGTAAAATCAACAAGTCAAAATTTATATACCATGTTATAAATGTAACAGCAGCTATAGATATTACAGTATAAATACTACATTGCTCACATATCCATGGTTAAAAGTTCATTAATATAACACTGTTTATGATGTAGTTGTCCTGTTGTATACAACACTCTCCTACATAGAACACACAATACCTCACACAGACTAGATCCTTCCTGGATCGAAGAATTCCACAGTAGATGTTTGAATACCCACAACTACATACTTTGTAAATAACACCATATTAATGAATTTCTACCTATGGATGTCAACAATAAATATTTAAACTGTCATATCTATAGCTATTACATTTTGAACATTGTATATAAATCTGACTTGTTAATTTCACACTTGTAGAAATGCCCTTGTATTGTCTCCTTGAAGAGAGCGAAAATTCACTGAAACCCATAAGAGAGATTACGTATACAGATACAGGTAGAACTCTGTTTACGCCGGCGTTAGGTTCCTCAGATTTCCGGTGTAAATTGATCAAAAATATAATGGGAACATATATAAATACATTAGGTACCGTTCCAAGATTTTCAATAATCAACACAAATACTTGAAAAATGTTTTATTTTATGAAATTTACGCATTGAAAATTGTATAATGTTTAAGAAAAAGAAAGAAAATTTACTGCTTTAAAAACAATAGAATAGATGTCTGTTTGGTTTTCTTCTTTTCTGATAATAAGTTATAGTATGGCTGTAGAACTGTCTCAATTCCTCTCTTAACAGTTGAGCTCCGCTCCCAGTTGGGGTCATTGCTACAGACGATCTCACATCCCTTATTAATAACAGCAATAGCCTCTTGCATTGATTTCACTGTTAGTGTACTAACTGGCATTGCAGAGTCAGCTTCACTTTCCTCTGTCTTTGGACAGTTGTTCAGCTAGCTCTTCTAAATCTTCCGTTGAAAGCTCTTCACCATGACTATCAAGGAGCTCATTTGTCACCAACTTCTATATCATCTAGTCCTATTTCCTTTGCTATCTCTGTCATTGATGCAAGGGTAGTCATGCTCTTGCGAATCCAGAATGCAGTCAGGCCAAAGCTCACCCCAGATGCCATTCATACATGATTTTGACACTTCACTCCATGCAGCTGAAATGTTGGGAGATCTCTTTCATGATGTCGTATGAATTCCAGTAGTCTCTCAACGTGACATTATCAAACACTTGAATAGCCTAAGAAATTCCCTCGAGTGTTGTCCGTAAGTAATAAGCCTTGCAGGTGGATATTGCTCCTTGATCATTTGCTTTTTCTCGTCGCATTTTATATTCTGTTTTTTGTTTAATTATTTAAATTTTAGGCCATAGTTTATCATTAGTATTATAGTTTTATATATTTATAGTCTGACAAATGTACACTTAATTCACATTAATTGTGTAACATGGTCCTACAGGACCATGTTACAAAATTAATGTAAATAAAGTGTACATTTGTCAGACTATAAATATATAAAGAAAATGTACGGAATGAATAATATTAAGTTTATTATAGTTTTATTAAAATGTAAGTTTTATTAATAATGTTGGGACAATCTATGTCTAGGAAGTCGGGCAGTCATGAACCATCACCCCCTCCAATCTTGATCTATGAGACGCAAAAGTGAAGCGGGCATAAACAGAGTCCTACTTGTATCTTGTAATATTACCGTATATACTTTATGGGCATTTGTTGGTATATATAATCGGGTAAAATCACAATGCACAGTATGAATAATGTTAAACTAGTCTATGCTACTTACAAGCTGGGATAGCTCAATGGAATTCCTTGTGCAATATTTTTCTTGTGACATGCTGTAATAACCTTTGCATTTTGTATTGCACTGGTTTCCTCTTACATTTATTAGAAGGCATTTAATCCCATTATTAGTCTATGCCACTTACAAGCTGGGATAGCTCAGTCAGTATAGTGACTGTGCTATGGGCTGCATAAGGAAGGAACTGGGGTACATATATGTCTTGAGGTTTGCACGGCGACAGAATTCAATAAAGTGTTCTTGGACAGACAGCCACGTCAAATGATTCTCCATCAGTGTAATGCCATCGAGCTCTGTACTCAACTTCTCACGCTTATATACCCACACCGCGGCCTAGTTCCTAGTTGGAGGCGAGCAAATGGCAGTTAGTGGGCGGAGTGTGCAGATTGCTGTGTTTGGCCTCTATTGTGATTGGCTGTGTTATGGTACTGGAGGAGTTGGGGTTGCTAGGTATTACTGAGCATAAATCCACTGTTTCTGTTGGATGTAACTGTATTTCTATGGCCTCCTTCACCAGGCTATCCTTTTACCTTAGCCAGTCTGTGAATATTGTTGAATTCCATGTTGTGCCCAGTGTCCAAAATGTGTTCTGCTATAGCTGATTTCTCTGGCTGGCCCAGGCAGAAGTGCCAGCCAGAGAACTGCCAACACATTTTTGACACCGGGCACAGCATGGAATTCAACAATATTCACAGACTGGCCAAGGTAAAAGGATACATGGATAGCCTGGTGAAGGAGGCTACTGGAATACAGTTACATCCCAACAACCTCAATAGAGACAACAGATTTATGCTCAGTAATACCTTGCAGCCCCTACTCCTCCAGTACCATTACACAGCCAATCACAATAGAGGCCAAGCACAGCAATTGGCTCGCCTCCAACTACGAACTTGGCCACGGTGTGGGTATAAAAGCAGGAGTTGAGTACAGAGCTCAATCGCATTACCCTGATGATGGAGATGGTCTCTGAAACATTGGAGTTTATTACTAGCTGAGGCAGCTGTCTGCCTGAGAACACTTTATTGAGAACACTTTATTGAGAACTGGGGTGCAATTTCTAACACTGGTAGAAATTCTTCCCTTCTCCATAGCACCGAAATCAGCTATGGGACCCATCAAGCCTCATGTCCAATGAGTACTGGGGTCTCTATTCCCCAGGAGTAAAGCAACCAGAGCCAATTACTTACATCCATCTAGTGCTGAGGTTAAGAATGTACACCATATGCTGCCATGGCATGGTGGTTAATTTAGCACATGAACACCTTTAACTTAACTTTCATTCACATTTTATGAACCAGTCTGTACTACTGTGGAAATGGTCCAAACTGGTGAACAGACACTTTACAGGTCACAAATGTTGAACCAAATCCTTATTTCAACCAGTTCAAACCCCCTGTCCCAACCAACAAATTGAATATGGAATATAAGACAGCAGGAATTCATTTTTATAACAATGTCATAATGAAATCTTTCTCTTTAAGAAACCTGAGGAATGCAAAGCTGTCTGGGGGAGAAAAGAATCTAAAAAACAGTAAGGAGATGAAGGCACTACTTATCCACTCATCTGAGTCAGAAGATGAAGAAACTGTCTTCTAAGTGACAGGTATAGAGACACTATAGTGCTTACAGTTCAGCTGAAATGGTAGTATTGATGATGACAGCAAGGTAAATAAGTTGCGTGTATGTCCCTTCAATCCCAAATCAGTTAACTAAATACCCCACACCAGTGTTTCAGCACTGTTCTGTAAACTGGTATTACACACAAAATCAACTGTTATAACTGTAATTAAAATTAAAACAATTAAAAATAGTTCTATTAAAACTGTCCACTCAGGTGATTTTTATGTGTGGAGAACTGAATAATCTGATGTGTTCATAATTTTCAAACTGAGGCGTTGTCTCATATACATGGTGCTGGTTGTTGTATGATTGGAACTAGCATCCCATAACGTGTTCATCTGTAACATTCATTAATCAAGTAATGTCGTGCACCATGCTAGTGGAACAGTGAAGTAAATGGCTGTGTAAAATGTATGAAAAATTACTGAAACCTTTTTTTTTAAAAAAAAACTAAAAATAAAGAAATGTAATATGGTAGATACCAATTTGTGAAGCTGATTACAGTAACTTCAAACCACTTTAAAAATCAAGAATACACATGAAACAAAGTTTTGCAATAAAGAAAATTTTCTTTATACAAAGATAAACACAAATTCAACTTGCAGCCATTTCAAATGCCACAAGTATTTCAATATTCATGTCCACAAAGATGCCAACATTCAAAGGAAAAGGTCTTAATTCGTAACTAAACTGGTATTCTGTTGGAAAACGGTACAGATGACTAGAAAGACACTCATAAGAATGAATAGGTATTTATTGGTCAAACCATACAGTTCATTTTACTTCCTTTACTTGAAGACCTGAAAAAAGAAAAATATAATTGTATTACAGTAAATATAGCACATGAAAGGTGAGGTAAATAAGAGTTCAAAAACCTCAAAACAGGCACACACACAAATTCTGTACCAGTATGTACACAACTTGCTAGATATTTGGGGAACTATAAAAGAATGTTACAGAAACAAACAGTAACTGATCATCAAATTCTCAAGACTCTACAGCACTCAGAGTAACTGACATTTCACTCCACCTACATAACCTTTCCACATGTCTCATCATCCATCAACAATTACAGAATCATGCATTTTTAGTAGTACAAAATAACTCACCAGGTGGCAGGGACTGTTTCAATTTTTCTGCCTTCTCTTTGTCTGTAATAACAAGTGTGTAGAGGAACCTAGAGCAGCGAACCTTAAATTTCACATTTTCTGGATTCTTCTTGATCTTCACAGCTGCAAGTAAGTCACCCAGAGTGAGCACACACATTCCATTTACTTTTCGGGGCAAGGGGGATGTAATAATACATGACAAACCACTTGATGAATCTGTTTCTTACATGAACAGCAGTGTGTACTTGTTTCACAATTACAGATGCAACATAGGTACATGGGAGAGAAAAGATGACACCCAAATATTTAAACCAGTAAAATACAGCAGGAGGGTTAAAGACTAGAATATGGTCACAAGCAAACTAGCAAGGTTTGCTTGAAACTGGCATAGAATGGGATGCAACATCACACACCACACATGTGCAAGACACCACTCACAGCATAAACTGACTGCACCTTTGTGAATGCACATTGCCCTACCTTCCCCTCCACGTTACTAGCGGGAACAACCAAAACCGATGATGATGATGACGACGACGACATTCACTACACTGCCAGTATTGTACTAACATACAACAGCAGCAAAGTTACTTGTCCTAACATGTAACTGTTTACAGTTTTCCATTCACTAACTGTTCAAAACACTATGAATTATTATTATTATTATTATAATATTCTGAAGTCACAGTGGTTTAGCTGGTTTTCAGTGTACAGGCCAATGACAATGCACTTCTAATTCATTATTCTGCTAAAAACTTTCGAACTAGACAGCATGAATTGAGTATTACTGCTTTCTGCATAAGAATACATAGACCATGACGAACAATAAGCAGCTTCACGCTGTTGTGTAATTTATTCAGGATACTACGAATGGTACTATATGTATTGACAAAGTTCAGCTGCCATAGCCTTGTTGGCTCTTCTTTTAGCTCTGTATATTTCTGGAGCTTCTCAGTGATGGTGCTGTAGAGGTTGTCTGTTGGGAATGGTCAAGCAGATTAAACATCAGTCATGAAACAGCAATTTGTTGTAACCCACCCACAAGAGAGAGTAAACTTGAGTGATCCTCAACAGACCAACACTTATGCATGTTACATTTTTACAAAAATATAAGGACAAGCAATTTTTTTGTGGACACAACATTTTGACAGAAGGTGTGCTTGTAACCCATATGCCTAGTAATGCAGGAATCTCAGTTTGACGAATGTGGATTATGACAAATTGCTGTTTCATGAGCGATATGCTTCTTTGATGGTTTTGTCAGGAATAACCATAGCTGGTCTGTTGTTATGGACAGTTCGATCAGTTTTTTATGGACCTGTCATAGTATAGTTTACGAGTTTTCTAGCACAGATTGTGACTCGTATTTATAATATGGTGTTGGGTTTTCCCTTTGACAGTCCACATTTGACAGAGAATTCTTGATGGACAATGTTGGCTACTTGAATGTGATAATGGATGTAATCATCTTGAGTTAATGGATGGCATTCACCAGTTATGTGTTGAATGGTTTCTGATTTCTCCCAACATTTCCTGCAGGTGATCTTAGATCTTCGGGTCCTTCAAAATGCATTGGTCCAGGATGGCTATCATAAATCCAGTAGTTTATGGGAAGTGTTCGTCAGTCTTCAGCCAGGTGTTTGATGCTGTTTCATCGAAATCTGGCTTTTCATTGCCACAGGCATCTTCCATGTAGATTTCTGCTCTTCCACATTATTTTCTTCTATCACTATATTGTTCTCATGTTGTTGTGGAAGAGGATTAACATTGTGTCACATGTTACTCCATGTATGTGGGAGTTATTTTTGTGTTGTGAAAGTAATTTCTTAACGATTTAACTTGGTTATTGTGAAGGTTGTGTATGTCGGTAATTCCTACACCACCCTTGTTTTTTGGGTAACAGAAACCTTTTAGAACTCAAGTTTTTATGGGGCATGCGGGTTTTTGTCATGTTAGTTCTAACAATTCTTTTTGAACTCCCACAATCCATCTGAGACTACGATACGATGCCACACGGGTATGTTACAGATGGAATAACATGTGCATTGATCACCTTTGTATGGTTTCTGCTATTTAAATCAGTTTTCAATATTCTTGCAGTCTGCTGGTCAGTTCAGTTAGTTGTTTCTTGATCTTAGTGTGTTCAAATGGTCTAGACTGTAAGATATCAAGATATTTGTATGTATCAGTTTCATCCACTGGCTCTATTATTTCTCCTTTTGCATTCTGAAATCTTCTAGTTATCGTTTTCCATGTCTGATTACAGCATTCAACATTTGTCCAGGCCAAACTCCATTCTTGTATCTGTTGTAAAAAGGTCCACTATTTTTATCAGTTAATTTGCCTGACTGTGCCCACATAAACCTTTAGGCCGTACATATAAAGTGGATGGCACATGTTTCAGCTGTACAAACTCTTTATTTAGTAGCCACATCCAAGACTCATTTAGGGGGTCGCCCAGGGACATATTTTATAGGATCCATTTTTACACTCTTTTGGTCTGTTCTAATGTTTATGCTAGTTTGCCAGTTCTGTGCAGTACTTCCTAAAAGTCGTTTGATAACCATATTTCATTATTATTATTATTATTCCTGTCTTGCTCTGTCTTCCTTGCATCTCACATCTTACAGAATTCTTGCCAAGTTAAGGCTTTGGGTTTGTGTGTCTTCAGAGTAACATTAAACTCTGGGTTTGTGTTTGCCTATGTATCTTGGTGAACACACATTCAAAAGTGCCCTTTTCCTATATTGTGGTATAGTTCCTTGTGTTGACAAGCAAAACAAGGTACCCTTTGTGCCCTGGAAATGAGCTGTTTTGTTTGCATGTTACCTATCCACGTTTTGCACAACCTTAAAAAATCTGAAACCGCACATCAACAAATGAGAGAAACAAATGAATTAAGAGAAAGTCATACACTTTTTCGTTCTTGTAACACCACTTTCTACATATACCATCCATTCCCTGATTATGGGGATACTTAGGCGACGCATGATAGCTCATATGTGGTGACTGACTTCTACAACTGTTTGTACTGGATTCTATAGCTGAAATTTAGATATTTTTAATTCAATTTATAGCATAACAGCATGACTGACCTTTAAGAACTGATATAAGAAACAAGGACAAGAGACTGTTTCATGTGCAATTGCCTTTTTAGTATGAACCTGACAACAAAATTTCTTTGCAAGTATTCCATTAGGAAGAACTCTGTAATAATGAGCAACAAAGAAAATACACTATGCAAGTGACCATGACCACCAAATCAATTCTGCATTTGAGAAATGCTGTGTTTTTACTGGTGAAGTAAAATCCAGCTGTCATTTCCTGCCTCCTGTCATTGGCAACATGATTGAGTGTCAAGCACCAACAGAAATTGCTTGTAATATTACACAGCAGTCCGTGTCTAACTCTGTGTGAAGTACTAGTAGTACTGTTGTGCATGGATATAGTTCAATATAATGTAAAATGGCATGTTTTTCTGTACAAATTGCATGTGAAATGAGATTCTGCTAGAAAGTGATACACAAAATTTAATCACAAATCTCCTGGGATCACAGCTCCAAGCACAAGACATCCACAAACTTATTAATAAGGTCAGGGCTGCTCGGTCACTTCTGCACAAGAACCTTACTTTGTCCTAGTGCTATGTTTAATCCTCTTGCCCACAGACAAATGTGATCTGTGGTTGAAGCTCAAGTATTCTGGACATCATAATAAAGATTCCAGGCCTTGAAAATAGTACTTCTAAAGACTACCTTACTAATTCACGTTTTGTGTGATATATTTCATGATATAAAATGCTTGTCAAATGTGTATGTAAAGCAAAGTTATATGCTGACAAACTTTAAACTTTAAAAATAATAATGAGCAACAAATCACAGAAAAGTGAAGTATCTGTTTCACTGGTACCTACAGCCTAGTCAGTGTAACACAAACTTCTGAAATGAAATACCATAACTGTACAGTTCCAATTAGTATTTGTGCGAATACAACAGTGACAAAAAAAATTTAATACCAAGACACAAACGAGCATATATGATCTTGGAGGAATACTGATCTACCTCGTGCATTCAGCTATTGGTGAACATAATGTTAAAATCTTCATCTATGTTTTGCTGTGGAACCTAGTAACACATATACTTAATATTATTTTCACCGTGCATGTTTATTAACACTAGTAAAAACTGTACCAACACATGCACTTTTATTAAGACATTAATAGTTTTAAAAAATAAGCCCTACATATGTTTCGGCCAGCTAACTGGCCATCATCAGGGGCAACTAGCGTTCCACAGCATAAGCACGTTCAATAGGTTAATGATAAGATGTGTGGGTGTTGTATAAAAAACCGTTAAAACAGTAAAGTTCACGTCGTTCATCGGAGACACATCCAATGGGCACTATAACACTTGTTGTGGGCACTGTATAATAAAACACTGACTTGGTTTAAAGCACTGTTGTGTTGCGTGTTTCGGTGAAGCACGTACTTTCTTTATCTATGCCAACTAATGTCGTGTTCTTGTATGCGATGGTTGTGGGTGCATTATCTTGGCTTTGGCATGGCGTTGTACCGTCTGTGCTGGGTGGTTGTTGCTATAGTAGCGTGTAGGGTGGAAGACGTCTGGTTGTCTACAGACAACCAGACGTCTTTAAACCAAGTCAGTGTTTTATTATACAGTGCCCACAACAAGTGTTATAGTGCCCACTGGATGTGTCTCTGATGAACGATGTGAACTTTACTGTTTTAAAGGTTTTTCATACAACACCCACACAGCTTATCATTAACCTATTGAACGTGATTATGCTGTGGAACGCTAGTTGCCCCTGATGATGGCCAGTTAGCTGGCCGAAACATATGTAGGGCTTGTTTTTTAAAACTATTAATGTTTTAATAAAAGTGCATGTGTTGGTAGTTTTTACTAGTAACACATATCAGAAAATTAATGAACTTTCATCATGTTTGCCTTCCAAGCAGGCAGCTATATTATTAGTGTCTGGTTAACTTCTATCTGGAGTAATGACTATGAGTGGAAGGCAGAGAAAAGCCACACATGGCCAAATACATGGAAATGATCAATAACTGAAACTGTGACAGCAGCTGAATGCTTATATCACTTCCAGTTCCAAGAAAATTTTAGGCATTTTGTTGCACAATGTACAACATAAACTTAATTTTGCTGTTTCTGTGGAGTAATACTGGACTCATGTTGCCAAACTTCATGTGGCAATTGGCAGAGGGTCATGCACTTCCGTTAGGACCCAGCCAGTAACAGCTGTGTGATCCAAGTCACAACTATATGTAGCTTTCTCGCAATTTACTTCTATAGCAACCTGCTTGCTAGTGACATATGGCTACATATGATCAGCACAATCAATAATATACTTTACAGTAAGTTCCAATCACGTATGATTATACATCCACATAAAATATACTTATACTTACATTTGGCATCTTTTCTTCTTGCTTTCAAGAGAAAATCCTTAATTTCCTTAATTTCACGTGGCTGCAAAAAGAAAAGGGCTCGACAGTCACACCAAGTCAATCCACGTTAGCATCTATGCTTTAACTCAACCTTAATTCTCTTATATTACACACTAATACAAGTAATCATAATCTAACACAGAATTCAAAATTATTCTCGATGCTTACCATTTTCACTTACTGTACTTGGAACTTTCACAACCTATGCTCTAGGACTCTTTTTCTGTAAAAAGAAACACGAATGAATGGCCTGTAAAGGTCAGCAACACTTCAGCAGTATCTCAATATCATAAAACACAAATGTCATGATATTTACACACAGGATTACAACGATAAATTCAGATTACGTCTTGCAACATAACATGCACGCGCCAACCCAACCTACATGCATTAAACACTGTGACCGAAATGTGAGGCGGTCAGTCCTGCCAACATAATCGTTGCGCACTATACATTCCTCCACCTACAAAGTCATACGATGCCTACTAGATGATCTGTGTAGGATGCTGAATCCCATTAATCTACAGTTCAGGGCCTATGACTTCTTCCGAGGTATGAAACAATTGTGATTTAGTAAGGCATATGTACCCAAATTTACGAGCACGTCCGTTTGCTAACGAGAAAGGATGACGCATTTGCATGTACTGTCGCAGTTTGCTGCAAACGCAGCGCAAGGACATAATTCCACACGTACATTGCCTGTTCTGCTCTCTTCCATTCTATAGCACAAGATCCCTGAACATTGTTGGCCCTAATCTGTGGTAGGCCCTCAGCGCCGTCACAATATCCAGCAACGCACCGACAAACAGGGTTGCCACTAGTAGCAACCATGGAGTAAGGAGCTTCAAGAGCACAGAGTAATACTGTGATCCATGTTAATACCTCACTTCTGTGAAGAAGATGAACGGAAGTCAAAACTAGATAATCTGTGGCCAAGAGTAGGGATAAGAGAATAAAATGGCGTGCTTTTTACATATGTTGTGTTTCATCATGTCTTCGTTGTGTATGACACAGAGAAACATGGTGCAAGACCGAAAATGTAATCAGCATTTATCCATAATTCCATGTTGCAGGATAGTGTTGTTGCAATTACATCATTCTTTCTACTTGTCATTGTTCGATAACTATTGCAATGTGGGTACTAAGTATGATAATTTGGCATGAATTTGTATATCAGAAAATGATATTATTTGGTATAAGTTCAGTGCAGTGGTCTGTTGTGTGTTGAAATTGTCGGTAAAAAGTCTTGTAAACCATAGTGAAGCTACAGAAGTGAGCCAGATGTGGGTGGAGGAGGTGACAATTTGAGGTTAGTGTTATTACCAGTTAGTAAAACCCAGTTTCAGTGATAGGTTATAAGGGTTCTACCAGTTTGAAAATATTTATATTATGTTGTATATTTGGAGTTTGAGCAATTTTAATAATTTATTAGATATGCCATCGTATCCAGAAGTCTTGTTATTTAGGGAACCAATTATAACTATTTATTTAGCCTTTGTTACTGGAACGACTGGTGTAACAGGGAGACTGTTTGGATAAGATCTTTGTAAATGCGAAATAGCAGAATCAACCTGAACATCAGTAAGGTTGAGTCTCTCAATTACTGATAGGAAGTAATTATTAAATGCATCTGCTGCTTGACTTGGATTTACTAGTGTATTATTGATTTTGTACAATGATGGCGTAGGTTCACAGTTACGTATTTTCCCTGTCTCTCTCTTAACAATACTACATGTTGTTTGGATCCTATTGTCAGAGTGTGTTAATAACTGACTAATACATATTTTTTGCCTCCCTAATCACCTTCCGTAATAGCACACAATATCTAGTATAGTAAGCTTTTATCTTCTCATTATGACAGGTTGTACTAAGTATATACAAACTTCTTTTCTGCCTACAAGAAACCCTTATACCCTTGGTAATCCTTTCCTTATTGTTGAATTTAGACTTTGAGATAAGATATTGAACTGGAAAACAGTGCTAAAAAATTAGTAAAAAAGTGTTTAAAAAGGAATTAAAAGTGCCATTCACATCATCATGTTCATAAATATTGACCCAAGTGTCATTTTTTAGTAACTTTTGAAAACTGGAAACAGAATTTCAACATATTAACCTAGTTTTACGTGGAAGACCACTACTTTTATTCTGGGAAGATACCGTTTTTTAGGATTAAATATTGAACATTGTGGTCAGACAATCTATTAACTATTGGTGATACAATAGAAGAGTGTAACCTTGTATTATCAATAGAAATGTTGTAAATTGCTGATCCTTTGCTACAATAAATTCTAGTAGGAAATGAAATCATATGAGTCACATTGAATATATTCAATAATGTAGACAATTGAGCCTTGTGATAACTATCCAACAAGTAATTTACGTTTACATCTCCACATATCAGAAATTCTGTTTTAGGTTTTATTTCCTCTAGATGGACGGTGATCAACATTAAGTTCCAAATGGGATGCGCTATTTCTTGAGTAACCTCCACTAATGTTCTCTTTACACTTCAGTAAGTGATCATCATCAACATTTTGGCCTGGGTCAGCATTACTACTACTATCCCTATGACACACAGTTTCTTCTTGTTTATCACCAAGATGACTATCCTGATTAGAATTAGTGACATTGTAATTATTTGAGCATAAATCCTTGTCCATCTTTAGAGTCCCACACATGTTTTCTTCCTGGGTTGCATCTTCATCTAGAATATCACTACTGATCCCTTTATACTTCAACAGGCATTTATCCTCCAGTTGATATCCTGTACCTTCATAACTACTGTCAACATGTTGTACCGTTTCTTCTTGGTTATCATGAGGATGACTGTCTTGATTAGAACTGATAACATTATATTTACTTGAACATATAACCTTGTCCATTTGTACAGTACCACTTGTTTTTTCCTCCTGGATTGAAAATACGACTTGAAAATCACTAGTGTTCCCTTTATGTTTTCCTACATCATCAAAGCTACTACTGTCCATATGATACACAGTTTCTACTTGGTTATCACTTAGTTGATTATGATAAAATATGTAGTGAAATTCAGTATACACTTTGACTTTTACGTTTAATAAAAATTCACCCACATTAGCTGTGCTAGCTGACATGAAACAGTGTGGGGGACAGAGAAAGAGATGCTACCCAAAGCCTTAGAACGAACTGTGATTCAGCATGTGGCAAGTCACAAGCTGAGTGGCTCATGATTACACAGGACAGTAGATCAGCAGAAGTGTCAGAAATTTGGCTGCATAGAAGGAGGGGTGGGGAGCCAGACTGCTAAGCAGAGCCACTGCACTTGTATGGTCATGTTTCCCTGTATTTACAATGATACATGGTCAGCTTTGAGTTCACATTTATCACAGTGCCAAAATTCACCGCTGGCTGGGCTATGATTAGCACAGTGGAATTTCAACTACAGGTGACAAATTTAAAAAATTTTGCACATAACATAGGAAGCTGTAGAATACTTCAGAATACTAAGTATGCCATTTGTAATTTTAGATGCATGGAAATCTGGCAGCTGGGATTTGTTGAGCCTTGTCTTAACACATTTTAGGGATTTTCAAAAGGTATTAAAGTCATCTGCATATCCCTTACCTTAAGTGATTTACATTATAATGTGGTCTATGTACATCTACTGTTAATTTTCTTGTCACACATTTTAAAGATCAGTTAAATAGAGTAGGAGCCACTCTGTCATACAGTGCCATACGTGAAAGGCATCTGTCAATTGTGATCATAGTTTAACCTTGTATACTGTAACCAGAATGGTTACAAGTACTAGTCTTACTAGTACTGTACTATTGAGATTTGAAATTGAGACATATTTGGAATGTATTTTTCCCTGTTTATACAGAGAGTATTTTTTGTTGCCAGACTGCTTGCCATTGAGCAAGCAGCATCATTGTTGCATAGCAACCCATGATGCCGCTTACTCTGCAGTGCTGAGTCTGGTGATCAAAAGTATTCTGTACAATATATATGTTTATTGGAAATCCACAGATATGATACACATCACATTACGTTCCTAGAATTTTTTTACTCTAGTTGCTGTAGCTGGTCTGTCGTTTATCTGCTTGGTCTGAATTGTGCTTGATAATCCAGAAGTGAATCATGGAATTGAACAACCACCAAAGTCCAGCAGACCTAACTACACAGGAAACACAAAAAGGTATTTGTTTGTTCACTTGTTAAGGAACTTGCAGTTTTTTATATTGTGGGAAAAAAACTACATGGGAAAGGTATATAAGTGCATAGCATGTAGAGTGAGGTTTATGTTTTATAAAAATACTTCTATGTTGTACGTAGGCTTTTACTTAATGTATAGAGTATGAGGAGAACTGTTCTGAGAGAGCTGGAAAATTCTGTATGCTTTCATAGCACAAAAACATTGTTCCACAACCTTTATTAGCCAGTGTACTACACTGTCCGAATTGCTTTCACATACATTATCGCATTATTTTACCTTTAAACGACTGAGTTGTTATTTAAATTTTTACGTGTTTTTATGAAAAACTAAGTATGTGAACAGAAGAAGATAAAATTGTGAAATAAATGGCATTTTGTGGAAAATAAAGCAGAGATTATGCTTCATGTCTTAAAAATGCAGTGAATTTCCTTGTTGTGTATATATACAAAAGGAATTTCTAGGGGTGTGTTTTTTATGTGCATTCTCGTGCATTTGTTTCTGTGCCTCAATTTGTGCAAAATCCTTCTAAGTTTGCAAGTGACTATGCCCTTTTATGGAATAGCACTGCTCCATGAAAGTACATCTTCCTGGCTGTACCATAGTGTAGAAAAACTGAACCAGCGTATGATCTGTGTTTTGCCCTGTACAACCAATGGGAAAACATATAGTTTTTCTTCTCTGTTTGACGCATGGTTATATATACGTATTTAGTGTTTCAGAAAACTGACAACTTCTGAACATTGTAAGAATAGTATGTTGTGCATTGTCCATTTCTGAGATATGGCTGAAACGTGTCGTAGAATAATGAAGCAGCATGAAGACATTGTTGTGTTGATCTCTGTAGATTGAGACAGTAATTGTATAGCTGATATACATGATGTTTTGAAACCTGGCTATGGACCCAGTTGTCTTGTTGAGCCAGGTTGGTGCTTGTCCTGAACAGGTGGGGGAGAAGGGGTTCCAAAGAGAGTGTTTATGTCTTCCTTTGAAGTGTTACCTTCTGCCATTTGTATGGATCATTACTAACATCCTGTATTCATCTCTTTACCTGTTCCTTTTTTTTATGCTGAAGACCTTCCACCTTTTGCATGTAGTCACCATACCACCCTTAGTTATTGATCTGCTACATGTATTTGTGCTCAGCACAACCTGTCTTTGTCTTCTTCATCAAGGGTTACAGCAATACCTCGACTTTTGCCGCTTTTGAGTTTCGTCGCTTCACTCTTTCGTCGGTTTTCAATTATAACCATGTTTCCAAATTTTGTCGCTTGCTTTGCTCTTTCGTTTCATTTCGTCACCACCGCACACCATCTTGTTTCTTTTATCGTTCAGTCTTTGAATAGAAGTCGTTCAGCGTGCACTGTTTTTGAAATTGTCTGCATTGAATCTCTTATATTTGTGATTAAACATATTAATACTACTTAGTTTTGTGATTAAAATAACCAAACTATGGATACTATATTATTTTTGGTATTATACTGTAAACAGTTCATAGTTATTTTTGTGATAACAGTATAATAAATAAATAAAAGCTAAATAAAAGCTATGCTTCAGCTTTCGTCGATTTTTTACTTTTGTCAGTGCTGTGGTCGCTAACCCGTCTAAAGAGTGAGGTATTGCTGTATAGTTTTCATGGTTGTTAATAATATCCTATAAAATTACTGAACTCCTGTATTACCAGCAGAGGTCTTTGCTATCCCCATTGCACTGTTCCACTGTTGCAAAATTCCTCCACTTTCCTTGTGGAGAAATCTGTTCCGTTGTAACCATGCATCAAAGTTTTCAAGTCAGCCGCATTACCTCTGTTATGGTATGATATTTCACGCTTCCTATGGTAACACAGACAAGATGAGTGCATCTGTGGAAATGTCCCCTGTGTCTCTATATCTAATTGCCACATATTATTCCTGTTAGACCCTTACCTATCCACCCTGGTATACCATATGGCCAGACTGTGACCTTTGATTCATCAGATATATCACTTCCCAACCACTTTACTCCTGCGGAAAGAGTCTCCATTACCCACTGAGTACGAGGCTGGTTACGCCCCAGTGCCAGTCTGAATGATTTGGAGAAGATAAAGATGATGTATTTTATATATAATTAATTATTTTGGAAATACAGTAATTGTATATTATTGATTACTATTCACTTGCATAGAAAATGTCTTGAAGTATTTATGCAGAGGAACTAATTTATCATAATTTTATAACCAGTAAATTACATGAGAATATAGTTTCTTGATGTAATTCTGTATAACACCCATTAGTAAAAACGCGAATTTAATACAAAAATTTATAGCTTCACAGTGTTGTTAAATAAGAATTCCATTGTAATTAAAATTTAATATTTGTGTAATACTTTTTTGGTTATGTAATTTTAACTTTTTGCTATCTTTTCTTTCAAGTGAATGGACTTTGTCAGTGGAGACTTTTATGTTACAGTGTTTAGCTGTTTTGTGTAGCTTACACATACGTGCCTCTCTGTAGGTCAGTTGTGTTGGCTAATACAGTGACCTGACTTTCTGCAAAATTTATCATATTTATTTTTGTCATTTTTATGAAACATATTGATTGTTGTATCTGTCATTTTCTTAAGACATCACCTGTATACACTAATAGGAACACCCCTTTCAAACATCTTGGTTTATAATAATTGAGTTAGTATTGTCGCTTTTTTGCCTTTTCTCTTGCAGAATTATTAAATGCTAAGGGAAGCCGCTATTGAGCATTAGGTCCCAAAATTTATTGTGTCTACTCTGTTAAAATCTTTAAAAATGCAGATAATTATTTGGCCTTAATTTTTCAGTTAATTTTGCCATTGTGAAACTAAAATCAGAAACATGGGTATCCCTTCCAGAAATCATGCTTGACTTTCAAAGTTACATTTTATGATGTAACAACATTCTGCTCGATTAAATATGACTTTAGAGTTATGATTTTATAGCAGGTATTTGGTAAACTGAATCTGCATTATTATGTGATGAATATCATATAATGAATGATGAATATCATTTAATAATAGGGAATCACACCGTCTTCACAACCACTCTTTATCATACACAATGTGACTTACCGTATATTCTCGAATCTAATCCGCACTTTTTTTACAGTTTTAGAGGGCTAAAAAATCAGATGCGGATTAGATTCGCGGTCTAGAGCTGGATTTTGGAAAAATGATTGAGCTGCTGTACAATATAACAATAACGTAATTAACGTAATTAATAAACGTAAGAACAATACAATACAATAATCTATTATTTTATTATTTATTATTATAATTTATTATTCATCAGACTCGCCGTCATCACTCATAATTCGAGGAATGTTCAAAGATCTGGCCTTCTTTATCGCCTCCTCGCGAGTAGATCATAACTCACAAACAGTCCAGTCTTGCGTCTCTCTTGAAAAAACGTGAAGACTGCATCATCAATTTCAGGAAATCGTCCTTTCTTGGGTCCAGTGAATTTCCTTCGTGACGCCTCACACCCGCTGATCGCTGCCTTGTGTTTCCGCCATAGTCGAACGTTGCTTTCATCAACTCCAAAAATTGCAGCGGCTTTGCGGTTTCCATTCTCCTCTGCGCACCGAATAACTTCACGTTTGAACTTTGCCGTATATGAGAGTCGTTTAGATTTCAGGTGTCCCTCTTCCATAACTACGGTACACGACAAATCGGAACAAGCACCTCCCACGTTTCAACAACTAAAGATCAGCTGGCTTCAGACGAGATTGCGCACGTCTGTTGAGAAAGGCCCCGCCTCTTTCGGTATGACTCATCGGCCACAGGCGTAGCGTCGGATTTTAACGCATTGGTAACATCCAATATTATTCAATCAGTCGCCCCGTGGGCAAGGGGTGGTTGAAGGAAAGGTGCGGATTAGAATCGCGAACTAACTTTTTTTCGTTTAAGAAGTCGCCAAAAACTGGGTGCGGATTAGATTCGGGTGCGGTTTAGATTCGAGAATATACGGTATTTAAATGTTCATTATCTGGAATTACATAGCAACATTTCCAATCAGCTGGTTATCAGTATGCTACAAATTGCATACTCTGCATTGCAAACAGGATATGTTATACTAAAACCATTGCGTATGGATTCAGTTAAAAATCAGTTGTTTTTTTCTTTTGTTAATGAATTGTAAAAAGTATATAACATTTTGTACACACACACGTGTACTTTATCCTGAAATTTAAAATAAGTTAATTATAGTGATGGAATGTTATGATGGGAGTCATATATCATTTCTGGTATTCATTAACAATGAATTTTTTATTATTTATATTTTTAATTGCCATTGAAGTTGTTTGAAAGTGTGTGGTAATGTTAATATTATTGGTACACTTTTTATTCAACCATCCATGTCTACACACATGGTAACCAGATCTGTCTCTAGCATGTAGGACAACACACGCACAAAATTAAAAGGGAAGCATTGCACGTTACTATATAGTATCATGCATCTCACAATCAACGTTGCTTGTGCAGGGACATATTTGATCTGTCTGATCATGTTTCACTTCATTTAGACCATGGGTCTCCAACCCGTGGCCCGCCAGGTTGTATCATGCGGCCCGCAGCCACACTTCGAAATTATGTATAGATGATACAAATTACGCAATGATTTAAGTGGTTAGTTAGTTACTTCCTGTCACTCCTTGCGGAGCATAGGGCCTCCTTTCAGAGGTCTCTTGGTCTGGAAGTGTGCATTCTGTAGTGTGTGACCAGTCTGCACAATTTCTACTCATCCTGATATGACTGCCAGAGCCATCTAGCAGTCAATCAGAAGACTTGGGTGAGAAATGGCCGCTGAATTTTGCTTCTTTTACATGGGACCGACGGCTTTACTTCCCCTTCGAAGGAAGTTGTGCTACGGATTTTTATCACCCTTAAAAATCCATCGACCTCGGCCGGGATTGAACCCGCGAACCTTGGGTCCAGTGGCGAGCACGCTAACCACTAGTCCACCGAGGGCGACAAGTGGTTAGGTATACCACTTATTATTTTCCTCTTGCGGTCCGCGAACCAGCCCTTAATAAATGATGTGGCCCTTTGCCATAGAAAGGCTGGACATCCCTGACTTAGGCCATTTTGCTCGATGACATGCCAGTCCACAATAACGGGTGTGACCATTTGCCATAAAAAGTTTGGACACCTCTGACTTAGACCGTTTTGTGTGGGCAGTGCAGTGATCACCGCTATCCCAATTTGCTGTGAGTCAGGGTTCATACGTTTTAAGGTATATACCCACCATGTTCAAAGAAGGTGCTAGAAATGTTTTTCTTCAGCTCACAGAAATGTGTCACATCCTGCAAACGCGTTGTTCACTGCGTGTTGAGGTTGGTACGTCAAAACGAAGACACTGCATCCTGAATGCTCTTGCCCCCTAGATTGTTTTCAATGCAAGGATTATTGCCATAAACATTAACCTTTAATGTGCCCCAGAGGTGAAAATGCATGGGTTCAGATGTGGCAAGCAAGTAGGCCACAATTCACTGCTTACATAGCCCATCCAGTAAATACTGATAAGTTAATTATGATACAGAGAGTACATTGTACAGCATTGGTTGTGAAGATGTTATTGAATGTCATACAATTCTGAAGCCCACAACATTACGCAAAAATATAAAATTCCCGAATTTTCTGTTATCTTACACGGTCTGGTCTGTTCGGTCTATGGGTTAGAATGATGACAATTTTCCATTATTTCTGTATGTAAGCTGTTCCCCATTATATAGTGACAGAGCAGGATGGTGTAGCAGTAACAGTTGAGACTTTTATTCGAAAGCTGCCATGTTCGAATCTTGGCTGGAATACTAGATATCCTGATCAAGGTTTTACTTAGTTTTCCTTAGTTAACCCAGGAAAATGTTGGGATAGTGCCCCGACTAGGCTGCGATTGCTTCCTTTCTGATCCGTTTTGACCGATTGTTGCACCAATCATATTGCCTTTGATACTACTGCGAGAGTAGCAGAAAAAAGAAAAAAAAAAGAAATTTGACACCCTACATACTTTTACATACCCTCGTGCAGGGAATTGTCTATACATCTTAAGTAAACAAAACTACTCGTTATTTGTAACTAGTACTTGGGGTGTGTTAGTATTGTACACTGTACAACACAGGGTTTAGGTCCTCGGAAACTTTGTTTTTACTTCATTGGTTCGTGAATCAAATGGTTGAGAACCACTGGAATAGAGAAAAGAAGAAAGTACCCTAGACTGATTTCGCTAAATTTGCGCTGAAGGAAGGAAACATTTTACTTCCTAATTGGTCTGTGTCTCCATGGTGAATCCTGATCTGGGGGGTCAGTTACATACATACATACATACATACATATATACATTCCATGGATCCATAATTTTGTCACAAGACAAGAGGATGTGGAATAAGTCATAACAATACAAAATCATACAAAATGTACATTGCAAAATGCTTTAAACATTCTATGTGCAGTCTTAGACGTCAGTATTATAGGTTAACAGTACTCATAAGAAATTCATCTACAGAGTAAAAGGAGTGTCATTTAAGTATCTTCTTAGTGCTGCTTTAAATTGTGCCTTTTCATTCTTAAGATTTTTGATATTACATGGTAAACTATTGAAGATCCTGATACTAGAATAGAATGTACTTTTCTGAAAGCATGATAGGTTGGCAATAGCTCTATGAAGATGGTGCTTATTCCTTGTATTAATACTGTGTATTGATGAATTTGTTTGAAAGTTTTCTTGATTATCAACGAGGAAGTTCATTAATGAAAATATATATTGGCATGGAACAGGCAAAATCTCCAGTTTTTTAAATAGACTTCTGCATGAAGTTCTAGGATGTGCACCAACCATAATGCTTATGATTTTCTTTTGTAATGTAAATATCTTCCTGCTGTTGTACGAATTTCCCCAAAAAATTATTCCGTATTGTACAATAGAGTGAAAATATGCGAAATAAATTGACTTGAGAGTGTTAATGTTGCTGATGTGGAACATTGACCGAACTGCATAACATGCTCCACTTAATTTAGGTATCATTTGATCAATATGACCTTTCCAATTTAGGTGGTTATCAAGATGTAAGCCAAGAAATTTTGAATTTAGTTTTTCTTCTATGTATATAGCTTTATAACCAATAGTCAATGAACATTGTGGTGAATTATTTGTTACAAATTTCATTATATTTGTTTTCTCTATATTTAGGACTAACTTGTTTGCTGAGAACCATTCAATCATACTGGAGAGAACTGAGTTTGATATCGTACAAAAATCTTCAAAATAATTGTAGCGGAAGGGTGCAAAATGTCTTTTTTACCCCACCCTACCCTCCGTCCTCGCTTCCCTCCACAAAATTAAGATTTAATCATCCAGCATTGTCAAAGGTAACAATAGTAAAACACATATAGGTGATGATGTTGATGATGACGGCGGCGTCGACATTCCAGACTCAAAAAGTCGTCACACTAAACACCCGTTTCTTCCTGAGAAGATTCCTCAATGATGAATACCACTTATTTGATAATGAGGCTGAACATTCCTACCATGCAATTTTACTTACCTGGCTCAAGCAACATATTCCTGGCTTTATACGCTCATATCAAAAACAACTGACATAACCTACCCTACTTGGTCAAATAGACCTACTCTGTGGGTACTCAACACTAGGCAGCGCCTGAGACCACCCGAATAATAATAATTCAATTCAATTCTAGTTTATTAATGTGCCGAGTCAACAGCCAGATGGCCAATTACAGAAACAGCACAACATACAAACACAAATAACAACGGACAATGAACAGGACACAAGTAAAGCAGACACAACCAAAACAAACAAAAAAATACTTGAATAATTAATAAGGACACCTTGTAATACTGTAGTGAAATAATCTCACATCTAAGTGTGACAATTTGACTTCTAAAGACACCCATTTGATTACAAACTGAATTTGCCGCAGTTGCACACCGGCCGCAGGGACAATTTGTATGGGATGAACTAACATGAAACAAAGGAAAGTCTCGGAGGTTCCGAGTGGGTACTTGTAGACCAATAATGTCCATGGTAGATGGACAAGATTTAGAGCCCAGAAAAACATTAATGGCAAAAATTGCATCAAGTTGATGTCTTCTGTCATGTAAAGTACGTAAATTAAGTACTTGAAGAGCATTAGCATAACTAACCATTACTGTCTCGGGAAAGGAATCGATTATAGCATAGAGCTACAAACTTCCTTTGAATGCGCTCAAACTTTCTATCATCAGTAGAAGTAATTGAATTCCATACTACGGATGCGTACTCTAATTTAGGTCTAACAAGTGAAAAATATAAAATCAATAAACTATCAAGAGTCGAAAATGAAAAGGTAATATTACGAATGAGACCCAAAAGCTTAATAGACTGAGAAAACATATAATCAACATGAGAGTGAAAGTATAATTTGGAATCAATAAAAAACTCCCAAATCCTTAATACAATCAGTACGTGTAATATAAGAATTCCCAAGTTTATATTTCAAGAGAAGGGTGTTAGTTTTCCTGGAGAAGGTAATGGCTCGAGTTTTACTAATATTGAGATTCATGAAGTTAGCAGTGCACCAACCTTGTGTGGAATCAGTATCTAATTGTACCTGAGAAAATCATCACATGACTTAACAGCACGAAAAATTTTTATATCAGCAAAAAGAAGAAATTTTGAATGTATTATTACATTACATATATCTATATATACGTTAAAAAGCAGAGGCCCTAGTACAGAGCCTTGAGGAACACCTGCAGGGATTCTAAAAGGCGTCGAAAACTGCCCGAAGCGTTTGGCCTGGCGCCGGAGAAATCATGGTATCCACATCTGTTTTACACGGCCGAGAATATGAATTACGTGGGTCCCATGCCCGACACCTCATATTACGGCGTAGATCAGAAGCGCGATTCGGAGAGAAATGATTTTCTCTCGTGGTACGAGGCCAAGCGACACGTGGTGTTTGATAACAGACACACCCTCGAGCGGTACTGCCAGGCTGACGTCACCGTGCTGAGAGAGGCATGTCAGACTTTCCGCAAACACTTCCTGCAGATCGTAACGTGGAGGTGTGTCTGGAATGCATGACTATAGCGTCGGCTTGCAACAGGGTATTCCGAAATAAATTTTTACAGCCCGAGAGGATCGGCATAATTCCCACAGGAGGTTACACGAATATCAAGAGGCAGAGTAAGAAGGCCATCATGTGGTTAATTGACGAAGAGCAGAGGGAGGGTAAGAGGATACTGCACGGACGAAACGGTAGGGAATACGCGCCTCTAGAACTGCCGGAATTACGCGTGGACGGTTTCTGCGAGGAGACTAGGACCGTCTACGAATTCATGGGCTGCTACTGGCACGGGCACACATGTCTGCCGTTTCGTGACGTCACTACCGTATGCGGGGTAGACACTCTTGCTGAGAGGTACGAGAAGACCATGTTGAGATTAGAGCGGATTACGAGTACCGGGTACACAGTCAAAGTGCAGTGGGAATGCGAATTCGATAAGAGACGCTACGCCTACGTCCCGAATTGCGCACTCATCCCCTAGTCGAACGTGGTCCTCTCAGGACGAGAGACGCGCTGTACGGCGGTCGCACCGAAGCCATGCGACTTCACTACAGGGTGAAGGAGGGTGAAGAGACTATACAGTATGTTGACGTCATGAGTCATGGGTGTGTAAGTGTTTCAAGTTTCCCGTGGGACATCCCACGATTCACTTGGAATGCGATGATATAGAGGACATGCTGCGCAGAGAGGGACTCATAAAGTGCACAGTCCTTCCACCCAGAGATATTTATCATCCTGTATTACCGTACAGGTGCAATAAGCGCCTCTTATTCTGTCTGTGTAGGACGTGCGCCGAGACGACGGGTGACGCCGAATGCACACACGATTCTGAATCGGCCAGGACACTTACGGTGACGTGGATTGTGGACGAAGTCCGCGCCGCAGTGGAGCGTGGCTACAGAGTGCTCAAGATTCACGAATTTTACGAGTACGAAGTCACGCGATACGATCCCGAGACCTGCGAAGGAGGACATTTCGCGGGCTATATAGACACGTTCCTGAAGCTGAAGGCCGAGGCCAGCGGCTATCCCTCCTGGGTTCGAGGGTCACAGGACGAGGAGAGGGTACGTGCGAAACTTTCGCGACAGCGAGGGAATAGGTCTGGACAGGGACTCGATCAGTAAGAACGCTGCCAAACGCGGACTGGCCAAACTGTGTCTGAACTCGTTTTGGGACAACTTACCGAGTCGAATAACAGACCCAAGTCCAAGAAGATAAATCGGCCCCCAGGAGCTGTACAGGTTCCTCGCCACGCCCGACGTAGAGGTGACCAACCTGTTGTTCGCGAGTGACGACATGGTTTGGATCACGAGGAAATACGCCGAGGAAGAGGACATGCCTAACCTACGGCACACGAACGAGGTTATCGGGGCCTATGTCACTACGGGGGCGCGATTGAAACTACTCGTATCTGGACGCTCTGAAAGAGAAGGCCATCTATTGCGATACTGATTCGGTCTTCTATATACAGAGATGCGACGAACCGCCGGCCGTCATCTGTGGGGACAGGCTGGGCGACATAACCGATGAACTGGGCCCTGACGTGCACATAGAAGAATTTGTGTCCGGAGGGCCCAAGAATTACGCCTACAGGACCGTGAACAGGACGACTGAGGAGCGCAAAACCGTGTGTAAGGTCAGGGGCATAACGCTAAATTACACGGCGGCTCAACTGATCAATTTCGACAGTATCAGAGACATGATACTGTCGAATGGTGATGACGTCATCACGGTCCACACCGACAGGAAGATCAAGAGGAAAAAGAAGAGCGCGGGGATGGGTCACGACACCGTGTCTATGATAGTCTCAGAACCTGAGGACAAAAGATACAGGGTGTCGTTTCACAAGCGCAGGCGTTTGGACGACAACTGCGACTCGGTCCCCTTCGTGTATATAAAGGACGCGTAATCTGGGCGCTGTTGTTAGTGCATGTGATGAACAGGTTCAAGCACCCGTTCACCTGCCTCATCAGTGGTCCCAGCGGTTGCGGCAAGACCGTGTTTTGCGTGCGTTTCCTCAGGCACTTAGCCTGTGCACCGAGACAGCATTCGAGGATATAATCTGGTGTTTCAGCGAGAACGCGGCAGTGCCCAGGGAACAGCTGGCCGGAGCGTCGGCGGAGGCGCGAATAAGCTATCAGGGCGTCCCGGATTTTGACAATACGCATAACAGACCTAAACTAATAATATTAGACGACTTATTAAACGAGGTGTATTCGCAAGACGTGTGCGAACTGTTTACTAAGGGGAGTCATCACAGGAATATCAGCGTCATCTTGATAACGCAGAACCGGTTTCATCAGGGCCGGTTCTGCAGAGACATATCACTCAACGCCAAATACCTGGTAGTGTTTAAGAACGTGCGAGACAAGAATCAGTTCGCGTATCTGGCCAGACAGGTGTACACCGAAAATAGCAATAGTCTGTACGAGAGTTACCTGGATGCGACCCGCAGACCCACGGCTATCTGCTTCTAGATATAGCGCAGGACACGGATGATCTGCTACGATTTCGCACGGCTATTTTCCCCTCGGAAATCACGGTGGTATACGCGCCGCTAAAAGATAATGAAGAGGATACAGTCGAATTACCATATCCTACACGTGCTGAAATCTGCGAACCCGAGACTGCGAAAAGCGAGACTCGAGACCTCGAACAAAGACGTCATATTAGCAATAATAGAGGCGGCCTTGAACGTGTTAAACGGTAACTTGAGTTGCGAAACAAACAGATTACTTAAGCACAAGGCAGTATTACGACACCTGGTCGACAAGAGAATAGCTCTCGGTAAAAAGAGAAAACTAATAGTTCAACGAGGCGGATTCCTCTTGCCCTTGTTAACAGCCGTGTTATCTGCTCTGCCTAGTATCATAAGGAAATAATAATATCATGTTGCGCAAAATGTTATTGGTTACACCCGAATATTTCGAGTGCTTGCGTAATGATAAAACCGAGATCGAAGACACGAAGAAAGTCGCGCGTCTCCTGAAACATAAGAGGAAAAAGCCGTCACATGACCCTTATGACACGTGGTTTAAGTTACGACAGGTGCAAGATCCCATACTGCGGCGCGCCCAAAAACGTAGGCAACCCGTGTCAGACGCTTGTAGCCGCGCCCCTCCTACGCACAGAGACAGGAATCCTGAAGGAGAAGAAGGAATATGAAGGAGAAGTGGACGCCGACGATGAAATCTCGCGATTCGGGAGGACGCATTTCGGACGTGTCGCAAGCGCCTATCTCTGCCCGTACGTCACGAACAGTCGAACTGTGGACACCGAGTTTGGGATCCGCAGAGACGAGGGGACGTTCATGATAGGCGACTCGCCCGTAACCGTAGACGAGAGCGGTGACGTCACCGTAGCCGGTCACGTATGAGGGCACGGAGGGTTTGTAGGAGCTTCTCACCAAGAAGAAAGTGGATCGTTCCCTCATCATGCAGGCCGACTAACTAAACTAAAACTAACTCCATGGAGCAGAGTCCTTGAGAAGCTAACAGGCCATCAGCTAGTCAAGAAATTCCCCGCGTTTTATGGAACCCGAAGGTTCATTACCGCACTCACAAGAGCCCGCCACCTGTCCCTATCCTGAGCCATATCAATCCAGTCGATGCCCCCCCCCCATCCCACTTCTTGAAGATCCATTTTAATATTATCCTCCCATCTATGCCTGGGTCTTCCAAGTGGTCTCCTTCCCTCAGGTCTCCCCACCAAAACCCTGTATGCACCTCTCCCCTCACCCATACGTGCTACATGCCCCGCCCACCCGAATAATATTTGGTGATGAGTACAGATCATTAAGTTCCTCTTTATGTAGTCTTCTCCACTCCCCTGTTACCTCGTCCCTCTTAGGCCCAAATATCCTCCTCAGCACCCTATTCTCGAACAGCCTCAGCCTATGTTCCTCCCTCAGTGTGACAGACCAAGTCTCACACCCATACAAAACAACAGGCAAAATTATAGTTCTGTATATCTTAATCTTTGTATTTTTGGATAGGAAACTGGAAGACAGAAGATCCTGCACCGAATGCAGGCCGACTTGAACGACTATAAACGCATACTAGAATCGACAAACGGCATTTGCGTGATAACGCCCCCTCAAATAACTTCAAGACGACGCGAGGTGCAAAATACAGGGACGTGATATCCAAATTATTTCCCACAGCAACAGCTGCGGCACAGGGGCGGCCTCAACGTTGGGCGACCTACAGGCAATGAATAAGTTGTATTACGATCCTTCGGAAGACTCTTCATACTCTACTCTGCGGAAACTCGAGGCTGCCGTCCGCAACGATGGCTTCAGATACTTGTTAAACTGTATGGACACTTTTTCCAAGTTCGCCCACTCACATCCTCTGCGAGCGAAGACTGGCCAGGCAGTGACATCAGCATTCACGGCAATATTAGCTAAAAGTCACGCGCGTCTTCGCTTGCCGCCACCACTGTGCGTTCGAACAGATAAGGGAAAGGAATTTCTCAACTCTATTTTCCAGGGGCTCCTAAAGGGTGAAGGAATAGAATTTCGAGTAAGCAGGAATCCGGACGTGAAATGCGCCGTGATAGAGAGATGGAATAGGACTCTTAAAACAAAGATGTACAGACATTTCACGCGCACGAATTCCTTTCGCTACATACACGTGTTAAATAAATTCGTGGACGGGTACAATAATGCGGTCCACTCGACCACAGGTATGGCCCCCGCCCGTGTCATGGGGAAGGACGTGCTAAAGATATGGAACAGGATGACAAATAAGCACGCGAGACTGAAGAAGGCCCCGTGATATACGGGGTGGGACAGACGGTACGAATCAGTAAGGAGAAGATGAAATTCGCCAAAGGATTCGAGCAGAATTATTCGGTCGAGATATTCGAGATCTCAAAAGTGGTGCGTAGGACGCTTCGGCCCTTATACGAGTTGCGGGATCTGAGGGGCACGCCCATCGAGGGGCAATTTTACAATGAAGAAGTCACGCCCGTCAAGATCACGAGACGGACCGCGTATAAAATAGATAAAATCATGGACACCAGAGTGAGGCAGGGATTCGCGAACATCTTGTGCGCTGGGCAGGTTATCTTCCTTCTTTTGACTCTTGGATTAGAGCGTCCAGCATACGTCGTTTGAAATAAATGTCTTTTTACGTCACTCTCATTAGCGACAGCTCGCACGGCGTCTATCCCGACCATACGATATCCAGTTTCCGGATCCAGCTGGCTAGACCTCTGAATCTCGAACCCGGTACCACCGGCACCTGGGAAGTCGGATTATGCGAATTGACGTACCCAAAGACGGAGAATGAGTTCGGTGACAATCTGCCCATATTCATCTATTGCGACCTGATAGAACCGCAATTCGTGGGCGACTCTTACACGCGCTGCCTGCGCGTCGTGCGATATCAGGGCTATCATCACGTCTTTCAAAACGTCTATTACATGTGCGTGGAGAAGACGTATTTTCAGACAGTGGCCGTGGAGATACTGACGCGACTGGGCGACCGCGTACCGTTCGCGAGCGTCGCTCAACCCAGCATCCTGGTACTGCATTTCAGAAAACGTATAAAATAGCACGGTATCTACGTCGCCCCACGCAGACGAAAATGGGCTCTCTCGCGGAATACTACATCCGGCAGGGCGGCCGTATAGACGACGAAATTGGCCCAGTGTACGTAAGCAGCCCGTACGTGCAGCGGGGGCACGGCATAGGCAGTTTCTTGGCCGGCTTATTTCGCATTGTGAAACCGGTCGCAATTAGGGGCGCGCGAGCCCTCGGTCGCGAGGCCTTACACGCGGGGCGCAGATCCTCACCGACATAGGCGAGAAGACACCCGACACTCGAGTCAAGGATATCGTGGCCAAACGTCTGGCCGAATCCGCCCAGCGACTCCTCCTCAAAGGGCGAGGGGTAAGAAAAAAACGTAAGAGGGCCGCAGCCGCAGGCGATGACGCTAGTGCAAAGAATAAAAAAAGAAAAACCGCGAAGAGACCGCCGGTTATAAAAAGGGACATATTCTCCTAACTGCGATTATTTAGCAGCCGGTCACCATGTCGTCTAGTACTACAACGAAATCAGAGTTCGACATCTACGCGAAGAAACCCGTGCAGGGCGCCGTCCTGTGGTCGCGGGTCACGCATTATAAACCAATAGCCCCGGTAGACCAGTCGGACCTCGAATACGTCATACCGGGCGACAGCGAGACTTACGTGGATCTCAACATACACATGATGATCGGAGGCAAACTCGTACATCCAGACGGATCCAGCTTGGATTCCGACGACCACACGTCGGTGGTGAGCAACCTCCTACATTCCCTCTTCAGGCAGTGCAGCGTCACTCTCAATGGCGTCAGCGTATCCGCCTCCAAAGATCTGTACAACTACAGGGCGTACCTAGAGACGTTACTGACGTACGGGCAGGACGCTTCGACCAGTCACCTCACCAACGCGTTCTGGTACGTGGATGATGGAGATCTATTGGCCAAAGAGCCGCCCTCCAAATCGGCCAACCGCGGATACCACGCCCGCTGGAAATTTATGAGAAAGAGTTCGGAAATAGAGATGTACGGGCGCATTCACGGCGACCTGTTCAACGTGCCGCAGTTGCTCTTACGGGCGTGCAAATATAGATAAAATTCACCAGGGCCTATTAATTGAAGAACAGAACACTGGTGAATTCAATCCCTTGTACAACATAACACGCGACATTCCGTTCCAATGTGCAACCAAGTATTATTAACATAACACATCCTAGTTGGTTTATTAATCACAAGTGTATGTTCATTTAGCTCTTCAATCACACCGACAAGTCATATTACATAATTATTGTTAAGTCACCAACTGATTGCACTATTTATTTTAAAAAACACTATATGGTTTCTTAAAATATTTTAGTAAAACCCTACATATGTTTCGGCTTCTTCATGAAGCCATCCTCAGGGGTGTACTGTCACTTCGTTATTATTATTATTATTATTCATATTAATTTTAATACTCTTATCGTATGGTGTGAAGTGACAGTACAGACTAAACACAGTGAAGGTGGTGATTTAGCATTTATACAATGACCAATGTATAGACGTGTTCATATACAAGCAAGTTTTCTGACACCCCTGAGGATGGCTTCATGAGGAAGCCGAAACATATGTAGGGTTTTACTAAAATATTTTAAGAAACCATATAGTGTTTTTTAAAATAAATAGTGCATTCAGTTGGTGACTTAACAATAATTGTGAAAAATGCACGGTGATTATAGAATAAAGTCATATTACATACTTTTTATCTTGGCAACTAGTTTCGGCTCCGAAACTGAGCCATCATCAGGCCACTAAAAAAACTGTAAAATGAGAGTCCTGTATATTATAGAAAGGAGGTCTCCTCCTTTGCATCGATAAATACATTATAAATACGTATAAGAAAATTAGATTTTTTTTTCAATGAGGCCTAAGAAAATGTTAAAACTGTGTGGTCACACATTAGGTCATTGGCTATTCCTTCTGAGTATCTGCAATAATCAGGATGGTACTTGTCACACAAGCAGGTGAAACATAAGATCAAACAACACCATGCTCATTTTATCAATGCAAAACCACGACACTGGCAATGAGCATCCATAGAAGACTGAAAACATACATCATTAACGTTCAGTATTTGTCAGTTTTGAAGCCCACCGTGCATAGCATGTCTCCAAATACCTGATCGTGCAACAACGAATGCATATTTACCTTTGAAAAATCAGTGGTGAAGTGATAGATACAAACTTTCCCTCTCGATTCTCTCTTCAGCTTCTGAAAATGGTGTACCGCTTGGTGGTTTTGCCTTAAGGCAGGCGTGCTTTATCCTCACAAAATTTAATAAGACATGCAATGTACGTATAACGTAACGCTGAGGCGCGTTCGCGTAACCTTTGTTACCATGGAAAGGCAGTAATTATTAAATATTATGACGGTGTGTCTTTATTCTTGCGTGTTATCCGGCATGCAAATCGCATCTTTTCTGCGTCGTATTATATTGTCATCTGTGGCCTGTCTGGCTGTACCAAATTTTTCCACATTATCCCATAAACGGCACGATTTTCGGGGAAAAAATGTATTGAACATAAAACGTGTGTTTTGATTTTCTCTGCAACTTTTGTAAAGCACGCTTTATTCTTGTTAGATATTAATGAACCTTAAATTTTTCTCGACAGATTTTCGAAAAATCCTAAAATATCACTTCATGAAAATCCGTCCAGTGGGAGCCGAGCTGTTCCATGCGGACAGACAGACAGACATGACGAAGCTAATAGTGGTTTTTCGCAATTTTGCGAACGCGCCTAAAAAGAATCGGCGAGGACGAGATCGTACACTCCCGATGTCAGCATGTCAGTGGCGCAGTGACCACTGATAAGAGCTGCACAGTGGCTACTGCAATCCTTGGGTATGGCATTCCAGTCGTCGCTGTGATTAGGTAGTGTGTGCATGGGCAGATACGCTGTGTAACTTAACTCGAGAGGTTCTTAGAACGTATTGATCCCGAAACTCTAGATTATAAACAGGAAGTATATATGATCCAGACACGTGATTAAGGTGTTCAAGATGGAGAGCGGTTGGAGCACATTGTTTCTGGGTGCTCTCATGGTTGTTTTTGTTCGATGTGTAGCAGGTGAGTAGAATGTTGTATTTAAATTAAAATAATGCTGATGATACTGTAATGTGGTCACAGTTGTGGCTGAAATTTTGAACGTTTTCCAACGTCTCGGGCCAAAAAATAAAACATTTCGCAGGCTGGATTTGTCCCCGTCTTGGAGTGGAGAAACAGAAGAACTCATCTGGTGGGCCCGTTAGAAACAGTTTGAGACGAACTCTGTCTAATGGGCCTACCAAGTATGTTCTCCCCTTTCCTCATTCCACCTGACAATGATGTATAGCTAGAACTGTTAGAAACAGCACGAAGTTTGATGAGGTGGAGTTAAGACGGTAGAATGGAATTAAGCAGGGAGCAGAGGGAAGGTCGAATGGGATTTGGCCATTATCGTGGCGCAAGATACGCGTTCTTTTTAATATTTATGTGCTGCCATGATGAAAATATGTGTAAATCGGCCAATATTTGACGATGCAATCCTGCGGACACGCCGAAGCAGACCAGTCAGTCGCACTGGTCAGACAGAACTGCAGTCAATCCCAGTCAAAACGACTGAAAACATGCAGTCGCGTAGACCACTCTAGTGCTGTATTTCTGTCAACATCGACGTATTTAGCCAACATTTTATTACACGGTTTCTGCATACAGCGTTGCATTAAGACGCCAATATATGCACACTTTTGCCGCCCCATCCCCCCCCCCCCCCCCCCGGAGAAAAAGGGGAAAGGAAAAGGAAGAATGAAGTAAAGAAGAGAGGAAGTGAGAGAGAAAGAAGTTTGTGTTCTACATTACCCCTTTGTGGCTGAACGGGAAAACACTGTCCCAGCAATTTAAATACCCTCAACGGCGGAACGGGAAAACATTGTCCCGCAACGCCGTGTCGTTTTTAAAATTCTCTACTTCTATAATTACACGTCTCTTTTTCACAGTACTTGTCTAAAAGCCTTGTATAGGCATAAAAGTTTGTGTGAAATTTAATTATAGTTAAAATGATCACTAATGAGGTTGAATTTTTCTCACTAACAAACGTACGATTTTTCTAGCAGTCACGAATTATTTACAAACGTCTCCAGGCAGTAGTTATTTTTCCTCATATTGGCGAAGTGAAGCAAATACACACACCGAAAGGACCTTCCGACAAGTGTCTGTTCCTTCATAAAGCCCTTCCTGTAAAATACACACCCTCTTTATTTCATTAAGAAAACGCTACTGGAAAATATCAGTTCAGTAATAAGAATGGTAGTATTTACGTACATTTGTGTGTTCCACCTTTCCTCTTTAGTGTCAGTTGGTCCTCAGAAATGCAGTTTGGTATGATATATGTCGAAACATAGGGTAGCACACAACCCTATGCTGCATTCTCGACACTTGAATTTCGTCCCTGTTTCTTTGTTTTTGGCCGAACACACACAGCAGCGAATTCTTTTACACTGCATAATCAGTGTCTGACTCTCTGATCGAGACTCAAGCGTCTGCCCTGCCTGGCCTGAACCATGTTATTGCTGTGACAGTGAATGGACTGAATTATTCAGTTGAAGATAGACATAAGCATGAACCTAAAATCCAAAAAGTCACGAAGAAATCCTTACAACAGAATGAAGGACATTTGCTTCTGATGCCATATTGGACTAACCAGAACAATGAACGTCTGTATTCCTTCCTTACCTCTCCCACTGATAGCATATGAACTCATTTGGCCTCAGCACCCAGATAAGCCAGCACTACCACGAAAACTAAACATAAGACTGAAAGTTAAACAACGTATGAGGAAATACGATGACACGTACAGTAGGATGGAGTGAAAATGTATGGTTTTTACACTTTTTTAAATTTCCGTTATGGAATAGTGCTTAAAAGCTGCTTTATTATGCCACTAAAGCATGTGCGAAAAATTGGTTCTCTACATTTAAGTTTTGAGGTGCCCCGAAGGTCTCGGACTTTCAGAGATTTTGAATTTCTTGCACATTTCTTATTTTTTTTATTTAATTAAATAATAAGAAAATTAAGTTAGAATAGTCGTTACATCGTAACGTGAACCTCAAAATGACAGTGTATAAATTTTCATTGCCCTTACCTAGAGCTAAGAGGTGCCCCAAAGGCCCCAAGCTTCAAGATTTTTCACAAGAAAATAGTGAAAGAAAGTTGTTGAGCTCTTGTAGGCTTTTATTAGTTGATATTATAAAATGTTTGTTTGCACAATTAAAAAAATCAAAAGGTACAATTACGTAGTATAATCTCTCTTTGCTTCAAACGAGGGCATGTGTTTGCGGGATAAAAGCCTGCCCCTTATAAAACCATCTCGCTTTTCATAACCGCAGACTGCTCCTGAAGCCTCTGTCACCAGCTTAATGCATCGTTCAACTGTTTGGATGTGACATGGGAAGAGAGTTATGTTGTCTCCTGTTTCAAATCCACATTCAGCCATACTTCTTAATGTTTCAGCAGATAAATTTGCAGTTAAAGGTGGTTCGGTGACTTGAAACTCTTGCCAAAAAATGATTTCCGTATAATCAGAAGCCTCAAAATTGAAGAAAGGTATTTTGAACTTTCGAATGCCAGCTATTTTTTGAGATCTTGCTTTTAAAATACGACGAAAGGCTAGTTCTCTAATAATCTTCTTTTCATCTGCTAGCATAGCTATAAGAAGGTTTTCAGGATGACCATAATATCCATTTCTTTGGATGACGGGATCAATTACCCTTTTTAAGTCATTGCTAAGATAACGGCTGTAATTTATGGTTGACCACACATGTTTTGCTCCTTTTGTGCATGAAGAATTGCACTTGATTTCAAACCACATTCGTCCATATACTTTTAAAACAAAAGTTGCCAGAGTTTTCAGATTTTCACCTGGATCAATCTTAGCTGCGTATAAACGTAAGCTTCTATCTGCAGTTGTGACCCATCTGGAATGATTTAGTGGACATGGGTCCTTATTTGCCAAATCGGAAGAAAATATTCCTGTTGAAATTGCTGTCATTATATCGAATAGGTATTTTTGGTCTGTACTGAGATGTTCGTCCGTTATTGTAGGAAAGTGTCGTAGATATAATTTCAAATTGAACTACAGGAAGTTTTTCGCATTGTTGCAGTTCAGTCCCTATTTCACCTGAGAAACAACGGGGCCCTGTGGTTTGACCACTAAATGTAGCATTACATGGCGTAGAGGTAACTCGTTTGCGTGAAGTTGACAGACCAACCACTGCAACGGTCTCTTAAGTTCTTCTTCTAAGAGCCGAATGACACCTCCTCTGGGTCCTGTGTTAACGACGGTTCCATCGCAGCCAACAACAGATAAGAGACTTGCGTCAACGGACTTGTAATTTAAATAATTTATGATGCTAGTTTTGATGTTTGCTGCTGATCCTGAATGACAAGTTACATGGCCAAAATAATTATCTCCTGGTTCCGATACGAGAACATAGTGTTCTTCAAATTGTACTTTTCAGTAGTTTTTAGACCCTCTCTTTTCCACTGTCATTGTTTTGTCCCTCCTGCCATCGAAATACAGACCAAGCATGGGCTCTATTACTTTATCTTGTTTTAACTGAGATTGCTTTTTAAATCTTTCGCGCCGAACCTTAGAGCGATCTACTACAAGACTTTTATCATCTGACGTGATAATTCCAACATCGTGTAGCACGGCAGATGCTATAATTGCAGCTGACCTATCAGACACTCCAGTACGGTCGCAGGCAAGAGCAAGAGAAGGAAGACTAATTCGCATTTGTTTAGCTGGTCGTTTCTGGATATCATCTTGCAGTGGCAGCGGATTTTCTGGTGGACCTGAGCTGCATACTTGTACTTGTATCTCTATTGACTGAACAGAGGACCTTACTTCTAGTGGATCTGATACATCGGTCATCTCATTTTCAACTGATGTAAGCCCATAGGAACAAGAAGGTTTCGGAAAATCCACGTCTCGCTGAGCGAGGGATAAATCTCTCTTCTTTCTCTCTATTCTATTATTTTCCTTTTTGGTTGGAACTAAATCAAGGCACCCAATTATCATCTTTCTTTCTGTTCTTTGATCGATTAGAAAATCTATTTCACTTTTTGGAATTCGGCGATTTTTTTCACAGGTATACTACACTTGCAACTACAAACGTCAAACAGTCGTTTTGAATTTTCTTGGAATATATTAATTTTTTCTTTATAATTTTCGTTCGCTTGACGTTCCTTATATGGTTTCATTAAATTTCTGTATTTATCGTGATAGGTCCTAATCATTTGTAGAATCCTTTTGTGAATTACTGTTGGGATAGACGCTTTCTCCCAAATGTCACGAACTCTTTCTGATATTTGTGTTACAGTAGGCTCTTTCGATGTTATTTCCGGTTTTAATTCATGTTTGACAAAAAGGTAGTATTTCATGACATCACGGTAAGTAGGTAGCTGAGACGGCAATAACTCCTCGGGCGTGCCAAATATGGGGCAATTAGTACTTTTTCTTGTCTTTATTTGAGCCATATTATGGTTATAACCTACAAAAAATCATAACATCGTAATTTGAGTTTAGATGATATCGTGGCCAAAATACTGCTGAGAATAAAAATATCTCACCTTGCTTGTAGCAGACACAAGTTGAACAATATTCACGAAATTGTTACACAATTAAATCGATGCGGTAAATTCTGGAGAAACGTACGAGACCTCTCCTCGCAATTGTTAGTTTCTGGCTGAGTGACTGATTGGCGGGTGCGAGAGGGCGGTTAGTGGCGGTGGCTGTGGAAGAAAGTTGCTTTCGGTACAAGTATTTCACGACCATAGCAGACAAGTTTTACAGTGCAGCCACTTTAGGCCAACTGTAGTGAAAGTCAGAAATCTTCGATTTGTTTCAAAATATTACAATTTTTATCGCGGTGGGGGCACCTCAATACGTGAAGCAAAACAAAAAATAGTTTAACCAGTTCTTAGTGACCACTCTCCCCATATTTCCCCAAGTATTCCGAATCGTTTATAGAAAATTAATATTTTCGCTCCACCCTAATGTACAGGAAGCTCCAAATTTTATAGTGCAGGGTCTCCACATACAGCGGGAGCTATTTGACAAGAATAAATCCCGAAAGTAACGCGTAAAGTGAAAAATAAACGAAATAAAAACTGACCTTAAACTAAGCTGCGTAAAATAGGTGGATTTACTTGAAACTTGCGTAACGGCTAGACGGATTCATTCATAAACATGTACTTTCCATCTGAAGTTTTTATCTTTAAAAATTATGAAATACTACGGACAATATCAGCAGGTGTGAAAACGTGCATTTAAAGTGAAAAGAATCCCGGCCGTCAGCGGCTATTTTGGGATTTAAATCTCCCGTACTTTAAAGGTTAATTCGTTTTTAAATATTCTTACGTACCTTAATCACGATTATTTTGATGTTACAAAGTCACAGACTTTCTTTTCCCCTTTTGGGACACCACATTGGCAAAGTGATTACGTGCAGTAGGGCTATTCCTTATTGTCACTGTAATAAAATTAGAACTGAAATCGGTATTTATTTACAGCCTGTAGATTCTTTTAGCACAAGGATGTAGAACTGCAGCATAATACAGTTAATGTATGAATTGGCCTACTTGGTTTTTGCTACTGCCTTGTTAGAAATTTCCCCATGTTGCTTCCAACGAAAACTGTGATGAGAACAGGCATTTTCTGGCAAGGGGAAGTACATTAAATTGTCAGTTTGCAAGCCAAGTTATAAATACTCCGTCGAGTGTTCTGTTATCAAAACATGTGTTTAATTGATATGTTTTTATAGAGTCATGAATTTTGTTATAACAGAGTTCGATGTAAATTTTTTTGCTGTAAACCATTTGTTAAATTCGGCAAAAGCATCATTAATGCAATTATGAAACTGATCGCCTTCGGAATATTTTGGTGCTATGCAGTAAGTGTCGCCAGCAAAGGGGTGTGGACCAAATTGACAGCTGGGGGTAAATCGATTTGTAGTGCGGTGAATTTATGTTATCGACGACAACGATGTAATAATAATAATAATAATAATAATAATAATAATAATAATCGCGCCGTAAGTCGGCGGCACTTTAGAATTTTGTCATAGCTACGTTGTACAGAGGCATTCAGTTACACTACTCATTCAGATTTCGTTTCTTTTGCTCTATGAGATAATGTTAATTGCTCAGGAGTAGGACTTTGGTTTCGGAGGGGAGAGGGGGGGAATCGGACTGTTAGATCTGTATGGGCAGTAAACGATGTATTCAATTAAAAAATGGAATGGGCTGAAGTGCAGCCGTGTCTTGTGCGGGCGAGTTAATTCGTTATGCGAGGCAAAATTTTGTTTTATGTTCTATTTGGTTAGAGCTGTGCGCAGATTTCAGTCTGGGCTTTTGTAAACTAAACGCCTAACAAATGACGACTAGTGGAAAGTGATCCACATTTGTGCCTTTGACACAATCTGTATGTTTTCTCTGCAAGCTTTGCCGGGGGATAAGGGACCTCTACACACGCTGTCAAGGCTACAGCTTTACTTCTAAGTAACGATCAGTAGACAGTTGTGTTCCACTCTTATTGTTTCCTGTCGTTCTCTGATCCTTTGCTTATTTCATTTGCATTGGTTACATGGTGTGGATGGAAGTTGAAATAAGACCGTGGACATCAAATGTACCTCTGTAAAAATTTAGAAAGAGGCAGTCAGAATATCTTCACCCGAAATTCGCTTGGACAGATAGAGAGAGAAACGAGAAAAAGTTTAGTCAAAACCGACGGTGACCAAACCGAGGTTAGAACCGAGTGCTTCCTTAATTCAAGTCTACAACGACACCGCTACACCTGTCTGTTAGATACTGCCTGAACTATTGATTTGAAGTTGATTGGTTTATATAACCATTATTGCTTAGTGTTGAATGGTGGGAAAGTTCTGAGTCATGAAATTATCATTACGTTTTCAAAATGAAGCTGTATTATAGCAATTACCTGGAGGGACTGAGAAGAAATACGAAAATTGCACAGTCTGTGAGACCGAGATGCAGACCTGAAACCTCCTGACTGCGGTAATCCATGCTCTACACCGCCCACTTCATCCCTGTATGGTCTGCCCTCTTTCATTATTAGGTAGAATTTCCTCTCCATTTTCCGTTGGATAAGAGGCCAAGTGCGTAGAGGTGAGTAGTATTTTACAGCGGAAGGCTTATTTCTGGTACGATGGTAGTAGAACTTCTTAGTTGGTGAAATATCAGAATTTAACTGATATAGGAAGGTAGTGTTTTATATTTGTTAGTGGTACTTACCAGACATAACAAGTTGCTAAATGCTATTGAAATCTAAGGTGGTCATGTCACCTGCAGTGTGAATTGAAGTGGATTGATTGACCATATTGATTTATTGTGCTGTTGCAGAAGTTTATGATGTCACAACTATCCACAAATTTGGTGCGCCATATCCTGATAATCATGATCAAGGTATGTACAACTACTAATTTACACTATAAGATGTGTGGTTCTCACAGCAATGACTGTGAGGATTGCTCTGTTGTGGGTTGTGACGCCGTGTAGCTTGGTAGAAGTGAATTGATGTTTCATAGGGTCTTGCTACCTCCACCATCAGGTTAATTTACATTGATGTTCACTTTTGGTGCACTGGTTCGTGCAATGCTGGCAAGCTTTTTTATGGGGCCCATGCACCTTCAATTCATGAATTTCTGGACTCTGATTTACTGCTAAGTCCTACAGCATATGTGGAACCTTACAAATGCACTTGGAGTGAATACTACAGTTCCACACCTCAGTTTGAGAAGGTTCCCTGTCCATTGCATACATTTTTTCCCATCTGTACTCTTGCTGGCTGCTGTTACATAGTCATCAAAATGATTACACAGCATGCTAGTGTTGGGTGAAGTGCGTAATCCTACAAGTTTCATGATAATGTATATCATAAAAATGTACTGTAATGTAGGGGTAGGCTCCTGTACCCTGAAGATGAGGTAGAACATTCCACTGAACGTTGGTTTACGTATAACAAACTGCATGATGTTGCATCCCAGAAGACAGTACTCATAGTTACTGCTCAGAGAATGTCATATTTCACATTTTTAGAATAGTTTTGCGGAATATAATAAAAAAATTTGTGACATGTGTTGTAGGAATGAGATAACTTGCTAACTGAGCTCCGTAACACTGCATAGCTACAGCTGGCATGGCCTGGCCACTTCTTGGCTGATCACGGAACTATGAGGCAATAGTATACATCTTTCAAAACTATTTACAGTAGAACCCCCATATCCGCGGTTTACCGCGGCCCGAAAATATTAACACATTCACTGCCAAAGTCGACCATGGTCGATTTCAGTCTACGTTTCAATTTGCCAGCGTCGACTTTAGTCGATCTAAAGTTTACTTTGCGCTTTTATATATAGGGTTCGCTACTATCCGCGGTTTCAGGCATCCGCGGTAGGTCTTGGAACGTATCGCCCGCGGATACGGGGGGCTACTGTATTCTGTTTGGAGTACATTCATAGCTGCACTCACTGTAGACGTTTTTGAAACCAGTAGACAATTCTTGGTGGTACATTTCCAGTGCTTCATCTTTTACCAACTTGCCTCTTCAACCCTGGTCAAACAACTACCAAGTTACAACCACAAGACACTAGCAACAACAGGACGCAGATGTCAACATCCAATAAAAAGCCATCTGCCAGTAATTTCAACAAATTTAACAATTTTAACAACTTTAATGTTTTAACTACTACCAACGAGATACCGTTTTATAACTGCAACTTGGAGTGTTATACCTCGAGCTTTTGACGCAAGACGAACACAACCTGCATTTGAAAGTGAATAAAAGCTACAAAAACATTGTGATGACATGTGATAATACCAAATGAACCAGTGCCAGTGAAGTGAACCTACTAGTGTACCCTATGATGACTGGACCACAGCCGAAACCTATGTAGGGTAAAAGTGTAACAGTCAGTCACAACCACAACAAGACACTAGGAACAACAGGACTCGGATGTCAACATCCAATAAAAAACCATCTGCCAGTAATTTCAACAATTTTTAACAATTTTAACAACTTTAATATTTTAACTACTACCAACGAGATACTGTTTTATAACTGCAACTCGGAGTGTTATACCTCGAGCTTTTGATGCAAGACGAACATAACCTGCATTTGAAAGTGAACAAAAGCTACAAAAACATTGTGATGACTTGTGATAATGCCAAATGAACCAGTGCCAGTGAAGTGAACCTACTAGTGTACTTCTCATGATGGCTGGACCACATCCAAACCATATGTAGGGTAAAAGTGTAACAGAAATACAAAAAGTGCATTTGTTGTTATAATACTGCTAACTACCAAGTAATTTATCACTATAATGTGAGGTTCAGAGTCATAATGCAAGTTCAGATGCAGCACCTCCAGTTTTGTAATTCAGTCTTCCTTGTCCTTGTTGTTGAGAGATGGGGAAAGTCAGAAGTGAAGGAAACAAACAAACAGAACACTGATTGGTGTCTTCTTCTGTTTATCATACAGTAAAAGGCTGGAGTATCTGAGAGGCTGTACTAGGTACCTTATGTCAAGCTGCCAAGTTGCTGAGTACATGTAATTCTTTTTTTTTTTTTTTAATTATGCAGATAAAATGTGTATACTTAATAAATTACAAGAAAGGCATGTCGTAGTTTGGCAATATTACACAGGAATTTGGTACACAAGAAAGTATGATGAAGGGAATTACATAATAAATAACTTAAGAAACTCGCAATAGGTGTCTTGTACTAGGAATTTTGAAGGAAATATGTCTTAATCTAATGTTCTGGTACTCTCACTCTCAGTAGACAATGTTGCCAAGTCTGTTGAAGATTCTTTTGGCACTGATGAACACTTATATGATGTGCATATTTATGAGCAGTAGCTTAAGGAAGCTAAACAGTTGCTTCTATGCCTGCCAGAAATATTCTTTGAGTTATCAGAGACTGGAATGCTTAAAATGTAGTTTCTTCAGCCATAAATTTCAGAGATTATACGATACTCAATTCTTTTAACTTGTTAATAAATTTACATGGGTGTGACACATTTTTGCAAGTAAGCATTGATAGTTTTACATATCAGTAATGCAAGGTCATAACCGTATTAGTGCCAACCCAAAGAAACTTGGCAAGCTTGTAAGTAATTCTAGTATTAAAGTGGAGAAAAAATTGTGTAGCTGGAAACTCTGTAACTCATTTTGCATTGAATAACATTACAAAAGTGCTTTCAAATTTATACATGAAATACAGTCAGTTGGCTAATCCTGCTGCTGGCAATGGCTATTTCTAATAATTTATAGATTCCAGCAAATTTTATCTGAATGTCTAAATAAACTCCCAAGAAAATGAACTTGAGAGTGATCATGTGAATAGGAATGCTGGTTATTACATAATGGAATATGTGATTGCACATTGCCTCTAACATTGTTGAGAAAATTCACGTAGAGTATGATTGTTCATGTGGCTTGAATTTGGAGACATTAAATATGTGAAGGTTTTTTGTGAGGAAAATTATTCAAAACAACTGCTTGGGACACCATCAACAAAATGGAAAGCTAATATTAAAGTAGATCTCAGAAAAATGGACTTTGAAGTGTTCTGCATGCTTCCAGAACTGGTTCAGCACATATCCAGTGGCAGGTTTTAGTATTAGAAATGTTCAACTTATGATTCATTCGCACCTTGTTGATTTAGATTTTGTTGGCTAATTGCTGTGAGCTGTTTGAGGTAGGTTACAGAAATATCTGTCTCCTGCAGTGATATCTGAGTTTGATGCAGTTGATAAATATGTTTGTACTGTATTTTACACTCGTTCTTCGCTTACAACCGGTAGATCATGCAGGGAATCTGTGTGGTTCGTCAGAGGCGCAGGAACACTTGTATAAATAAATAAATAAACTGTCTTTTTTAAATTTAACAAACTGTTTTAACCCTTCACTTTTATTTTTTATTGTATTGTTAGCAATGTCTTTAATGATTTTACAGTTAATTGTTTTGTTTTATTTATGAAGGTGGCACCGAATACTTTTGTTATCTTTTAAACCCAGTTTCACGATTGAAGTCACTATAATCCTTTATAAGTAATGCACTTATAAATAATTAATTATAAACTTTCAAATATAACGGAGGAAATTGGCGTGCCCCAGATCACGCATTCACCCAATAACATCGAAATTTGAACTGCCCGTGGTGTCTGTACGCGGTCGCTGGTATCCTGGCCAAATTCATCCCACTCTCCAATTTTTCCCACTGTCTCCAATTGGCTGACTTTTAATTTTGACTATTTTATAATAGGTCCAAAATTTAAAATTTTGATTACTTTCTTGTCATTGGCTACTAATGACTTAACTTTGTTTCCCGTGCCATAACTTGTGTATGAACCCCTACTTGCGTCCTACCGATTTTTCTTAATGTGCAAGCTTGACTAACACAGTATCTGCCCTCGCTTGATTTAAGACGTCCAAGAGCTGTCAAAGTATAAAATTTCGTGTACTCCAGAAAGTTCTCAAAAATATTAATTTTGACATTGACAAACGGCGAACATGCTAGCTTGCTATACCTGACATAAACTGTCTCTCTGCTGTCCCCTCTAAGATGTTATACCGATGACTTACAATTTCCTTTACACACTTAAACTAAAGTACTAATTCTAAACAAATCTGCCCTGTCTACCAAATATATAAATTTTGATACATAATAAAACACTCATACCACTTATACCGGTTATAATTTCTGCTGTTCTTCAGAGTTGATGTTATTGCAAATTGTTTCATGTGTGAAAAGATGTTAAAGGGTTTGCAGATTCTGTGATTGTATATCCAAGTGAAATATGTTTCTTTGTATATTTTCTCATTGCACATTTTTGTGCTTTTCTTATAACTGTAACTTTCTTTCAGGCATATTAAAGTATGTGCCTCCCTGTGAGGTGAAAGGGGATGGCTGTTCTAGATGGAATTTGAAAGGCTGGAAACGCACAGAGCTTGGTGAAATAGAAACAAGTATACCATTTTCAGGTAAAGTATGGTGCTGTTGTATTTACATATTGCTTAATTACTGTGTTTCATTAAGGAACCCTGGTGATGAATACAGCTTAACTTATGTTTGCTTCAGTGACTCATTGACACAGTGCCTAAAATGTATACAAAGTGTCTAGTAATATTCACAGTGGATCTTCACCAGGCCAAACAAAACAAAAATGTATCTTGATTTCAGGCTTCCACCCGATGTTGATGAGATCTGTGCTCTTCTGGGATATTACTAGGTGTCATGTGGTAATTGTGAAGATGGGACCGATACTTACGTCGGTAAAAAGTTACCACATGATGCCGTGTAATATTCCAGAAAAGTGGATATCTCAAAAATGTATCTAGAGACAAAATGTCTTAAGCACTGCTTTGTTAAAAAGTCACATAGAACATGGGTCAGTTGAGTGAGATTAGTAGAAAGGAGTGAATAGCTATCACAGAAGTCTGTAAGAGTTTTACAGTAACTGTGTACAGGTATCAGAATTTGTTACATTTGCATGGAATCTGTGCATATGAAATTAATTCCCTAAATAAAAGTCTGAGAGTGACATGTTTGTAACAAGACTTAAAGTATACAGCATACACATACAGTTCCTTCTGTTGAGTGTGCCTATTGACACATTCAACAGAAAGAATTATGAATAACATGCTACCATCCATGGTTTTAACTTACTTTTAAGAAAGGGATATACAGCTGTGTGGAAAATAGAAGTAATGTGCTGTATCAGACATAAAACTTGTTTGCTTTGAAATGATCTGTGAAGGTGAAACTCCTCACTGAATTGAATAATTCATACATATATAAATTTATGTTATAAATACATATTCATGTGTAATTATTTAGTTGTATTTGATACGTTGGCCTGTTCAAACTGATGATAATTGAGAAGTATGTGGACTGAATACATGGCCAATATTGAGCATTTGGTGCCCATTATTATTACAAACATAAACAAAATTAGTGCCATGTTTACTTGAATATTAGATTACCCTGCTTATAAGACTACTCCCCTTGACAATCTTCATTTTTCAGGAAAGTAGCCTACCTGTACAGAACATGTTTAAATTTTGCACTAATATAAGGCACCCCCCTCCATTTTTCAGATTATGAATTACGAAAACAACACTCATCTTTTACTGGTGTAAGCACAGTATTTATGTAACTTGTTTGTAGTCATTTTCAGAGTCATATTTTTGTAAACCACTTTAGTAAATGATAATATATTTATTTCAATGCAGTCTAAAGGCAATAAAGACTTTTTTCACATGGGATAATGGGTAAGTCTGTTCAGAAGACTATTGATTGTTCAGTAGACAAATTTCAGAAAAGTGTGCATTGCATCGCTTTTGTTTAATTATGTCAAAAATTGTAAAGCTTGCAAAACAATGGACTGTACCTGAGATGTGTTAGGCACGTTTGTGTACCCACAAAAAGAGCCTGTTAGCTTTATCGCCTGTCCCTTCATCCTCCTGTCTGTCCATGTGTATCAGCTCAGCTCACAGTGGATGGATTTACATGAAAGTTGTTTTTGGGGACTTTATTAAAATCTGTTGGGAAAATCAAAATTCGGTTAAAATCAGACAAAAACGTTATGCACTTTACATGAGGACCTAAGGATGTTTTATTGTTACCAGCAACAGTTTGCTTTAAAAATCACTCTACTTGAGTAAAACGGTATAAGGCTGTTACAGTAGCCAGGGAGGTATAAATTTTATGAAATATTTTTTAGCTCAACATCAGTAGTTAAGAGAAGGCACTGTTGCATTTCCATGGCAACACTTTAAATATTTATATTTTTGATAGCGTTTATGTAGGTCAACAAACATAAAGGGAACACATTGTTGAGTTTTCATTGAAACAGTGCTTAATCCAACAACAATATTAAGAAGGCACTATTGCTAGCAACATAAATTTGCCACAAAATCACTCTCTTGGAATGAAATTGAGTTAGGCTGTTAGGATAGCTACATGAACAATGAGCCTGCTGATACTATCACAATACACTAGATACCAACGAGAATTCCATATAAGAACCAAGCAATAATAAAAGGACGCAGTTCAAGAAAAAAGTCAGGTATATGACATCATTAAAAACATCCAAAACCTTCATATCGCCAACTTCACCGTTCCAGTGTGATATGTATAAATAATACCATCATATCCACATTATGTCATGTAGCTGATGCCTCGACTCTAATTTTTTACATATAAACATTATTTAATCATTTTATCCTACAATTTAATATTTTAATTTTATCATTCTACATCTTACCAAAACCTACAACAATTTTATGATCGTCAGCTGTTATACAACCAGATTTTAAACTTTTGTGTTTTAATAAACATTGTAAACTTGTGGGATCCCACAGAGTGAAACCATATGGTGAATATATATGTATTGCATGCTACCTTATTTTAAAATATTGAGTTGATGGCCCAATCCATTTTATTGATAATTTCATGTGTAACCATGGGTATCTTGCTTTTCTGTCTACTTTCTCAACCAAATCACTCATGGTATCTAACACACATTTCTTGATATTGTTCCACTGTACTTCCACATTCCCACTTTCACAATCTACGAGTATTTCACCGAGTTTTCCTTCTAGATTATCTTGCACTTCCTATTGTTGAGCATATAACTTCTCCAGATCCCATCTTGGTTTTCCTTTTTGGAACTTTATTATTTTCTTCAATCTAGTGCAGATATTTACACCCAGTAGTTGTGGTCAGAGTCAATATCTGCTCTAGGAATTTTCTGCACATCCTTCATACTGTTTCTGAATCAGTGCTTCACAAGTATGAAGTCCAACGGGTGTCAACTTCAATCTCCTGGTGATGTTCAGATGTACAGTTTTTCTTAGGCTTCTTAAACCGTGTGTTAGTGATGACAAGCCTATTCCTCTCACAAAAGTCGATGAGTGTTTGACCTCTCTGCTTTCTCCTTCCCAGTCCATGTTGCCCGACAATGTTTCGATATGCTTTATCTCCAACCACACTTCCAGTCTCCCATTACGATGGTGTTTGCCTCACCTTTTCCATCCTCTTCAAGAATTTCTTCTGTTATATGGTATCGTTCTTTCACTTTGTCATCTTCATATTCCAGTGTTGGCATGTACACATGCACTATCAAAATACTTAAGAGTTCTTCCTTTATTTTAAGAGCAATGATCCTGTCATTACACACAAACTTCTTAACAAAACTTCTCACTATGCTTTTATGCACCAATATTGCTACACCTCTTTCAGTCATTTCACCCCTGGAATAATACACTGTGTAGTCAGTACTTCTTATTTCACCATCCCTTCCACTGCACTTCACTGACACCTAGAATGGACACTGCATACTTCTGCATCTCCTTTTTCAAATTCTTGAGCTTGTCCCCCTTGATTCAAAGTAATTACATTCCACGTTCCAAGCTTGATTCTGTGATGTGCCTTCTGTTTCCCTTTGTCTTCTTTCTTGCTGTAATTCCTACCACGTGGTGTCTCCTCTAGATACACTCCCCCTTGGATATCCGAATGGGGGAGTAGTTTACCTCCTTTTCCATTTCCTTTCCCCATCGCAATACAGCAGCCGTTCAAACCACTCTGGTCACTCTTGTTGCTACATGATCATGAAACAACTCGAGCATTATTTTGCTCTGTGCTTCAAGTTGCTACTGATGTCGCTGCCTCCGGCATCAGAGGAGTTTGTGTTGGAGATCCCTTCTCTTAGGCATCTCTCTTCGTGGGTTCCTACCCTCTTGATCTGTCGGTCTTGGGAGACCCTACTGGTAGCAATGCTACCGCCAGCTTAGCTCTCAGGGTTACTGGAACTCACAAGCCTCTCTGCCATGGCAAGGTGGAGATACCATTGGAGGGGAAATTATGTTGATATCATTTTGTACTCTGATAAATATTTAATAAGTTATGCTTGTTATGTTAAGAGAAACACTTATAGGTGTTCATGTAATGTTGTTATTAAAATTGTTCAATCAGAATCAAAGGTTAAATTCCCAACAAATGTTCATAAATCTTACAATATCAAGAATGCACGAAAATCCATTCAGCAGTTTTTGAAGTGTTGCTTGTGTACAGATGGGTCGATGGATGGCTAGATGGGTGGGTGGGTGGGTGGGTGGGTGGGTGGGTGGGCAGATGAATATATGGATGAGTGATTTTAATAGCTGCTTCACATGAATGCAAATGCTCAAGAAAATGGAATGTGGGTCGTCTTGAATGAATCCAGTAGCAATTATGAATGGATCAGTTCTATATTCTTTGTTATTTTGCATAACGACTTTCAGCGCGAGTTGCACCAACTGCCCAGACAAATGCAGATTACACGTGACAAAACGAGTACTAGTAGTCTTTAGCGACAATATAGGTGACAGCAGCGCTACAGATTGATAGTAATGCAGCTCAACTTCATGGTCCTCCTACTTGTCAAATGATTATAACTGCTGTATGACAAAGGGGGCTGGGATAGCGCAGTCGGTATCGCAACCCGCTACGGAATAGACGGTTCGGGTTTCGAACCCCGTTGGGTGTGAGAGGTTTTCTCTTCCACACCAGTCCAGACCGGCCCTGAGGCCCACACAGCGTCTTGTATAATTGGTACCGGGTCTCTTTTCCGGAGGTAAAGAGGCCAGGGCCTGTCCTTGACCACCCATCTTCGTCTAGCGCCGAAATTAAAAATGAGTAGGGCTACGTCTCTTCTCCCCCTCTATGCCATCATGGCATGTTACGGAGAGACTTTTACCTTTACATATGAAAAAGAGGCATTCTATGCTAGCACTCCCACGTGCACATGACTTTGTGCCTTTCTTTCTTGAAAATGTGATACAGAGATTGTGGTCACTTTTTATAGTAACCGCTTCACTGGTTATAAGGACTGCGGAAGTCTCTGGAGAAAACCACCACTGACATTAAGTGGGACAGCTACTCTAAATTGATATCAAGTCCGTATAGCGTAATACTGAACTACATCGTTAATCAGAGTGAGTATACCTCATTTAAGATGTGTTTGCGGTAGCGTATATCAAAATGGTAACTTGGAGGAATTCTTCATTGCTTTTCTTTATTATACATGCGTATAATAAGTAAATATTAATCTACTCCATGAACCTCCCTTGTTACTGGACCATCAGGATTGGTTTTATGATAAGACACTGTACCCCCACTAGAATCGTGGTTTGATAAACTGAGATTAAACGTCTTTAAAAAGTGTGAGGGATTTAATGGGGTTAAACACGTAATAAATGTATGTGGGGTAACAAACACGTACCCAATAACAATACAAATATGATGTTCTTTTACTGCATTACCTTTTCAATGGTGCCTTACGTCGGCTGTTGTAGTGAGGAAAAGTCCTCCTGAAATCTGTATTCCTTTACTTTTATATTTTCTTGGATTCTGTTATGACGTGGTGGGAAATCAACAATAATTGTCCAACATCACATCATCACTTCATCAATAGACAGTAGAAGTTACTGCAAGCATGTTCTTGGAGGTTAGCAGGTAGTGTAACACAGAGGATCACGGAAAGTGGGTGACTGCTCACCGCACATTGCTTGTAGCATGCTAGTCACAGTGCCTGTGACAAGAAGGGATGTCGCTCTCGACGTTATCCAAGAAACTTCTTTTGTTGGAAAACACAGCTTTAAAGCTTGACAACTTTTCTTCTCATTCGTGTTAGGTGCATGAATTCAATGATTTTAGGGGTTCATTTGAAGAGTTTAATCCTTTATAAAGAGATGCACGGAAATTTAGACACAAATTTTTTGAACACCTACAGATGTCAACATCCACATTTATTCTTCTCTTGCATAAATTGGAAGTATAACTTGCCAAGAGAGGAAACCAGTTTTCAGAAACACAGTCGAAACCGATAATAACGACATTGCTTTATGCGACACCTCGTCTATAGCGTCAGATTCTATGGTTCCATTGAATTCCTTACTGCTGTTAACCATAACATTAAACTCCTTGCTTATAACATTTGTTTACGACACAAAATATTAAGTCCGCACCATGACGTTATAACCAAGTTTGTGTCTTTTAAGTGTGACGTCCTGTTTGGTATAAATATACGAAGGTAAGGAGAGTATCCTCAATCACAACAATCTTCGTATATTAATTAAGTTGAAATTTATTAAGCCGCATGTTACGGATGACCTATAAAGAGTCATCATCAGGCAGTAAGATACAAAAGGAAAACTATACATGTGTTACACCTTATCTATTTATTATAAAAAATATAATAAACAGCGCTTTATATCTTACTGCCTGACAGTGGCTCTTTTGTAGGCGGGCCGAAGCATGTAGCTTAATAAATTTCAACTTAATTAATATACGAAAATTGTTGTGATTGATGATACTCTCCTTAAGTTTGTCTGTATCTGCTGAAGAAAAATTGGTTGTAACTGTGAGGTAAGGGAAGACAAGGAATTACAGATGTAAATGAAGTTATTCCATAATGATGATGATGATAATAATAATAATAATAATAATAATAATATTTATTTATTTAATCCTCCTCACACACGTTTGCTGGAGCTACACACTGATTACAATCGGGTTGTCCTCTCCATATATATATTCACTGCTGGCATTAAAAATTATTTAAATTTCTTTATGTTTCATTCCATTTAACCACCTCTATGACACACAGTCCCAATTATTGTATGCTGAGTCTTTCTTCTGAGAATTAATATAGGATACAGTGCCTGAAGAGGCTGGTGTGGAATTTTCATTTCTTCCAGTTCATGAACTAGTTCTTGAAATTTTGAGTGCAGACAAGTCTTATAATGCAAGGAAGAGGCTTTACTTGCAGCAACAGGCTTTTCAAATAAAAAAATTATTATCTTACTCAGCTGCTCGTTTTTTCTCCAAATTTTCACTTTCTTCTCAATAGCGATTGTTTCTTTGTTTTTCTTAATTTTACTTTAAATTTCTGGTCATAGTATTTTCTTTTTGGTAGCTGATATCTCCGCGCTTGATGCACTTAGGCTGGATGGGTTGACTGTGCAGAAGGCTCAGATTCTGTTACAGCCAGTTGTGAGCCATCATCTTCATAATCAGTAACTTTGCACTCAGGGTTCTAAGTGGATATCTCCTTACTTAAGTTTGCTATATCCTTTTGAAAAAACTTGACAATAACATGTGGGCATGAGCTGGTCATTCTGGCTTCATCTTTTCCACTGACCGATTTTGGCTTTTCAAATTTTCTTAGCACTTGTCTGTAATAATCTGCCAAGTTCTTCCATTTTGCTTTACTGTTTTGACTGAAATAGATTATACACCAAAATGATTGTTGATAACATGCAGTGGTTTTTTTTATGTGAGTACAGAGTCTATATAGCAATTTCCATTCAATGAATGGTCCTCATATTTTCTTAAAATTCTTAACTTGTTTTATTCATAGAGCCTTTGTAACAAAATATTCAAAATAAGTTAAGCACAGTTTTAGCTGAAACTTCAAGTACAAAAATAATAAATATTTTTTTTGTGTGTTTTACATTTCTTTCTGCTGATAAATAATTCTGCTCTCTACCAATACATTTTCTCTTGAGTTAGGCAACAGTGTCAGAAAGCGATATGGGATGTTTCCAGAGACGAATATTTATTTGTCCCAAGGAGAGAAATGTGGACTAATATAGCTGAGAACTATTCGAACTGGTGGAATTTCCCGAAATGTACTGGGAGCATATATGGCAAACACATTGAAATTAAATGCCCTGCCCAAAGTGGTTCAAAATTTGTAATTACGAAGAGTTATTTTCAGTCATTCTGCAGGCTGTTGGTGACATCAATTGCAGACTGATTGCCGTTGACATAGGTGCTGTGGGCTGTCAAATTGATGCTGGAAATTTCAGAACCTGTTTCCTCTAAGAGATTGTTGGAAAGAAGAGAATTGAATATACCACCAGATTGAGAGCTACCTAGTACAATGTCAAAAGTGCCATTTGTGTTGCTGGGAGATAAAGGGTGTGCACTGTTACCATACCTAATGAGCTGTACTCAAGAGAAACTTGGACACCAAAATTGTATTTTCAGTTACAGGTTGTCTAGGGCTCAAAGAAGTGTGGAATGTGCTTTAGCCATAATGTAAGCTAAATGGCAAATTTTGCTTAAATGCATCAAACAGACGAGTTCAGTGCAACTTTAATTGTCAAAGCTGTATGCAGCTGTCATAATTTTGTTCTGGAAAACGAAGGACCGGGCTCAAATTCCTTTAGTAGGCGGACAAAGACAGTTCATTCTCGACCAGCACAGCACTGTTTCTCAACTCACACCTAAAGAGTCACGGAAACATTTCCGAATTATTTTACCAGTGTGAGATGTGCGGCATGTCAGAATGATTATGGTTTGCCTCAAAATGTTTTACAGGAACACAATATGCATTTGCTTGACACATTAGCTTAATTGTTGTAACTTATTATATGCAGCGCTGATATACTGAATGATTGGCTAATATGGATTTATTTAACAAACCTGTAAACTCACCACCATCCTTTCATGTTTCTTTAGCAACTTCCTTCCACTCTGTCCTGAAAAGTGCAGTATGTTTATATAAATCATGGCTGGGTCCCATATTGGCCTTTGACAAAACTCACCGGTGATCAGAAAATCTTCCATTATCTCAATAGAAGCCTGCACACTACTGATGTTGACAGTATCCCATTAGGCAGTGAAAAATTTTAACCAAAATATTCATTATGCTGCGGGGAGAATAAAGCAGGTAGCTAGAGGTAGGTGGTTCAGCGTGACTGCCTGGATAAGGGGTCTATTATTGGTTAAACTTGCATTCTTGCCAAGCAACCTGCTATCTGCTAATCTCAAAGCACCATGTTTGCAGTGTGGCCATACCCTTATGCAGGGCACAAGGTTAGTGACTAGCGCACCAGGTTTAATGGGTGTCAAATTGCAGACAGTTGCAGAATTCAGTAAAGAATGCCTCTAATATGTAAGGAGTGAGTGTGAATGACTTCTAACAATAATGGTGAACGATGTTGTAGTCACTACAATATAAAAGGTTTTCCCCTTTTTCTCACAGCCCATTTAATATGAAAATGTAGGCTAGTATTTTTCATTAGTTGAGATAAAATGACTATAATTTATGCTGTTTTCTCTTCATTTTGTGATGAGTAAGCTCTTGTGTAAATTTTGGGCAGCAATTATAGGAAGTTTAGAATTAACACTTGTGTCAGTGAATTTCTTTGTCCTTCATGAGACAAAAATAACAATGAAGGAAGCGCATACTTATGTTGTACGTCTCTGGCTGTATAAGAATGAAACATATAAGTCATATTATTGCACACATTCACACCCAGTCAACACAGCATAGCAATCCAAACGACTTGAATATTCAGCAACATCACTGTGGGAAACTCAAATCTTGCATCAGAACGTATGAAAATATGGAATAGGTTGTAGAGCAGATCCTTGAAGAGGAGGAGGAATAATTTTTTATGTTCTAATTGCTTTAATTCTTGTATATGTCTCCTTATTTTTATATGGTATTAGAACTTTAAATGTCAGAGCTATTATCACAAAGGAAATAAAGTTAATAGTTATGATAATGAGGTGATGTGAACAAACAATCCAAATAGTGTGAATGTACACTGCAACAGCGATTTAAATCAAAGAGTGACTGATAACAAGCGAGTCATATTTAAAACTTTTTCAGTGAGGTTCCTTCCTCCTCTCCCAGATTTGTTTGATCTCAATTTTGTGCCATCCAACTCTGTTGTTTCTTGCATCCATAAAATTTAATGTGAATAGCATTCACATATTCTATCGTTACATTATTGTCATGTAAGAGATCTAAAATGAAATTTTCATCTGTCATTGCCATACTTATTGACACCTGTTATGTTTACAGGTGACCAGTATGAAGTGTCTGATGGTGGAATAACGTCAATAGTACCTGTGCCTGCAGATGAATTTGCCATGTCATTCAGATCTTCAGGTTCAGAAGAGATATTTATATTCCTTCTTGCTGATGGTGAAGTCATGACGTCAGATATGATATTCATAAAACTTTCTTCACATAACTCACATGCTGGTATATGCCAAACTACATCTTCCTACAACACTATCAGTCTACCATATAAACGAGGCAGGATATCACGGAATTGTTATTATGAACAATATTCTGATTACTATGACGAAGAGGAACAATATGACCGCAATAAAGTAAGTACTTACTCACTTTTCAAATTTTAAGTACCACTATGACAAATCACTAATTTTTAAGAAGTTATAATACACTAAAGAAAGCATTCTGTACAATTTTCTCTGTTGCATTTTTACCTTGGACCCTCAGTTCCAAGAGGAATGACTTGTTCTTTGCTACTCTTTCTTTATTCATACTGTATTCATCAAACAGGTGGTGTAGTGAAAATGGTCTAGATTTGTATTGGAGAGATGGCTGGCTCAAGTCTTGAAGAGGTCATCAGCAAATATAGACCCCTCCCCCACTAATATCATTTCCAGTTCTCCAGTCATCATACACTTTGACACTGTAGATCTCTTAGTTACTGAGAATGTCACATAAGAAACTATCCAGAACGTCATTTCATGAAACAAACCCATGTACCTGAGACAAATTGTGTAAACTCCAAATTGTAATGGCATATCCTTAGATTTTAAATGAAGAAGAAGGCCTCCAGTTATTCACGTTATCAGTGAATATATTGAGTAAGAAGTTGCAGACTGGTAACAAGGGGTGCATCCAGTGTATGAGTTTGACCAGAGCAAACAGCCCTTCATTGTAAATGTTCTGTGATATGAATATCATAAATGGGGTATGGAATTGGACAGGTTCCTCAGAGGCACTCAGGTGACCTTTAAGTACAAGAGCACTGATACCTGGAATGTTAGAAGTTATGTAAGATACGTGGTTCAGTGTTATCGTTTACAGAGGTGCAGAAGTTCAAATTTGAAAAGTACAGAGGGTAGTTGTGAAAAATGGGACTTGTGCTGTTACTGTGGAAAATGAAACAGGAACCATGACTTTGGGACTGCAATTTCAGTGAATAAGAAATGGTATTACAGTTAATAAAGTAAGGTTCTTGATGATCACATGTCCCATTTTGTAAGTGCCACATGAGCATTCTGCTAGAAATTTCAATCCTAAAGTTACATGCGATGATATTTTCAGACTACCTACAAGGTGTGAGAGGTTGCATGAATGATAACATGGGAGGGTTAGTGAATTTGTTTTGCCATTATCAAAATATTTCCAGATTTTCTTTACATAACACTTGGAATTACATGTGGTGTGTTGACATACCAAAATGAAACAAAATACAGTAAAACCTCTATGCATCGTTTTTCAGGGGGATGGAAAACAAAAACGATACATACGGTAAAACGATAGTACCGGGAAACCATAAAAAATTGTAGATAAGAACAATTTAATTATTATTATTATTATTACTTCTTGCTGAAAAAATCTTTCATTGAAGTTTGTTTTGTGCAAACTTTACTCCTCAATTCAAAGTACGATTTTTCAAGGCCTAGAACACTTTCACGATCACTGTCACTCGTGCTGTGTGCATAAAAGAAAGATTTTACTTTCATCAGCGCTTCATGCGTCTCAGCAAAGCTCGGCACAACTTCGGGTTTGCCATCATCATCTTCTCCTCCTTCTTCCACGAGGCTCACGCACAGCTCCTGCACTGTTTCTACACCACTGGTTGCCACGTGACTGTCCACAGTGACGTAGTCCTCGAATTTATCTCTGCTCATGCACTGAACTTTTCCCAGTCTTGGCGGAAATCGTCGTCATCGTTGATCAATACGACGTCACTATCGCCTGAAGATTGTGCCTGCACGTAACCAGCTTTCCGAAAACAATTTTCGATTGTCTGCTGGGTTACTGTAGTACTGTAGTTACAGTGTAGTGCAAAGCTTCCAACACGTTTATCTTCTTTTTTGTATCTTTGCATGCATCCATTAAGCAAACAGCTGTTTGCACGAGGCGTTTTCTATAAAGCTGCTTATAACACTTTATTACCCCTAAATCAAGGGGCTGGAGCACACTTGTACAATTTGCCGGGTACCGTATGACTTTTACATTTCTTAGAAACGATGTATACTTTGGATGTATGGCACAATTGTTCACAAAGAGCAGAATGTTCCTGTTTTGCGCACCCATACTTGCGTCTAATGAACGCAGAAATGAAGAAAAAATGTCTGTGGTCATCCACGCTTTATTGTTCGCGTGGTATTTGGCGGGTAATTATTTTACACTCTTGAAACATCGCAGTTTCGGAGATTTTCCGATAACAATCTGCACTTTTTTCCACTTCCATTACTGTTAACACAAAGTAAAACAGTAAGGCTGTCTTTACAGTTTTTCCCGCCATGACAAGACTCTCCTTTGAGAGCCAAGGTTTTATCAGGAAGCACGTTGTAGAAGAGCCCCGTCTCATCCGCGTTGTAAATATTACGTTGTTCGTTGCCCTCCAACAAAGATGGGAATCTTTCCAGCACACGTTTCCGTGCTTTCGCTGACCACTGCCGCACTTTCTCCGGCTAACTTGTATACTAGGCCATGCCGGTCCTTAAACCTCGCTATCCAGCCGTTGGATGCAGTGAAATTTTCTATATTCAGCTGCGCTTCAATCATCTTCGCCTTTCCACGAAGAATGGTTCAATCAACTGGAATATTCGACTCCCGTGCCTGCTGGTACCACGTGAAGAGTACACTTTCCAACTCGCCGAATGTCGACTCCCTCCCTGTTTTCCTCTTCTTACTGGCGTTACCACATTTTTCTGTCTGCTATCGGATTTCGTCCTTCTTTGCGAATATGGAATTTAGTGTGCTTGGAGCCAACCCAAGGCGTTTGGCAATGTCGACACGTTTCTCTCCAGGATTCTTCTCCACATCTTCTACTATTTTCAATCGCTGTTGCAGAGTTCTCACTTCCTTTTTAGGTTGGGACATGGTCCACGGATTTTAAAATAAATAACAGGAATAAAATATAATGAAGTAATAAGTAAAGTAATAATGTCAAAAATAAAATATTATACGAAAAGGATAATAAACAATGGAAATGGTTAAACCAGGGTAACTGATGAAACTATGAAGCACACCAGAACGCACAGAAACACTTGCAATGAAGTAAAGCTCGACAACAGTGTAGCCAAGTCTTCATCTAGTCCAAAGAAAAGGATGGACAGCAAAGAGTACAGAATGCACTTCCGTACTTCTTGATGGAGCCAATGCAGGCGGCACTAAGAAAACAATACACGCGCGCGCAGCGCACTAAATCATCGTTTCAAATTTAAAAAAACTATCCGTGTGGGAAAATGTTGCGTCAGGACCGTGATTTTTCAACGATCAATGCGATAAAACAACAGTCCGAAGGCGGGGAAAAATAGTGTTATTTATAGGGGTCTAGTTCCGGGACCAAATAAGGCAGACGATATATGCGGGAAAACGACGATAACGGGAACGATGCAACGAGGTTCCAGTGTACTATATCTTAATTGTTGAAAGAGGATATTCAAGATAAATGAATGCACAGTCCTATGGAATAACTAACTGTGTAGATATTGGGACACTAAGTTCAAAGTAGGAGGTACGGTAGATATTTAATATGGAAAGGTATTCTATAAATTTTTAGCAGTGTTGCAGTTATGCAAAACCACCAAGTTTAGATCTCCCATTAATTATGCATTCTTGAAAATCCATTAACTTTTATCTGCCAGGTTTAAATGCCCACAATATTACACAATGGCCACAGTTTTTCATGCTGGGCATGGCAGTTTTAAGTTTCTGGTACACAGCAATTGACACAATATATTATATAAATTACAGTTTTAAAGTTATGAGTTCCGAATAAGTAGTGGGTTTTAAGAAAAAATCTGTTTGCTTATACATAAATTTGTGAATATTGTGTGTCAGTCATTATTAGATTGAATCTTTCTCCATTTATTTGCATTAATTTTTTACGCTTTGTCTTCAGTCTTCACAAGAAAGTTGCACTTCTCACAGGGAATGAACTGTGGTTTTCCAGTACAAATTCAGATAGTATACTCTCTGAACTAGATAAGTGCTCTAAATTGGTGCAACAGAGGATGAAAGCTAGAATGCAGAAGTTGCAGGTTTAGTCCCAAAATACTTGGAAAGAGATGTGTTGGTCTAGACTGTGAAATTAGCCGAACTTTTATGGTGAAAAACAGAACATCAAAAATACAAGGTTGGTGACATGAAATCAAGCAGTAAAAGCTGAATCTGTCATCTTCACCTTCGAGCAGAATCGTTGAGAAGCCAGAAGTAGTTGCTTAGCTGATGAAGGCACTCATCATTGTAATTCGATGGTTTGTTTTCATGTTCATAAAAGTGTACTGTTTATACTCTCATGACCGAAATGAATCCGTTGTGGTTTTATCCTCGCAGGCATTCAAGTATGTGTTTGTTTATATTCCTGCATTTTCCATTAGGTCTTTTCCATTGAGGATCTCCATCAAAATATTATATGAATACTTTGTCTCTTCTATGTGTGCTACATGTCTTATCCATGTAATCTAGATTTTACCAGCGTAACAGTAGTGAAGGGTACAAATTATGATTCTCCATATTATGCAGTTTTCTTTGGTCTCTTCTTAAGTCCAGATATTCTGCTTACTGCTTTTTATGCAATGCCCTCAATCTATGTTCCTTCTGTAAGGAGAAGATGTAATCACATAACCATAAGAATAAAGGAAAATATGAGCAATAATGCAGTATTTTAGTCTGGAGAGGTGAAGGAAAGAATCATGTGTGACCTGGGCATAGATGGGAGGATACCATTAAAATGGATGAAGATTTAAGTCTTGTGGGATGTTACAGAAGATTTGAATCTACAGCAATACTAATGTGAGAACCAGAAGCCTCACATTAAATGGATCTTTCAGCAATAGAATATAATGTTATGGATTAGACTGATCTAACTCAGGAAACAGATGAGTGACAGAATCTTGTGACCAAGTTACTCTTTTGGGTGTCAGCATTTTTCTGAGAGATGCCAAAAAAGTCTCTTAAGAATGGCCAGAGTCTTACTGCAAGACAGTTTGTAATTCGGCTGTTGTAGCCTCAAGAAAAATCCAGTAAATGGAATTGGTTCTGCGTTTGGGATATTAGAGTGCAAGCAACTTTTATTGGACATTAAAAGACTAATATTATGGCCAGTACATACTATTATTTATTGCATGATGGCCTGCACTTTAATGGAAAAATAAATTGGGACTTCTCAGATATATTTTTGCTTTTTACCTGTGACAGTGAAGGGTTAATGGAGAAGTAAGACTCCGCAGTAATTAGGAAATTTCTTGACTACCTGAGCAAGTATTAGCTAATGAAGAAAGATTCCGTTCCATGGAATTGGTTAGGAGAAACACTCAACAAATTTACTTTGTTAATTAAGATTTCTGCATGTAAGATGTCTAGTAGTGTTTTTGTTGGTCACCATTTTTCTGGTGTACATCAAGTCATGATCCATGACAAAAAGCTTTAACCATCAGCCTCGTAACAGGACAGCAGATCTGAACTCGCCTCTTTCTGCACTGTTTTGTCAGGCTTCACTGAATCCAATAACTCACACTTTTGAATATCCTCGTATATTCACTGTGTGAATTTTGTGTAGACACTGTATGATATTCAGTATTTTGCTCAGAACTTGTGAGGGAGTTTCATGCAGATGCTTACGTGCTGTTCATTGGTACCAGTCAGTTATTGCTGTTGTTCAGGTCTCAGAATGGGTCCATTTCATTCAAAATCAATCACTTACTGGATGTACTCAATTAAGTATGTACTGAAAATGCATTAGATACAACTTTGGTTCACCACTATTGCCCACTTCTACTTAGGTCTGCAGCAACCAGTTGTTCTCATACTGAGTGTGTGTATGTAACTTATTGTCAACAGTGCTTGTGTAAATACTGAAAACAGTGCCAGCAGCAATGTGATATCTCAGTAAGTGTGATTGTTGTTTTAATGGGATAAGTACTACACTTTCTGTTGGAGCCTTTTAAAATACCGAAAATAGTAGATTAACCCCCATGAACTGCCATTAAAAGTTCCTTTTCAGATCTAAAAAATTTGGGGGTGCCAGGTTGGGGACCACTCTTCCAGTCACTCGAGATTCAGCCTCTACTTATTGAAGTATAATCCTGGAGGGGGGGGGGGACATATCTTTATGAAACGCTTTTATAAAACCAGTTTTCTTCTTACGAATAGCCAGGCATATACAAGGCGTATCTAACATGTTTTGACAAATTTCAAGAGTGAGTTCTTTGCATCAAAACAAAGAAGTTCATATAAACATAGTCAGGAAATGAGTGGTTTTTGAGTTTAATTGAAAGATTACATTCAACAATAAATACCTTAACTTTGTAATATTTTAATTAGAACAGAAAAAACACATTTACAATACACATTCCCAAATAATAACTGTTGAATTCTTATTGTTTGTCAAGTTACAGTTCGTAAAAAATGCTCAAAATGTCCTCCACCTGAATTAATCCATGCATGGACATGTCTTATCATGGATTATCATATGCTTTCAAAGGTCCTGGGGTGGTTGTGAATGGCTTCACAGGCATAAAAAAGTGCTTTGGGGAAGTGTCTCTTCATTTTCAGTTGGAGCTGCATTCACAGATAAAAATCGAAACGATTGAAGTCAGGCGAACTTGAGTGGCCATGCAACTGGTCCTGCTCTATCCACTTGTCATGATAGGTATTACTGAGTAATCTCACACAGTTCGGCTAAAATGTGCTGGAACTCCGTTGTGCATAAACCACACTCTTACTCCCAACATGTTTTTGGACTACCTCGAAAATTATGCGTTTGTGGAGATATATTTATATGAAATTATTTTCTTGTTTTGGTGTGGGGAACTCACTCTGGCATTGTGTCCAAGCATTTTAGATACACTCTGTATTTTATCAGACAGTAATTGCTTTAACAGTTGATTTATATTATTGATGAAGTATTCACATAGTAACAATAATATACTAACAACCACATAAATTTTCTTCCCCCCCCCCCCCCCCCCCTGCAGATGTACACAGGATCATTGTTTGTGAAACTGAGTCCTACGCTTGAAGTACTGAAGGTGGTTGAGAATTCTACTGAAAATTTATTACCAAGTGACGTGTATAATGCCTATAAACGGGAGGAGTTCGAAATCAAGTTTGTGGCTGTTGGTGTGTCATCTGGATCAGCCAGCTTTAAAGTATGGCCATGTAAGTAGAAGAATCTTGCATTTTATGCATTTTTAAATATACTAATGAAATTTAATTGCTAGGTATGATGTTTGATGATTGGCATATACATACATACATATATACATATTCATTTCTTAAATCCAACAAAACCATCGTATGACAGTTGGATATGAAACAAGTCACAAACACAATAACAGCACAAACACGCAGCTCAGAAACAATACAAATACAATTACAATAAGAACAAATGTAAAATATAAATAAAAGAATTTGAAAATGTTTACAACTTACACACATTTGCTATAAAAATATTTGCACTAGACTAGGGACTAAGAAAATTGAACATTCAACATTACTTATATCAAACTGTTAAGGAGGGGATGTATACCATGTCAAGATCAGATGTATGTGCCAGTTTTGTATTTCTTAGTTCTTGAATGCTGAATTTATTTTGTCATTCTTGTTAATTCCTTGTTAAGAAGAAATGTGCACGTTTCTTGGGGTGGTGGGGGAGTGGGTGAACCCATGAAGCTACCATGCACCTTTTCACCGTTTAGACCTTTCTTAAGCCAATCTTTGATAAATGATTTTCAACTTTATTCCTCAGGAAAATCACTGTCACTATTTTGCAGTTGATTCTTCTTCTTCTTCTTCGCTGGCTCTACAACCCTTGGTGGGTTTTGGCCTCATTGACAACTGCCCTCCATACTTCTCTATCGGCTGCTTTTATCCTCCGTCCTCTGATTCCCATTGTCGCCAAGTCCGTCATCACATCTTCTATCCACCTTCTCCTAGGACGTCCCCTTCTTCTTCTATTATCAAGTCTTCCTTTCAGCATTCTTTTTGGAATCTGTGTTTCTGGCATTCGTTCTACGTGGCCCAGCCACCTTAGTCTCTGTGCCTTGATAAATCTCACTATGTCCTGACCCTCTATCAATCTGTCAAGCTCCTGGTTATATCTTATTCTCCAGCCATTTGTATCTTGGACCGGTCCGAATATTCTTTGTAATATTTTTCTCTCAAAACATCTCAGTCCCTTCTTCTCTCCAGTTTTTAATGTCCAAGTTTCCGATCCATATGTGACGACTGGTCGCACTAGTGTTCTGTATATTTTAACTTTAGTATTCCTTGTTAGTAGCTTGCTTTTAAAAAGTTTTAAGTTAGCAAAATATGCTTTATTTCCATTCTGTATCCTATCCTTGATACAGTCACTTATTTCATTTTGGCTGTTAACCAGGGCTCCCAGATATCTGAACTGACTCACTCCTTCAAATGTCCTATTACCTATGTTAATGTTTTGCGGTGTTCTTGATGTGGACAAGACCATATATTTCGTTTTCCCTTCGTTCACCACTAGACCATACCTTTTGGCTTCCTTTTCCAATTCTAAATATATTTGTTTAAGAGTTGATATATTCCTGGTAACAATGACTATGTCATCTGCGTATGCACAAATTTGGCTAGATTTAAAGTATATTGTTCCTTTTTGATTTATTTTGTTAACAACTTGATGTAGGACAAGATTGAAGAGTACTGTTGATGATCCATCCCCCTGCTTTACACCTGCATTGAATGTAAATGCGTTGCTCAACTTATTTCCTATTTTAACTTGTGCTTTGGTGTTTTCCATAGTCATTCGTACCATTCTAATTAATTTTCCAGGAACATTCATTTCCTTTAAGGCCTTGTATAATTCATCTCTGCATAAACTATCAAATGCCTGTTTAAAGTCTATATATAACATGTGTAAATCAAGTTCATGTTCATAAAACTTTTCCATCATTTGCCTAATTATAAAGATTTGGTCCGTTGTGCTTCTCTGGGGTCAAAATCCACATTGATATTCCTCTAGCAAATCCTCTGAGTACTTCTTCATTCTTTCGTTCAGGATGCTGGACATTACCTTGTACACTACATTGAGTAGTGTAATGCCTCTATAGTTTTCACATGCCAGCTTATCACCTTTTTTGAAAATGGGACATATCATACCCATTTTCCAGCTTTCTGGCATGGTTTCCTCATCCCATATTCTATATATCAGTCTGTGTATAGCATTCTCCAATTCTTCTCCTCCATATTTGATCGTCTCTGCCACTATGCCATCTTCCCCCGGCACCTTATTATTTTTCATCTTTTTAATTGCCTCTGCTACTTCCTGTCTTGTAGGATTCATCAGATTTTCTACTATCTGTCCATCTGATGGGTTAGAGCAGTCTAACTGTCCATTCCCAGGAACTGTGCTTTTATTGAGGAGGTCACTAAAGTGTTCTGCCCATCTGTCCAATATTACTTTTTCTTCTCCCAGCACTTTCCCATGCTTATCTCTACATCTTCTTTCTCTAGGTTGAAATTCTTTTCTGATTCTATCCATAGCTGAATAGAATTTTTTGATTTCACTCCCTTGATTTAATATCTCTATTTCTTCTATTTCTTCCTTTAGTCTTTCTTTTTTCTTTCTTTTACATATTCTATTGGCTTTCAATCTTAGTTGTTTATATTTTTCGCAATTCCCTGTTGTTTCTCTCTATATTATCTTCTCCCTTGCCTTATTTTTTTCGTCTATGGCCTCTCTGCACTCTTGATCAAACCATTCATTTCTTACTAGTCTTTTCTCTCCTATCTTCTCTCCTGCTGTTTTTCCCACTACTTCCTCTATTCGCTTCCATTCCCCTTCAATACTTTCTCCTTCTTCTTTCTCTTCTAATTTACTTTGTATTTCTCTTTGGTACTGTTGTTTTAGATCTTCATCCTTCAACCTTTCCAGATGCCATCTCTTTCTCCTTATTGTGTGCGCCGATTGTGTCTTCGTTACTTTCTCTCTGACCGTTGTCCTCGCCAAATAATGGTCAGTATCACAATTCGGTCCCCTATAGCTGCGCACATCCGTGATGGAAGAGGAGTGTCTTGCAGTTATAAGTACATGATCTATCTGGTTCAATGTTCCAGCATCTGGTGACTTCCATGTTGTTAAATGTATCTTTTTGTGTGGGAAGCATGTACTTTTAATAACCAAGTTATTTCTCATTGCGAACTGTCTTAATCTCACACCGTTTTCACTACTAGTTTCATGAAGTGAGTATTTACCCACAACCGATCCTAGAGAGTTTTCCTTCCCCATTTTAGCATTAAAGTCGCCCATAAGTATTAACATATCGTATTTCTGTATCTTCCAACAAGTTTGTTCTAGAAGGTCGTAAAATTCTTCTTTTTCTTCTTCTTCCTTTTCTTCGGTGGGTGCATGTGCTGATATTATTGATATGTTTCTGAACTTCCCTCTTATCCGTAGCTTACAGATCCTCTCATTAACTGCCTCAAATTCCAATATGCTCTTTCGTGTTCTTCTTGGTACTATGAACCCAGTTCCGTATAGGCCAGTTCTCCTTTTAGGTCCGCTATAGAATAGGGAGTATTCTTGTTTATCTATCTGACCTTGTCCTTGCCATCGTATTTCTTGTAGTGCTACCACATCCAGTTTATATTTAACAACTTCATTTCCTATTTCGGTCATCTTTCCCGGTCTTAACATGGTTCTCACATTCCAAGTTGCTAGAGATATATCATTTTTCCGTATTCTTTGTCCTGTTCCTTGCCCATATCTTAATCCAGTAGATCCATCTATCCGAGGCTGTTGTCTTTGTTTCGTAACGATTTGTGTTTTACGGGGTGAGGTTGTTAGCCTCACGCCCAACCCCCAACCTGGAGGACCAGGGTATTTCTCTTTGTCTGGTCCCTACCCGTATTGACCTGTCCGGTTTGGGAAGCCCTACCGGTAGCTAGGCTACCGCCGGCATAGCTCTCAGGGTTATCAGGACACGCAAGCCCCCCACCACATCAAGGTGGAAATACCTCCGGGGGGGTTTTGCAGTTGATTAGTTCCTTTCTATGTATTTATTTATTTATTATCATATATTCTAGAGATTAATAGGTAACAAACCATTAGATGTAGAATTTGTCATTATATAGCAACATATAATGGGGTTCTATATCAAGATAAATACAGAACGAGTCATTGTATACATAAAAATGGGCTCTCATAAAACTTTCACATATTGCTTCATAAAATAAACAATTTCAATATACAAACAAAAAATGTCAGCATTACAGAACTTGAAGGAATGAAAAATCAAATCCATTTTTTTAATAGAACAATGTGTACATTACAACAACTTGAGAAAATCCACAACAACCTTTTTTATGCTAAAATTTAATTTAATAAACAACAAAAATTCGTTTATATCAAATTCGTCATATGTATTAAACCGTATATCTACAATACCGTAAAATAGACAAGATTCATATTAAACAGAGTATGCCTAATAATATCACGTTATATTCACCGTGCATCATGATAACAAATCAAAAGTTTAAAAGCCAACATATGCACTATATTCTTACAGGTAAGTCATTTACCTCATACATCAACATAAAACAATTTGTTTTATGTTGATGTATGAGGTGCTTATAATTGAACTAATGGATGTCGAGCATATGTAGAACTTTGACCCCCTGAAGATGGCTTGTTGAAGCCGAAACACATGTAGGGGTAAATGACTTACTTGTAAGAATATAGTGCATATGTTGGTTTTTAAACTTTTGATGCCTAATAATAGTTCATTATGTACAAATTAGTTTTCTTTGTAATTATAATATTCGTCAAATGTATAAAATGAATGTTGATAAAGAAAACCTTTCAGAGATGATTTAAATTTTTTGTTATTGTGAGATAGATCCTTTATTTGACAAGGTAGACTGTATACCTTAATGCCATAATAATAAGGTCCATTCTGATAAATAGATAAATGTGACAAGTGTTGATAGAGGTTGGAGTTATTTCTAGAATTGATGCTATGTATCTCGGAATTTATCTTAAAATATGTTTATTGTTAACCACAAAAAGTACAAGCAACAGTGTATATTGAGATCATAGTGGTAAAACTTTTAATATTGTAAAGAGTTCTCTACAAGAATCTCTGGCTCCAGTGCCCATTATATGTAAATCATTGAAGAAAATCTACATTCAAAATGGTAATGTAAATGATTGAAGAATATCCACATTCACAATCGTAAGTAGTGCTAGATACCAAGAGAAATTTTACAATTTTATCGGAAGTGAGCACATATTCCTTTCATCTTGCCAACCAAAACTCTGCCAAATCAATCTTCTTGAAAATGTGTTGGAAACTCGCATTACAGGAAAGCTCTATCACTTCATCTTTTTTTTTTTTGTTTTTAACGATTCTGGTAGGATGTCTGCCCTATAAAAGGGATCCTTGATCCAGTGTTCTGATATCAGATTTTCTAGAAAGCACTCCTTGATATCTGTGATTAAGTTCGTACAATGTTCAGTACTGTACGCAGTCAACAAATCTTTATTACTGATAAAATAACTTGTCAGTCATGTAGCAACAAGGTTCGATGTTGAGTTGTCATCATCGTTATCATTCTCATCATCATCGTCATCAGGCTAATCTGAGGGTATAAAATTGTAAAATCTAAAATTTTAAGTATAAATATAGATGACATGTTTCTCTTTTTATGGGGTGAGATCTCATTCGTTACACGGTATTGTATTATACATTGCCTTAAACTTCTTTCTATATTTGTTGCATACATTTTTTTCGTATTTTATACCTCATTTTTATTGATTAAAATTGTGATTTTTATTGTTGTAGGTATAATATTTTCTGTGCAGGTTTTCTTTTTTCTTTCTTGGTGAAGTGTGTCGTTTTCTGAATTTCGATATCGTAAGTAGGATAATTCTCAATAATTAAATGAGTGTGGTGTAATAGTTCCTGGAATATCAATTTAAAATTCCATAAAATAAAACTGTCTTAAAACTATGTTAAATTCTGATATTTCTTGTGATATATATTGTAGTTGTGACTGTTCACTGCTGGGAAGGTACCTTCCCAGCAGTGACAGTTAAGCATTGTGACATTGTATAACCTGTTTTCAAAAAGAATCCATCAAGAGTGATAGCTAAAATATACATCACAAGAAATATCAGCATTTAACACGGTTTTGAGAAGATTTTATTTTATGGAGTTTTAACTATTATACTACTCTAATTTACTTACCGAGAGTGATACTACTTATTATATTGACATACAGAAAACAACACTCTTCACAAACAACGAAAAAAGAGAACCAAAAGGAAAGCTATCATATCTACAACAAACAAAAACTCATGATTTTATTCAGTACAAATGAAGTATAGAGCGTTGAAAATTTTTATGCAACAAATATAGACATAAGATTAAGACAATGTGTAATATAGTCCCTTGTAAAGAAAGAGATCCTACTCCATAAAAATAGACATGCGATATCTATATTTATATATATTTATATATATTTATAGTCTTAGATTTCACTTTTTTACCCTCAAATTAACCTGATAATGATGATGATTCAACGTCAAAACATGTCACTACAGTGATTGACAGATTATTTTTACAATATTAAACTTGTGTTGGCTGTAGTAAAACCCTGTTTATTTATTATTATAAGCAGAGTCGGCCTCAGGCCGAATGGACCTGTGGTGGTTTTGAAACCGCCAGCGTTTATTAAAATTTCTTTGGTCAAGTATACAGAGTCTCAATATGAATAAATAGTTTGTAGTTTGTTTGCCACTTGCTTGCTACTGTTGCGGGAAAAGGCGAGGTTGCTGCGGCGTGTGAACCGGTCTCTCCTTCCTCAGTGAGTCGGGAAGTGGAGAGGTTGCTGCGGCGTGTACATCTTGCTCTCCTTCCTCAGTGAGTCGGGAAGTGCTGTTGCGGGAAGTGGAAAGCGGCGAGGTATACCGTGCTCTTCTTCCCGGTTGTGTCGGGACGGCGGTGTGCCGATGATGTCCCGAGAGTTGGCTCGCTGTTGCCGTTCGTAGGCTACACGTCAGTACAGCGAGTGATGTGTGATGTCCGCTAGTTGCCGGCAGAGAAGTCGACCGCTAGGTGGGCTAGTGGAGCGCATAGTGGCGCGGTCCCACCGCACAGTAGGTCAAACTGCAAAAAAGCTGGCCAAATTTCTGACTTTTGCTGGAAACAAATTTCTTTTATTTTTAAACTGTGTTCATAAAAAACAGGGATAGCGTAGTCGGTATAGCGACTCGCTACGAGCTGGACGGTCTGGGGATCGAATCCCGGTGCGGCCGAGATGTTCGGCACCCGACCAGACCGGCACTGGGGCCTACCCAGTCTCCTGTACAATGGGTACCGGGTCTTTCCCGGGGGTAAAGTGGCCGGGGCGTGGCTTTGACCACCCACCCCCATCTAGCACCGAGGTTAATGAAAGAGTAGTGCTATACCTCTACTCCCCCTCTGGGCCTTCATGGCCTGTTCTAGGGAGAACTTTACCTTTATTCATAAAAAACACAAAATATAAAAGTACTTACTCTGAATGAAACTAATTAAAAGATTCTTCGCTAGTGGCATCAGAATCATCATCTGTGGCAGCAGTGTCGGAGCTACTCAAATCTTCCCATTCTTTCGGAATATGTTTTCGTAGCCTTTTTGGGCAGTTTTCTCAAACTCGAGATAAGTGGATCCGAGGAAACAAGAAGTAAATTAAAAACGTGTTCATTCGTTGATGATCGAGACATTTTTCTCGAATGACTTTGTCTGAAGGACTTGAGATCCTTGTTTCTAGATTCCTCGGCTTCCTCGGACAATTGCCCAATAGGCAAAATGGCCCCAGAAATAATATCGGCTGCATGGACCAGTACTTTATGAACGTTGACTGGCACGTAGGACCATGGATGTGCTTGAACAAATAATTTAGCCGTGTCTTTTGTATACTTGTCGAATTCTTCGGTGTTAATTTCAAATCCTGATGAAATACTCTGCAGAATTACATAGAATCTGCGAACAAGATCTTCGTTGACACCAGTAATTCTATCAGATTCTCGATAATTTTTAAAAAACCTTCTAGCTGTATTCCCGTCGTTTGTCGTTCCGCTTTTGCCAGGCTTAGCTTTATCGACCAGAAGACCCATTTCATTTTTGAAGAGATCTTGAATAGCTTGTTTTTTATTTTGTACCTTTCGTTGGTCTTCTTCTCCTCTTGCTTGCCATTTCTTTATTTCTAAATGGTATGAGATGTGAAGCAAACATTCGAAAAACCGAATCCATGCATGTAGTGTAGATAGCCCGAATTTGTAGGATGTTACGTCGACATATCTTTCAACAATTTCATCGACACGATTCATCTGTTTTGGTGCAGCGCCACACAAATAGCAAACTTGGGCAGAAGTTGTTGAAGTGCCCACGTTACAAATTTTGCCATCTGTCATTGTTACCACCATGTTATGACTCACAGATACGACACTATTTTGTTCCTCCAAAGTTATCACTGTTGTTTCAAGCTTTTTATGCGTTCTTCAACAATTGATATTCTTCGCTAACTCAGCTGTTTCTTTCTTAAACTGCATCCGGATCGGACGACAGTACCTCACCGAAGAAGGCCTAGGATTTTGCAAAAGAATAATTTTATCTCTAGACATTTTTGTTGAATACAACTATAGAGGAACTACAGATGTGATAAAAATATCGCTGTGACTAACACCTTCCAGTGACCGTTGCTTGTATTCGCTGTGTCCAGTGCTTCCATCGCAACCCCATTTTGAAATGAGAACAAATTCTTCCGAAGTATCGTCCAGAACAATATCTATGACATTTTTTTGAGCCGTGATAATTCTTGAAGCTGTTTTAACCAGTAGGGCTTGCAGATTCACTTCTACTAAAGATTCCTGGATGAGTATTTTATCCTTAGGAGGATAACATTCTTCTTTAGCAGCTTTAATTACGTGGTAACTGGGGTAGATGTTGCAGTTCTTCATTTTTGGTTGGATGGGGTTGAGGGTTTTACTACCCGCCCCCCTCGCAACACATGAGACCATTCAGGGCCTAAGCTCTTCTGTTCCACAGAAGGCTCGGCGCGGGTCGCTTGCGCTGAAGCCGAACGACCGATTGCACCGTTCGTGTGGACGCGAGGAGCTGGCGTCCGCTTTGTAAGCGCGGCCTTATCCTCCTTCCACTGTCCACAGCCCCTGTAATTTGCTGTGTGGTTACCCCCGCAGCTGCGGCATTTAAGCTGCTGCCTTGGGGTAGAGCACTCCCCGGAGGGGTGCGGCTCACCACAGGCAACACACCGGGGTGTGTATCCGCAGTTACGCTGCGTGTGGCCGAAGCGTTGGCAGCGCTTGCATTGAAGCGGGGCCTTAGGGGCCACGTATGTCTCTACACAGACTCTTAAGCCGCAGAGTTCGGAGAGGGATCGCACCTTCTGCACCTCTGGGCTTCTAACCACCGACACCACGAAATGTAGAGTGGGGGGTTGATCGCGTGCGGCGTCCTGACCGCGGCGCCCAGAGCGGAGCTTCATGACGCCCTGGACACGGATTCACAGGGCCTCAAGCTCCTCCCGGACGACGCTCTCAGGCATCTGTCTGCCAAGGTTTTTCACCAGCAGACGTACACAACGATCCTCCGGGAGAGAGGAAGTGTGAAAAGTCACACCCTTGCTCCCGTCAAGGGATCGGAGGGCACTGACTATGGCTCTGAACCCGTCGGCAGTCCCCGGCACGATCATTAATTTTTCGCCCTTCATCTGGGCGGACAGACTACTGGGACATAGAGTCCTTAGCCACGCGAGAAAGCCGCGCGTGTTGGTGACTCCTGTTACGAAAACAGGACTCTTGTTGGGCCGCTCCCCTGCGGGAACGGCCCCAGCCTCAGTGGTGCCAGCTGGCATGCTGCCCAGAGGCCCGGACATGTCGACAGACATGCGCCTCTTGTCTGTCTCGGAAGAGGCAGCAGGTTCGGAAGAGTCCGGACCAATGGCTATGGGCTTGGGCTGCCCACTCGGTGGGTTGGTATCCCCGGCTAACACTGCAGCGTACGCTAGCTTACCTGCCGTGTCTCCTTGCTGCCGGCTGGTCGAAAGTGTAGCCGGTGTGTCGGGCGCTGGGCGTCTAGCGTCCGGGGTGGTCAGGCCGTCCGAGCAAGAAAGCTCAGCCTTCCTTTTCCCCGCGATGGACTGCGGTCCCTTCCACGATGGTGGCACGATCCTGGCCCCGGTGGTAGTGGCATGACACTTGGAAAGCGCCACTAAAGACGTTTTGGCCGTGCAGCACGCAGCGGCCTTCGCAGTTTTCTTGGCGGCAAGGGCTTTCCTCAGCTCTCGCAAGAGGACAGGTTTGCCCTGCACCGATGATACAGCCTTCACAAGGGCTAGTTCCTCCTGCTTCAGCATTGAGCTTGCAGCAGGGGGCACCTTACACCTTGTAACGCTGCTCCGCTTCCCAGAGAAGTAGAGACAGCACGTTGGCGAGCTCTGTTTCCTCACTCGCTTCTTCTTGCAGTGGCTACCGCTTCTTGCTAGGCTCGGTCTCTTGAAACGTCTTTACTCGTCTGCAGCTCAGACCGGAATCTGCATCTGATCCACCACCTTTCCCATATCTACTGACTAGATTTGGGCTGATATTTATACCGGCCAGCGCCGGGCTGATGTGCCGTGATTGGCTGTTTGACGTAGGCGGGTACGGCCAAGCCGGAGTAGCTCTCCTGTTGAGGCGAGGGCCGTTTAGCATGTAGCTGTTCTGGTGTCGCTTGTTAGGAGTGGTGGGAGAATTCCCACAAACCAATTTGACACAATCGGGTCCAACGCTTATGGTGCCGCATACTCGTGGGGGAAATTAAATAAGTAATATGCCTGATTAAAAGTAAATAAAAAATGATAAAAGAAATGTAACATCTGAAGTTTTTATCGTAACTTGCGTTAGTATAACAAACAACCACAACGTTAGTCTTTTTCTTTTTTGCTCTGCACAGTAACTTTTTGGGGCCCGCCACAAGGATTGCAATCAGGCCCCGCATTTACTAAGGCCGGCACTGATTATAAAAAACACAATGGGATGCCGAACATTAAAGTCTCACAATGTTCATTCATATTGGCCGCCAGGCAGCGAACATTCCATTTCATGTAATAACAAAGTAGCTACTGAGTGGGACTTGGGGCCAGAAGCAGCCTCTTGTGTATTACACCACACCTATGCAAGCTAGATCACAATGATTGAGGGACCTGTACTGTGAGACACAAGTGTTACCATAACAATTCTTCCATTAATAAGAGAAACCGTAATGTGTGATCTTGCAGACAAGGTGTGTTTGCTGTATTTTGAAATTACATTCACCATCTAGTGACATAGATCAAAATTAACACATCACTTATTTTTTTAATCTACCATTCAGTGCACTGGGTGGGAGATTAATGCATAGGAGAACAAGTGGAAACTTATGGGAAAGTTTGTTATGTCCAAACTTTCATACCTCGAACTACTGTATGGATTTTGGTGATATGTTATTTGGGTATTTGTAAGCTTTATCGTAGAATTTCCTTTTGGTTTGTGTGGATCAAATTCAGTTCCTCCTTTCCAGGAAGTTCAAATTGATTTATTGTTTTTCTCGCATATCTTATAATACAAAAGCAAAATGTAAAAATGAAATAAAAATATAGTTTCCATAATTGTGTGCAACTTCTGCCAAAATGGAGGAAGCAGGTTCCTCTAAATATTGCTAACAACTTGCAAAACTACATGATGTCATAACCTAGAACATTATAGGTAAACTCAACTTTAACCATTGTGAAAACATCATCTCATGTGAGATATACTGCATTTATTTCATGTTTTTTTTTTATGTCTCTGTTCTACTAGTAAAGAACATCTCATTTTATCTGTGTTTCTGAATCTCAGCTTTCAGGACCTTCAGCTTGTCGGAGTATTCAGGGGTGATGAGTGCTGAAACAGAAGCTAATGGTTCTGTTGTATGTCTGTCATTGACACATTATTTTGAACCAAACTCTGGTGCCAGTATCAAAGTTCTAATGGAAAATGAGCACAAAGTGATTGTTGTCGGAACTGCTACAGCACCACATGGAGATATCCAGGTTGATGATACATTTTTTTCATAAGTAGATACTGTTGCATTTGAATTGTATTGTGTTTGTTGTGTTTGTATAGGTGTACAGTATGTTACCAAGAATCCATCATGGCCTGACTACACTTCAAGCCATCTTCTGCAAGATTTTTTCTGTTATTACCAATTGCTGCATTAATTTAACAGAATGGACTTTCTCTGTGAGAAAAGGGAGTTACCTTCCAGCTTTCCCTCATCTATGTTCCTCAGTATTTGCATTATCACGCATGTAAAGGGATTTTGTGATAGTACATGTTTTTTTCATGAAACAAAGAACTTGTCAACAATGTATGTTTCTACAAATGAGGGAATATTAGATATTCAATCAAGGATCATCAGTACTCTATTCTAAGTTAAGTTTATAATTTTTCAACCCCTTGGCTACTAACATTGTCTTGGAAACGTCGTCAGCCAGAGCGTGCAAAGAGCCAGACCACATCCCTGAGATGGGTTCATTTTTCCGTGAGAATGTATTAATCGTTTAACTTGTAAGTTACAGATGACAGTACTCAATGTTCCTAGGCTTTGTTAGATCTACCTGTGCAACACACATCAATATATGCATTTGATGTCAATTAATTCACTGAAATGACCATAAGTGCACTGCACCTGTTGTCTGCTAGGCAAGATAGCTGTGCTCAGGCGCAAGCATATGAGTTTACAAGAAATAAGTGAATATGTCAAAGTGAAATTAGTGAGTCTTCCAGCAGTTCAGAAGTTGACAATGACAAATTTCAGGAAATGGAGAGCAGTCAAATTTCGTCAGAAAGTGGAAGTGACTTAGATAAAAATGTAACTGTTGTGCAGTCCTCATCTGAAAGTAAGAAAAGTGGTACAGGACCAAATAAAAGTGACTGGGAATGACATGACCGTGACAATCAGCCATGTATGTGAAAATTCAGTTCAGTATCTTCTATTAGCTCAGTAATTTGTCGTACTTTAGGTGACAGTCCTTCTGTAAGAAATGTGCTTTCATATTTTTTAACTGATAAATTTTCGAAAATGGTAACTACAAAAACAAATGTGCCCTCGCTACTATCTTTGCTGTATGTACGATGAGGCTGATTGTGCGACGGTCAATGCATTTTGTAGCTTTTGACCTCTTCTTTACGGCTATTATTATAACTTCGGTGAAATCATTTGGCCACTCTCCATTTTCATGTGTTTTTGATCAGTTGTACCAATAGTTTGAAACCATCTTCTCCCAGCAATTTGAGTACATCCCCAGGTACATCATCATCTCTTCGTATTCCTCATCTTGATAGCTTTCTCCTCTTCAGATATAATGGCCTTTCTTGTATGCGTCTACTTTCCCTTCTGGTTAGACTTCTAGGTTTTCTGGTTGATAAGCTTATTCATAGAGCTCTGTATTATAATTTCCCCAAATTTTCACAAGACTGTGACAGTACATACTGCCTCCATACTTCAAAACGTTGGACTTCTACCAGCCTACAGAGCATCACATCCTAGAAAGCAGTATTCCTCACATTTGTTATATTGAATGTCCATGACATGATTAAACTAATAAAGGAGGTACTGCTAAGCCTGCCATAGTCTGATCTGCTTAGAGGTTGGCTTTTTATTGCACGTAATTCTTGCCACTCTTGTAAGACTTAATGAAACTCAATGCCATTTGCAAAATGTGTAGAATTACACTTGGTATTAAGATGCTTAGTTTGGTTTGTTAACAAAATATTACAAACAAAAACAGAATGTGTGATGTTGCAGACTGCAGAATCAGTCTAGTTCAATAGCAGCTTTGCTGTTGCAAAAAAATTGAAACAGTCCACTTTTAAAAACTGATGTTCTAGGCACATGGGATAGGTAAGGAAGAGGGCATATAAGAAAGTGAAGTAAGATTCAGTGAATTTGTCTTTAATAAATGACATACTTGTGCAGTGTAACATGTAAGAAGTGTGTTTTTTTCAGGTGGCATCTATGACTACACAACAGTTTATTTTGGAACTTGAACCGGATGAATGGACACACTTCACATACAAAATACAAGCAAAAAGATACTCATATTCTGAAACTGTGCTGATCAATGATGTAAGAGAATGCCATGATACAGGTAATTAATATATTTCTATATCACACAAAAGCAGGCCTGTCATACTCAAAAAAATAGGTGGTGGGCCAAGTCCGAAATCCAACTTGACGTCTTGAGCTGTGACAGTTAATGTCACATTTCCAAGTTATTTTTATTTGTAAATTTCTCAGTGTAGAAAAATTCAGGAACTTAAAATACTCCTTGTCTTTAATTATACAAGATTTCTTGGGTGATTATGCAAATGATAATTTCATGTCTTTGGAAAGTTATTTAAATACTGGCTATACATACATACATACATGTGTGTATGTGTAAGAGTGTTTGTGCTTTCATGTGTGTGTATGTACGTACAGATGGACGTACAAAGCCTAAAAATAGGATGGAGTGCCATTGGCACACAAGTCTGTGACAGCAAAAATTTTTTCAATATTGCATAACATTGTTTACTGTTGTGTTCTGAAAGGACAGTAAAACTTTATAAATATAAAAACATGAGCGAGCCACCTCATAAAGCTCTGCATGTCACATATTTGATGGGCCTGCACTAAAGATAGTTCAAAAATAAATTTCTCTAGTAGATCTTTGGTTACTCTACATTCTTTGTGTGTGACGTTATGTTTTTCAGAGTTTCCGAATATCAGAACAGTTGGTGAAAGAGGAACAACTGAAATACATGTCATGACAAATGCTCGAGGGTTGCCTATTCTTTTGCACAATAACACAACCATAAGTAAGTATCACCATATGCTTAAAGGATAGCCTTGCATAAATACACCACAATATCACCAAATGCTAATAAAGATATGGTATAATACAGATTTTGATTAATATTCCTCATGGGGAATATTGCATTTGAACAGTAAACTGAATAAAACTTTATATGGAATATATTTATCTCTGAGACCGTGAAATTGGGTCTCACTGAAATTTTACACTTACTGATAATTTCATCTATAAATATTACACCCTACTCTAATTAATGTTGGTAGGCTCCTATGTTGGAGTTAATATGGAAGAATGTATTCCTTTGGATGGAGGCTGCAACTGGACTGTAAGTACTGGTGACTGGGCCAGTGTATCACTTGCAACAGAAGAATTTCCACCACTGCAACTGTCAGGTAGAGAAATTATTTTATCTTTATATTCAGGTAGCATGAGGCATTTTGGGCATTCTTTCTGTCTTCTGAATTTAAAATTTAATTTTGTGGGCTCAAGATATATACACAGAGTTTCAGAAAAAGTATTCTATTATGACTGCATATTACATCAGCTGAACAAACCTGTTCATCATTATTATATGAATCTAATCATTAAGTACTGTTCCTGTGAATGCCATGCTGTTCTTGGTCTGTCACTGTTTTTGTCATTCTACATCACATCGTTCCCTTTGTCGGTAACGGAAAACCAACTATGGAAGCCAGTCTCCTTCCATTATTACGTTTTTTTATTCCCCAGATTTTGTTGTAATCCTCTTATTTCGTCAGATGTGCTCTATTTGTAACTTTTAGTGTTCCTATTTATGTCAGAGTTTTTTATGTGATCTAATCTATTTTAAGTCCTGTAGTCACAAAAAAACACATCTCTAGTAGGTACTCAAGTTTCTGGGATTCCTTTTGCTTTAAAATCCAGGTGTCACTACCATAATTAAATGTTGCTCCTGATTTGATGTTATGTAGGCACAGTTGCATATCAGCTGACATACCATTTATTGTATCTTTGTAACTGGTGTCATATGTTTTCACTTCTGAAACAATATTTCCTGAGTAAATAACATCAGATATTTCTTCTGTTACTGTTCCATATACAGCAAAATTCCATCAATCTGACTCACAGGGGACCTAACAGTTGCCAAATTATCAAATATTTCGGATTCTCAGATGGTACCTATACTGACCTAAGTTCTTACAGGTAATTTTTTGTTACTGCTCCTGTACTTGGCCTGTACAACTAATCACAGGAGTATTCTATTTGGATATCTCCTTCATGTGCTGGTTCAGAGTCATCAGGATCCTCTTCTGTGTTTCCTGAAGTCTTCTAGCTGAAGAGGTTGATGGAATAGGAGACAAGGGTTCAGACATACCACAACAGTTGATGTACAGACACCCTTGGAGGCCTTTTTTTATCATATCCCTGAGTTCTGCCCGTTTTGTTGATGAAGTTTCTTTTAGGCGAAAAGCAAATTTACAGTCTTTGTAATGCTCTCCTCAAGTGCTGGATTATCAGGATTTCCAAATTCTCAGATGTTGGATTAAAGGAATTTTGCTGTATTTATGTTCTTGCTATTTTAGTATTTGTTCATTCCTATTACTGTAGTTTTGAATGTTGAAAATGTCTTATTTATGTGCAGTTTTGTTAATTTGGTATGTTGTGTTATGACTCTTCTTCAGATTTTGCTATTATTATTTGGTTTCATGCATACAATATTGTTTGACTGATTTTTGTTACATGCCACTTTGATTCAAATTTTTGTAGTCTCCATGTGATTACTGTGTGGTTGATGTATACATTACTGTTAAAGTGTGAAGTCTGTTATTTTATGAAATACATAGTTATTTAAAAGTAATGGGAAGGGACAGTTAACATTTATAATAAGGAACCAGTCAACACTGTACATAGTTACTGTACTACTACTTTTTTCGTGGCTCTACAGTCCGTTGTGAACCTTGGCCTCTTCAACGATTTTCCGCCAGTTGTCTCAATTCTGTGCCAGTACTTTCCAATTCCTGTATCCCATTTTCCATAGATCTTCCTCAACTCCATCGAACCACTTGGTTCTCGGTCGACCACGCCCTCTTTGTCCTCCAGGGTTTCCGCTTAATATCTTTTTAGGTATCTCTGTATCGTCCATCCGTGCCACATGTCCTGCCCATCTCAATCTTAGTGATTTTACTATTCTTCTGATGGGTGGATCTTCATAAATGGAGTACAGCTTGTTATTGTACCTCCTTCTCCATCTTCCTCCTTCACAGATTGGGCCTATTATTCTACGAAGTACCTTCCTCTCGAAGGTATCCAACATTCCAATATCTCTTACTGTTAGTGGCCATGTCTCTGAAGTGTATGTGAGCACCGGTCTTATAAGTGTTCCATAAATAATGAACTTGGTGATACGAGATAGAAACCTTGAGGAAAGCAGTTTTGTTAGTGCGAAGTAGGCTCTTGGCTGCCATTAACCTCTGTTTGATTTCATAAGATGTATCATTTGAGTATGTCACTGTCGATCCCAGATATTTAAACTGTTCAACTCTCTCAAATGTATAATCACCCATGGTTATCGAGGGTGGCATATTCTCCTTACACGCTTTCCCTGAAGCCATGTATTTAGTCTTCGACTGGTTTATGCTCAATCCCATGTTTCTGCTAGCCTGTTCTAAGGCAATAAATGACTCTTCCATCGCCCTTCGGGATCTTGCCACTATATCTATTGTAACCGTACGGACAGGAAATGGGGGAAGAGATGACTTCCAAAGCTGTAAGATATATGTGTGACAGGTCCGTTAGGTGTAACTGGAGTAGTGGTATGGGGGAAACAGAGTTCTGGAGTTGAGGGGCTCTATCCTCGTTTGAGGAGTCAGTCTTTGTTTTTTTTGTCTTTGGGTTGAGAGGAGATGGTCAGTTGGTCCTTGAGTTTGGGGCGAGATGGTCGGTTTTGTTCTGGACTAACTAGTTCAGTAGAGAAATAGTGAATTATATTTGAGTGTATGGTTAACAAGGAAATAAAGAAAGGTACAGCAAGAACGAGTATAAATTCCCCTGGAAGCATCCCCGTAGATTCCCTAGAGTGGAGCTCATGTTTCTGCTGACTATACAGCAGCTAGTCGGTTACAGCAAGAATTTTGGCGCCTGCAACCTGGGGCGATCGAACGGCCTACGGTGAGAAAGGAAAGAATACAACAGAAAACAGCCGAAACAGCAAATATCGCACCGAAGAAGAAGATAAGCCAGCATCCTAGGCCGGTGTAGACAGGGGAAGACTGCGAAAATACCAAGCGACGCAGCAAGCACCGGAGCAGCACGCACGGAAGCAGCCATCGAGGATCCAGGCAGTCGGAGATCCCGTTTATCGCTGTTGGCTACTCCAATCGTGAAATTAAAGTAAGTGGCACAATTACTGGGTTCAGGAGTGCAATATATAGGTACAAAGGAAAATGGCAGAGAAATGTCTCCGTAGTCGGTGTATCGCCACAACTGACATTGAGCAACACGATTCGATAGTGACAATTGTAGACGAGAGGTTAGTTACTGACAGTGAACAGACAAACCAGATTGTTAGCTCAGATCATGTAAGCGCAGTTGTTGATGCCATAAAAGATAGAGCAGCCAAAGATGTAGACAGTGCTAGTCAACAGACAACCATGTCAGCTGTTCAGTTGCAAGATATCCTAGCTAGTGTTAAGCAGGCAATTCAGGCTGAGATAAGCAAACAAACAGAATTGCAAACAGCAGCTCTAGATTTAAAGTTAAATGCAGTTTGTGAGAATCTAAAGTCGGAGCTGAGAAAGGAGAATGAAAAATTAGCTGCTAGTTTAACAAACCAATTCAGGTCAGATAACGAGAAAGTGAGGCAGGAGCTATCTCTAAGATTACAAACAGAAATTCAGAATAGGTCACAAGAAATAAGTGTATTATGGAAAAGTACTGAAACTGAGATTGCTAAAATAAGTAAGAATATTGATGATGTGTGTACTGGTATGGATGAAAGAGTAGCTGCGCATGTCACTAACACCAGGAAAGAATTAGACAGGAACACAAGGGAGGTAAATGACAGATCAAAGGCACTGACCAAGGAGATAAATGAGCATAAGATACAGGCTGATATAACTATAGAAGGTATTAGACAGGAATTGGGAGAGACAAAGGAAGGATTGGACAGGAGTGTAGAAGGCATTGAAAATGAAATTAGGGCAATGTCCGCCGCTTTACAATCTGAGAAACAAAACACTTTTTCGGAATTTCAGAAGGTAAATTTAGCTGTTAGCCGCATTGAGGCAAAGATCACTGCAGGGATAACTGCACAAATTCAATCAGATGTTTGCAACACCCCACACCACACATCGCTTGTCAGGGCTGAGAATATAGATCAGGGCAGCAATAACACAACTGCTTCACCAAGTAGCCACATTGACAACACTAGCTGTGCAGCAAGTATGAGTGTAGTAAATACCTGTAATGTATCTGCATGTAATGGAAGTGTGAATAATGTTCCTGACATGTCTTGTAACAACAATGTAAATGCGTTATCTGTGGCAGTTCCTAATGACTGTGCTGACCTAAATGAACTTAGCTTACCTAAATTTAAGGACAGCGCTAAACAGGTAGTCGTTCATTTCTTACGGGAACTAGACGAGTACTTTACCCTAAAGAAAACGCCCAAAGAACTCAAACTTCCACTTTGCTTAAGAGCCATCGAAGACCCTTTTGCCAAACAGTGGTTCGCGACTGTATACGATACTATTGGATCGTACGAAAACTTCAAGACCGCGTTCGCAAACTTGTTATGGGGACAAACGCGCCAAGCTCAAATTAGGTGCAGCATTTACCAAGACCGCTGGGATAAACATAAGAATGAGACCTACACAGAGCACTATATTCGCTATGCAGGTATGGCATCAATGCTGAATCCAGCAATGTCGGAGGAGGATTTAGTCGGAGCTATGACAAACCATTTTCCGCCAGAGACACAAAACAGCATGATTTGCGGGAACTTAAAGACGACTCAGGACGCCTTGGCGTTTTTGGGGAAAATACAGACATTACAATCTACGCGAGAGCAAAACAGAAGACCGCGACGCGACTATGACGAGCGCGATTCACATAGGAAGCCTCCGCGAGAAAACGCATTTGGCTACGCAAACTGCGAACGTCAGAATAATGCGAAAGTTACAAATTTGAGATACATACGAAGCCCGCAAGATCACAGAGACACTAGGCGTCAGTCACCGCGACGTTTCGGGAGAAACAGAGATTCAAGCGGCTGGGGGAGAAGTAGGCGACAAGAGCAGCATCCTTTAAATCCAAGGGCTCAGGATTTTGAACCCCGCAGAAACAACAGAGACGAAGTGACAAACGTATCTGGTAGGGGGCAGGATCACGGAAATGGAGACGCTTTAAACGCGTAAAGGACGTAAGTGATGGTCGACCTGCGTTCGCATGTGAGACTTCACGTCTAGACCAGCCGCAATACCAAAAATGCCAAATTAACTGCGCAGAAAAGAGCAAAGATTGTAAAAGCCTAATTGAGGAGTTCAATGTGTCAAAATTTTTTGAACAACCTTTTGAAGAAAATGAGTTAGAATTAATTGATGAAGGGAGGTATTCACTATTTATCGCTGAAGATAAATTACAAGGATGTCCGAAGGTAAAGGTCACCATTGGCAATGAGGAAATAACTTCCATTTTAGATACGGGCTGCGAGCTTTGCTTGATGAGCCAGGAATTATACAACAAGCTAAGAGGCAACGGAATGAAAAATTTAGAATTACCGGTGCAAAATATGAATTTGGTAAGTGCATTCAGTGATAAAGCCAGGAAAGTGAGAACACAGGCAATGCTAACTTTGAAGATCGGAGAAGAAACGGTCGATCAGACATTTCTTATAGCTCCAAGACTAATGACACAAGTATTAATTGGTGTTGATTTTTGTGTCAGAAATAAAGTAACCATCAGCTTCCCAGATAACTGTTTTACCATGAAAGTTAAAAATGAGCTAACAAAACACATGTTTCTGCAAGGAAGTGAAGATTTAGCTAATTCACTTGGTGACTCCGCTACAAATTACACTAACAAGGGTGATGTGAGGTTAACATCTGTAGCTTTTCTCCATTCAACTGAAAAGGAAGGTCGGATAACTGGACACGCCATAAATATCCCACAGAGAGGAACTGAAGGCGAAGTTAGTGCATTTAAGGACGGACTGAACCAGGCAGACAACCACACACTTAGAGTTGAGGGTAGCTATTGTAGTATGCAGGCGCGACAGGACGCGTGCAATGTCGTAAATGATTGTCTCGTGGAGTACAAGAACTCTGAGAAATTATTATACAAGAAGGAAAAAGCCATTGTGCTAGAAAACGAGGGTCACATGAGTGACAATATTGAGTTGGGAAGGAGTAAGAATTTGGAAACTCTAAAAGAAGTCAGGTCATGTCTTGCCACCAGTTGTGCCAGAACAGAGACTAACGACATCACGCATGATGCTATATGCAAATCAAATCTATCCGACAGAAGGGATGTAACTTCAGACCAGTTGAAAGCTAAAGTAGATGAGAACGACAATTTATCAGCCTCCCAGAAAGACCAATTATACGCCTTACTGTTAAAGTATAGGAGTCATCTAACAAGACGGCCCGGTAGGTGCAATCAATTTGAATACAAGTTTGAAATGACAGGAGATATACCTAAATCAAGAAGTTCTAGACCGATACCATTTGCACTTAGAGCTCAGGTGAAGGAACAGATACATGAAATGCTAAAAGATGACGTCTTGGAAACATCCTTTTCTGATTATGTAAACCCCCTTACTATCGTTGAAAGGGAAGGAAAAAGCCTTAGGATTTGTATAGATGCACGGAGGGTTAATGCACTTATGATACCAGATAGAGTAAAGGTGGATCCCATGAAGGAACTGCTACAAAGATTCCATGGAGCTAAGTTTATCACAACTATTGACCTCAGCAGTGCTTTCCTTCAGATTCCGTTACACAGATCATCTAGGAAGTGGACCAGTTTTCAGTTTGGAAATCAAGTGTACCAATATAAAGTTGTGCCTTATGGTTTTAAAAATAGTTTGTCAGCTTTCATCCGAGCTTTAGATATGGTACTAGGTGACGATCTGGGCGACAACGTTGTGGCATATGTGGATGACGTAGTCGTACACTCAGTCTGCTTTGAAGATCATTTACGACACCTAGATACAGTGCTGTGGAAACTCACAACAGCAGGGTTCACAATAAATGCAAATAAGTGCAGTTTTTTGTAAACCGCAAATCAAGTTCTTGGGACACGTGATAAGCAGCGAAGCTTTGCTGCCAGACAAAGACCGCATAAAGGCCATTCTCAGTTACCCGCCACCTCGAAACCAGAAGCAACTCAGAAGATTCCTAGGGATATGTAATTTTCACCAGCAGTTTATTCCAAATTACGCACATTTCGTTTCACCATTGCTCATACTATTAAAGAAAGGGCAGAAGTGGAAATGGACCAGCGACCTGCAACAGGCATTTGAAACGCTGCGTGACAAATTCGCCCATAGTATTGAGTTAGTGCACCCTGATAATGAATTAGGATACGTCATTAATACTGACGCAAGTGCGAGAGCCATTTCGGGCGTGCTAATGCAGGAAGACAAAGCGGGGAACTTGAAAATTGTTTCCACAACTTCGCGAGTACTAAATCCCACCGAACAGCGGTACTCCACATGCGAGCAAGAACTATTAGCTATAGTTCATTCACTACAGAAGTTCAGGATCTACGTCTACGGACGGAAAATTAAACTGTATACCGACAACCAAGCACTAACATTCCTTTACCGTTGTGTAATAACTTCAAATCGGGTGGCAAGATGGCTGCTGGCTATTCAGCAGTATGATATCGAAATTTGCCACATCAAAGGGACTCATAATGTATTAGCTGATGTTTTAAGCCGTAATCCGAGTGACTTAAGCGTAGTGGAAACAAAGGAATTGGCAAGACCCAGGATCATCATGGCACATGCTATTGACTTGAAAGTCGACAACAGCATCTGTAAAAACCTGAAGAACCTAGCCATGTTACAGGACACAGACACAAGACTGAAGGCCATAAAGGACAGACTCGATGGAAACAACAGGCCCCCTGAAGCGAAGTTGCAGTTGGAAGGAAACGTCTTGTTCTGTAGAAAGGACAGCACCGAAAACTGGAAGGCAATGATTCCGTCATGTTTAGAACAAAAAGTCATTGAATACACACACAGCAGTCTAGGTCACTTAGGGGTGGACAAGTGCATGAATCAAATTGTACAGTCACTGCATGTGAAAAACCTTGGCAGGAAAATCCGTAAGTTTATCTCTTGCTGCGATCTCTGCCAACGGGCTAAGCATCCAACTCAGTCATATAATGTCGAAGAGAGACACCATCTTCCGATGGAACCTGGGGACCTATGTGCTATTGACTTATACGGTAGCCTACCTACATCCCGAGCAGGAGTGAAATATATTCTCGTGTGTTATGACGTCTTCTCCAAACATGTAAAACTGTACCCACTTAAAGCCGCAACAACTAAGGCATGTCTAAATAAATTAATGAACAGATACTTTGAAGACATAATCAAACCCAAGGTGATCCTTTCTGATAATGGTAGTCAATTTAGGTCACCAAATTGGAAGAAGAAATTGTCAGAACATAAAGTAGAAGTACGCTTTTCACCGGTACGCCACCCACAGAGCAATCCAAGTGAAAGAGTTATGAAGGAACTATCAAAGTTTTGCCGCCTATATTGCCACCAAAACCACAAAAGTTGGGCAGATTTATTGCCGCACATAGAGCAGTGGTTGAATAATACCGTTGCCAGTTCCACTGGTTACACACCGGTCGAGTTAATTTTCGGCGCGGAGAAACCAGACATCTTCGCGAAGTTTTTACCGCAGTTAGTAGATCCGCCAGAGAACGAGAAATTAGCAGCCAAGGTTTTGAAGGCGTATGCTAAAATGAAAGAAAAGGCTTTAAAAAGGGAAAAGCGAAAGAAATTAGGCAACTCCAAATGGAATCCGAAAGTTAATGATAAGGTACTTGTGAGAACCAACCCTACGTCAGACGCCGTAAAAGGAACGACATCGAAATTTATGTTACTGTACGAGGGGCCATTTTTTATTTCAAAGGTGTATCCTCATTCAGCTTATAAGCTAAAGGACGAAGAAGGAAGGGAAAGAGGAAAATTCAGCAAGAAGGCTTTAAAGCCATACAGAGACGATCACAACTTGAGCTAGATACAGATGGAGGAGGACAGGATATGAAGTGGGTCACACCTGTGAGAAGGAATGAGTTATTTTAGTACCTATCAAAATTAAGATATGGATACACAAGGTGACAGGTGAAGTACCATTAGCCAACACCACAGATACGTATAACATTATAAGAATGTGAAATGATAGTTGATTGAACGAGTATGATCAGGACTGTGCGAGTAAAATTCCGCAGTAAACAATTCTTAAAAGTAGAAAAGGAAGGACATTTCTATATGTTAAGAAACTGTTCAGAAATTAGTTGTATGAATAAATGTTAAGTTAATCAATGTTTAAGGATAAGTTATGTAAGGATTAGAGTGTGTGAGAATGTGTGTTTAACATCGTGAAAAGGGAAAACTGGCATCTGTACGTAATTAGTAGACGTGTTGGAAAGCTTGGAGTAGCATTCAGGGAATGTTAGAACGAATATATAAATAAGTGAAAAGAGTATTGCTTTGGGGTAAATTGCAAAGAAACCATGAAATAAAATTAATACAATTTATGTAACCCTAGATGTAGAGAAACTATGTTAATGGAAGAGTTATAGTTATATGACCTCAGATTCATCTCAAATTGCATGTTATTGTCATTATTAATCAGTGATATTTTTGGATATGTCTTTTAGTTTTATTATAATTAATTAAAGTTTTAGTTTTATTATAATAATAATGAGTACAAATGTTCAACCATCATATTAGTTATCCATGTGTAAGCAGAAATTGTATTTAAAAAAAAAAAATGACATAAACAGTCATTATGTTACATGATTTTGTTCCAGAACTAGGGTAAGAGTGTAAAACAAAGGCAAGTGTCCCTCGTTTACAAGGAAAATAGCTGTATGGATAGAGATGTGTGAGTGAAGGAACGAAGTGCTAGCAGGTAGTTTAGTTGCCTCAAACTGCCCAAGCTCAAGGGTTATACATATATGATCTGCCTAATCTCTAAGTTACTTGAATGAAAAAAAAAATTAGTTAAGCGGCATTTGAAATGAACCCTATCATCGTACTTCGTACACTCTAAGTTTCATTTCAAGGGGGAGATTTTGTAACCGTACGGACAGGAAATGGGGGAAGAGATGACTTCCAAAGCTGTAAGATATATGTGTGACAGGTCCGTTAGGTGTAACTGGAGTAGTGGTATGGGGGAAACAGAGTTCTGGAGTTGAGGGGCTCTATCCTCGTTTGAGGAGTCAGTCTTTGTTTTTTTTGTCTTTGGGTTGAGAGGAGATGGTCAGTTGGTCCTTGAGTTTGGGGCGAGATGGTCGGTTTTGTTCTGGACTAACTAGTTCAGTAGAGAAATAGTGAATTATATTTGAGTGTATGGTTAACAAGGAAATAAAGAAAGGTATAGCAAGAACGAGTATAAATTCCCCTGGAAGCATCCCCGTAGATTCCCTAGAGTGGAGCTCATGTTTCTGCTGACTATACAGCAGCTAGTCGGTTACACTATATCGTCGGCATATGCTAGTATTTGCACTGATTTGTAAAAAATTGTCCCCTGCTCAACAGGTTTGCTTCCCTTACCACCTTTTCTAGAACGACATTAAATAGGAGACACGCCAGCGCGTCTCCTTGTCGTACACCATTTTGAATGTTCAGTGCTCCGACAGCATCCCTCCAACCCTTATGCTACTTGTTACCTCACTCATTGTCATTTTCGCTAGCCTCACTAATTTTCTGGGGGTTCCCAGTTCTCTTAGAATAGTTACTGTACCCAGAGTGTAAAAACTTCAAATACATATACTTTGCAAAGCCGAAGTAAATAGAGCCCTGACAGACTCAACCTCTCCTCACCAACAACGACTGGAAAGTTCAGACCCTCTAGCTAACAAGATCTGGTCATGAGCCCCATCTGGGTCTTGATGCCACCAAAGATGAACTGAGTGAAAGTTGTGAAGTGGCTTGGAGTTGGAGTTAGAGCTTGTCTGCTGGCTTGACACTCCCACCAAATCCAGCCGTCATGTTCTTGACATTTTCATAGCTGAAATGTATTGTCCTACGTGTACATCGGCCTGCTCCATACTCAACTCCGATCACCTGCAAGTTCTGATCAACACTACACATCGATCATATATTTAAAACCCTCTAGACCATCTGGATTGCAAAGGAGCAGACTGGGTCTCATTCCAGACTTGCCTTGAAGACAGAATTCTGGAAAATCGCGCAATACCTGATGAGATAGCAATTAACAAGACCTTTGAGGAGGTGACCATTGTCATCCACTTGGGCTTAGCAGTATCCTATCCTAGGTTTTGTCTGCATGGCTCCCTGTGGCTCTCTTTGCCTGCTAGTGTTCAGGATATGCCTGAAGTACTGATTTAGGAAGCAGTGGAATGTCACCGGGGATTCCACTCTGAAAGCCCAGGACTGCTGCCTCCTGTGGTTGATAACCTGTTGTCTGAAGAAATGGAGGATTAAACAGTGGAACCATGTACTACAAACGGTATACCAGATATGGTCTGAAACATCTACCCAATTGAGCCTTCCTCTGCATGCAGTATCTCCTACTGGCAAGGAAACAGTCCCGCATGAACTCTGTACTGAAGCGTGGGAAGGGCCCCCACACTGCCTTCATCCTGTCAGTCCATATGTGTCCTTGACACTGTTGGCAGTCTCTTTGATAAAACTTACTCATTAGGATCTGAAGTGGCATGAGCACGGGAATCTGCATTATGAGCAGTTTGGGTTCTGATCCAGACACATCATGGCACTTTTTGACACCCCAGAGAATGAAGTTTTCCTCTACAAGCTTATCATATTCAGCTCCCAACGTGACTTGAGAAAACTGTACTTTCCTAACTACGAGTAAGGTGAATGTTTCAGATGTTCTACTAAGCCACGTAATCTCATTGTAGTGTGCAGGCTTCATCGTTCTACTTCATTGAAGTAGCTCTCTGTGCCATCATAACCATGCTCCACCAGTTTGTGACCTTGTAATGGATTTATGACATGTAAATAAATGATGATGAAAGCTACTCACTGGCTACCTGCAGACTTCTGTCAGTTTGCAGGCTTGATTTGTGCAGGGTGAATTTTTTTTCGACTGTTTCTTGGGCCTGTATGTGGAAGGCATACCAACACCTTCCCATTATATCAAATTAGCTCTCTATGCTGATGACAGGGCCATCATAGCCATGCCTCACCTGCAGACTTTATCGCAGCAGCCTTGAGCACTGGCTGTGGGACTGCAGGATTACCATCAGGGTCTCAAAGAGCATGTGGTACTTTTTGTTCAGACTTCAAGACGTATCTAAAAGCCCTGGCCAGTACAGGTATTTGGGCTACCAGTACACAGAGTCAATAGATGCAGCTGATTATCTGGGGTTGACCCTTAATATGCAGCTGACTTGTTTGATTCATACAATTCACGTCAAAATGAGGGCAGCACAGAGGCTGGGCACACTAGGCCCTCTCCTGAATAGAAGTGGCATGTCTGTCCGAAACAGTGGTCTCATTTATGAGTAGCTCATTCATCCTCTGATGGACTACCTGGTGGTTCACTGCCCACACCCATGTCAGGAATCTGTAAGTGTTACAATCCAAGTGTCTTAACATTGTGACTAATGCATCTGGGTACTCATACATTAGTAATAAGGAAGTTGATGAGGATTTGGAGGTTCCATTTTTTGTCGATCACATCAACCACTAACCAAGGGTTTCAACTCAATGTTTAGATGGTGTAGGCAACTCCCTATTTTGGAAACTTGAACTCGAATGAGGTAGTCTGTGATTTTTTTCAGTTGTGTTGTGAATGGTAGGGTATAGTTGTAAGATGGTACTCAGCGTCTATCCACCCAGTCACGAAGGTCTTCCAGCAATGTGACATGCCCCAACATCCCAGGGCACAGGTGATCAAGCCACTCTGGGTTCTAACCATCTAAGCAAAGTCTTTCCCTCCCCCAAAAGACATATTACTATTTGGGACAGTTGTCCTTAGTATGTCCATGTCAAAGCACTCTTCCTAGGCATGAAATTTATTAAATAAAATAAAATAAAAAATAAAATAAGCCTATAACATCCCATGAGGGCAAAGGCCTCCTGCTATGTGCAGGGTGAGCTCTGAGAGTGCTCGCTAGGTGAGCTAGTTCTAGCAAGCTTTTGGGTACTAACACGTGGTCCTACCAGATCTGGATTACAAGCGGCCATGGGTTAAAACTAGTTGAGGACTGAGACTGACCACAGAAAGTAGCTTGCACAATTTTCTTTACAATTAGTGTTTGACTTTATCCTAGAGTCTTTTCTAGCACGATCTGCTTCTAGCCTGATATTTTGCCATAGCTTGCACAGTTTACATAATTATATTGTCTGAACTGTTCTTAGTGACTTCTCAAGTCTTCTCCATTCAGTCCTATTCCTGGCCACACGTGTCCACTGCCTGCCCACTATTTCGGTGAATAAGGCGGACCAACGGGTTCTAGGTCGTCCCACGTTCCTCTTTCCTGTCTTGGGGTCCCACATCGTCGCTGCATAGGCCCATCTAGATTCATGCATTCTTGATACGTGGCCTCCCCACTTCCATTTCAGCTGAACTGCGGTTTGTATGCCATCTCTTGTGCCTAACTCTTTCCTGACATCTTCGTTTCTTATTCTGTCCTTTATGGATATTCGCAGAATTTTTCTCTCCATTTTCCTCTGGCAGACTTGTAGCATTTTCCTTTCCTTGGAGGTGGGAGACCATGTCTGACAGCCGTACAATAGTGCTGGAATCACACAGGTTTCGAAGACTTCCCTTTTCGTTGATAGTTTTATGTATTTGTCCAATAAAATAAATTTTAGACTCCAAAATTTGTTCCATGCTAGACCAATTCTTCTTTTTACTTCTTTCTCTGAACTCTTATGAAAAGAGACTATTTGGCCTAAATATGTGTACTCCCTTACATATTCTAATACTTCTCTGTTAACTTTAATTTCAACCTCCGTTCCATTTGTTATCAATTTAGTTTTCCTAGGATTCATTGAAAGACCTACTTCGTTGCTGACTTTGTTTACGTCATGAATCATATTCTCTAATTCGCGCCCAGTTTTTGCGAAGAGAACTATGTCGTCTGCAAATCTCAGATTGGTCAATCTTCTTCCATTGATGCTTATTCCGTATTTGTTATCCCAATCTATTTTGCGAAACTGATTCTCTAAAAGGCAAGTAAAGAGCTTAGGTGAAAGAGGATCCCCTTGTTTGTCTCCTCGTTCTAGCCTGAATGTGCTGCCCTCAAGTTCCGTTCGTACTTTGGCATAGCTGTTCCTATAGATCGATGCAAGAAGTCTTACATATTTGCTCTGTATGCCTTGATTTTCCAGTGCTTGAAGAACGCACTCATGCTCTATGGAATCGAAGGCCTTTGTGTAGTCGATAAAGGCAATATGTATTTCATGGTTATATTCTTCCATTTTTTCAAATATCTGGTTTATTGTCTGGATATGGTCCGTTGTACTGTAGCCTGAGCGAAATCCTGCCTGCTCCGGCGGTTGGTTTTCGTCAAGAATTTTAGTTAGTCTCTTCGTGATTATTTTCGAGAAAAGTTTGTAAAGGTTTGACATCAAACTTATTGGTCTATAGTTATTTAGGTCGTCTTTTGGGCCTTTCTTGTGGAAAAGTATTATCGTGCTGAGGTTCCATTGTTTAGGTACTTCCTCGGTATCCAATATCAGGTTAAATAACCGGGTAATAGGTGGTATGATTTCCTCTATGCCAAGTTTGATGAACTCATTTAGTATGCCGTCCTCTCCTGGTATTTTTCCGTTCTTCAATTCCATTATTGCCGTTCTTACTTCACTGGGGAGGATGGATAAGCTAACATCTTCGTCATCGTCTTTCTTGCGAAGAGGTCTCCGGCCTGGGTTCTCTGCTGGCAGGGTAGATGTGTATAGGTCCCTGTAGTAATCTGTCGCGTGCTTACTTATCTCTGCCCTTGACGCTATCCTCTTCCCATTTCTGTTCTTTACTCCCAATATCCAATGTTTTCCATCCGTGAGTTCTTTTCTGATTTTCTTCACAGATTTTGATTTTTCAATTATGGTTTTCACTTCCTTTGAAATGTGATCCCGGAGGTCCTTTCTGATTTCTCTTTTCGTGAGTTTGTTTAGCTCAGAGTATTCTATTCTGTTCCTAGGCGAGTCGTGTATAAATGGTTTAATATGCTCCCTTTGGTCGATCAGTTTCTTGGTGCTCTCACTTAGGATAATGCGTTTCTTCTTGTTCCTGTCTTTCTCCGCAGCGTTGTTTACTGCTTGAAATTTATTAGCATAGCACAATTCCCATTATAGTTGCAGAATTTTCTTATCGTGGCCAGGTATATTTTTTGTATGCAGGAATGGCTGACTGGACCAAGGGACATCGATTTGTGCTCCATGCAAGTCTGCATGCTTAGTTTTTGGTGTTTTGGTTGTGTGGCTGGAAGCAAAGCTACTCTTCTTGGATTGCTAGACCCTGCTGGTGGAGGCAGCTTGCTTTTCGGAAACATCAGTAACCTTTTACCAATCAGCATGTTCTAACATCCCAGGAGACTGTAATTTTCATCAGTGAAATTGGCATATTGTTTTAAAATGTTTTGTAAGGACAAAATAGCAAAATGATAAGAATATATTCATCGACAGATTGCTGAATATGTGATCATAGAATGAATGGAAAGGTGAAATTTGTAGCATGGGAATGAAGCAGGGAAACCCAGATGAAATTTCTTGCAGGTGGTGGCACGTTTTTTATTCATGATTTGGTTGTATGTACAGTAACACCCTGATTTTACATTTTTGTGGTGACAACCTAAAAATGACGTACAATCTGGGAAAGCGTAAAACCCTGGAAATGAGACTTATGCACTCTAAAGAATGTGGATTGCCATGTAATAAAAGACTTCAGCAAGCCATTTAAAATACGGACCTTGAACATTTTAAAATGTAAATATAACTTGATGCATGGTAAAGCTTCCTCACAGTATTATCACAGTGTGATCTCACGCATGACACATGATAGCTTCATACCCACATCAGACATCCTCATACATTCTATGATGATGTGCAGTATTTATTTATTTAGCCAGTCAATCAGTGTTGTTTTGTTTTTTCTTTTGTGTAGCTCTCAATGTGTGTAATTCATTTTCAAGTCTGTTGCACATTGTAATAACACTGTACTTGATATCAAATTGACACATATACTTTCTGGCCACTTCTAATGCTTCCAGTGCATCAAAACGTACCTTATCTTCTACCATTTGCTCTTCTTCATCTTCTGATTTTTCTTCTGGCCTGGTCAACTGTTGGTTCAACACCTGATCAATACTGTCGACTCCACAAACCTTGAGAGCACTGTCGTAGTTATGTAGTCCTCAAATTGTACTCCAAGAGGTTGCAAGCTATGCCAGTTATTTTTGTCATCTTCAGTAAGTTTCAGTTCATTGTCATCATTGCTGTAAACATGATCCACTGGAAATCCACACTTTGCAAAACAGTTATAGATAGTGAGCAACTTCCATGCTCCTGCTATGAAATGCATAGCAGACTCTACATCCAAATTCATACATGAACCATTCTGGAGCAGTCTGCCGTCTATCATGGCAACAGTCCTTTTTTTTTTTAATTCTTTCTATAATTACACTTTAATGCATGGATGGCTCCCAAATTTAAAGCCTGTAACTGGCTAGTAAAATTAGCTGGCATAAACATAACCCTTATGTGCCTGAGAAAATTTGTGTTCTTTGAGTCAGCAGCATACTGATCAATAAAAAAAGCAGAATTTTTTATTTTTAGCATCCCTTTTCCTCTCTAGGTCTGCAGATAACCCTCAAATATCCTCCTGGCTATCCATGAATTTGTAAAGGCATGTGGGATTATTTTAACGTTCTTAAAGCAATGTGGACTTCTGTATTTGCCAATTACAGGTGGTGGTAGTTTATCACTACCATCAGCATTACATACAAGGAGCAGTGTAACCCACTGTTCTTATTTCCTTCCATTGTGGGAGGGGTATCCACGAAATGCAAGAATTTTTCTAGCTTGTAGACTAAAAAATACACCTGTCTTATCAGCATTATACATGTCACAGAGGTACTATTCTTTAATATCTTGCAACAGCCAGTCATTTTTCTAGTCATTTAGTCTTTCTAAATCAACACTCCTGCCGTCACCTGTTGGAGTTCTAGAAACGATGTGGCTCTTAAATCTGTTGATCCAACCATTAGAACTTGTAATGTGGTACTCCAAAACGAGCAGCGACTTGCAAGGCCTTTTCCCAGATGATATCACCATTTATGGAAGCGTTGCTTCCTCAGGCTTGCTTGATCCCTGCAGCAAGAGTGGATTCCAGTTCTTGCAGCAGTGAATATTTCAATGATTTACGCTGCTTGGAGGAAGTACACTGGACCTAACTTCTTCCAGCTACTTCACGGTTATTCACAGTTATTCACAGTTGGGTTTAATGTGGACACCGGAAGTCCTAACTCCAATGTCGGGTCAACACGCATTCGAATATGTGTGTCGACTTTCGCAAAGATATCTATTTTATCACTTATCGTAAATTATTTCCGCTTTCGTTTACACATACTGTACCCTTTTCTGTGAAATTACGCTCAGTCCACAATATAATCTTGTATACAAAACTGGGGTACAATTCAACTCGAAAGACTCACAGCCATACTTCCTTGTAAAATCATTCCCTATTGACATGGTCGATGAATTGGAATTTGACATCTATTTTCTTCGAACCTACTGACATCTATTCAGAAACTATCTTAACTATTTTTTAAGGTTGCCTTAACCACAAATCATTTGGTATAGGTCTTAACTGCTTCAACTTTCAGTTCGTGGAGATTACACTGAGATGTTGCTAGCTTTGGCTTGCCAGACGCGGATAACAATTCTGAAAAGAAAACTATGAAACGTGAAATCGGGTAAATTCTATAATCAGAACTACGAAACTGAAGTGCAAATTCTGGGACCACGTAAAGTTGGTAAACGTAAAGGCCGGAAAATGTAACATTCTTCTTACAGGTATTTGGCCGGAACCATGAAATAAGTGCATAAAATCGTGGAAAACGCAAAATGCGGGAACGTAAAATCAATATTTCTCGTGTCATATATATATATATATATATTCCGTTATATATTATATATGTTGTATAAACAATATTATATCTTCTCTTGTGTGTCATCCTCTGAAGTTACATTGTAGATGGCTCCGAGACCGGCAACATTAGTTAAGGTGATGTAAGTTGAAACAGATTTTTTTTAACATTTGCAATGTTAAAATGGGAACGGTTGTTACAGACAATTTACTATGACCAAGAGAAAAGGTACACATATGAAAAATCGACAGAAAATTTGAAATGACAAACAAATTCCAGTTTAAGGGGGAGGCACGTCCACTTGAACTGTAGGCGTGTCATCTGGATCATCATCTCGGATGTCCAACAGTACAGGTGGTGGTGCATGAGTCCATGTAGATGACTTGAAGAAATCAAGCACTGAAGTGTGGCAAGACAAAAATCTTTTCTCCTTCAGACTTTCTTCATTGTAAGCAAGCATCCTCATCAGCCCTTTTCTAGTTGTTGCTGCTTGATGCTTGTTTGAATCATTGTTCTCAAACACCTACATGCCAGCTTCAGTGAATCCAAGCCCGTCAGTCAATTCTGAAACTGCCGTGGTCCTCTCCTTAGACTCAGACTCAGGTTCCTCTTATAAGTACCATGTCTGTGTGTGTTCCTTCAAAGCTGAATTTTTATGACATTTTTCATGTTATCTGTTTTATAGAGATATGATTTAATACTCGGTTATTAATATCATTCGACAGTACAGTGACCATTTTTACACCGATGAAATAAATCTAGCCTTTGATATATATTATTGAAATCTCTCTCCAGTATAATTTGGCTTCTTCAGAGTAGAGACACACTTCATACATATGTTAATATATGAACTTTGTTAAGTTATCCTTCAGTAATGATCCTTTCATTCAGTGCTACTAGTCTGAGATAACTGATATGATCATAAACAATGCATAAATATACATTTTATGGAATTCCCAGAAGTAAGAGCTGAATGGCAGAATTTTTGTGTCCAATTGTTATTTTAAAGCAAAACCACAAGAATCAACATGTCCAGAAAGTATTATTTAAAAAACTGTATAATGGCATAGCCATGTGGAGATGGATCAGATTGTGTGCCAGTCTGGAATGAATGAGATGTATCATTGAGAAATTCTCAGAATACTGTTATTTTGACAGGGGTTCACATGAGGTATCCTTTCTTTTGAAATACAATGCCACATTTCTGGGTGATTGGTTCCCAGCATTTCAAGACAATGTTGGTGTCTGTATCTTCAAGGATCAAAGTGTCTAATAAGAATCAGGAACCAATTAATCAGCAATGCATAATTGTATCCCAGAAGATGGATACCTCATTCACACCACTGCAAAAACCTAAAAACTCACAGGTGTTCACATCTTCTTATTCTAGGCTTCTGAAGCAATCGTGTTTGGGATCCACTGTTCTAATGTGAGAATATATTACAGATAGTCATCATGTCTGGTCACTTAGAAATGAGGAGGGATCTCTCACAAGTCCTGCGTTTGTGCCAAGTTCCAGTATATTGTGTGTGTCCCTTACTTATTATCTACCACTCACTGCAGGCAACAGTCTGCTTCTGAGCATACATTGGCCAAGTGGTGACAAGCAGGAATTTGACGCCATTGAAGCTGTAAGTATCTTTCAGTAACTCTCCCTATATAAATATAGTACTGACGACTGAAAAATGTTGAATGACAACTAATTTCATAGTCTATGTATGGAATTAGCTTCTAGAGGTTTGGTGGTCTCATTTTGTCACTTGTATGGCATTGAGAAAACTGTGAACTACATATCACATGTGTTAAAAATCATTGTAATTAATCAGTCATAACAGTCTCTGTTCTGGTGTGTCGATATTTAGGACAAAAGTATGACAACAGGAAGAAATATCCTGCATTGTGATCAAAGGTGAGGCCCATGGCAAAACACCAGAAGTTACTCATCCAACTTATTTTGGAGACTAAATATTTTTCTACTTGTCCACCAGATTTACAAGATATTTTTGGCCCAGTGTTCTGGTATTAAATTGGATATAAATTATGATGAAAATAAGTGCAGCAATTAAAATCTTGTTGTGTTTTTTCTACACAGTTATCCAGGTGTGCCATGTTCTATTTTAGATTGTTGTCCAAGAGTTATAACTGAAATCTAGGTTAAGTATTTTAAAAATGCAGTAAAGTGTCATTAAAAAGGCAAAACTACTGGCTTTCTAAGTATTATGATAATTGAAATGGCTTTACAGATTTGTGAAAAGATTTGTCTATAAACGTCTTATGAAAATCTATTGAGTGGAAGCCTAGTTATTATATGAGAACAGACAAATGGTGACATAGCTTATTGGTGCGTTTTGTAACTTTTTGTTGGAAATGCACTTAGAAGAGGTACTGACCGAGTCATTTGTTACTGAAGAATGCCCCATGCTAGTCACAGTATTGTGTAAATGTAGTATAATGGTTGGGGAATGTTGCTGTATCATCTATGACAGGTGTAATTACATTAACGTAATATATTTTTATGATTAGAGTAGAATTGTAATGTCAGTTGAATGTGTGTTGCTACATGTGTAAGCATCAGTTGATGGTCACAATCTATGCTAAATTAAATTGTTCAAATGTAAGAATTTGATGAATTTTACAAAATTTTATTAGACTTCCTGAAGCATTACAATTTTGTAGGATTTGAAGTTCTTACAGCAGTGACTACAAAAAATTATGTTTTGAGTATCTGATACTGTGTAGCCTAGAAAACTGTTTTGGACGGATCTGTTGCCTCCATCTTCAGGTTAGACGGTAGTGGAGGAGTGTGAGAGAGAGTCTACTGGCCTATAGATGAAGACAGTTTTTGTCCATAACTGTGAATTTATGCCAGACTATGTCATCACATCCCACATTTTTGAGTTACAGTTTTTATTGTTCTTGCAAATAATTTTTTCCTTCAGTAGGAGTGGCCACAAAGTGTAACACTGCCTGCCTCAGTTTTTTTGGATTTACACATCTCATGCTTCTGTCATGGCCAGTTGTTTGCTTTCTTTACCTTTTTATAGCTACTGAGAATTGCCAAAACAGGAAAGTTCTGTACAAAAACTTGACATTTGGCCCACATAGCTTGTGAAGTGTTATCGCATATGACAGCTGAAGACGTTAACTAGTTGCACACTGTTGCAGCATTCCTTGATATACAGTAAAAAATCAGTTATTACTTGAACAACATAATCCCATAGCTGTACATACATAATGTACCTGTTTACTGTAAGATAAAAGCTGTTGATATTTTTGAAGTGAAAGAGTTACAAGCCGGCTAGTACCATGCTTGGGCTGTGTGATGGGCCCTTCATTTGATGTATGACTGCTCTGTCTGTGGTGTGCATGTGTGTTTCCATGCATGTGTATGTTCCCCTCCATGCTGTGTTAGAAATTTATGAATGTCATATAAGATCATTCTTTACATATTCTTGGTCTCAGTACATGTCGTTACGAAGTTCATTGTGGTATCTTTCTAGATAAGAATCTAAGTGGTGCCTTCTGTGTAATGTAGTTTATAATACAATTTATTAACTTACTTGTGCACTTATAAATTTGATATGGAAAGTATGTCTTTCTCTGCATTTATTTATGTATATAATGTTGCTTTTAGTAACTCTCACTATATACTGTAATGTGGTAGGGTGATTATTGAAAAGTGATTTAGACAGTGTGTGTGGAAGGGTGCAGGCATGGCCTAGAATGAAGTACTGTTTCAGTGTTTGTGTGGAATGACAAAGGAAGATGACAAAAATTATCAGTCATGGATCATGTTATGCAGTTAGATTAATGTATCATATCAGCAACATCAACACTCTTAAATCTATTTATTTCACTTACTTTCAGTCTATTATAAAGTACGGAATAATTTTTTGGGGTAATTCCTCCAACAGTAAGAAGATATTCACCTTACAAAAGAAAATCATCAGAATTATGGTGGGTGCACAACCAAGAATTCTATGCAGAAGTCTGTTTAAAAAATTAGAGATTATACCTATTCCATGTCAATATATATTTTCATTAATGAACTTTATTTTAAACAATCAAGAACATTTGCAAACAAATTCGTCTATACACAGTATAGACACCAGGAACAAGCACCACCTGCATAGACCAAATGCCAACCTATCTTGCTTCAAAAAAGTACATTCTATGCCGGTATCAGAATTTTCAACACACTCCCACTGAGTCTCATAAGTCTTAAGAATGAAAAGACAAAATTTAAAGTAGCATTAAGAAAATACTTAAATACACACTCCTTTTACTCAGTAGATGAATTTTTTATGTATAAAGATGGTTCATAGTGAGGTACGTAACACGTTTATAGTGTTTTAGTTTATAGTGTTCAAATGTAACATTCTATGGTCTGTACAGCTGTATATTTGTATATTATGACTTATTCCACATCCAGTTGTCACTTTGACAGACTTATGGATCCATGGAATGTATGTATGTATGTATGTATGTATGTGTATGTATGTGTCCCAGTTGAAATTGAAACTGGGTACCTCTCAATTATAAACCACAAGCATTACTGCTTGAACCAGCATACTCATTCTGTGGATGTAAATCGGCATCAAGGTCACACTGATGGAGCCATACTTCATTATTTGTGATGGGGGCATCGAAGGGCTGTACTTTGGAACAAGCTGCATTGAGCCTTCAGTTTCTTAGCCCAATCTTACTTCCTTATGAGCCATAATAGTGTGTGTAGTAAGGTTGCTGGTGGTAGATTAGACAGCAGAGTTCAGATTCTCACCAAGGGTTGTTTGTCTTTGCCATCATGACTAGATTGGTTCTGAGTCTATACAGCTTCCTATGAAATAGTCACCAGTTGACTTCTTCCCAGAAGGTAAAGTGGACAGAGTATGAAGCTCACCGTGAAGTACCTCCCTGTCCCCTCTGTTCCTTCATAATTCTCTGTGTAGCCAAAGTATAAAATTTTACATTTAAATTTGTATGTGGCACTTGTTTTATTCTCACCTCAGAAGTTCATAACTACAACAGTAGTGTTGTTGCCATATTAGAATTTTTGAAGGAGTTGATAAATATGCCATGATGAATGGGACTTCAGTGTCTTTCTGCTCATATCAATTTCCATGAAAATAGAGAAATTCTGTTAGGATACCCCACTTGCTATAGTGACTAGGCTGTGGGCTGGGCAAAAGAGGAATCGGGGTTCACTTCCAGGCAGGAAATAGAGATATTATTTTCTCCACAGCTCTCAGAGTGACTGGAGCACACCCTGCATTCTGTCTAGTGGCAACAAGGAGCTGTCTCCCAGAGCTATAGCAGTTGTGGCATGAAATTGACCAATCCTGTCAATCTGATGGTGAGGTTAAGAATGCATAGAGCTATACCTCACTTCCCTGTGTTTATTCATGGCATGGTGCTTAATTAAGCACAGGGAAAATTGCCTTTTATAATACCAATATCTGAATTCAAAATAAGAGACAGAAGCAGTCACACATGCAGGTTTCTAATGGTGCCAAAGCCAAGAAACCAACAGCTCAGCATTTTTAGTCAATCAGTGTGTGCATCATTGCTGCAATGTGTCTGTGTGCTTCTCACTCTTTGTTGACTACTATGTAACGGCAGCAAAAGGTAAAACTATCTGTTCATGTAAGAAACAAGTCAGTAATGGCATGCATGATACACAGATATGTAATTATGTATGGGTACTTATTGACTGGTAAAGTCCATTTCTTGTCTCCAACCATTGGATATCGATTGTCAATGTATGTCAATGGTCCCACCAGTGAGCTATGCTAGTACCTTGCATATGTGTTACAACCACTGTAGGGACTTCTCTGTTACATAAAATCTCTGAGTTTAAGTGTTAATTTAATGTATGATAGAACTACTGTAATGTCAATTAAGTGATTTTTCCTCTGATTAGGCCTACCCATTTATGAAGGTTCCACATTCTTTACTTCATACTTAATTATTAAAAAGTGATTTCTCAACATTCTTTCCTTACTTCTGTTTATGAATTGTTTTGCCCAAAGAAAATGCATATGCAATGAAATTTTAACACTTAAGTACAAATCATGAAAATATGTGTTCCACCTCCCATGTTTACTGAGCAGGGATTAATTATGGAGATATATGTTTACACAGCTGTCATTCTATAATTTTTCAAAGTGGTGGTATTACTTCATAAGAAAAATAACTGGAATTTAGCCTGTTTCACTTAATTGGATATACAATGCAGTTTTTTATTTGTTAGCGTACATTTTATTACTGAGGAAATGAAAACGTAACTTTGAGGTAACCATTCAACTTTTTAAGTGGTTGACCGTCAAAGGAAATTTGGTATTCATGCCAGACATTCATGAAATGTATGCAGTTGCAGTAAATTCTAACCTTGTACTTTATTTGTTCCTTTTAGAAAGATAGGTTATTTCTTTTTTTATGTTAACAGTTACAAACATGGTAATGGTATGAAACTTCAAGGTTATATTTGAAAAATTTCATGTGTGTAGAACCTACATTTAAATAGTAAGTTCTTCCCAAAAATACATATGAATATAATGACTGCTACTGTGATTGCTGCTAAGGATTGTAAGGCCACCTATGCAAAAAGTATAGCCTGCTATGCCATAAGCTAATTGATTTTAATTGTTGGATATAGAAGTAGTACCTAAGTTTTTAATGTTTTATTATAATTTTAGGAACATAAGGTTTATATAACTGGAAGTATTTCTAGTAGGAAAGAAGGCTTTATGAGATCTGTCTAGAATTCCCCGTTTTTTGGCATCCTTTATGAAGTAAAAGGAGAATGCCATATGTGGAGACCGTGTCTGTCTGTCTTTGTGTGTTTGCCTGTAACCTAGTATCAGTGGCTGAATATTTGTCAGATTTTTATGAAATTCGGTATAGGAATTTTATACAAAAGGTTGTCAAGCAAACCTGACTTTCCTGAAACTCAGAGCAGTGATGGTCATAGTGTAGCTAGGGGTGTAAATGAATTTGTTCCTCTAATTTACATATTTCTTGACTGATAGGGGTGTAACTTGCTATAGAGGATCTCCACATAATGCCTTTGCATATTTATGAGTTTGTGAAAATTGATGCATGATGACAGTGCTTTATTTAGGGGCGTAAATTATATTTTTCCCTTATTTTCTACACTTTTGATCAGATTTGGATTGCATTCATTACAGATTTACACAACAATTTCTTGAGTGATCATGAGTTTTGTGCAAATCGGTGCAGTAAAAGCCATGCTTTACTCAGGGAGGTAAATGAATTTCTGTCCATACTCTTCCCACATTTATTGTCCAACTTGAGTGACATTCATTACAAGAGATATCCACATAATGCTGTTCATCATTGGCAAGTTTCATGAAAATTGGCCTAGGGAATGTGGTACTTTTCTTGTGGGCATGTATGAAATTACATTTACATGTGTACTGTAAAAACACATGGCAGTTTGAAAGTAAAGAACACCTTGCAGAAGTGAGTGTACTGTGTCAGATAGTAGACCATTTGAATTGTTGTTGTAATTGTGGGAAAGCGTTAAATATATTTATGTTAAGTTGCGGTATCCTTTGCTGCAAAAATGTCTGTGTTTCTAAAATTAAAGATGAATATATACTTAGTTTTTACTAGGAGTAACAGGGATATAAATGTTGGTTTTAAACATGTGTTCCTGTGACAGATGGGAGAATGGAAGACAGTGAGACTTACTGCTCCACTTTTGACAGCAAAATTAAGTGAACAAATGACAGTAGAACTGAAAGGAAGGAGGTCTGACAAGTCTGATGTGTTAATCCAGAGAATTGCTGGCTGCAATGGGGAAGGTATGCATTTTATGGTGAATAGCAATACACAGAATGGATGAGAAATGTCCGAAACATTTTAAACTCATATGAGATTTTAAGAATTTTGAAGTTAATTTTTTGCTCTCCTCCCACATTTTAAGACACTTGCAGGATTTGTTAAGAAAAGAAAATGGGTGAATATTGTGTGAGATAGTATCCTGCAGTTGTATTTGATTTCTTATTTAAAAACATTCAGGCTCAGAAGAGGCTTTTAAAGAATTTACAGTGTTACCAAATGCCAATACCAATACGCCAAAAACGAAAAAGTGAAATCACCAGTATTTAAGCCACACCTTCAGGACAACCCAGAAGCATTTGTGTGCTTGACAGTAATGCATTTATGTTTCTTCATAGCACCAACAAGTGTGACCTCAGTACACCCTCTGTGTTGAGCCTGCAAAACTACTCCTCAAGATAATGGGGTGCTGTTTCCTACTGTAAACATTTGATATGTAAGAGCAGCATAAAAAAACCATAGCCATACAATGAAATCAAACAATACAATGAAGTAACATGACTAGATATAGTCTCCCAAGACTCAGCCAAGCAACACAGAATTAATCTTTATGGAAAACATTCTGTTGTGTCATATAAATTAACAATATAATAATTAGTGCAGTCTAAGACAACTATTTTATTGTAGAAAGAGTAACCCCCTGTTTCTAGAAAATAGCTACATATTTCAACACAAATACGTCATCATCAGGCTTGTAAAGTGTATAAAAAGAGGTTAGTTGAAGCTGGTTGTGTAAATACAATTATCATTCTGTGTATAGAGGCATTATCCTCACAATTTTATTACACTCTGATTAATTGTATGAAAATTCATCTTAATGTAGCTCAAACTTTATAACAAAATGTATTTGTACTTGTGTTTGTTATTTTATAAAGTTTGTGACATTTCTTTCATGTGAAAGTGTATTTAAAATGACATTAAAATTTTTAACCTTGAAGATTGCCCTCAGAACTGTAAAATATTTTTTCATTCAGTGTATGATATGTTACCAGATCTTGTCTTTTTTTCTCCATTTCATTTTCAATTCCATCTCATGTTGTTACGTTTACAAATGTGGGTACATTGACTTTGCAGGATTATTATGTAGATTATTAGTTTAATAGTGATTATATTTATATTCAAGTGTTGTATTCAGTATGAAGTATTCTAGGTATGATTTTATTCTCTTCTGATTTTCTGTTTCCTTTTTCTTGATCAGAGTGTTGGATTGGCCATATCAGGTTTTGTTTATGTTGATATGTCGTGAAATTCTGAAATATTTTTTTGGTCTAATGCAAGCATGTTTTTCATGCAAGAGTCAGTGTTGTGCATAATTAAGCTACAATAATATTAATTTTAATACAATTAATAAAACTGTAATAAACATCTGAGAATGAGATATCTGTACTTATGTACTATTATTATACTTATACAACTAGACTGCCTTTTATATATTTTACAGGCCTGATAATAACCAGGTTGTGTAAAAATATAGCTATTTTATTGAAGAAAAAGTTATTGTTTTTATAATAAAATGATTGTTAGACTGCATTCTTTATTACATTGCACAGAATGAACCTGCACATGCTGCCTGCCAAACTCAGAGTGGATCTCCACTCAAACTGAAAAACAAGACCACATCTGCACTGCATTCCACTGTCATCACTCCTATGTACATACGTAAAAAAGGTGGTATGATTATTTGCAGTGCTTCATGGTTGAGTGAGCTACTTACTAACATACACTTTCAGTTTATGGATCGTCAAATCCATTAATGTAGTTGGTTCGAGGCATTTGTTTATTAAGTAACATTTTCTTTCTTCACATCTAAGGAACATGGGATTTGGTGATCAGAGCTGGTTCCTGGTTCAATTACCCATACAGCTTGTGTCAGTGCCACACATGATAGAAGAATTTTCCATGACCAGCCAGAAGTCCAGATTTAACAATGGATGGGGATATCTTAAGTCAGCTGTATACCAGACAAGACTAAGTACTGTTACAGGCTTGAAACTTATGCACACCGAACAGGAAGTGGCCTGTATTTCACTTGAGACCACCAGAAGGCACATTATCTCCATCAAGCTAAGCCCTTTGTGAGAAGCTAGGAGATCCTCAGCTAATGAGGAATGTTAGCACCTTTTTTGGAACCCAAAGACTCGTTATTGTGTTCACAAAAGCCTTCCATTTGTCCATATTCTGAGCCTGATGAATCGAGTACACACCCTCTCATCCTGTTTTTAAGATGAATTTTAATACTGTATGGTCTTCCCTTCTACCCCTGGGTCTGCTGAGCAGCCTCTTTCCTTCTGGTCTCTCAACAAAACCATCCATGCATTTTTCTGTCCCATGTGTTCCCCATGCCTGTGGGACTAGAAGGCAACTGATGTAAAACATTATTTACCTCAGTTTATATATGTAAAAGGTGATCACAAGTCATGTGTGTTTAAGGTCTGCAACTTGTAAAGACTTAAGCTGAAACTGTTCTGATGTGAATTATGTCATTATTATATACTTTTTTTTGTATGAAATATAAATATTCCAGACCTTTCTGGTCAATGCTGCATGTGTTTATGGAAGTGAAAGCTTTGAAGCTCTTTCTTTTATGCAATGGTTTTTATTGCAAATTTCATTAATTTTTACAGGGTTTGAAGATGTCCTTTGTTCTGTCAGACAGTGATGTTATTAACATTCAAAATATTGGGTATGATGTGGCAGTGGTGCAGTCTGGAAATAAGAATTCAAGTAAGTGGTTAACATGTTAATTTTCCCTTAAACAAATGCTTTTGAAGTTTGTGAAATTAACAAAACTTGTATCTTATAAAATGCTAATTATGAGAAGTAAGCAAAATTCATTATGGGGGCAGTTATGTAAGAGGCTGTTTGTCTACTTGATTTGTTATTAACTTAGGTCTCTAATCTGATGAGAACAAAGTAGTGTTATTAAGGACCCTAATCCATATGTGATTTTTGTTGTGTCTGAGGAGACGTTCATAATTTTATAACAGTTGATTTTTCCATTAGCATCTTCAAAAGTGAGTTGTGCGAATGGTGGAGATTTTGACGAGGAATATGGGAGCTGTGTGTGTCCTGCAGGTTTCACAGGCTCAACATGTGAGAAGGGTAAGTTGTTGACATAACTGTGTGTGATAAATTTTGAAAATTTACCTTGCAGCCTAGGTACTTGTAGGAAATCTAATGAACTAAAATTAATACAAATTACCATGTGATATGAATCAGTCATTTTATAGCATATTCAGTGCGTACTGTTAATAACAAAACCATGTAGTGTCTTGTGGTCCAGTTGAGAATAATTACATCTGGTTCTGTCGTGCAGTTTAATGTATAACTCTAGTGTAAAGCCTGGCAATTTTCAAGAAATTGTTAGAAACAAACGTCATCAAAGGTTCGTAACCTAATTGATTCAGAAAAGGTCTAGGAAGGCAGCTACATGTGTACTAATATACAAAAGCTTTATAAAATAACAGTGCAACAACCAGTGCTGCTAACTCCATGGAGCAGAGTCTTTCTTGTGAAGCTAGTAGGTCTTTGGCTAGCAAGAAATTCCATGCATTTTGTGGGACCTGAATGTGTTTTTGTTGTTTTCACAAGAGCTCCCTTCACTTATTCCTCTCCTGAGCCAGACGAATTGCGACCAGGCCTGTCCATCCTGTCTCTTAATGATCCACTTTAATATTATTCTCTTCTCCATGCCTAGGTTTACCAAGCAGTATCTTTCGTACAGGTTTTGCAACTAAAACCCTGTATGCATTTCACTCTGCATACCCTACTCATCAAACCTTTTATAATTTGATCACTCAAATAATATTTGGTGAGTAATACATATCTTGAAGCTCTTTTACATGCATTTTTCTACAGCCTGCTATGATTCATCACTCTTTAGTTTAAATATATTCATTGTCACCCTGTTCTTAAACACCCTCAACTTATGTTCGTAGGCAGTGCTGTTACTGAAATGTTTTTGGTGAAGGTTGTGTATAAAATACTTCATAAAAAATACCAATTCTCTTTTCTTCAAGTGAAAGCAGAGCATTATAACAGCCATTGTCTAGTTCACCATTAAATAATGGACAAGTTTCTTTTATTTACAACTGACCAAACTCTGTAACATTCAGTGACTGGATTAGTTTGTCCTCAGACACAAAATAGACAGACAGACAATATAATTTTTACTATTTAATTTAAATTACTTAGATATTACCCCAGATATGCCATGTTTTCCTGTGCACATTTTGTAATTTTCTTCTCCATTAATACACAGCCATACATAATTTCTAATTATTTAAAATAAAACATCTCGGTAGAAAGTTTTAAGTGAGTAATTTACTTTTGTCACTGCAGAGTCCACATATAACTTATTGTTGATCCATTTATTCACTAAATCATTATCTCACTGAATATGCATACTGTCAAGAATGGAAATTTGTTTATGCTAAAGGTGGATATTGTAATGTTGACTGAAGTACTGGGTACTGCTGCATAGTGGACCTGTCCATAACCACTAAAAACTGTGACTGTTAACATGATGACAAAATGGCTAAGCTTAAGTTTTTATATATAACAATGAAAAGTATTCCATGCCATTATTTTTTACCAGTATGTTGTATGCACATTGCATACTGATCCCTTTGAACTCAACTTTATGAGTTAACTGTGTGTGGCATATTAGCCTTTAAAAGCCGGCGATTTAAATACCCTGTACTGTCAGCGGACCGGAATTTTCTCTGGGGATTTAAACGTTTGTTGCAATGGTTAGGAAAATTTTGAATATCCTGAAGAATATTAACGCTGGATGTGTGAAACAAATCGTATTTACTCAAGTGAAGCATGGAGAACACGGTAATGTATATCATAGTTTATTATAAGATATTTTGATGCAAAATAAGAATGAACCACTTCCCTAAGAGACAGAAGTTTTAGTAATATGTTATGTTTCGTTCTCTTTAGCCTTAAATTCTGGCTCCTTTCTCCTGAATTCGTCCCCACTTTCAAGGGAAAATATTTCTGTGAGGTTATTTTAACAACAGCGAAATGCTTTTCGTTGGTGTGATTTCTGTAAGGGTGTACTTACAAAGAGGTTTACAGTTTTACAACCATGAGGAATCTGACCTGCGAAAGGAAAAGTACGTTTCTCGGTATTCCTAGCAGTGGCCACACTCTTTCAGTGTTTGTCGCACAGTGCAGTGACCCTGTCGCTTGTGAAAATTATTTCTTGTGAGTACATAATCAGCATCATGGCTCGCAGAAGGCATATTCGTGATGAAGATATTGAATCACAGCTGATCTGTGATATTGATTCGGATGAGAACATCTAATAATAAGGTATGTAATAATTTCTGTAACAAGTAACTTCCTTCTGACGACACATCATATACTGCCTTTCTCGGGTGAGCTATGTTTCATTCTTCCATCAAGTACGTAAGGGTAAATACAGCAGGAAGCTTTTAATTTTTTCGTATATTTGGACAAATATATTGTGAAAATGTATTGAAAATTTTTCTGTGAGTACAAGCACAGGCTAGAACAGTGAATAAGTTATACAACTACCAGAAAGGAGATCAGGATTCGGTTCCCGGAAAGTACATAAATATTTCTATCGACTTGTATAAATCTTAATTCGATCCTACCGGCTATTTAATCGATGGGTATCTGGGGCACATGAATGTACAGATGCTGGAGCATGAAGCTGAATACGCTCTAAACAGTGTTGAATACATCATTTTATGGTATATTACCTCCGCTCCCCAATACGCCCCCTTGGTATGAGGCACAACTGTAAAATCCTTCAAGTCTGTTGTATGTATACATAATATTTACACACGCTTATTGCCCCGCCAATATCGTATTTAATGCGAAAAGTTTACATATATATTTTTGGACAAAAATGTCCGTTTTGGCATTCATACCTACACATAACGATGGAAAGATTTGTCCGTTTCGGCTCTTAAAGGTTAGGGAAGATTTTCTGCAAAATAAATCAACCAACACCATAGCTTTATTACATGAATCACAGGTCTGCTATAATGTTGGAATGAAGTTGGTCCTTTAATATCAGATTTTCTTTTCTAACTACACTTTGTCACTCAGAAGGAAAGAACAGTTCTTTTTTTTTCCCCCCTGAAATTTCAGATTTGAAACCTTTACTCCCCAACCACAAAATGTGGCCCTGGTCAATAGTCTTTTTACTGATGCTTTCTGTACAAATATTTTTATGCTTGTGGAGGTACTTTCAGTGAATCCATTTATTTTGGCGAAAGGTGGCGCTTCTTTCTTGGTTTTATTAACCCTTACAGTGCCATATCAAAGGTCTATCCATCCAAAAAGAATATCGAACAATTGTCACTAAATTTGCATGTAGTAAGACAAAATATTTTCTTCAACTACAGGGAGTATTTTTTGTTGTGTCCGTGAGCACAGAAGCAATGTCGCATAGGAAACCTGCTTCCACTGGAAAACTACAGTCTGTTTTCCCCACAGTTCAACTTACTTTATTTCATAGACAGTTCTCAAAGTTCCAATTTCCTGCTTCTGAACAGACAATCATAACACCTGAAAATATTTATCAACACATGGTGGAGCTCCTGTCTTGAAGTACAGTATTAGCAATTAGCTTCACATATTTTCTTTCAATTCTTGCAAAGAATATGGATTTTGTTTACATAAATTTTACCTTTCAATGTCCCCCATGAACAATAATCTCATGGTTTCAGATCTAGGGATCTTGGAGACCAGAATCCAACAATTATCAATTATTTGATGAAGGCAGTTTTCCAATGTATTCATTCAAAAATTTCCTCTGGGTGTTACGATATTGCTGTATTGCTGCATGAAATGAGTGTACATTTTATCTTCTGTTAATTCCTGAAAAAATGATGTATTTAATGGAACTAATGATCAGAATTTATGGTTTCTTCAAAAAGATGGTCCCTAGGATTTTGTGTACACTTACTGACTTTAAGCTAATGTGAAGGAACTCTATGAATTGCTTGGGGAGCTTCAGAACATTATATGGTATTTTGGCTGTTTATATTCCCATTTGCTATGAACCATGCATCTTCCAAAAATGACAAGCTCTGGATAAAGAAGTCTGTTGGTTATCAATGTTTCAAATCACCTGCAATACCAGCTTCTTGTATCGTGGTCTGTAGAAAAAATTTTATGTATGGCTGTTACTTTGTATGTCTGTAGTTTTATAAGTTTTGTTGCCATATGAGATGATGCTTTTGACACTTGAGTTTGAAGATTCAACAGGCACAAATGTTTTCTGGAGCTTGTTTCCAATCAAGCACTACTATCATTCAACTTATCTTCAGCTAAGATATGATGTTTTCATTTTCTTTTGTCCAGCACTGAACCTGTTGTTTGAAACTCCTCTTCTAGTTTGTACATTGTTCTTTTACGTGACACTGTTGACATGGAATATGTTTTACAAAACTTTCTGCAATATTTTTTATTTGATACATAGTTTGCAGAAGTATTGCAAATTAACAGCCTGTATTCAACTGAATACATTTCACGTGCTTACTGAAACCACCTTACTGTATGATTTGTAAGAGATGACAGAGTGCCCAACCCAGTTTCCAGCACTGCCAGCATGGCAGTACTTTTTGCTAGCATACCTATGGGAACCAAAAATGTATTTACCTACTCTTTCTGTACTATTTTACCATAAGGTGTGAAAGATTATATACAGCAACCAATTTGGATATTTGTTGTTTCTAGTGCTAACATTTGGTGCAGTTTTTTCTCTTACTGTAATTTTCCCTGGCTTTGTAAGCTAGGTACTGGGAATTGTACTGATGAGAGCCTCTTTCTTGTTCTGTTTTCTCTAGTGGTGCACCAACACTATTGCAAACTATAGTTTGAGACTAGAATTACAGCAAGCTTTTACATTTTCATGTTTTGTCACAATTTATTGGCACGCCACTGATATAAGAATAAAAAGAAAGTCTGTGGATGCATTCATCTTCCATAAAGGTTTCTGGCTTGATTAATTCATGCACCTAATTTATAATCCTCCTTCTATCATCTCTTTGTCTCTCATTGACTTTTCATTCATTATCCTGCAGGTTGTGGAGCAAATAGGTTTGGGGCTTCATGCGAGGCTTTATGTTCCAAGACAAAAGAATATTGCCGAAGAATGGTACTCTGTCGTCCAAAACTTGGGTGCAATTGTGCTTCTGGACTGAAAGGAATTTTATGTAACACATGTGAGTACTGAAGAAAAGCTTGATGTTATTATTTTGGAAGGTATTGCTGGAGTACTTCATAGACAATTTTTTTGTCTGTATGAGGGTTTTTGTGTCCTTCATAATAACGATTGAACTAATACAGCAGTTTTCATTTTACACACAAGTGACCAGTGCATCTGAATCAACATTAAACACATTATATATCATGAAATCTGTGAAATTATTTCTGTGGCTACATTAATATTTAAGATATTATAGAAATTTTGTGTTGAAATAATTGATTACTTTGCCTGCCTAACCCCTTTATTGGTATCTCCACCTTGCTGTGTTAGAGGGACTTGTGATTTCCAGTGACCCTGAGAGCTAAGCCGGCGGTAGCATTGCTACCAGTAGGGTCTCCCAAGCTGGACAGATCAAGAGGGTAGGAACCAAGCAAAGAGAGATACCTAGGAGATGGGAAATCCAATAAAAACTCCCCTGATGCCAGAAGCAGCGACATCAGTAGCAACTTGAAGCACTGAGCAAATGATGCTCAAGATGGTTCATGATCGTGTAGCAACAGGCTTGACCAGAGTGGTTTGAATGGCTGCTGTACTGCGATGTGGAAAGAAAATGGGAAAAATACCACATTATTACGTTTCCTGGATAGTCTCTTCCAGAAACAGAGACAAATGCGAGATGCTTCCTCTGGAGACAAAACAATCCGGAGGTAAACTACTCCCCCATTTGGATCTCTGGCGAGGAGTATTTCTAAAGGAGACTCCATGTGGTAGGAGTTATACCGAAAACTACAGACAAAAGCAGAAGATGCAGAAGGAACATCACAGCTTCAAGATAGGCACTTGGAACATAACGACCTTAAATCAAGGAGGAAAACTCGAAAATTTGAAGAAGGAGATGCAGAAGAACGCAGTGTCTGTGCTAATTGTTGGTGAAGTGCGGTGTAAGGGTCAAGGTGAAATAAGAAGTGGTGATTATACAGTGTATTATTCCGGGGGTGACAGGGCTGAAAGAGGCGTAGCAATAGTAGTGCATAAAAGCATAGTGAAAAGTGTTGTTAAGAAGAGTGTGTATAGTGACAGAATCATTGCTGTTAAGTTGAAGGCAGAAATGGTAAGTATGTTGACAGTGCAAGTGTATATGCCAACATCAGGGTATGAAGATGACGAAGTGGAAGAGCTGTATGATATAATTGAAGAAATTCTTGGAGAGGTTGGAAAGGGCGAGACAAATACAATTATAATGGGAGATTGGAACAGTGTGGTTGGAGATAAAGCACATCACAACACTGTTGGACCATATGGACTTGGAAGGAGGAATCAGAGAAGTGAAATGCTTATTGACTTCTGTGAAAGAAATGGACTTGTTATAACAAACATATGGTTAAAAAACCTAAAAGAAGATTGTACACCTGAAAATCACCAGGAGAATGGAGTTAATTTCAATTGGCCTATGTACTAGTGAAAGAGCAATTCAGGAACAGTGTGAAGGATGTGCAGTCAATGCCTGGAGCAGATATTAACTCTGACCACAATTTACTGGTTGCAACAATCTGCACCAGATTGAAGAAAATCATAATGTTCCACAACGAAAACCAAGATAGGATTTGGAGAAGTAATATGCTCAACAACAGGAAGTAATAGATAGTCTATAAGAAAAACTTGGTGCAATCAAATGTGAAAGTGGGAATGTGGAAGTGCAGTGGAACAATATCAAGAAATGTGTGTTAGATACTATGAGTGATTTGGTTGTGAAAGTCGAGAGGAGAGCAAGAAAGCCATGGATTACACAGGAGATGATCAGTAAAATGGATGAATGAAGGAAATGGAAGACTGTCAACAATGAAGAAGGAAGGAAGAACGACAAAAGACTGAGGAATTAATTGAAAACAGCCACGGACAACGCCAAGAAGGAATATCTGGAGAGCATATGCAACGAGGACATAGAACTTCAAAGAACAGGACATTATGATCTAATGTACATGAAGACAAAGGAACTAGGCTGGAAAGAAAATCATGGGATTCAAAACATTGGCATTGATGACTCTCAAGCGAATATGATAATAGATCAGAGATGAGTACTGCAAATTTGGGAGAATTATATCACAGAGCTCTATGATCGAGCTAATCGACCAGAACACGTAGAAGTCGAACATGAAGCTGAAGTAGATGCAGATGAGGAAGGCCCTACTATTTTGCAAAGTGAAGTGGAAAAAGCTATCAAGGAGATGAGGTATTAAAAGGCTACAGGAGATAATGATGTACCTGGAGATGTACTCAAATCATTGAGAGAAGATGATTTCAGACTAATGACAGAGCTGATCAACAGCATATATGTAACTGGGGAGTGTCCCAGAGATTTAATTGAAGTTACAATAATTGCCTTAAAAAAGAAGCCCAAAGCTACAAAATGCAGTGACAATCAGCATCATCGCACATACAGCAAAGATAGTAGCGAGGATGCTTAGAAGAAGGATTGAAAGGAAGACTGAGGATGTGCTTGGAGAAGATCAGTTTGGATTTAGAAGAGGAAAAGAAACTAGGTATGCGATTGGGATGCTGAGAATAATATCAGAACGAACCTTGGTCATAGATGAGAAATTGTGTGCTTGCTTCATAGACTGACAGAAGGCATTTGACCATGTCAACTGGACCAAAATAATGCAGATCCTAAAGGGAATTGGGATAGACTGGCATGAAAGAAGATTGATCAGCAAATTGTACATGGAAGAGAGTGTCAAAATATGACTAGACCAAGGGGAGACGAGAAGTGTGAAGATTGGAAGAGGAGTTAGACAAGGTTGCTGTTTGTCACCGATTCTGTTCAAATTATACAGCGAGTACCTTACCAAGGAAGCTCTTGAAGGGTTTTTTGACTTCAAAATAGGAGGAAAAGTAATTCGCACTGTGAAATATGCAGATGACCTTGTGCTACTGGCTAGGGAAGTAAAGGTGCTACAGGGCATGTTTGATAGACAAATTGAAATTGGAATATGCTATGCAATGGAAATAAATGTGGAAGAAACTAAAGTAATGACAATCTCAAGGCAACCATCCCCAATAAAAATTATGATATATCGAAATCAATTTGAGAATGTGGAATATTTCAATTATTTGGGTAGCATAATAACAAATGATGCAAGGTGTACATGTGAAATTAAATCCAGAATTGCCATGGCAAAAGCAGCATTCAACAAGAAGAAGACTCTTTTCACCAGCAAACTGGACTTAAATTTAAGAAAGAAACAAGTGAAGTGCTGCATTTGGAGCATAGCTTTATATGGTGCTGAAATGTAGACACTGTGGAAAGTAGATCAGGAGTATCTGGAAAGTTTTGAAATGTGTTGCTGGATAAGAATGGAGAAGATCAGTTGGACTGATCATGTGAGAAATGAAGAAGTATTACACAGAGTCAAGGAGGAGAGGAATATCCTATGTACAATAAAAAGAAGAAAGGCTAACTGGATTGGTCACATCTTGCGTAGAAACTGCCTTCTGAAACACGTGATTGAAGGAAAGTTAGAAGGAAGGATAGAAATGACGGGAAGAAGAGGGAGAAGACGTAAGCAGCTACTGTATAACCTTAAGAAAAAGAGAAGATACTGGAAATTGAAAGAGGAAGCACTAGATCGCACCCTGTGGAGAACTCGCTTTGGAAGAGTTTACGGACCTGTCATAAGACAGACTACAGAATGAATGCATGCCTAAACACATGTATTTAAGTTTACTGTGGGATTAGTAAACAGTGGAAGTAAAGAAGTGAATGGGCTGTAGAATTTGCTATGATGCAATGATGTCGTAATGAATGGATGATGTTTGTAATACAGGATTTTCTTTATATGACACTGTGTAAGTCTGGTGAAGTTTCTCTCAGTGAACCCGGCACAGTAGCTGAAAAACTGTGAGCCTTTTGTCCTGCTGGTAACAGTGAACTATGAGTATTTCTTATTACTGCTTGATGTTACATTGATTAATCTTGCGTAAATTAACTAAAGATGTTCAAAGTGATGTCCTGGCTGCAGGCAAGTTTCACAACGTGTCAGCAAATTTCAAAATACTCAGTGAAGCACTTCATGAGAAATGTGTCAAAATTACTTGTTGAATGTTTGCTTTCCATTTTGTTGTGCGCAGATAGTTGACATAAACTTTGTCTTTAATTGTGCTCCACAGATAAAAATTACGCAAGTTTAAATATGGGGAACACAGAGGCTGCTGATCAATAACTTGCTCACTAAACACTTCTCTTAATGCTAACAGTGACTGATCAGCCATGTGAGCTGTAGCTATGCATTACTTCACATCAATTCTTGGAAAAAGGTTCTCTAATGCCCATAATTTATAGTTGCATTAAAAAAGAGTGACCTCACTAATCTGTTGTAGGTAATTGCATGCCAGACTCAAAACTTAATACCATGAAGGGGATGTTTATGCAACTGACTCTGGTTAACTCCAGTAACAATTGTTCTGAGTGTTGGGTACACCTACATAATGCAGCCATGTGTTATCACTAAAAAAATAATACTTTTGGTTTAACAATTCCTTCATGCATGAAACACAACCACCATCTGCAGAAATGAATTCTAGTGCCACTACCAAAATCTATGAACAACAGTCATCTTGTATGGTCACAATTTCACAAGTCACCACACTCAGTCCAACAAAATGCACTGTGTTGTTCCCAGATATTTTACATTACAGTATCTCGTTGAACACTCCTGCATGTTTCGATCACTTATGGGATCATCATCAGGGATTCACATTAAAGTAATACTTCCTAAACTAGCAATCCATGTACACAATAAAAAGATGTAAAAAGTGAACCAGTTAAACTGTAGGTGTTTGTTGTGTAATGGGTCCTGTTATGCTGTGTTTTGGAGACTGCCTACATATGTAAGGGAGGATAAGACTGTACTGCCTTTGCACAGGCAGTTGTACCAGGATTTGGTACCTGTATTGACTATCAAAAATATGGTCAGACTCACTACTAATTGGTCGGTGGACATGGATACAACAACATAATGTCCATAGTTTAAAAAATAAAACTGTAAACTCTAATATGTGTGCCCCTGTGGCAAAAATACATAGTTTGTTGATTCTTGCAATTGTCTTTTGTATCTAGGAGTTTCAGTGTGGTTCAGGTATTACCAGTCAACTCGTCTTTAAAAAGTCTAGAAAACATAATATATTAAACCAGGGTAAGATACTTTTATTAATTTTATCCAAATTTAAAGTTAAATCCTGTATGTCTTTGCCAGTTACTAAAATGCTAGTATAATCAGCAAAGAATGTTAGTCTGATGCCTATGTCATGGCTGATATTTGTATCTATATCATTCATATATATTAAAAATAACAACGGCCCTAAAATGGAAACCTGTGGGACTCCAGATTGAATTATTTTTTCTTCCGACCACTTTTGTTGAATTTCGTGAGTTGTTGCATAAGGTGGTTAATTTCTACCAGCTGTTTTCTGTTTTTTAAGTAAGAAGCAACCCACTGATGTGCAATTCCTCTAATGCCATATGTATCTAATTTTTGTAATAAGATATTATGAAATGCTTTAGATAAATCTAAAAATAGACCTACTTATACTTCTTTATTATCTAGTGTTTTATACACATCTTCCAGAAAGTTAACTAATGCTGTACTGGTGGATTTACCTTTACAGAAACCGTGTTGACTTTCTATAAACGTGTTGTGCTTTTCTATAAAGTTTATTAATCTAATACTTACTACTTTCTCCAAAATGTTTAAAAAAGTCGAAACCAATGAGACTGGCCTATAATTCTCAATTTCATTTGGAGCTCCTTTTTAATTAAGGGTTTTATTTTTGATATTTTGAAATCTTCCGGAAACTTTCCAGTACTAAGTGACAGATTAGTTAAAAATGTTAGTGGTTCAATTAAATATACATAACATTTTTTGATAAGGAAGCTTGAAAACCCATCTAGTCCACTTGATTGTTTGTTTTTTAAATCTTTAATAATAGTAGCTATTTCATCATCATTTTTGGGTGTAACAAATATTGAGGCTGAAAATTTTTGATTACCGTTGGAATATTTAAGTACCCCAGGGGTACAATTACCCTGTAGCCTTTCTGCTATCTCAGTAAAGTAAGCATTAAATAGCTTTTCTACATATTTTGGTTCAGAAATTAAGTTTCCATTCTTTTCTATAACAATCGATGCATATTTTTTCTTTTCCGACTCACCTGATTCATCTTTTATTAAGTCCCATATCTTTTTATTTATTGATTGATTCTGATATTTGTATGTCATGATGCATTTTTTGCCAATTTAATTACTTTGTGATAAATTTTTTTATAGTTATTATAGTAATTTAGAAATTCTGTTGACACATTTCTTTCTTTAATGTATCTGCTTAAAATTTTTAATCTTTCACTAGATTTACAAATTCCAGGTGTGATCCATTGATTTTTAATTTTTTTGTTTATATTCATTTTTCTGAGAGGTATTGCAGTGTCAAAATAATAAGTGAGGGTTTGTACAAATTCTTTATATGCAGTATCAATGTCATGCTGTTGATAAACATTTTCCCATTTCTCCCCGAGAGTAAGTATTTTAATATTTAATATTCTCGTCATTAGTTACCCTAATGTATTTGTATATAGCTTCGTTTTGTTTGAAATCCTTTCCTGGAAGTGAATCATGATCTATTTGAAGTATTTGTCCGAAATGGTCTGACAGAGTTGTTTCAAGAACTTCTGTTTTAAAGCCTTGTAACTCTGGGTTTAAAATTATTTGATCGATAGCAGAGTTTGTCTTTTTGTATATCCTAGTAGGTACATTTATCACTGCTTGTAAACCGAACATATTAAGTAAAATTTCTAGTTTTCCCTTATTTCTATCATTTTTTTAGGAAATTGATGTTTAGGTCTCCTATTATTATAACTTGGTCTTTCATTTTATCTATGTAGTCTAAAATTATCTCTAAACTATCAAGCATAATTTGGATATTGCTGTTAGGGTTCCTATATATGCAAACAATAATTATTTTGTTTCTGTCTTTCAAAATTAGCACCTCAGTGTGTGATACAGCTTGTCTTATGCCTACAGTAGTCAGCATTTGTCTGTCCTTCCCTTTCTAGTCATCACTTCACCATCTCAAGAATATAAATGAAGTCTTTGAGATAAGCACAATGGACACATGACTTTGTATAAAAAACACTTTCATGAAATGTCTGTGGATGAAAAATAAACTGGGCATAAATTAAACTGTGCCCATAGTTGAATTATAATGAAGCAGATAAAACCTTTATATGTATATTGTACATATATTTTATATTATACAAAGCAGATAAAATGTGGGACAAATTGTTTGTGGACCAAAAGAGTTGATTAGAATGTAGACAAAAGATCTTTGTAGCTTTCTTCCAATCATTTCCAATAGCTGTTGCAGAACTTTTGTACTGTACAGTATGATGACTTGTTTCTGTATCATAAATTCATACATACACATGAGCAAAGGAATAAAATTAGTAGAGAGGGAAGCCATTCATCAATGCTTTCACCTGGGAGGGTCATCTTATGAAAAATATATCGTCTGCCTTACTAATTTCCTTCTTTGATGTAGTGTGTAGGAATATTTGGTGATTTAATCGATGGTTTTTTGAATCAGTAAAATTTGTAGTTATATGTAATGATATCCTCCAAATTGGTACTCGAGTTTATGCATTATAGAATGAGTTCTATATATTCCGTTAATGTTTGTTGATATTACTCGTATTAATGCAATATTTTACTGGTATCACATTGAGTGGGATTCTTCTTTTGAAGATGTTGTATTGTGTCCACACACTTTTAATGTTGGGAAATACCAAGGTATATGTAGGCACATAATGTTACTGGCCTAGTGGGGGGCCTGCTAATGCCATCTATGCCATCTCATGTTGTACTGTCATCTTGTGCTATTAGTACATGAGATGGCAGAGACAAAAGCAACATAAAGGTATAGTTTTGATGTATTGTATATTAAGGAAAAGAGTCATAAAACATTTTTGAAGGCCTGAATTTGTTTTCAGGAGCTTCCTGCACTTAATGATGTTTGACCTGTACCATGTAGGCCTAACTAGCCTACTAGTCTAAATTACATCCCTTTGTAAATGTAGTTCTCTATGTTACATTATTGGCCCCACAAAAATACAGTACAATATGTTACCTAAATGCTACATCCAAGCTTCCTGACACAAATCATTAGGAATTGCTCTTATCTCAGTGGGATGGAAGGGCTGATCGGTTAATGTGGAGGTTAGTTGAATTGAGCTAGTCTGATGACTGAAGTTTTACTGCACTAAGTTCTGCATATTTATGTGATTAGCAATCCCATTCCTTTACTAAACAATTTCCTGTGACAGTCACAGCATATTATGTTTGATAAATTTTGCATTGTAGCTTATGAAGTCTGCCTCCTTTGTTTCATTTTCTTCCCTGTTTTGAACAGCAGTGCAGAACGTTGTCATAATGCCTATTACTATTTCATTTGTTTCTTCAGATTGTGATTTTGGAGAGTATGGTACTGGATGCAAGCAGAAATGTGGGCGCTGTGCAAATTTGAGTGACTGTGACAAGTACACTGGAGAATGTCTACTTGGATGTGATCCCGGATACTACCCTCCCTTCTGCCAAGAAAGTGAGTTTTTCAGTTGTAATATATATATATACATACATACATACATACATACATACGTACATATAGTGAAAAGTGTGAAGTTGCGCTTAGGATAAATATGTGTAGTTTTAAGTTCTTCATAGAATGAATTCAGAGGAGAGTTTAATGTGTAACTACCAACATAGGAATTTGCAGCCCCACTTCATACAACTAAAGTGATTAAGTGAAGTCATAAATTACTCATTCAAGAATTTCATTCATGTATGTGTTTGTCTATTTTTATCATAAAATCATAAATAGAGACCTTTCATAAAAAAGGAAACATTCACACTGTGATAGATGGGGCTTTATTCAACATTTATATTACACTGGGCAACAAATTTTAACTTTTTTTCGGTTACGAGCATCAAATCCACTTTCCTTTATGTAATTGGGTATGCTGAACATGAAAATAGGCCTTACAATGATGAGTTAGCTACAGTTTCCAAGATTTGTGAAATTTTATAATAACATGTAGCATATTTAACACAATAATACTTACTATTCACTGCTGTCCGTCATCACTTTGGCTAAAGGCGTCTTTTCTTAGCCTGTCTTTTGTATACAAGTTCTGGAGAGTCTCTAACTACTGTCCAGCAATAATCTGCTAACATAACTGGACTCCATTTCCCCTGATAACGATTTTCGATTTCCGCAATGGTCTGGTGAAAGCGTTCACCGTGTTCGTCTCTGACCGCACTGCAGTTTTCAGGGAAGAAATCCAGGTGAGAATGCAGAAAGTGAATCTTTAACGACATATTGCAGCCCAATTTCTGATACGCAACCAACAGGTCCTCCACTATTTCCTTGTAATTGTCAGCCTTGGTGTTTCCGAGGAAGTTATTAGCAACCAACCAGAAAGCATTCCAAGCACACTGCTCGTCACCAGTGATAAGCCGGTCAAATTGTTCATCTCTGAAGGTGTCTCGGATTTGTGGACCGACAAAAACACCTTCTTTGACTTTTGCATCACTCATCCTCGGAAATTTATCACGAAGGTACTTGAATGCTTGGCCGTCTCGATCCATTGCCTTGACGAAATTCTTTATCAGGCCAAGCTTAACGTGCAGCGGTGGCAACAGAATCTTGCTTGGTTCCACTAAAGACGGATGTAGTACATTCTTTGAACCTGGCTCCAGACGTTGTCTTAAAGGCCAGTCCCTGACCACATAGTGCGAGGCCCTTGCTCGGCTGTCCCATTCACAGATGAAACAACAGAATTTTGTGTATCCTTGCTGCAGTCCGAGTAAGATGGCAACAACCTTTAAGTCACAACAAAGCTGCCATTTATATTTATCATAGTTTATGCACTCCAACAATTGCTTCATGTTGCTGTATGTTTCTTTCATGTGAACTTCATGACCGATTGGAATCGATGGCAAAATATTGCCATTATGCAATAATACTGCTTTCAAACTCAACTGTGAGGAGTCTATGAAAAGTCTCCATTCATCAGGGTTATGATTGATGTTGAGAGCTGACATCAGACCATCAATGTCATGGCAGGTGACGAGATTACTTTTCATTGAAAAGAATGAAACAAAGTCTTTATGACGTGAACGAAATGTAGACACGCAGACGCCCTCACCAAGTAGATTCCACTGCTGCAATCTTGAGCCCAAGAGTTCAGCTTTACCTTTCGACAAATCTAGATCTCGCACAAGGTCGTTCAATTCATTCTGTGTTATTCTGTGTGGCTCAGTACATGCTTCATCAGATATAAAATCTGGATTGCTAGAACTTGAGACATTTGTATTACTGCATTCCTCATCTTCATCATCATCTTCGATTTCAAATGAGTCAGGCGGTTCTGGAATAGGTAGATCGTCTCCATGGAGCACCGGTAGTATAGCAGATGGTATATTTGGGTAGCTCAGTTTACACTTTTTCTTCTTCGACGTTCCATGTTCCAGTGGAGGAACCATGCAGAAATAGCAGTCAGTAATGTGGTTTGTTGGCTCACGCCACACCATGGTTACAGCAAAAGGCATAGAACGCTTCTTGTGATTTAACCAGCTGCAAAGATTTGCCGAACAAGAGTTGCAGCATATGTGTGGAGCCCAGCTCTTGTCCTGATCCCCAACTTTACAACCGAAGTATAGATGGTACGCCTTTTTCACAATTGGAGTTAGAGCACGCTTTTGTGAAGCAAATGTCACTTGCCCACAAACATAACAAAAACTATCTGAACGGTTCACACATTTACGAGGCATCTTAGTTTTCTTAGCGTTAAAAAACAAGATATTGTAACCGAGCACGGATGCAGCAAGAAAGCACACTGAAACTCTAAATACCACGTGGCACACCGTGGAAAAGGCGCGGGAATCCCCGACGATTATAATCGTCGGGATTCCCGCGCCTAGCTAATTAGCTAGCGCTATCCGACGCGATCCGACGATGACCGACACCAAGTCACTGCAGTTGCGCTACGCCAGAACCGGCTCAATATATAGGCCTATATAATTTTGTGAATATGCAAGTACACAATCTTAGTGTAAGTATAAGCCTATAGCATAAATTACGGTTAGGAATGGAAATGTAGACCCATTTCAGTCTTTCGTGTATAAACAAAATGTAAGGAAAATAATAAAAATCGGTCACATTAATAAAGGCCTGTTACTTCAAAACAAGAGCTAGCAAACAATTTTAAGCATCATATTCGTTCTCAGCGACCTCAAATTAGTTAAGATTAACTAGTTTCAACTCCGTAACATTTTCACTGTTGACCAGTGTTATTTATTTATTAGCAGTCCTATTAAAAGAAGTTATCATTCTGCATTTCATAAAAGAATAATTTTTAAGGTAGTATGATGCCACCAGGCTCATTCCAGTATTACACTGGAAAGTAATGTATTGACCCAAGTTTACCTGCCTGTAATTTCATTACAAGGAATTTGTAAGGTGCTGATATGTAATTTGGTAGTGTTGTCTGAAAGGCAGAATTGAATATAAAAAGTCAGGGTGTAGGTAATTGCATCTATTGTGCAAGTTTTGTTGATATGACTTCTTGACCTCAGATTTACTGAATGTTTAAGTGAAAGGTTTCAGTGAGGGTTCTCCCTTTATATGTAATTATGCAGCTAGCATTTGTTATTAACAAGTCCCTGTTTTATTGTACACATATTTTGTTTGACTAAGTGAAAAGATAGTTCTGTTGAAATGAAATAGCCACATGAGTTTGGAAGTAAAATAGTTGCATTTTAATAACAGTATTGTGCAAAAGTCGTAGATAAGTACTGTGAATATTGCTTATTCCATTATTATGTTGGTTAATTAGTTTTGAAATGAGAGAGAATTGAGGGTGAGTACAGTGAAACATGTGAGCTGGGAAAGCATAGTCAGTATATTGACTAGGCTTCAGGCTGGACAGTCTGGGTTTTGAATCCCAGCAGGAGCAAAAATGTTTCTCTGCTACAAAATGACCAGACTGGTTCTGGAGCCAATCCTGCCTCCTGTTCGGTGGGTACTGGGTTTATTTTATGGGGGTAAATGGTCTGGGGCGTAATGTTAACCACTCACCTCCACCTAGTGCCGAGGTTAAGAATGAGTGGAGCTGTACCTCTACTCCCTCTAAATGTCTTCATAACGTGGACAGGGATGACTTTACCTTTAACAGTCAAATACTGGCTTATATTGGTATATTTGTAGATATATCATGAAGCCATCTTTATGACAATGTTGGAAAAATTCAATACATTTAATAAAAAGTTGGAAAACATCTGATAGTGGTGAGTCTGAAAATGTATTATTTTGTAATTCTGTGCTTAAATTGACATACAGGGCCTACTTCATTAGAATAGTATTCATATAAATTGTGCATTAAATGGTTTATTTTTATGATCAAAACACGTTTTTAAAGTCTAACCTTTTTCACTAATTTTGACTTTCTGTAACACGAGACGACCCCTCCAAAATCCAACCCCTGGCTTCCCTGTTGCGGAGGGGGTTAATGTCTGTAGGCGGCTAACAGGGGCTATGGTTCACCCAAGCCATGGTGTGAGGCATCATGCCGAGGGCTGCAGGTCACTGGGGTGGTAAAATAGCAGTGCAGTTACGATCCCCTCGGGGCATAAGGCATCACCCCGTTGTATTTATTCCTTCAACTCGTAAGGAGCTCTGCGGGTGGTGACTGTTATTTCCCCATTACTTGTGGGAATAAAATGGACACAGTAATTGATGAACTTGATCAAGTAGCGGCTGTGGCTGCAGACTTGATAAAAGGACTCCCTAGTGGAAACTGTAGGCTTTGAGCCTTCCGCTGTTTCTTCTGATGAGGACAGATTGGCTGCAGGTGTCTTTATGACTAGACTGCAGACCAACCGACTATCGGGATCGTAGCGGAAGAAGCTCATTAAAGCTCAGAAATGAAGGAGGGAACCTGGACAGTTGAAAAACCTATAGGCAGGACTCCTTCATTTCAAGAGAAGGCAGTGGCAAGAAGTAGTGGGGGTGTGAAAAGACCCCACTCTGACTCGAGTACTCCACCTTCGATGAACCTGATCAAGGAGCGGCTGTGGCTGCAGACTTGATACAAGACTCCCTAGTGGAAGCAGTAAACTCTGAGCGTTTTGCTGTTTCTTCTGATGAGGACATATTGGCTGCAGGTGTCTCTACGACTAGACTGCAGACCAAGCGACTCTCGGGAGCGCAGCGGAAGAAGCTCATTAAAGCAAGAGATGGTGGTGGCGAGAAGTAGTGGGGATGTGAAAAGACCCCACTCTGACTCGAGTACTCCACCTTCGATGAACCTGATCAAGGAGCGGCTGTGACTGCACACTTGATACAACAAGACTCCCTAGTGAAGGCTGTAAGCTCTGAGCCTTTCGCTGTTTCTTCTGATGAGGACAGATTGGCTGCAGGTGGCTCTATGACTAGACTGCAGACCAAGCGACTCTTGGGAGCGCAGCGGAAGAAGCTCATTAAAGCAAGAGAAGGCGGTGGCGAGAAGTAGTGGGGTTGTGAAAAGACCCCACTCTGACTCGAGTACTCCACCTTCGATGAACCTGATCAAGGAGCGGCTGTGGCTGCAGACTTGATACAACAAGACTCCCTAGTGAAGGCTGTAAGCTCTGAGCCTTTCGCTGTTTCTTCTGATGAGGACAGATTGGCTGCAGGTGTCTCTACGACTAGACTGCAGACCAAGCGACTCTCGGGAGCGCAGCGGAAGAAGCTCATTAAAGCAAGAGAAGGCGGTGGCGAGAAGTAGTGGGGATGTGAAAAGACCCCACTCTGGCTCGAATACTCCGCCTTCGAGAGGCGTTGGCTCGTCAACACTATAAGTTCTTTGGGAAGCTGTTTGCTGAACCAAAGGAAATAAGCATGGCCTCATTGAAAGACCTGTGTCTCTTTGTTTGAGGCACAGGGCTAATGAACCAATGCTGAATGAACTACTTAAGGCAGCACAATAAGCCTAAGGCTGCAGTGCACCCGGAGCTAATGCCGACGGGCCCTTGGAAGAAGAAGAAGAAGAAGAAGAAGAAGAAGAACACGAGACGAAATTTGTTTATAGGCATGACTGGTTAGTGAAAAGCCCGTTTTTTTTTGCTGAAACGATTTCATGAATACCGATTCTGCCTTCTCATATCTTGCTGTTTTCATCCTCTCCTGGCATGAGTATTCACTTACTGACCACTATGTCTCGGTTTCATATACCCTCATTTAAATTGGACACAGAAATATCAAATTCTTCAGCGATTTTGCGTGAGGAATATATAAAGTAGTACTCACCTTGCTTATAATGTCGGGCTTTTTTTGAACTGATAGCAGCTTACATCTTATGCTTTTTACATGTGTTTGCATATGTTGTGATTAACACATATTACATTTGTCATGCCTGTCTGTCCACATGTATCAGCGCGGCTCCCACTGGATGGATTTTTATGAAATTTGATATTGGGGCCTTTACAAAAGTCTGTCAAAAAAACTCCAGGTCTGGGTGGTGGTATGAATTATGTTGAAGCTTGACAGTAGTGCAAAGTGAACCCATTGTTGTGTTTCCATGGCAAAACCGAAGAATACTTTTATATTTTTGATGGCTACATGTAGGTCAGCAAAAATACAGAGGGAATGTATTGCGTTTCCATGGTAACAATGGTTACATGAACATGCCACAGTGCTATATTATATGTACATTGTCTGTCTTGTCATATGCTAGCTGTACTGATCACTTGTTGAATAATTAATTACTCCTCAGAGAAAACTTCACACCCACACAGGTGCAGTGTGAAGTGAACACAAAATTTTGCAACCATAATATTTCAGACTGTTGAATTGTATGTAATAGTTACACAATCACCATGCATTCCATGATATCCATGCTTCTTCACGTTGGAGATTGTCCATGTGACATGAGGTTGCGTCTCTCAGATTTTGGTTTTGTTAAAGTCTGTTAAGAGTGTTGTGGACCTGAATTGTGTTACTACTTGTTATCACTAATGTAAAAATGGTTGAAAAAGGCTCACATTGGCACAATGATCCATTATAAGTCTTGTAATAATAACTGGTCTTAAAACTCTTACCACACTTCACAAACCCAGTCCACTAAATGACCATTACAAAACACCACACACACATCACAGGTAAGCCACTTATGTCATGATGTGTGCAATGCACGTGTGTCAAAATTACATTGGAGATTGACCTTTAAGGACTGAATATGTCATTTCATCACTGCAAATTTGAAACAAATAGAATGACTAGAAACTTTGGCAAATTATTTAAGATTTTGATGTGAGAATCTTATCAAAAGGTGAAAAATTCATTGTGTTATGAACTTTTCATTCTTTTTATGTAGGAAATCTTTTTAAACAGAAGTGTATTAAAAGAGAAATGCCTTTGTTAATCATGTGTGAGAATTTTTGTACAAATTATTCCAGTTGTTAAGGTGGGAGAATGCCTTACACTTGGTCATTTTTAACAGGCTTCAGTGTCCATGACAGTTTAAATCAAACGAAAATTGAACGTCTTACAGAATTACATTATTGACAGCAGATGATAGCTGTACTGCTTAAAAGAATTAAAATGTAGGCTGTACTTACAAGGCTTGATCAAAAATGTCTGGACTAAGTTTATTTCTACGGTACCTTATGTCACACTGCAACAGAACTTTTCTGAGTGTGTCCGGAGATGTTCTTGCACATCTCATCAGCAATACCTTGCTGCAACCATTCAATCTGACACCACCATTACAAGTACACAGTGGTGTTTGTGTTGTGCATCATGTTTGTGATGTTCAAGATTATGGAACAACACATATGTATCACATTCTGTGCAAAACTTAAGAAAAAAGGGATGAATATTAAAGGGTTAAAACTGCCTTTCAAGAGGGGGACGTGAGCTGTATACAAGTTTTGAGTTGTCCTGCTGCCTTAAAGCTGGGTGCACATCTGTAGATGTGTGGCAGAAAGTGATGAGTGGTCTGGATGTCTTTTGTTGAGCAGAAATGGTGAAGTGAGAGCAGAATTGCATGATTTGGTGAGAACAGATGGAAGACTAACTTAAACATTAGGGAAGTAGCTGAGGAACAAGGAATTTTTTTGGCTCATGAAAGGGAATTTTTAACTACAGATTTGGGCATGAGACGTTTGTCAGTGAAATTTGTCCCACAGCTGCTGACAGCAGAGCAGGAGCACTGCCTATCTGTAACCTGTGATTTGATTGAATGTGCAGAAGCAGACAAAAATTTCTTTAAAAGCATTGTAACTCTCCCCCAACTTAAGAACACCTTGAGGGATAAATAATTTGGAGATCTGAAAATGATCAAATGCAACACAATGCAGCAACTTCTGAAGATTACCAAAACAGAGTATGAGAGGTGCTTCCAGGAGTGGAATAGTTCCTGGAATAAGTGTACCCAAGCAGAAGAGGCCTACTTTATCCTCCATCAAGGTAAGTTCAGTATGTTTATTTTTTCACACCATCAGTCTGGACACTTTTTGATCAGGCCTCATATACTAGCCTATATCTTCAAAAATTCTCTTACTGTGGGGAAATGCAGTAGTGGCTTTTCGCAGGTATTTTGGTTGTTAAAGTAACTCTCTCCATACCAGGCTGAGTGTAAGCAGTGAATCATTTACAGTAAACCATTAGAGTTATTGTAGTGTGTTTAGGATGGTTTATTTTATTCCAAATAGTTAGTATTGTTATATCCTGTCTTTTTATTGGAACATGATTTATGTGATTGTCACAGTACACGAGAGGATCTGAAAGGGGTGAAAGAACTGTGCAGAGTGCAGTTTTTTCACCTTTGTTATGTGTAATGGATGAAATTAAATGTTTTAGTACAGGATGCTATGATGTGATGACAGAGTGAGGTGTGACCCTCAGAGAAGTAAGGTGAACGGGACGCTGGCAATGTGGGAAGTTTGGTTGCTGTGAAAGAACATTTCTGTTATTCATTGTTGGCCACACTCGAAAATGTAATAACAGTGCTGTGGTTTATTTTGTTCAGTCATCACTTTTGGTACTGATATGAAGTCTCAAGTAAAACTAATTTAAATTTTCTTGTACTTCTGAATTTAAATGTATTAAATAAATAATTATGACTTATGCAAGTTAGTAGTAAGTGATTTATTTGTAAGCCCTTGATAATTGTTGCTTGATGAATTACCCTCTTTTTCAGCTTACAAGTACTTGTCAGTAGCTCCAGTTGTCAGTGCTACAAATGTCCAGGGCTTTAAGGTTACAGCTAACTTGAATGACAGCAGAGGAAAGGGCACACCTGCATTTTATCAATTCCAGTACAGAGTAAGAACACATTTAGGTCTTATTTTTAATAGATAAAAGGTAAAGGTAAAGCAATCCCATTACAGGCACTTAGGGTCCCAGGAGGTTGAGGCTCCCAGATTTTTAGACAATCGGCACATGAAGGTGGTAAGGTTGTCAGCCCTACGCACCGGCCGCCTTTACCCCCCAGGAAAGATTCCTGGTACTCATTTCTGTTAGAGGCTGAGTCGACCCCAGGGCCATAGTGCGACCGAAACGATTATGTCAATGAAAAATTCCAGTGACACCATCGGGAATCGAACCCGTGACGTTCCGGTTTGTAGTGCAGTGCCTCAACCAACTGCACCACCGCGTGCCCCATTTTTAATAGATACATATCGTTAATATGACAAATCAACAATGGTGCTGAAACGTTTGATAAACAATGACACACACAAAGTATTTTCATGATTGAAGGGAATAGCACAAAATTCTGGAAAGGGTTTGTGGTATTTTCTTTCTTCCAGGGCTTGTGATGTCTGCTTTTTACAATGTTGCCTGAATGGGGACTGTGATGAATTGGTAATATGCTAATGATCTTGGACTGCTTGACCCTGAAGATGGAGGCACTGTGCTTCTCTGAAACGTTAGCTCTTTCCCAGTCAACATGGCTTAACACTTCAGCAGACTTGAATCTTCAATGTACAACTCTGTTATCTATTTCTGTCAGTAGTAGTTTCACCAGTACCTGAAAATTATCAGACATAATATAAACATTTCACAGCACTGGCATGTTTGATAATTGTGACATGAAAGGACTGGATGATACAAAACTAATAGGTATTTTTGTATCTATCTCCATACCAAATTTTACTTTCCTAGAAGCAATTGTCCATTGGTTATAGTTCACTGAAATATAGATGTTGATTATAAATGTAAAATACCGTATATTCTCGAATCTAATCCGCACCAGAATCTAATCCGCACCCAGTTTTTGGCGACTTCTTAAACGAAAAAAAGTTAGTTCGCGATTCTAATCCGCACCTTTCCTTCAACCACCCCTTGCCCACTGGGCGACTGATTGAATAATATTGGATGTTACCAATGCGTTAAAATCCGACGCTACGCCTGTGGCCGATGAGTCATACCGATAGAGGCGGGGCCTTTCTCAACAGACGTGCGCAATCTCGTCTGAAGCCAGCTGATCTTTAGTTGTTGAAACGTGGGAGGTGCTTGTTCCAATTTGTCGTGTACCGTAGTTATGGAAGAGGGACACCTGAAATCTAAACGACTCTCATATACGGCAAAGTTCAAACGTGAAGTTATTCGGTGCGCAGAGGAGAATGGAAACCGCAAAGCCGCTGCAATTTTTGGAGTTGATGAAAGCAACGTTCGACTATGGCGGAAACACAAGGCAGCGATCAGCGGGTGTGAGGCGTCACGAAGGAAATTCACTGGACCCAAGAAAGGACGATTTCCTGAAATTGATAATGCAGTATTCACGGTTTTTCAAGAGAGACGCAAGACTGGACTGTTTGTGAGTTATGATCTACTTCGCGAGGAGGCGATAAAGAAGGCCAGATCTTTGAACATTCCTCGAAGTCGTTTTAAAGCCAGTAAAGGATGGGCCATATGGTTCATGCGCCGAATGGGGCTGGCGTTGCGGCATAGGACGACAATATGCCAAAAGCTCCCAAAAGATTTTGAACAAAAGTTGTTGAATTATCTGCAGTACATCATCAACCTTAGGAAGACGGAAAATTTTCTGATGGGGCAAATTGCCAATGCCGATGAAACGGCTATTTATCTTGATATGCCACCAAACTACACGGTGGAGAAGAAAGGTGTAAAGGAGGTACTTTTGAAAACCGCTGGATGCGAAAAGCTTCGCCTAACAGTGATGCTGGCAGCAACTGCTGATGGGAGAAAACTACCACCCTTGCTAATTTTGAAAAGGAAGACTTTACCCAAATCAGAGGCGTTTCCAAAGGACGTTATAGTCAGGGTCCAGGAAAAAGGATGGATGACGGAGGAGCTGATGTTGGAGTGGCTGAAAATAGTATGGAGTCGTAGGCCTGGAGCCTTCTTAAATCAACCATCAATGCTTGTCCTTGATGCATTCAAAAGGCATCTCACTGATTCCGTGAAGGTCCAGCTCCGCAAGATGAAAACTGAGCTTGTTGTCATTCCGGGTGGAATGACATCAGTGTTGCAACCAATGGACGTATCCATTAATAAGCCCTTTAAAGACAGGTTGAGGCAACAATATCTGACCTGGATTGCGGATCCTGCCCGTGAGTTAACAGCAACTGGAAAAATCAAACGCGCAGCTCCTTCAGAAGTGGCGCGGTGGGTGTCGGCTGCATGGAAAGCCCTCCCGGAGAGCATTATCGTCAGATCTTTCAAGAAGTGTTGCATAAGCAATGCTTTGGACGGAACCGAAGATGACATTGTATGGGAGGACGATGTTGAAGATAAAGATGATAGTGACTGGGTGGAGAGCACGGATAACGATTCAGTTATGAGTGATGACGGCGAGTCTGATGAATAATAAATTATAATAATAAATAATAAAATAATAGATTATTGTATTGTATTGTTCTTACGTTGTTTATTAATTACGTTAATTACGTTATTGTTATATTGTACAGCAGCTCAATCATTTTTCCAAAATCCAGCTCTAGACCGCGAATCTAATCCGCACGCGAATCTAATCCGCATCTGATTTTTTAGCCCTCTAAAACTGTAAAAAAGGTGCGGATTAGATTCGAGAATATACGGTAGATGTTGATTATAAATGTAAATTTTGCACAGATACCATGTTGTTACATTCTACAGACATGTGACAATGTGAAAGGTGTGGTGTCACTTTATAAAAGCGGCACTTTTGGTTAAGATACTACGTACAATTTCAGAATCCAGTATGAAGTGGGTGTAGTGTGATTTCCACCTCATATGTTAATATGGCTGCCATGACAGGAGGGAACTAAAGGTACATTTATTGTCATGTGATAGGCCGGTTTCTTCTTTTTGTAATTTTGGATGCATGCATCATACAAGGAGACATGGTCAGTAGAAACCATCTGATGGACCTCCAGTTTTGTAGTGTGGTAGTGGACCATCCTCTTACTTTAAGGTAAAAATATTAGATGTCAACACTGCAATGTCTGTTTGTATTACACAGTTTTTCTTTCTCACTGTCACATCATGAGCCTCAAATGGAGATGTTCTTGTGTTGTCCGTGATATTGTTTGGGACTGTAGGCTACTTTGTGGCTGCATTTCCCCACCTTCTAGGGCTGCAAACCTGAGTCATTTGGCATAATTGTGCTCTCCAACAAGAACCCTGTATGTGTTTCTCTTCTCCCACATGTGTACCACATATCCTGCTCATCTCATCCTTTTTTATTTTATTACTGTAATTATATTTGGCAAAGAGTACAAGTCATGATGCTCCTCATTGTGCAACTTTCTCCTTCCCCTTACACCCAAATACCATCTTCAGCACCATATTCACGGATATCTCCAGCCAGTATTCTTCCATTAACGTGAAATATCTTGTTTCACACTCATACACTTTTAAAATAACAGACAAAATTATGGTGCTGTGTATTTTAATCTTTGTGTTTTTAGATAGCATGTGGGAAGACAAAAGTCTGTAGACTGAATGGTAGCAAACATTCCCCACATTCAACCAGCTCTTGATTTATTCATGGTTGCAGTTCTGATTTTCATTGTCATTTCCAACTGTGTGAACTTTGCGACGTTTTAAAAGGATTTATTAATTATCTGCGTGTTGTGATTTTGTCCTGCATTCTATTGATGAACCATGTATGTGTACTTAGTTTTCTCAACATTTACCCCTAGCCTAATCTCTTGACTAGGGAATGTGAAGTTTTGTGTTTTTCTTTATAATGTTTATGTGTTCACCGTGTAAGTTAACATCATCAGTGTAGACCAGAAGTTGATGTATCCCATTCAGTTTTAGACCCATGTGCTTTTCTTGGACTGTGTTAGTGGATGATTCAAAGGGGACATTGAAAAGCAATGATGATGAAGCAATGCTCTTTTCCAGACCATTCTAATCAGCAAATTTGTCAGACAAATATTTACCTGTATGTACTTCATCATAATCTATATTTAAGCACTTCTGAGTTAATCTGAGTAGTTTTGTGGATATACCAAACTGCGATGAGATGAGAGATTCCCTTCCTTCTAACTGAATTATAGGCTTTTTGAGGTCTATAAATAGCTGAGATACTGCTGCATTTTAATTCCATTTTGTTTCAAGTATTTTTCAATTGCTGAATATCTTATTAGTAGTTGATTTATTATGCTTTTGGTGACAGAATAATAAGCAGGGTATTGAGTCTTCGTTTGCCAGATGTGAACCCACACACTAATTTTACTTGTGGGGTGTGTTAAAGGATAAAGTGTTTAACAATAATCCTTACACTGAAGGCAGTCTGACAGAAAAAATCAGGATGTAGTGTTTTCAGCTTCTCCGGCATGTCTGAGAAGTGACAAATTATTTTTTTTAGATAAAATAAGGGCCCACTATAAAACTTTGTACTTCAAAGTATGTGTGGTGTTAAGGGTAAATTGAGATTTAACACACACACAAATTTTAAATGTTTATTCATTCTGTAGTCTGTCTTACGACAGGTCCGTAAACTCTTCCAAAGCGAGTTCTCCACAGGGTGCGAACTAGTGCTTCCTCTGTCAAATTCAAGTATCTTATCTTTTTCTTAAGGTTATCCAGTAGCTGCTTACTCCTTCGTCCTCGTCTTCCCATAATTTCTAGTATCCCTTCTAACTTTCCTTCAATCACATGTTTTAGAAGGCAGTTTCTATGCAAGATGTGACCAATCCAGTTAGCCTTTCTTCTTTTTATTTTATGTAGGATATTCCTCTTCTCCTTGACTCTGTGTAATACTTCTTCATTTCTCACACGATCAGTCCAACTGATCTTCTCCATTCTTCTCCAGCACCACATTTCAAAACTTTCCAGATACTCCTGATCTACTTTCCAAAGTGTCCATGTTTCAGCACCATATAAAGCTATGCTCCAAATGCAGCACTTCACTTGTTTCTTTCTTAAATTTAAGTCCAGTTTGCTGGTGAAAAGAATCTTCTTCTTGTTGAATGCTGCTTTTGCCATGGCAATTCTGGATTTAATTTCAGTGTACACCTTGCATCATTTGTTATTATGCTACCCAAATAATTGAAATATTCCACATTCTCAAATTGCTTTCGATATATCATAATTTTTATTGGGGATGGTTGCCTTGAGATTGTCATTACTTTAATTTCTTCCACATTTATTTCCATTCCATAGCATATTCCAATTTCAATTTGTCTATCAAACATGCCCTGTAGCACCTTTACTTCCCTAGCCAGTAGCACAAGGTCATCTGCATATTTCACAGTGCGAATTACTTTTCCTCCTATTTTGAAGTCAACAAACCCTTCAAGAGCTTCCTTGGTAAGGTACTCGCTGTATAATTTGAACAGAATCGGCGACAAACAGCAACCTTTCCTAACTCCTCTTCCAATCTTCACACTCGTCATCTCCCCTTAGTCCAGTCATATTTTGACACTCTCTTCCATGTACAATTTGCTGATTCAGTCTTCTTTCGCACTAGTCTATCCCAGTTCTCTTTAGGATCTGCTTTATTTTGGTCCAGTTGACATGGTCAAATGCCTACTGCCAGTCTATGAAGCAAGCACACAATTCCTCATCTATGACCAAGGTTCGTTCTGATGTTATTCTCAGCATCCCAATTGCATCCCTAGTTTCTTTTCATCTTCTAAATCCAAACTGATCTTCTCCAAGTGCATCCTCACTCTTCCTTTCAATCCTTCTTCTAAGTGTCCTCGCTACTATCTTTGCTGTATGTACGATTATGCTGATTGTGCGATGGTTGCTGCATTTTGTAGCTTTGGGCTTCTTCTTTAAGGCAATCATAGTAACTTCAATGAAAACTCTGGGCCACTCCTCGGTTACGTATATGCTGTTTATCAGCTGTGTCATTAGTTTAAGACCATCTTCTTCCAACAATTTGAGTACATCTCCAGGTACATCATCATCTCCTGTAGACTTCTTGTCCCTCATCTCCTTGATAGCTTTTTCCACTTCATTTTGCAAAATATAAGGGCCTTTCTCGTCTTCATCTACTTCAGCTTCAGGTTCGACTTCTAGGTGTTCTGGTCAATTAGCTCGATCATAGAGCTCTGTGATATATTTCTGCCAAATTTGCAGTACTCGTCTCTGATCTATTATCATATTCGCTTGAGAGTCATCAATGCCAATGTTTTGAATCCCATGATTTTCTTTCCAACCTAGTTCCTTTGTCTTCATGTACATTAGATCATAATGTCCTGTTCTTTGAAGTTCTATGTCCTCGTCACATATGCTCTCCAATTATTCCTTCTTGGCGTTGTCCGTGGCTGTTTTCAATTAATTCCTCAGTCTTCTGTAGTTCTTCCTTCCTTCTTCATTGTTGACATTCTTCCATTTCCTTCTTTCATCCATTTAACTGATCACCTCCTGTGTAATCCATGACTTTCTTGCTCTCCTCTCGACTTTCACAACCAAATCACTCATAGTATCTAACACACATTTCTTGATATTGTTCCACAGCACTTCCACATTCCCACTTCCACATTTGATTGCACCCAGATTTTCTTCTAGACTATTGTGTACTTCCTGTCATGGAGCATATAGCGTCCCCAAATTCCTTCTTGGTTTTCGCATGTGGAACCTTATGGTTTTCTTCAATCTGGTGCAGATCGTTGCAATCAGTAAATTGTCAGAATCAGAATCTGCTCCAGGCAGTGTCTGCACATCCTTCACACTGTTCCTGAATCGCTGAGGATTTTAAATTTATTACAATTTATTTTGGTTCAGTTTATAGTTTGTGCAGCAGACCGCTTGTATGCTAGTGCCCCATCACACAATGAACTGTTGTTTTCCCACTGTCACCCAGGCAGCAGAAATTTTGGGCTGGCCAGGCAGCATTCCGACTGGCATTACTGGCAGACACATTGGTCAGTGGCATTCACTACACATATCTTTATCCATTAACATCAAAATTATGTGGTGCAGTCAATATGGAAAATTCATTTCATAAACCATAAAATCTTGAAATTGTTTTTAAGATTTAGTCCCCCACAATCCAGTGTTTCTTGAGCAGAGACAACATAGATTTAACTCACACAAGTTAAGTGATTTGTATGCTACAAAGTTACTGAAGTTTAATTTTTATATTTATTTCCAGGAAGTAAAATTTTGTCTGAACTCCCTTGAGGTTTCACGCTTAATTCATTTAGACACTTTGTAATGTCAACTAAAAATTTCAGATCTCGTTAACTGGTATTGCATATTTTTGTGATGCAAACATCTTGTTTCATACCGAAAAATATACCAGTATCAGGTTATGAAATTCTTTCGTTTCTTTGTAAAAGGATAACCAAATTTGAGTAAAGTATGGAAATTCTTTGTATTCATTCTCAAATTGAGAGGAAGAAGCAAACATTTTTTATCTGTTTTTAATTTTAAAATACCTGTGGGGCTGAATTGGTTCCTGCACATTCTGCTGATGTGTAAAATTTCACAAAATTCATAAAAATGCTGTGACAACATTATATTATCTTATTGCCTACAGGAGCATTTGGGAGGAGATAAGTTGTGGCAGGAATTAGAACCTCTGCCAGTATTATCACATGGGCTATCAGATAATGTCATTGGGCTGAAATCTGGGATTAACTATGAAGTGAGAGTAGTTCTGCTGGACAGAGATGGCACCAGCTACCAGGAATCAGATGTTCCATATGCAAATGTCACAACTCTGTGTACAGGTCAGTAGAACTATTTTCATCCTTTCCCAACCCTATTCAGGCAGACTTTTGCACCAGATTTTGAAATTGATCAAAATTTTGGCAATACTCTATTAAATCCAAAATCGTGTACAATTTACATTCCGTATTGTTGTGGGAAACAATCTCCAAGTTGCCATATCTAGCACAGGGGTGTTACAGAACATTTCCAAAGTGGAAAATTTGTATCTGTATCACTTCAAATTTCTTTATCTCGTTTAAAGTTCCAGTTCTATAGGACAATTCCAACTCTTTCTGTAAGTTTCCAAGTTGTTATGTCAGGTGTTGCTCAAATGATGATCTACTTAATTTTTGCAGCATGTACAATTACATGTTCTTTTAGATGTTTCTGGGGGACATGCTGTCTCCATCTTCAGTGGGACTCAGTTTGGTTCAGGTGGATGCTGAGGTAATTGGGAAGGGGGCTGTGTTGATTTGTAGGAAGGTTGCAAGGATTTTGGCCAATCAGAGCTGCAGAAAGAGAAGAAGGTTATGCGAGTGGGAACTGAGAGTTTAGAGTGAGACAAATGATCCTTTTTAGGGCCAGAAGTGATGAGAGATGTGACTGTTAGTTGGTCATGCATTAACAATGAGGTAGATGTCTTTAACAGAAAATTGGAAAAAATTATGAAATGCCATGAACATGTCACAGTAGTAAGAAATGATCTCAGTAGAGACGTCTTTACTAGACATGGCCTTCATTTGAGTAATGTAGGGAAGGAAATGATTGCTAAGCATATAGTGGCCATTTGTACCAAGATTTTTTAAAAGAATGTGGTCCCCATTAGCATGCATTGGAAGGATAATCATACTGATAATGATAACATTGAAACATATATTTGTTCAGATAGTAATAACTCGCTGACTGGTACCCTAGACCAAAGAAATGAAACACTTCAAATGTCTCAAAGACAGAGGAAACCTCCAGTTACCAAAAAAGATGATTTTTTATGGTAGACGAATGTCAGAGGGGGAGAAAATTGATCAATTATAATAGCTTTAATCAAGTGAACTTTAATTCTGATAACAAAAGTGTTGACAGGGGAGTATCAACTCATACCCATATTATGCAATGTAAATCTAAGTCACACCAACAGTTTCCGAACAACAAAGGATTACTGGTATATCACCAGAACATTTCTAGATTGGTAAACAAAACAAATTAAATAGTCACTTCACTTTATCCTAATTTTCCTCACATATTATGTTTTACAGAACACCACTTAAAACAGATGCAAATAAACCATATATCAATAGAAAACTATAATCTGGGTGCCAATTTTTGCAGGGGATCCTTCAATAAGGGGGGAGTTTGTATATTTGTATATAAATCTCTAAAATTCTCTGCTATTAATATACAAGAATTTTGTAAAGATAAAGACCTAGAAGCATGTACAGTGAAATTAGAATTTGCATCTACTATAATTTGCCTCATAACAATTTATAGAGCACCATCTGGTAATTTACAGTTATTTATTAATGGTTTAGAAACTATTATCAAGAAGCTCTATAAACCCAATTTACAGATTATAATATGTGGAGATATATATATAAATTACCTCGTAGATACCAATAAGAAGAAGCAACTTAACATTGTGTTGAATTCTTTTAATCTATATAGCACAGTACATTTTCCCACAAAAATTAAAAATGGGTCAAGTACAATGATTGATAATATTTTCTTTGATACAACTCAATTTAATAATTTTATTGTTTTTCCGATATTAAATGGGCTATATGATCATGATGCCCAACTGTTACTATTACAAGATCTAAATTCTGATACTAAAAATAATTGTAATAGCATTACATCTATAAGGAAAATTGACAATAGCTCAATGGTTGAATTTAAAATTAGATTGAGTTATGAATTATGGGACAAAGTTTTCAATGCTGATAGTAAGGATGTTGGTAGTATATTCAACACATTTCTAAACACATACTTGCAGATATTCTATTCCTGCTTTCCTAAAAAAGATTTTTTGTGAAAGATCTAAAACAAAATCTTGGATAACCACGGGCATAAGAATATCTTGTAAACGGAAAAGAGACCTGTATTTACTGACTAAGAGTAACAGTGACACAAATTTAAAACAATACTATAAATTATACAGCAAAATTTTGACCAATGTGATTAGAGAGGCTAAAAGATCTAGTTATAATAAACAGATCATGAACTCTCACAATAAAATAAAAACAATGTGGAATATCGTAAAATCTGAAACAGGGAAAAAAATGATGAAAAGTGATGGTTTTGATACTTGTAAAGCCAACCGGATTTATTTAATAATTATTTTTTAACGATTGCTGAAAAAATTACTTATAGCATTTGCAGTAATACCAAAACTGATACCAATAACATTAAAAATCCAATACATTATTTAATACAAACAATTCAGAACTCTTTTCCAAAAATTAAATTTAACTATACATCAGCAAAAGAAATTGAAAAGATTATAAATTCTCTACCATCAAAAAATTCACATGGATACAATGAGATATCAATGAAGATCTTAAAAATTAGTGCTCCTGTATTAGTTCTCCTTTATGTTACATTTGTAATAAAGCCATATCATCCGGAATATTCCCTGCACGATTAAAATACTCAGTTATAAGGCCTTTGTTTAAAAAGGGTGATAAGTAAAAATTTAGCCAATTACACACCAATTTCATTACTAACCTCATTTTCTAAGGTGTTTGAGAAGGTACTATATAGAAGAATATTAACACATGTAACCAATAACAATATTTTAGTAAATGAACAGTTTGGTTTTTGATCTAAATTGTCAACAGAAAAGGCCATTTACAATTTAATTAACGAAATATTAGAAGCTTTAAACAACAGAAGAAAAGTTGGAGGTATATTCTTCGATTTAGAGAAAGCTTTTATTATCTAAATTAGAGTTTTATGAAATAAAAGACACTATGTATACTTTAATTAAATCTTATCTTGAGAACAGATATCAGAGAGTAATACTTAATGATAAATGTTCTAATAATAATGTTACTTCTAATTGGGGTACTGTTAAGCATGGTGTACCGCAGGGATCAATACTAGGACCGCTACTATTTTTACTTTACATAAACGATATACCTAAAGTCACAATTAATATGAATTCAAATGTTAACCATAAAACAATATTATTTGTGGATGATACAAGTGTAATCGTCAACAGCCCAATTTTTTTTATTTTGAACGAAATATTAATGTGGTTGTTAAAAATATGAATGAATGGTTCAATGCAAATTTACTCTCCTTAAATATTGATAAAACTCATTTTATGAAATTTCAAACTAAAAACAACTCTTTTATCGAAATTAATATTACTAAAAAAAAAAAATAATATCAAACACCTCTAATATAAAATTTCTAGGAATCATAATTAATAACACATTGTCCTGGAAAAATCATAATGATATGATTGCTCCTAAATTAAGCCAGGCCTGTTTTGTAGCTAGAGTGATCAAACAGTTTTTATCACGAGATACTCTAAAGATGATCTATTATGCGTACTTCCACTCCATTATGACTTATGGGCTAATATTTTGGGGAAATTCCTCACATAGTGGAAATATCTTTAAGCTACAAAAGAGAATCATTAGAATAATAATGGGAGCCAGACCTAGAGATTCTTGTAGAGAACTTTTTAAAGTTTTAAAAATATTACCTTTAACATCTTAATATATTTTTTCTTTATCCCTGTTTGTTGCTAACAATAAAAATTTATTTAAGGAAAATTCTGAAGTACACAACATTAAAACTAGGAATAACTCTAATCTTTTTCAACCATCATCTCATTTAATGATTTATCAGAAGGGACCTTGCTATTTTGGCATCAGGGTGTATAATAATCTTCCCTCCGAAATAAGGAACCTATCACATAATATTAAACATTTTAAAGCAGCTCTTAGGGATTTCCTACAATCCATTCTTTTTATACTTTAGCGGAATACTTTGATTACAAAAATAATTAATTTTCTTTTATATTCTGTTTATATACATTGTTGTTTTAGTTGTGATGTTCTCATTTGGTTAATTGGGATGAACATTTTATACATATTTTGTGTTCTCTGATGTGATACACTCAACTGTTCTCTTGGGAACTTTGTTTTGTATGTGTTACTGTTGTGTATTGTATTTTTGTGACTTGTATTGCATGTATTGTGTTCTTGTGATTTGTATTGCTTGTAGTGTGTTTTGCTGTTTTGTTTTGACTTGTTCCATATCCAAAGGCTGGGTTGCCTTATTTGGATTTCTGAATGTGAAATAAATGAATGAATGAAAGTAGTGTTACATTGTATGTGTAAGATTTCTCTATGGGATTTGGAAGGTGGGGAGTGGCAGGTCTTATTCATGTGAACACTAGTATTGACATAAGGTAGTGTTGCCTCAGGATGGCAAGCCTGTTTCATTCATGGAAATTACCTTCTGTTTATTTTCTTTCAGGGAATGGATTCTAACTGCCCATGTCACTTTTATCCATGAAACCTTAGATATTGTAGTCTCATAAAGAAATTTTTTCATGTTGCTGCTAGAGAGTGTAAACACTTAATCATTTTCTTTTGTATAATTTAGTGGCCATTTTCTCAGAATAGAGTGAGAGAGAGAGTGAATGAAGGAGGGGAGGGGGGAGCATGTGTATGTGTGTGAGCGAGTGAATGAGTGAGTGAGCATAGAATCCATGCTTGGCAGGAGATTGCTGTACTTCTGTGAATAGTTTGAAATTCTGTGTAATGTCAGTCACACGTGAAGCCTTTTCATTCTTCAGTGTACAGTGTGTTGTGATTTCTTGCAATCAGCCTTCTCTGTACAGTATTTCATAGATCAAAACTAAATGGCTAAAGTCCTCTATCCCACTGTCTGGATGCTCTTCCCTGTGCCTAAATATGTGACAAAGTCCTTTCTCTTGCTTGGGCTGTAACGCATTACAGCAATTGGTGTTTGTAGCTTTCAAATCTCAAATGATTTCACAGAATTTGCCCTCTCCATTGTAGCATGCATATAAGACATATTGTCTTGTTGATTTTTTCAACTGTGCACAAAAGTACCTCAGTCTTCATTCACTTTGGGTTCAGTGGCTGGTCATTTACCAGAGCTTTTCCCCTTCAAATACAACCAGCCTCACTGAATAACTTACAACACCTGACCTTGGACATTTTCATAAGTAGTTCCTTACCAAAATCCATATGAAATTTGCTTTGCATTGCAACCACAGATTTAAATTCATGATACCAGAGCACACCTAGCTTCCTGAACTTGAGATGCCATTTTCCATAAGTGTAGTGTTGCTGCCACTGTTGGCAAAACTTAGAAACTCACATAGCATGATTTCAAATCCTGGTCATATTACCTACTTGAACCTAACTGAATGTGTTAATTTTCTCTCCTATGCTTTTCAGTTCATGAGCAGTGTTGTATTAAAGTTGTGAACATTTGATATGTTTGCCCTGTAAATGTTTTTGTTTTGATTTCAGTTCCAGATTCTGTAAATTATGATTTTCAGGCTGTAGAAATATCAGAGGATAGTTTCCAGATAAGTTGGAAGGTTAGTAGTGAAATGTTCTAAGTGGTTTGATGAATTGGTGTGTGTGTTTTGTGAGCACATACTATTTCCAATGTAGGCTTATGATAATCATGTGCATTGCATAACAACTTGGGATAGTGAAACAATACCTCACACATACATTCTTTGTTTTTAAGTTAAGGATGCCATTTGCTGAGAGACCTGTTAGTAGACTCCCTTCCTCACCCAATATTCAGTATGTAGTCTGTAAGCTTCTCCTGGAGATAAGGAGCCCCCACCCACACTCTCAAGGCCAAAGCTTCACTCCTGAGTAAAGATCAGTGAATGGAGAAATGTGACTAATGCCAGCTGTGAAAACCTGAAAACTTGTATGTTTTAAGTGTGCAATATGGGGACACTGTACATTTGATACCTTTTTTGATGTGACAGAGTTTACCGTTCTTGCACCATTATTATTAATAGTTTCATGTAAATTTACATTCTGAATTGTTTGAAAACATTTTCTGTTCCTGTTGTTGCATTGGAATTACCTAATACTATAGAGTTTTCATGTGGTAAATACAGAATTGAGGAACTACCCACTCTTGGTCCTCATAGAAACTGTCCTTCATATTAGCACTTTTATTGTCAGTTGGTGCTCCCACATTCAGAACAATGATGTCATACCACTGACTTCTTAGTATTACATACATATGATGTTACAAACTCTATTCTCTTAACTGCTGATTTGGCTCTCTTTTGTACAAAAAAAAAAAACGCTGTTCCTAGTTGATAATTCAAGTTCACATTTCTGTACAAAAATGTGTAATATTCTGCTGGTTCAGTGCTACCCTTATCCTATCTCACCCATAGTACCCTTGAATTAAACTTATACTTTGCTGCTTCTCTTGCAAGTGTTATGTTTGAATCTGAACTGTAGGGACTCCTGACGTTCCAAGTTCCAAATCTCATATCTGTTTTCCATTCCTTAAGATGTCCAAGTCAGGGGCCTTTTGTCACTTGGTTTACTTGCTCCTTTTCTGTGGTCATCATGTCATGGTGACAAACCCAATGAAGTCTTCTTCCCCTGGCAAATTCAGATAAAGCTGGTTAATATGCTGAAAGGCACTTCCTTCTGAAAATAGCCTCAAAATAATTGTGTGGAATATTCATAAATTTTATGTAAGTCTGACAGGCCCCTTTAGAGTTTACAAATTATAAGTAGGAATGTAACATATGGAGCTCTGTTACAGATATGCTGTTTGTAATTAAATCTTGTCAATGTTAACTCCGATATTTTCCCAGTTTGTTTCCAAAAGCCCTGAGTGGTGTGCAGTGACTGAATTTGAGGTGGAGCACAAGGACGGGTTGCGCTGGTTGAAGGTTTTTCAGGGGAAGGAAATGACTACCAGAGTGTCAAACTTATTGCCAGAGCAAGAGTATCAGGTCCGAGTGCGTGCCCGTGGTAGGGATAAAGCATTTCCATTCTCAGATATCCTTGTGGTCATCACAAAGTTTGGCGGTAAGTGCAACAAATATGACTGTACCAGTAAACTAGTGTATGATAGAACAAAGCAATTTTTGTCAGGATGATTTTACCAACTAGGACTAACTGGCATTTCTGAAGCTGTCTAGAGAACCCTTAAATTAAATTCTTAAACGACGAATGGGTGATATCACATGGTGTCTTGTTTAATATCTTGTACATGGCACATTTGTTGGATGTGAGTTACTGTGCTTGCTGGCTCTCAGACTGAAGTCTGGGTTGGTTGAATTTAAAAGTTTGAATTGGAAGAATACATGTCTGATAATGGAATAGCTGAAGAAAGTGTACCATTTTGTACTTATCTCATTCATTGAGCGTTTAGCAGCGTTCTTATAACTGTAGGATTATGTATCTTTGGAAGACATGAAATGATAAAGTATACACAGTACATGATGAGCAGTAGTAGTGTATAGAAAAGGAAACAGTCTGAGCCATTTTAAACAAAGAAGAAGAAAAAATGGTTCATATTTCCAGCAGAGAATCCAGTGCAGACACAATGGGTTGCTTTCGATTAATGAATGATCAATAGAGGACTGTGGCCATCATGTGCCACAGATCTCTGTGTGGTGATTTTTATTATGGGACAAATTGCAACAGAAACTTAATGCAAACAGTCCATGATCTTTGGAGACTTTACATAGTGAAATCCAGAATGTTATTCTAGAAATTGTGGAGGATGGAATTCAGTGTGTTGTGGAGTTTGTTATATCAGTAAGAAACCTGCATCAGTGTTGTAAGATGTTACTTTCAGCAACTATATTGTGTGGTAAGTGAAGTTTCAATTTATAAAAGTATTACTATTGAAAAAGCAGTTTTTAAGCTAACTTTACTGCTTTAAATGAATGAAAGCAGATAGGAAGTGTCTTCTGCGATTTGGCCAAGACATTTTATAGTGTACATCACTAAATTCTTCCAAGTAAATTGTTCATTCGAGCATATGTGAAGTAACTTCTCAGAGGTTAGAATGCTATGTTGTAAATAGGAAGTAGAAGGTTGAAATAATACTTCAAAAGCAGCAGCAAAAATCTTTATCCAACTGATGAACCTTAAAATGTGGTGTCCCGCATTGATCAATTTTGGGACTTTTGTTATTCATAATATATATTAACGATTTTCCTCTTGGGATAAACACCTGTTCTAAACTTGTGTTGTTTGCTGATGATACAAATGTATTAATCACTGCCAATAATGTGATTTCCAAATTAAATCTACGTCCATGCTGAAGCATACGAGTAAATGGTTTGCAGTGAATTGATTATCCCTGAATACAGGTAAGACAAATTTAATAAAATTTAATTTAAACTATCTCCAAGATGATTAATTTCAGATTCTCTATCAAGACAAAGAAATTAAAGAAGTGATAAATATAAAATTTTTTTGTTTGTGACTTGAGAGACATACGGAATGGAAGACTCATCTCGAGCAAATAATACCAAAAGGGAGTAGTGCCTGTTACGCGATTAGACTTATGTATCATTTTAGTAACATAAATACATTTAAAATGATTTACTTTGACTACTTCCATTCAAGAATGGAATAATGGAATTATATTCTGGGACAACTCTACAGATAGCAAAAGAGTCTTGCAGTTACAAAAGAAAATTACGAAAATTATGACAGAGACTAAATCCAGAATTTCATGTAAACCTGTATTCAAAGCATTGGAAATATTAACTCTACCTTCTTAATAAAGACTAGCTTCGATTACCTTTTTGATACACAATTTAGAATATTTTACTTTTAAATTTTTGGTACACAGTATCAATACAAGAAAGACAGTGCAATTACATAGACCAATAGCAAATTTTTCATCATATCGGAGGGGTGTGTATTATGTGAGCATAACAAGTTTTGATATATTACCAGCATCTATTACACAATTAGCAAATGATAAGAAACACTTTATATTGGCTCTGAAAAGGTTTTTATTTGTTGAATCCTTTTGTTCAGTTAATGAATATTTAAATTATCAACTTGAAATAAAGATTGATTGTAGTTCTATAAGAAAGGTAGTACAGTATAAACATTGTTTACTTTTAGTTGCATATTTTGTTGACTTGTTTTGATATAGGACTAGTGATTGTTTTATATAATCATGTTTTATGGCATTATGACGTGTTGCATATCCAAATGCCATATGCTGGACTGATGGATCAATGGAATGAGTGTGTGTATGTGTGTATGTGTGTGTGCGTGTGAGCGTGCGCGCATGTGTGTGTGTGAACCCGGTCAGCCTATGTTGTTACTGTAATGTCAGAGACAGTTTGACACCCATATAAAACAGCAGGATCTGCGTATATTAACGTTTACATTTTCTGGTAGCAAATGAGAAAACGAATATTCTGGACGAAACTGTTGCAGGCATTCCCTGAAATTAATCTGCTCTTAATTTCTTTGTGCATGCAATTTTTGTTAGTGCCTTTCCCAAATAGTTAACTTTGCCACATTTCCAAAGGATTTTTTAGCTGTTTATGAGTTATCATTTTGTTCTGCATTCTGTTTATGAAACAAGAACACACTTAGTTGTCTTAGTGTTTACTTTTAGGCCAACCTCCTGACTAGTGAGGAATAAACATTCTGTGTTTTTCTTTATAGTATTTATGTTTTCACCTAGTAAATTCATGTCATCAGCATAGACCAGGTGCTAAGGTGACTCATTCAATTTCAGTCCCTCCTCATTTGCTGGTTCCTTCCAAATAGCATATTCTACATAAGGATTTAACTTCAGAGGTAAAAATTTTATACTTAGTTGATAATAGTGATATGCTTCAATAATTAACTTGAGTCAGTTACATCACCCTTCTTGTGTCTCGGTGCATATGGTTTTACCTCCTGACTGGATTAGTTGTGCTGCAATACACACTATGGGCGAAACCCATGCAGACCCATATATATGGCTAACTAGGCGAATGTGCACTACAGTTCAAAGACCGCTGTATGGTCTGTAGGGTTTATAGAGGTTAATTAAATACTATACCAATAGAGTAAGTTTTGAGGTCTGCTGTAGTTATTTACACTTCTCTGTATTTCAGAATGAGATGTGCCTCTCCCTTTCCATTCAGTCTGTTCTTCCACTGCCCACAATTCAAACTGATATGATCAGTAATAAATGACATACTGTTGTTATTAGACGCTTAGTAAAGACATTTTTCAGTGAAGGAACAGTTATAAAAATCACAGACCAAGAGTTAGCAAGTATTGTGTTTGTCAGTCAGTTACATAAGTTCTTGAAAAGAAGTTGTGGCACATTTTTCACTTACAGTTCTCAATTTTTGGAGCAGCTACCAAGTATTTCTGTGAAAGTAATTTAGTGCTAGTAATCTGAGTAGTCGTGTAAATTCATGACACCTGAAAAGACTAGAGAGGTGTACTCCAGTATTTAGTTACATTTATAAAATATTTAATTTCAGAGAAAAGTGAAATTTTATTTTCTGAACTGTGAATTTGAAAAAAGAAATATTTAGAAATATTTTTACCTGCCTGTTCCATATGCAGTGAAGTGTGTAATTTCTAACATTTGCCCAAGGGAGCCAAAAAATATTTTTTGTTGTATTTACCTCCTAAACTGTGTTTGAAAAAGTAAATTTATGCAGTGATATATGTTTAGAAGCAACACCCTCCCCCCCCCCCCCCCCAACCAGAATTAGACTTAGATTGATCAAATGAGGATTGATTCTTTCTGTGTAATTCTATAACCAGCAAATGTAAATAAATTAAGAAAAGCAACTTTTAGGTGTGTTCACATTTATTCCAAGTGCCTGTTAGAATTGAATCATCCTCCCATCTGTATGCTTGAAAGAACTTGAGAATGGAAAATCGTTTTGCCATTGAAATTTTCATTTACGTCAGACAATTTTAACAAATACTTTAAGTGAAGATCTATTTCCCATTCTGCTTGCATATCAAATGTGGCATTGGGAAAACTGATGTTGTTGAAAGAAATTAAATACACATTTTATGTCCAATACACTTCTACAGTTTGCAGGTCATTAAACAGAAATGTTGAATTTAGCATAAATTTATGAACTTGTATCTACCACTATATATACTACTACATACAGTAGAGTCCTTGAGGATCTAATGGCTGGTCTGCTAGTCAAGAAATTCCATGTTGCAAGTGTCCCTTGTTACCATGGCATGGCACATTTAAAGTTTTGAATAGAGATGGAACATGGTTGCAAACATATTGAATGTGTGAATATGCAGAGGAAGACAGCCAACAAGGGCTGATGTTTAGGCAAGAGGCTACAAAATTTTCACTATTAAACACCAGCATTTTACAAAATGTTACACTTGTTACTGGTCCAAAGAATGTTCAATAAGTAAGGTTCTCAAGGTCATTAAAATTAAGTGAGGAGTCATCACAAGGTTAAGTATATCTGATTTATTGTGCTGAAGTATCATCATCTTTCAACATAATCCCGGAGCACACTGTTGCAATTGTACCATCTTGGCCAAGCTTAAAAATTCTGTACTAGGAGGTACAAATTTTCTTGTACATAAGCCACTCTCTTTTACAGCTCCCGAGAAAGTTTATGAATTGCATGTGGTCTCTGGTATGAATCATGAGTTTGAAGTGGATTGGACACCACCTTTAAACACTCCAAGAAGTATTCGACAATACAGAATTACCTATCAGGTGAGTTCTAAACAAGTAACAAGAAATCTTTCAGTGTTACCTAGGAGTTTCTTTCAATTCATATGACTCAGTGTTGCTGTCAAGTGGGTAGCACTCCTGCTTCATTCCCAATTGAAAATTTAGTTTTAGACACTAGAGTTTAACCAGGCAAGTTCATGGATAGTGCCTTAAATTAGGCCTAGAGGGACTTCTGGAGACAACAGTATCCTTCAATAGAACTGCCCATTTCTTGTTCAAGATTCAAGCTTGATACATTTAGAATGCAAAGTGGCAGTGCTAACAACTTTATCATATTGCTCCATCAGGCAGTGGTGTGGTGCAGTCTGACAAACCCAGTGGCATGTAATGAGTTTGATGTTTCATACAGAATTACTAGTACCATGTTTCTCCCACTGACTGCCATAGAGTGCACAAGTCACTGATTACTATTTTAATTTTTGAACTCTTGTGACATACACACAGAAATGTCTTTGGATTTACCATGCTTTAATGTATCACGAGTGTTAATGAGAAGAATAGATGTTGTCGATGTAACTACAGTGATATATTTGAATGTGAGAAACTCCATAAAATTTTTGCTAATTGCAGGACAGTTATTTTTTTGTATAATGGTTATATATTTATGGAACATGTTTTCTAAACATAAAATCCACCACTGCAAAGAGATCAGTCTTCCAAACAGCAAAAATGCCATCGTGTTCTCAGATCTGATCACACCTCTGGAGTTAGTATTCCGGTTATACCACAGACTGTGTATTCATCCTCTTGTCACTGTTGTTTAACGTTATTAGGTTTCCAATTCATGTAATAGCTTATGTTGTAATAAAATTCTCATAACACCAGAACTGTACTGTATGGAGCAATTTGTAATGTAACCCCTTTGGAAATCAGGTGTGTCAACATTTCAGTTGTTCACAGTTTTATATACAGTATAACTCGAATGTGGGTTTCTGTTGAAATTGTGAGATGGCACAGAGTTTAAAGGTTTTGTTACTGTGTTTAGGAACATTTTGGCAAGAAGGAACAGACTGAATAATTTATGCACATTGGTATTAAAATGCAGTGACAGATGCCATAAATGGTTTGATTCAGATTATTTATGTACCAAATGCTCAGTGTGACTGGGTAAATAAAATGGTACTGAGGAACTTCATTTGCACTTGAAACATATTTAGTACAAACTAGATCTGAGTAATTAGGATTTGAAATTTGCATGGCAGTGAATATGAAGCTTACTGTCTTCTAGGATGATATACCATGCATTCTGGTTGAAACATACTAATGTTTCAGAAGAATATACTGCCCCTATCTCCAGGGTAATATACTGAAGATGGATGTATTATGTTCATCCAAAATGTCAGTAAATGTCACCATATTCCATGGTGTCATGTCTCAGAAGATGTTAATCTTTTTAAATCCAAGTAACTTTAAATAGTAACATTACCATTCAATACGTGGAGAGAAACAGCCAGCATAAAAGCATTATGTAATACTGGGACTGATTTGTTTCAATGTGTGGTGATAGAGAGTTTCATAAGATAAATTCACATAGAGGGAGAATTTAAGGAACCAGTGAGTGTGGAATGAATATACAGATTGAAACATAGAATCTTATGTGAATTTCCCAGTGCCAGAAGATGCTTGCGTGCAAAACTGAGGACTGTAGCTACTCCTCAGGTGAGGTAGAAGCAACAGCACCTCCCATTGTGCTGCGTGATCTGTTGTCACATGCACAGTACACCATCAGTGTTGCTGCACTGGCTGCCTCGTGGGGACCTTCAAAACAGCTGCTGTTTGTCACAGATATGAGAGGTACGTGGAATTTATATTCTGGGTCTGTAGTGTGAGATTTGTGCCATATTTCTTTATAGGTTTTTATCATTATTTATTTTCATATCACATTTTTACTAGGGTTTTGTATGTTGGTATTTTTAAGTTCAATTTGTAGCAAGAAATTGATCATTGTGTTTCAGGAGTCAGCCTGACATTCCTGAAAATCACATTTATATCCAATATTGATTGGACTCAACAGCAGACCCAGTCAACTGATCTGATTTGGCACCAGTTTTTCAGTATGGCAGTGGACACACACACACACACACTCACACACACACACATACACACAATTTTTCTTTCCATGTCCTTCACTGTTGCTTCACAGGTTTCACGTGTAGAGGCCTGCAGTAGCCCAGTTGGCAGAATGTTGCTCATGATGTGGTCAGACAGGGTTTGATTTCCAATTAGGTGAATTTATTTTATAATCTCCATGTTTAAGATCACCTTGGCTAACAATGTTTCCCTTTTAATTTATCTTTATAAGTTTTGTATGATAAAGGTACAGCAGTCACTTTCTTGTCAGTCTTAACTGATAGTACATCAAAGTGTAGTCCTCATAACTGCTAATCATGAACCATCTAGTAGGGAATTACAATTACAATGTGGTGAATGTGAACATTGTTTTTGAAATCACCATGCATACAGTGGCTTTGGGACTGTATAATAGCTTTTACGTTTTACTCTTAAGTATGCATTTATTTATTTTCTTCCTTTATTTGCTCATCTCCATATATAGCTGAGATTTAGAATGTGTGGAGCTGTCCATCTGCTCCCCCAGTATGTCTTTATGGCATGTGTAGGTATGACTTCGACTTTACCTTTACTGTTACCTTTACCTCTACCTCTACCTCTACTGTTACCTTCTTATATTTACATTCAGGAATGAGAGGAATGTGTGAAAGTTTGAGAACACACCAATATTTTACAACAGTTGAGCTTTACACATTGTCAAAATAGTATCTAACACATGTGACTAGGATGACAGGCTTTTATAATTTGTGATGGTACTTGTTATAAAAGCAACAAAAACAAAAAGAAAAAGTTTTTAATGCCAAGACCATTGTTTGAATGCTTGCTTGCTGCACTTGCATTTTTCAGTTTTACTTCATTCAGGAATACAGCTTAGTTTGTACCATTAAAAACTTAATATGATGTTATTAGTTTGGCAGTGTACCATGCATAGCTTATCATATTTCTTTAAATAAGTTCTTGTAATTGGTTAAGTATGAGTGCATGTAATTTATACATTCTTCCCTAATAGATCACAGCTGCTGTGAGAACAGCACTTCAATCTGCATGCTGTCAATATGACAAGCAATTAATTGTATTGTTTTTAGGTTTTCACAGCATGTGTTGCTCAAATAATAGTCTTTTGGGTTATTATACCATGTAGGATAATAAGTTAGTTCTGATGTTTCGGAAGAACTTCCTGTCCCCATCTTCATGGCGACTGAATTAGGTTCAATGGATGCTGAAGTTATCTGGGTGGAGGGAATGTGTTGATTATATAGGAAGTTTGCAAGGATTATGTTAAATAAGAGCTATAGAAATGGAATTCCCATTGGCTCATGACAAGATCTATCTCTCATCCCTTTCTGTAGCTTTGATTGGCCACCATCCTTGCAACCTTCCTATGTAATCAACACAGTTCATCATCCTATTAACTTCTGCATCCACTAAACCTAATTCAGTCACCATGAAGTTGGAGGCAACATATTTCTCAAAATGTCAGAATATACCGTTTTTCATACGTGGTGTAACAGCCTAGATGACTGTCATTTGTATAACTTTATTGTTTTGTGCAGTTGGGGTTGCACCAACCACAATGGGTTGCATGCACAAACTTTGTGGCATTGTGTGTGAAATGTAAAAAATATGGAAGTTACAAAAAGAACTGAAGATATGAAGAATTAAAATTAGCACAAGACTTATTAACCAAGGTCACTATAGGCCTGATGATTAAAGAAAAATAGTAGTCCCCTTTTTGGGAATTGTTTCTTAGACACCTGCACTGTAGGTAAACACTGCCAGCTGGGCTAATGTGGACATCATTGGCAGCGAAAGATACAGAAAGTAATATTATGTGTTATAGTGAATCACCAGATTGCTGATACAAAATATTTTGGCTAGGAAGTGAGAGGAGGTTTGACTGAATATTGCAGGACTGGAGCTGAATTGGAGGTTTTCAGTTGGCAGGGTCCTATTATTAGCCCAGCAGTGCTTATGATTGTAATCCTGAAAAATCAAATTTAAATGAGCACTGATGCTTTTGTGTTAAATGTAATGAACCTCAAAAGGGGTTTTCTGTTACTCTGGATGAAAAATTCAGAAGATTACAGTCCCATCCAACATTAGCTGAATTCAGCAGTTTTTAAATTAGAAGAAAATAAATTGATAATGTTAGCGTGTCATGTCATTGAATTTAAAACTGTAATCAGTGCTGGAAATGTTTTACAGTTGCAGTATTGAAAGAGAATATATGATTTCTTGAAAATTCAGCCATTACTTCTATAGTTTTTATGAACAAGATCCTTGGACTTTTTAGACTGAACTGTGTAATCAGTCTTGTAATGTATCATTTCCCTCTTATTAAAATTAAGTATGATGCACTTTCAAGTTTGAGTTATGAATCAGAACTTACACAAGACACAATTTTTATAGTATGTGGTCATCAGTTGATATGGATGTAATAATTCTGCAAATAGGTGGACCAACTGTATTTTATGCAAATCCATTTTAACATATTTTGTAGTTCATATTGTATTGGATCAAGAGACACAACTCTTATGCCATCTTATGACATACCTTTTGTTGTTTCATTTAAAGGTGCTTTCAAATCTCAGTAGATTGCTTAGAATCAAATGAATTGATGATTATTGATGATGAATTGGAAAGGATGCAGAATGAAGTGGTCATGCCTTATTGTAAAATACTCTTCCAGTATTGTCATCAGAATACAAGAGGAAGTAGTAGTAGAAGTAGAAGCAATGCTTATTTTAATGAGTTAATCTTATGTTTGTATGGCAAGACAGGAAAACCACAAAGATCTTCACTCAGAATTGCCACTCTCTGCTCTAAATTTCCAGAATAAGAAACAGGAGTTCTGTCTACTGTACCACAATGTCCAAACTGTTTGGTGATGTTGTGGGTATCTTCAATCTAGTAATTAAACGTGGAATGAATTGTGGCATAATTTTATTCTTAAACATACAGAGCAAAATCCCTGGCAGAGTTGTCTTCATATGAATGCAGAGTGTCCACTAAGTAAATTATTCTGATCTTCATCCAGTGACAGTCACAGCTGTCAAAATATTTGTTGTGCCATGTGTGGCTAATTGCTGTTTCAGGTAGCAGCATATTTCTAGGCACTACCTATGAATTTGTCTGGTAGAAATTAGGACAACCATTGAACACTGTCAGAGTAGCAAGTAGCCCTACTGGGATTCATACGAGTTACTCCTAAAAACAGCCATTGTTTTAACCTAATGAAACATCGTGTAATATCCATTGGGTGTGTGTGGGTATCACTGTGTATATAAGGAGTGGAATTGGAACATGTTCATATACTATATTCTAAAAGGTTCTGACGATGGTATATAACATTGAGAACCAATTATCTTCTGGACTTTGTTCATCGTCCGGATAAAATATAAAAATATATAAAATCACGACGTTTTGGAAGCTGGTTCTTCTTCCATCCTCCTTTCACCTGAAGATGGAAGAAGAACCAGCTTCCAAAACGTCGTGATTTTATATATTTTTATATTTTATCCGGACAATGGACAAAGTCCAGAAGACAATTGGTTCTCAATGTTCATATACTGTGTTAAAATGGAGTTTTCTGACCCTTGAAGATGAGGTCATAATAGAGTCTTGAAACGTTGGCCAGCAAGCACCCAATGACTGATCACAACATCCCAGGAAAACAAAAATCTCTGCCATGTTTACAGATTTATTTGTTTGTTGTTCAGGAATAATTGACCGTCTGTTCACCTTATAGGCAGAGTAGAAACCATTTCAAGACTCTATTTGTCTCAGTGGGCAGCCATAGATGTAATGTGTTTATATCCTGTACTTTTTCTGTTTGTCTTAGAACCTGGTGTGGCTCCTGAGCTTAATGCCACAATGCCAGTGAGTGACCGCACCAACTCGAGCTTCGTAGTACACTGGCAGTTACCTCACAACTGCACTTTCCTTAACGGATACCTGTACAAGTACCGGTTCCAGCTCATAGGTCACAACAGTTCAAAGCCGCTCAGGGAGGGCATTACACATCTGACTTCAGCTACCTTCAGTGGTCTTACCCCCGATGCAATGTATACAGTGAGGGTGTACCTGGTAACTTCAGGAGGATGGAACCCAAAGCACCCATTGGAAATTTCAGCTCAGACTAGAGCTACAAGTTAGTATGAATGAATATATAACAGAAGGTGGCAGCAGTACCTTCAAAATGTTACAGAAACCTTACCTGTTGTGTAGTTTCTGAGTTCACATACAGATATAGTCCTCATTGTCCAGCATGAGGTCGGATGTCAATGTCTGTAATGGTGCCATATGGTAAAGGTAAAGCTGTCTGTGTACACACCATGAAGGCATATGAAGGAGTGGAGGTACTGCACTCCACACATTCTTGACTCCACCCGATTTGTGCCAGGGAAAAGAGCCTTTGGTACCATTGAATAGGTGGGTGGGCGTGCCCGAGAGCCAGTCTGGATGCTATGGGGAAGGGATAAATCCCTTGCCTCTGCTGAGAATGGAACAATTCCTGGGAGTCCAGCCTTGTAGCCTAGTCACAGTACTGATTATGCTATCCCAGCTTTCAGTGGTATCATATGACACAGATTCTGCTATTAGGGGAACTTATGATTTATGATGATAAGAAGGAAATAGAGAATGAATAATGCAGAGATCCCAGAATGTTAATGACATATATCACCTTAAATCTCATGGCTTCTTTTATAGGATTCTTGAAAAGATACCCTGCACCTGTAATAGTTTACTTTACCTGAGAATGTTAACAAACAAAGTTATGTAGGAAAGCAATTTTTGAGGAGCTGATGTTTTAATATGAGTAATTTTTGCTCGTCTGTTGCATGTTATTAAATGTTGTAATGCTAGAAATTGAATTTACAATAATTTAAAATGTAAATTACTAGTCCCTACATCTTTAATGGTTTATACATGAAAATATATATATGTTTTGAACCTTTGTGTGTGTGTTTTAACATATTCACTGCCAGGAATTTATATGAGGTCATTTAAATGTCTGGACCAGCCATATTAGAAGATAAGTTTTGACTGGCTTAACAGATATTCCTGTCAGGTATATCTGTACAGAGATACAATGAATCAAAACAAGAGTGCTTCATAATTCAGCCACAAATAAACAGCTGCACTTGAGTGACAGTAATTGAGAAATTGATAGTTATTTAATAAGTGAATAAAAACAGTTTTAAGCCGGGCTTGGTGAAAGGAAAATTGCACTGTGAAAATGGCTGGAGACAGGTTTTATACTGAATGTGTTAGTGTGTTGTATCATAAAGCCATAAGACATTTGAGAGATGCATTTTAGATGAACTGATGAACACGCCCCTACATAACAATAGATAGGTGTGTGGCGCACATTTCAAGAATCAAATATAATGAAACTTTTATCCATCATTTTTTAAGGGACCATGATAAAAACAACAAATGTGAGAACATGACTGTTGCGAGAGAACATTGCATGTGGCAGAAACTTGAGTAAACAACAGAAAATGAAAACTATACTTTTTACACTTACACCTACCAGTATAATAACCAAAAATTTATGTAATACTCATGTTCAAGTTACTTTTTAGGCGTTCTTTACAAAGCAAAAGAGAACGTCTTGCACGGATACCACATCCATCGGTCCATGACCTAGTACCAGCAACTAACCAGTTTGTCGGATTTTCATAAAAATTGGTGCAGTGAAAGGCGTACTTTGCTTTAGGGCATAAATGAGATGTCGGCATTTTATACATTCACATGCAATTTAGATGAAATTAGGAGCAGGAGACGTCCATAAAAATGCATTGTGTTACTGTGAGTTTCGTGAAAATCGGCGCAGGAAAGGCTAAAATTTTCTTATGAGCATAAATAAAATTGCATTTACTTGTGTACTGACATCCTTGTCAGTGTCTGTCTCTCACTCCCGCTTCTCCAGCACCATTTCTTACTTGGCCAACATGACATGTTTTGTAGTTACAGTTGTGGCTGTGATGTTAAATGCCAGTATGGACAGCTTACTGCTACTTCACAGTATGAAAACATCACGTTACTTTCACTGCTTTTTACTCAAATCATCATTCCGGGAATATTGTGGGTCATGGCCAAGAATTATTTACGACTGATCAGGAAACTGATGCTGTGAGGTGCGATGCATCCGTTATATTTTTAATGGGCAATTTTTTGAGACCGGAAGAATTGAACGACAGTGGCAGGAAAAGACACATAAGGGAACGATGGATAGAGGTTTCACTCTAAATGGGCCTGTATATTTAAAAGTGTAGTCAGTATTGAATTATAGAGTAAATTGATCCTCTATCCCCTCACAGCCGCATTCAGAATACATCCCATCTTTTAAATTTTGATGTATCTTACTGACCAAAGGAAGATGTTTCGATAAATGACTGAAGTTTATTTCCAACCTTTACTTGGAACAGAACAAGGTAAATGAAGTTGTACTGTAAGATAAATTATTACATGTGCATGGTGACTTTCCAATCACTTTGTGTTTATGAAAACAGCTGATATCTGCATTTGGAAGCCACTTTAAGAAAAGCATGGTGAATCACACTTACCAAAAATATCCCAGTTCCATTTTGTCACTCACTCTAATCAATATTATTAAATCTTTTGTTGCCAATTCCATCCCATCAAGTAATGCTATTTCTGATATATGGGATGTGCATAAAATATTGTCACAGAATGAAAAATCTGTGCATATTGAATCAGCTGTGATAATGGAACACAATACTTTGCAACAAATTATTTATTGAAAGGTGGGAGTTTTTTGTGGACAAATGTTGTTATTAAATATCACTAGATGCCATTCAAGACATTCCAATAAACTGTGGTCTGAACAGGTCATGGAGAGAGACGGTGTACTGAAGGTATCCAGAGACAAATTTCAGAAAACAGTGGGAGCTGTTCATCACAACCTAACCTTGAATCATGGGAACTACAGATTCCACACTCAACCATCCACAGAGTGCTTCACAAGCAACTTAAACTGTGTGCTTACAGAGTGCATATTGACAATGCATTTCAAGGTGCTGACAAAACAAAAAGTCTGAACTTTTCTGTGGACATGTTGGACAGAACAGATGAAGATGGTGCATTTTCATACAGTTCTTTTTTCATATAAAGCAACAGCATTTCGCCTTTCAAAGTGGGTAAACCATTGCTAGAATATGGGATTTTGTGATGACAGAACATGATGAGACAGCCGAAAGATGAATGTCTGGTGCGGCCTTTTTCTTGACATACTTAGACCTCTGTGGTTTGTTGAAAAGACAGTGATCATGAATGTGTATATGGATATTTTGGAAAGTTTTATGGTACTTAGGTTTAGAAACTGTAATTGAACATTCTGTTCCAACGAGATGGGGCACCTCCACTTTGGTGTGTTGCTGTGAGACATTGCCTTAATACACATTTTTCCTGGCATTGGTTTGGTTGAGATAAGCCACTTGATTGGACACACTACTCTCCATATTTAAACCCTATGGACTTTTTCATGTAGAGCTGTGTTAAAGGTGTACACACTAATTCTGTTGCTGATCTTCATGACCTGCTTAACAGAATTTCATATTCCATTTTGATGATTACACAAGATATGCTTAAACACACATGGATTGAGATTGGTTATAATTGGACATTGTCTGTGTAGCATAAAGTGCTCATGTGTAAACTGTGTAAAAGATTGAAAAATATGTGACAGCACGTAGAATAAATGTATGTTCCTTACTTTACACTTTATTTTCTGCAACATTTAACATTTTCACAGCAATGATAATGGAAGTTCAAGTTTTCTGGGATATTACATTACTAACACTACATATTCTGTCTGACACAACCTTTATTTGTGATTATTATTTTTTGGGATATGACACCATGTCGATTGGTAAGTAGTTACCATTATTGTTGTTTAATTTTGTGAAACTATTTGATACATTCCCTGTATATGTAGCATCTGTGAGCTTCACAGTGAGTGAGCATGAAACAAATGTGTGCTGATTTAGGAGGTCTCTTATGAGATGTGAAAAGTACTTTGGAAGGTACTGGCTTATAATGCATCTTACATAAATAACAGTATTCTGTCTGCATCAGAGTGAAAGCTGTTAAATCTTACTTCTGTTTTTTAACATTGCTACAAAAGTTAAACTTTAATGTGTCTGTTGGCCAGCTCCAGATCGTGTGGAACAACTGGTGGTGTACAAGAAAGGCCGCCGAATGCTTGGTTTGAGGTGGGCAGCCCCTAAACACACATATGGACCACTAAAATCCTTTATAATTTCATATCAGATGCCAGAACAAGCTGAACAAATTGTGAAACCATCCCCATGTCCTGCATGGCCGCATTTGTATTGTCACACAATCAACAGTCTGCAACCTGACACACTATACACTGTTGTGGTAAGTATACAGTAGTGGCAAAAATATTTGTCCTATTGTGGCAAAAATATCTGTACTATTATATTTCCATAACATCATGATTTAGTATTCATCAAATATTTCAAAAGGGATATTCAGAGAACTAAGAAAGTGGAAGATAATTGGGTTCAATAAAGAAAAAGACCATTTTGTTTATGGTTGAAGGGAAGAGTATAAAGAGAACTATAATGTGGAACCGGGATAATGTTGTCAGTTTAGTGAATAGGCTATGAACTGGATGACTGAGGAATCGAGGTTTGATTTTTGGGAGAGGCATGAGATTTTTCTCTTATCACAAGAATGCAGACTGGATCTAGGGCCCACCCAGCCTACTATTCAGTGGGTACTGGAGGCTCTTTCTTGAGCGGTAAAGTGGCTGGAGCATCAAACTTACCACTTACCCTAATCTAATGCTGATATTAAGAATGAGTGGAACTATACCTCCACTGTCCCATATACAATTGTGTTTTGTGTGGAAACTGTTTTACTTTACTTTGTGTGCAGAAACTTTCTTGACACAAATACCACCTGATTTTATCCATAAGATCAATTTCACTGCTGGCCAAGGATGAGCTAAGTCTTTAATACACTTATGATCTCTTAACACAAACATAGGCAACCCAAAGTGAAACTATACCTGAATGCTGAATACAGTTTAATCTTTACAGACTACTTGCAGAAAGGTGTGTATATTGCACATGTATCTGACATATGCTTTACACTGACAGTATGGTTGTGCACTTCGTACAGCATGATTGTCAGAAATACCTTTTACCAGAATCCATTTAATACTTCAGCAACTTTCCATGTAGGATTATACAGAGTGCCTTCAAGTGTGGTCTTTAGCTTGTCCCACTGTGACGAGGTTATTATATTGACACACAAAGTTTGTAAAAATTGTGTATTGTTTATAAATGACTTCTCATAAATGAAATCTCTCATACCTTCATAACCATATCTTTTAGGTTCAGGCACAAAATATTGAAGCAGTTGGAGTTGGGGAGCCTGCCTCAGTGACAGCTGTTACCAAAGAAACTAGTGAGTATTATTTCCACTTACCTGCCTCAAGTTTTCATATATTATGCTGGTTGCATAGTAAGAAACGTACAAGGTGATGTCCTGTGACAGGGTTAGCTGCAAATTTCCAACCGTAGAAAATGTAAACCACCAGTGGAAATAGTACTGCCCTGTGTACATTATTTTTCAGTTGTGCCTACCTTGCATATGTTTGTTTATATATCTTAGCCATTGTATGCAGAAGTACTGTGGCAGCAGTAAGTATAAAAATTTGATGACAATGGATGACATGAAAACCCATTGTTCACAATGCTAATCAAGAATAGATGGATACGTTACATTTCCCTTACATTTTGTTGAATATTTTAGACCCAAAACTTTAGGAGTAGTTACACTGTATAATTTTGAAATGACATACTGTTTAATTTTCTTATTTCTCTTCATTGTCTTCTCATTTCCAGCAATCTTGTGGCCAAAATAAATGTCAAAATTTTCAGACTTGAAGTGGAATGTTTATTGTGTGGGGATACATAATTTATGTTTCTTACCATGTCAAAAGTATCTCAAATAAAAGTTGTTTGCAACTTAATAAGATATATTCTTTAAAGAACATACCAGATTTATAAACTAAGCCATTGTGGGGGAAAATGAGTGTCTTGGTTTAGACCCTATGTACTAAATCTCACTGAGAGGACTCACATTATTTGTTCATTTATGCACTTTCTGCAGGTAATGCATAAACAGATTAGAAGATTTTATTAACATACAAAATAACCAAATACAACGTTGAATTGTTTTTAATTATTTTGTGTCTGCCGTGGGCACACTCAGTGAACAGAACAATGAAAGGTATTTTATATGTCATAAATTATGTTGAAATGATTGATGATGTATTTGGATGGTTTGTGTATTAACAAATTTGTGTAATTAAATGGCATGCTGCAGAATCTGTAAATTAGAATAACTTTAGCAAGGGACAGAGGCCATATTAGGAGATCTGCACCAGAAAAATTAATGTATGATTTAAAAATTAAGTATTATGTATGTACATACACATTTTATGCATATGGTTTGGGGTGTGGGGGTACACATATCTAAGTATGTGTGCAATTATGCTGTACACTTGATCATGTGTACTGTATGTGTTTGCAGTAACCCATCCCTGTTACTTTACCCATTCATCACAGCTGATACCGATAACAGTATTTTTATATTTTAATGGGGAAGTGAATACAGTGATATTTGTGCTTGTATCATATTATAAATCATGAGACCAAAGAGTATGGCACAGTGTTAGCATCCCTGTTTCATGTTCAGGAGATCCCAGGTTTCAAGTTCATTCAGGATACCCACTATTCTGACTTACATTGCCATATTTTTCTCAGCCCCTTAAAGTACTCAGAAAACAATGGTACATTACAGTGGGCCAGAAGCACTTCTTCGTGTCCTTCCTGATTAATCGTTCAATGATCACTTTGTCATTCAGTACTACTATAACCTGTCGGTTGATAAAGTATGTCCAATAATTCAGTAAGTAAACAACAAGACTAAGCAGCTTTATTTAAAAAGAGTACTATAAACTTTTATTTTGGATGTCTCCAGTTCCAATTTTGACCAACTCCTGTGGAAGGCTGACATCAATGTTACCAGAGTGAGGACTCTACAAAATGGCTCCTACACACTGAAATCTCGGTCATTACAAAGTCATTCAGAACAGATTACTTCAGCTACTGGTAAAATTGTCATGTTCAAAATAGAAGCATCCCATTCTGTAACATTCAAGTTTAAGAATAAATCAAAGCTAAACAGATTAGCCTATCTTACATAAACACACTCTCGATGCAACTGCTGACATGGTCAAGAATACATCCCAGTTAATGACTGCACACTTGGTGGAGGTCCAGCATGTGTAGCAGGCAAATACTCTAATAAAGTCCAACTCTTTAGCTCTTACAGTTGCATATAGGTTAACTAGGAAAACAAATGGGAAACTATTTCCTCTCCAGACCCCTTTCTCACCATCAATTGAAAAACAGAAGACTTTACATGAAGAAAGGGGGACAGAGACGAATAAATGGGTGAGTAGGGAAACTGAAGCTAGGTCAGGGGTTGAATCTATAAGTACAACATCTGCATATAGGGTTGAAGGTAAGTCGCTAGTGGTGCTACAGGTTAACTGTAGGAGTATATATAATAAAGCCTTAGATTTCTGGAATTTAGTTGACACATACAACCCTGATGTTGTTATAGGTACGGAGTCATGGCTTAAAGAAGACATTAGCAATGCTGAAGTTTTTAGGGCAGATTTTACAATTTTCAGAAGAGATAGGACAGCCCGTGGTGGTGGGGTTTTTATATGTGTTAAAAATTACATTGCCTGTACGGAGCTGTGGGTGGATGAGGATTTTGAGATGATCGCGGTGGAAGTGAAAGGAATGGATCCAAAATATTCGTGGGAAATTATAGGTATATACAGAGCTCCTAACGAGGAAATGTTGGCGATTGAAAGACTAGCAGCCCGTACCTTACTTACGCGAAACTCAACGAAGAGATGCATTATAGGAGGAGATTTGAACTTACCTCAAGCGAATTGGAATGGGGATGCAGGAAAGACAACCGGTTTTCAGGCTTTCGTAAACAAATTAGTATGGGAAAATGGTTATACTCAGGTAGTAAGTGGCCCGACGAGAGGTGACGCGCTGTTGGACATCTACCTCCTCAGACCTGATAATACGCTTAACTCTTGTAACATTGTGCACGGAATCAGCGATCATAGCGGGGTTTTATTGGAAGTAGAATGGGATGAAAATTGTCGGGAGAAAAAAATTGAAAGGATAGTCCCGGTGTACCACAAAACAGATGTATTAGGTTTGCAAATATTTCTTCGGAAAAATTTTAGCTTATGGGCTGGAAATGGTAGTAGCGTGGAGGAGATATGGAAAAGCTACAAGGAAATAGTCTTTGAGGGTATAGAACGTTTTGTACCACATAAAATTCTAAGTAAAAATCCGGATCCGGAATATTATACGAAGGAAGTAAAACGACTTAAGGTAAAGGTGAGGAAAGTTTACAATAAGCGAAAATTTGGTGGGCATTACCAAGCAGAGCTGAAACGTTTATCCAAAGAGTTACTGATAGCAAAAAAGAAGGCTCAGGAGACATTCTTAAGTTCGGTCTTACAAAACGAAGGTAAATGCTGGGCAGAGTTTTATAAGTATGTTAAAAGACGTAAAGGTAATAGAGAAAATATTCCTGCGATCAAGGGCATTAATGGAAATATCATCACCGAACCAATAGAAAAGGCCAACTCCCTAAACTCTTATTATGCGTCTGTATTCAGTTGCGAACGAAACACCCCGCAAATCCAATCGACAGATTCAGGAAAACCGTTCACCATTAGTATTAACATTTTAAGGAAACGACTATCAGCAATCGGGAGAAATAAATCCGTCGGACCAGATGGCATTCCTGGGGAAATTTTAAAGTTAGGTGGGGAAGCCATGATTCCATACCTCGCGAGATTACTAGATATAACGATGAACAACAATTCTATCCCAGGGGACTGGAAAAAAGCTATAGTGGTTCCTATTTATAAAGGGGGAGATCGATCAGTAGTGGGAAACTATAGACCGGTCAGTTTAACCTCAGTAGTTTGCAAACAAATGGAGCACGTTATAGCAGGGTATCTAAGGCAAGTCTGGGAAATGAGTGAGTGGTTATATGAGGGTCAGCATGGATTTAGACCAGGGTACTCATGCGAAAGCCAAGTAGTCACAGTTTGTCAAGATATTGCTGATTCATTGGACGAGGGAGTCAGGACTGACGCGATTATAATAGATTTTTCAAAGGCTTTTGATTTAGTCCCACATGATAGGCTGCTTTCAAAAATTGCGGAAACCGGTGTGGACTTGAGGGTAGTGGTGTGGATAAAGGAATTTCTGTTAGGACGTTCGCAAAGAGTTAGAGTAGACGGACAACTATCTGATGAAGTCAGAGTAACGTCGGGAGTGCCGCAAGGGAGCGTATTAGGTCCGTTGCTCTTCCTCGCTTATGTTAATGATATTTGGAAAAACATTGAGTCAAATATACGGCTTTTCGCTGATGATTGTATAATATACAGGAGGATAATCGATAGTAATGACATTGAAAATTTGCAGACAGACTTAAATAGATTAGGGGAATGGGCGGTTGAAAATGAAATGAGGATAAATCCAGGTAAGAGTAAAGCAGTAAGCTTCAATAGAGCTAGGGTGAAAGGTAAACTGAGGTATTGTATTGGGGATCAACTAATTCCAGAGGCAAATAGCTTTAAGTATTTAGGAATAATTATACGCAGCGACCTAAGCTGGGCAGATCATGTAAATTATACACTAAGAAAATCATGGAGGGCTCTTCATTTCGTAATGCGTATACTCAAAAGGGCAAATAATAATACGAAAAGTTTAGCTTATACGGCACTTGTGAGACCGATACTTGAGTATGGAGCGGTGTGTTGGGACCCATACAGAGAAGGTCAGGTAAGCGCTTTGAATCGCGTGCAAAAGAGAGCGGCAAAATTTGCAAATAATACAAATGAATCGGGTTGGGAAACATTGACACAGCGTAGAGCGATAGCCCGAATATGCGCCCTTTTCAAAGCATACACCGGGGGACGGGCTTGGAAAACAATAGGGGATAGACTGCTAAAACCATGCTACCTGGGTAGGGACGATCATAGTCGGAAAATTAGGATTAGGAAACAAAGAACAGATGTAGGTAAATATTCCTTTGTAAATAGGACCATAAAAAGCTGGAACCAATTACCTCCAAGCGTACTAGCGACTTTCCCCTGTAAATTAAGCTCTTTTAAAAAAAGGGTCAAGAACGTCATTACAAGCTAAGGATTTTTAAGTGGAGATTAAATAAAAATAAGGGATGTGAAGTGAAGGGGTGTGAAGTGATGTGAAGTGAAGTGCTCTGGTTTCGAAGTGAAGTGAAGTGAATTAAGTTCTTGGGGGATATAATTAGCATGTACTTTGGTCTGACTTTATACTGAGGATATTCTAACGCACTGAAATTAATTAATGTGTGGGTGTTTTTTGTATTGTGCTTGTTTAATTTTTTTTTTTTTTTTTTTTTTTTTTTTTTTTTTTTTTTTATTCTGTGTATGGGTGTTTTTGTAAGGTGTGGATGCTTTTGTAAGGTGTGGATGATTTGTAAGTTGTGGATGTTTTTGTAATGTGTGTATGGTGTTCTAATATGTGTACTTGTATTTACTGTATGTATTTTGTTTACTGTATGTATTTTGTTTTGTATGTGTAAGGGTGTTTTAGTAAGGTGCGTACGGTTTTCTAATATGTGTATTTGTATTTACTGTATGTATTTTGTTTTGTATGTGTATGGGTGTTTTTGTAAGGTATGGATGTATTTGTAAGGTGTGGATGTTTTTGTAAGGTGTGGATGCTTTTGTAAGGAGTGGATGCTTTTGTAAGGTGCAGATGTTTTTGTAATGTGTGTACGGTGTTCTAATGTGTGTACTTGTATTTACTGTATGTATTTAATTTTGTATGTGTATGGGGTTTTTGTAAGGTGTGTACGGTGTTCTAATATGAGTACTTGTATTTACTGTATGTATTTTGTTTTGTATGTGCATGGGTGTTTTTGTAAGGTGTGAACGGGGTTTTTCTAATATGTGTACTTGTATTTACTGTATGTATTTTGTTTTGTATGTGTATGGGTGTTTTTGTAAGGTGTGGATGTATTTGTAAGGTATGGATGTTTTTGTAAGGTGTGGATGCTTTTGTAAGGAGTGGATGCTTTTGCAAGGTGTGGATGTTTTTATAATGTGTGTACGGTGTTATAATGTGTGTACTTGTATTTATTGTATGTATTTTGTTTTGTAATTGTGTATAGTTTGTTTTGTATTGTTAATTTTATGTATATTTATATGTCCATTTGTATTGTGTGTACTAGTGTAAGGACTACTGCCACCGGGTGAAAACCCAATTGCAGTAAATAATAATAATAATAATAATAATAAAATTCCTGCATTGCCTAGAACCATCAGTACTGGATATGAAAGAGTCACTGTATGTCCATATGTTCCAAATCCAATGTAATGTTTTTCTCCTGAGATATGGACATACCAAACATTATTGTGCATACAGCCCGGTCTTTGGCATTGCAGTGAGAGTGGTTATGGTGAGATACTATGTCCCATCCCCTCTCACTGGTTGAACTGTAATAGAACTCACCGATCCAGTGACAGCTCAGAGCGAAGGAAGGAACATATTTTGTTTCTCCAGGTGTGGAAGACAGTTCTTGATAGGAAACCAAGGACCATAAATTTGCCTTGTATATCTGTTCCTCACCACACCTAACAAGCTGACTTCACCATGCAAACTACATCTGTTCCGACCATCAGTAACTCCAGGTCATACAGCACTCCATCAGAATGAGGATCTCTCTAATTCTGCAGTGCCTGGCAAAAATATGCCCCTGTCAGTCATTGTACATGCTGTTGACACTGCTGCATTAGATTATGTACCTTTCTGTACCTCATTTTACAAGCTACCACTAAGTACAATTACTACTTCCCAATTCTGATCTCATTCTGATGCTTGGAATATACAGGGCAAACCTGTGCCATACCTGACCGCTGTGAGCAGGAGGGTAGCTGGGGAGAGAGTTGGCTGCTAGAGGTGGCAGAATCCAAAGGATGGAAAAATGAATATTTAAATGAAAAAAGAAAATTTGTTTTTTACTCTTCACATATTTTAAATTACTGAGCCAAATGAAAGGAAGTTCAATAATAATCGTGATTTTTCAAGTTCATAATTTCCGTTAGGAGCAGCCATTGTGATTACCCCAGGCACCAAAATGCCTAACTGTGCCTCTGACTTCAAGTCAGCACTTTACAGATCGGATTACAGACAGATCACAGCAGCAGTCATAGGTTGAAACAGTGTCACATAGAGGCACAGTAGTTTATAATTACCATAGTTCCTTGCTCTAGCCATTCCTTATGGATCTGCTACATTGTAATTAATATTAATGGTTTCTGTATGCATTTTTCTGCCTTGCAACTGTTGTATTTCTTCAGACAGTTGGTCCCTGTGCATAATATTCAATAAACCTGCGTGGGTTTACAACACACTATTATGACCATTCCAGAGGTAGCAAGATCAGTGGATGGTTGGCACTTGTCATACACAGTCTATTGTTTGCTGTGCGCATTGTCTACTTTTGTCTAGTAAAACAAGTGATTCCAGCTGACCTGATTAATCTGATATCACAGTTACATTCCATATTCATTCATTTTTGCTGATTTCAAGAACAACACTATGCTTTGGGTGTCAGTCCTTCCTGATAAAAGAAACCAAATCGTTTCTAGTATTATGCCAGTTTGAACTCACTCTTGTCAATACAGAACATTTAAATGTTAAAGTGGGTGATATGTATAATAATCACTATGCGTTAAGGAGTTCATTAACATCATGGTACAGGGTCATGTGCAGCTCGTTACTAATGTCCCATTTTCAGAAAACCTTAAGAGTTATCACTTTGTTAACATAAAGCCTACAACTGGGTAGTACCCTGGGTCACTTTCATTCTGCCAACACTGTAGGCATGTACCATTTGAGTATTATATCCCATCTCTATGTACCGTATATTCTCGAATCTAATGCGCATCCGAATCTAATACGCACCCAGTTTTTGGCGACTTCTTAAACGAAAAAAAGTTAGTTCGCGATTCTAATCCGCACCTTTCCTTCAACCACCCCTTGCCCACGGGGCGACTGATTGAATAATATTGGATGTTACCAATGCGTTAAAATCCGACGCTACGCCTGTGGCCGATGAGTCATACCGATAGAGGTGGGGCCTTTCTCAACAGACGTGCGTAATCTCGTTTGAAGCCAGCTGAGCTTTAGTTGTTGAAACGTGGGAGGTGCTTGTTCCAATTTGTCGTGTACCGTAGTTATGGAAGAGGGACACCTGAAATCTAAACGACTCTCATATACGGCGAAGTTCAAACGTGAAGTTATTCGGTGCGCAGAGGAGAATGGAAACCGCAAAGCCGCTGCAATTTTTGGAGTTAATGAAAGCAACGTTTGACTATGGCGGAAACACAAGGCAGCGATCAGCGGGTGTGATGCAGCTCCTTCAGAAGTGGCGCGGTGGGTGTCGGCTGCATGGAAAGCCATCCCGGAGAGCATTATCGTCAGATCTTTCAACAAGTGTTGCATAAGCAATGCTTTGGACGGAACTGAAGATGACATTGTATGGGAGGACGATGCTGAAGATAAAGATGATAGTGACTGGGTGGAGAGCACAGATAACGATTCAGTTATGAGTGATGACGGCGAGTCTGATGAATAATAAATTATAATAATAAATAATAAAATAATAGATTATTGTATTGTATTGTTCTTATGGCACGTACAGCAGTTCAATCATTTTTCCAAAATCCAGCTCTAGACCGCGAATCTAATCCGCACGCGAATCTAATACGCATCTGATTTTTTAGCCCTCTAAAACTGTAAAAAGGGTGCGCATTAGATTCGAGAATATACGGTATCTTTCTCAAGTTGTCTTTTTTTTTTTTCTCATGGTGTTACTGACCAAAATTGTGTATTGTATTGTATTGTATTTATTTCACATTCCAGCACATCCATACAAGGCGAAAGCCATTGCATTTTACTTCATACCTACCAAACCTTGTTCACTGAATTGTACTTGCAGTATTATACAGTGAGCACAAATTGTTAGGCTCCAAAATATTAACTTTGTCTAATATTTTGTTAATTCTTCTGTAAGTTCAAATTATCTGTGGAGCACTTTGTTTATAAAAACCCTCAAACTGTATTCTCTCAGATAAGCCATACGATTTTATTACAACTTTAATAACAGTCTAAAAATTAAAATTCTAGCCAGGAATTTTTGTCATATAATGTGACAGTTTCTGGTTACATAGTTTGAAATTGGTCACACTGCATTGGGGTTAATTTTGTTGCTATTAGTCTGTTTTGTTTCCATACAGCTCCAGGATCACCATCTTATGTCCATATTGTGAATCAGACGCAGACAAACCTCGCCTTAGAGTGGGGACACCCTGATTTGTTGAATGGTGTTCTCAGGTCATTTCTTGTGATTATAGAGGAAATAGAATCATTTAACTCCACTGCATGTTGTGAATACTTTCCTGTTCAGGAAGTGGCAGTTCAGTCAGAGAAAATGAATTACTCTTTAGAGGTAAGTTTCACTGAAGATAAGAACACATATCATCTTGAGAGGATTGAGTGTAGGCTGGATTTTTGTAGTAGTACATGACTGTGTTTTACCTTTGCCCCCTAGTTCCAGCAATTCAAATATGTTCCCATTAATTACAAATACCTGATCCCCCTCCCCTTCCTGACAACAAAATTAAAAATTATCACTCTATGCTTGTCAGTCCCATCAGTTGTATAAAGATATCTCTGAATCTTCAAAGGCTGGAAACTAATTTCATATGTTCCATAAGGTGTGCATTCCTTGAGAGCAGTAAACTGAGTCTCACCAGTTTGTTGTTAGCCAGCAACCAGCAGGTCCAGTTGTAGGCATACTACCTGTTGAGCCTCTGGACATGCTCTGCATGGCAGTATTTCCTTCTCTAGAGGTAAAAAATGATCATTCTGAATAGCAAGCATCTCATAAATATACCAAAAGGCGATTGTAGGAAATATGTGAGTAGGAAAGGCATTAGAAATTCTTTGAACTCTGTGCTCTCTCCTAACAGAATTGCTGGTATTGTTCAGTGCTTTGTCTTACCACAGTTGGACTCTCACTAAGAATGCTCACAGCTGATTTTCCTCAAGAATAAAATTTAATTTCTTTGGTGTTCTGGGAAGTTGTGCAGCATAGATTGGTATTTTTTTTGCGAAGTACCAGTGTGTGCTACACAACATCCCAGAAGAGCAAATACCTCAACTGCAGCAAGGCAAAAGCCTAAAATATTTCAAGAACACAATTATGTTGTATATGGAAGCGAATTGTTCATTTTTTATGATAGCAACAATCTTGCAGAACATTCATCACAATTACAAGCTTATGCATGACTCACCAAATAGCAACATGTAGGTTAGGACAAAAAGCTGGAAATTTTCTGATGAGATACTCTCCACGTGCCTCAGCAACAGTTTAAGTGCAACTACAGTAACGCTAGATGACAAACAGTTCTGTCTTATCAGATATTTAGTTAAGTGCTCTTTGAAGTACCATTTTTGCACCATGAAGAAATAATGCTCAAGATGTGTATGCTGCAATTTTTAATCTTTTTTAGATTACAAATAATGATATCCTCCCTCCCTCCTTCATCTGTTTTTCACAGACCAGTAACAAAATATGCAGATTTTGAATGATTTGTGTGGGGCTTTTCCATAATTTGCTATATGTATGGCAGTTCCTTGGAACATTGATTCTCAACATTTTTCTTCAGTTCATTCTAATTATGTGGTATTTTGTTTAGAGTTATTTATAAAATAAAATAAGAGTTTTGTGAAATGTTCAGTCAAATTCTCTCAGTTTGTACAATTCAAGTGCTTTGAGTTGATCATTATTGCATACATTTATATATGTTCTGTCCATTTTGTAGGTGCCTTTGAATAGTTGCAAAAAGCACCTATTATCTTCGTCATGTCCATCTGTTTGTCCATTTGTCTGCATGTTTCAGCACAGCTCCCACTGGATGCATTTCCATGAAATTTTATGTTGGGGACATTTATGAAAATCTGTAGCAAAATCCAAATTTGGTTAAAATCGGACAAAAATGTCAGGGACTTTACATGAAGACCTAAGTATGCTTCATTGTTGCCAGTGACATTAAATCGCCATAAAAGTGGTGTCTTCAAGTGAAATGGTATCAGGCTGTTAGGAGATCCGAGGAGGTACAAATAGTATGTGAATGTGTGACAATGTTACGTTATACATACAGACATTCTGTTACAGGTTCTTTCATGACCTGGTAACACAGCACATACTTTCAAAATTACGTAGGCACATCTTCAAAACTTCCGCTGTGCATGTGTGTTGTATACAACTGGTTAAATTAGTGACAGTAACTTTTTAAAACTTCATCTGTGAAGAAATTTTTATGTTATGCTTAACATTCTCTGCCATTGTCACGTACCCTATCTTAGCCGCCATTGTCAATGAATAACAAGTCACCTGACATATTTTGTGGTAAAACAGTTTGCTCATGCTGGCAAATACTGCTGCACCAAGATCTTTCGATCATTTTCTGTACAGGGAAGACTTTTTAAATGTAGATGACATAATATAACTGGAATGTTTCACTTGGGTGAATTCCTGACAGTATATGACATTTTTTTACATTCAAACATTTGTCAACATTGTTTGTGGTTGGATCCACTACACATGAGTAATGCTTTTCATAAATCAAATTTATGGTCAGTTGTAATGCTACTGCTGCACGTCTATGTGACAAATGCATTGTGACATGAAATTTTTATTCTTAAATTTAAATTTAAATTTTTAGCCTGCATACATAATAACTGGTCTACCTATGCCTTACTCTGCAAATCTCATTTCCGAAGTCATCACTTTACTGCTTCTTTGTTTCTTACGCTGAATAAATATACAGTGCTTTAAGCACTCACTTGGCATGCAGCACCCTTTGGCAAGTGAAACTGGACAAATTGGTAGGATGAATAGAGACATCTTCAGAGTAGACACAGAAACTGCTTTGGCACAGATAGAAGTCCTAGTCTTTTTAAAAGATGTTCATGATCATGATACAACCGGATGAAATTTTAGAAAGCATGTGGAACATATTTCTCTGTACAAGGCTTAATGCCATTGTAAGAGGTCATTTGTCCACACTGGGCAATTTGGACCAGTGATAAATATGAAACCCCTGCTGTAAGAATGGTTACCATATTAATATGCAACACTTAAGAGAACTGAAACTTGTGGTAGTGTGTACAAAAAGAGTTGGACACCTTAATTTAGTAAATAGTAAGTTCTGATGCTTGTTTTAACAGTTCATGGACTCCACCCAGCCTCAACTTATGCAGTTAGTGTATCAGCCAAAACAGTGGCACTTGGCTCAGCTGTGAGCATAACAGCGCACACAAGGCCACCCATCCCTTCTATGGATAATGCTATCACGATTCCTGGTAATGTTACTTATTTGTCAAATGGTTCAGCAACAATACACATTCACCCATTGACTGAATACCAGGACCTCATCAGGTTAGTGCAGTCATAATAAATTGCATGTTTGATAAAGCACTCTCCAGTAATATCATTCCAGTGATTTTTACTTTTTCCATTGATAAAGAATATGAAACTGTTTTCATCATTCCAATTTGTATTAATTAAACTTTATCTTATGTTCAAGGTAATGACTTCCTACTTATGAATAAATGTGTTAAATATCATATATTTACTTTTAATTTCCTAAAAGCCCAGCATGACTTCATTTTCTCTGCTTTTTTTTTTTTTTTTTTTTTTTGTAAACTATTGTTTGTATTGTGTGTGTCTCTTTCACATATTTAATTCACTAAACATAGTTCACAGTCATTGTATGTAATCATTATTACATGTTTGTACCTGTTTATATCATTTTATGTGATATGTAACTGCACCCTGTTATATGGATCCTTTCATTTGCGTATATATAGATACATACCTTCTGATCAGTGCTACATTATTGCTGTCATTTACCCCATAAAGCTGAGTCAAACTGCATGTGTGGTATAACAAAACTGGAGAGTTGCAGCCTATACCAGAGTGCACATGGTTACCAAATTTTTTTTTGCACTTTTTAGATACTCGTATGTTCAAAAGTGCTATCTCCCCACCAACACATTTGTATTTAACTAGGCATACTTTTCTTTCAGGTTGAACATTTGTTGCATTTGTTGCTATTGGTACTAAGATTATTATTGTTAACTGTATTACCATCATCATAATCACTCTGCTTGTGATAGTTTTTATGGTAACCATGGTTACTGCATATCAGTAGTAGAATAATGATAACTCCTGTTGCACAAGTTTGGTTCCCTGTGACATTATTACGTGTTGCTGAAATTAAAACATGTGTTTGAAGTTGACACTAAAGATATAATGTTCAGATCAAATTAATCCTACAGTTCTCAATTTCAAACTGCGTGACCTTCCCTGTATGTGTTCCTTTTATGAATGCGTAATGAACGTGGACATAATATTTAGAATAGTAATTGTACATATTATATTGTCATCACTTTTCTTGGTATTGATATGGTAAGTTTCTTTCTTAGCGTGTGTGGAATACACTACTTGAAACAAGACTTCACATTCTCAGTTTCACAGTCATGTACTTCAATAATGATACAACGTTGGTACTAATGAAGATGGTGATTACAGTATTTAGTTTCCATAATAAGTTGCTTGCAAAGTTGTTATATTTATATATAGTGCCTACATAATGGATGAAGTGATGATACTAGTACAGCAGTGTTTAGAAGTTGATATATGTAGTGGATTCAATGCAACCATGCCATAGATGAGGCCTGTTTGAGCATCAAGCCCCATGACATCTGAAGATGACAGAAAGATCTTGAAGTGTGTCGTGACGATAATAAACATTGGATTTTGGCCAATTAGGCATAGTGAATTAAATATGTGATGAAAAAATATATTTTATCTGTTTCACAGATTTCCCGTCATCTACATGTGACCCTAATTTCTGATCTTTTAAGAATTTTTAAGCTTTACCTGTATAATGCATAGAAGATTGATCCTAGCTTTTCCAAACATGGTAGTGAGTGTTCTGGTTCCATAAAAGTAGGCTTTAATAACCAGAAGTCTGATTAAAGTTCTCAGTGAAGTTTCCAATGGAGTTAGATGTATGACCACTTACTATGCCCTGACACAGGGGCCTTGTGCCACTGATGACGCCACTTACTTTGCTGCCGCTTATTGGGACTTTCCCCTAATCACACCACTGACAACACATGCTCTGCATCCAGCATGACGCTATTACCACTGATGCCACCAATTGCTGTACACCAAACTGTGGTCCATTGAATGTCTCAATGCTGCCAACACCTGCTAGGTTACTGGCATACTCCTTATCTCAGAAAATCCTAAACCCAAAGGAGGAGATCAGTTGCTGGCTAGATCATTCATTACTGGTTCCTTCTCACTAACTCTGGATGAGTTGTCTTTCAATGTAATAACGGATGGATGGATGGAACATTGTTGGAAATAAAGGTATTTCAGTTCCTGTTTGTATCATTGTGGTTAATTACCTCAAAGGAAATTGAAATTGAAATTGTTATAGCTGTTTTCAGAAACACTGTCTGTTAACATCCCCAAGGTAAGTGAGTGCTCTTCCAGTTCGCTGAAGATACAGAGTGATTACATCACTGGCTGTCCAGTTCTTATTGTTCATTGGCTGGCTTAATAATGAGCATATGTTGATGTTATGACCATAATTTAATATGTAGTAGTTAATAACATACCATATTCAATTTCACATTATATTCACCGTGCATTTTGTATAATTGACTAATTCAAACCAACAAATGCACAAAGACAAGTTATGTCATTAATTTCTTTATTAAAAGGTTACCCCAACCTTTTAATAAAGAAATTAATGACATAACTTGTCTTTGTGCATTTGTTGGCTTGAATTAGTCAATACCATATTCAGTTAAGTTATTTTATGTTTTTTCAAGTATGTGCTACTTAGGAGTTTTGAGTAGTGACACTGCACTTCACCATGAGTAGGGAAATAATGTTGTTTTCTCCCAAACAGTCAGTGAAGGAACAAAATCTAGAATGCCATGATGCAGGAGACACTGAAGAGCAATCCACAAATAACAATTGTCTGTGGTGTTCTTTGAAGGAACTTTCCACTTTAAACAACAAGTTTAATAGTTGTACATATCACAGAAGCTAGATTTCTGTGGGAAACAGGATTGGAACTGGGCACAGAATAAGCTAACCGACTAAGGAATGTGAGAACCTAATATCAGGCAAGCAGCAAAGTGCACTGAGAAGCAGAAATTATGAACATGAAGTTAGTTCTGCACATAAAGCAGTGATCAGATACGGTTTGTGGAGAGGAAAGTGTAACAAGTATGTTGCACTGCACTGTTAAAGCAAACAAGGCACTGACCATAAAGAAAAATTGTGTTTACTATCTGAATTTTTTTTTATTAGATACAATGTGCAGTCATTAAAATTAACACATTTTAAAAAATTGAGATTTTTCCAGTATTTTATGAAAAAAAAAACTATCTCAAAAGATATTAATGTTCAAACACTAAGTGGAATGGACATGAGCTACACAGAGATTTGTACCATGTACACCAGCCTGGGGAGAAAGAAAGAAAGAAAGAAAGAAAGAAAGAAAGAAAGAAAAAAAAATAAAGAAAAAAAAAAGATGGGTAATTTTTTCTGAAACAGGATTAAATGAAAGCAAGGTAAAGGTAAAATGAAGATAAATTTCTTCCCAGTACATTCCATGAAGTCATGTTGGGAAGAAGATGTATAGATCCACTCTTTCTTAACCTCAGGACCAGATGAAGGTGAGTGGCCAGGGATTGAAGCTCATCATTCACCTTCATCAGGTGCCAAGGTTAAAAATGAACTGAGATAGACATCCACTCCCCCATATGCCTGCATGATATATACAGGGAGAAATTTCACTTTCAATAAAGTTAACAATTTTTAGAAATCGACAGTAACCATTGTAAAAATGATTGCTGATAGATGCTTGACCAAGACTTCTCCCACTTTATCAAATTCGTGTACTGTAACAATTGGCCTGACATCAGCCTCAACTTACATGTAGAGAACAGGCAGTAAGGCCACTCGAGTAGCCCTTAAGTTGATAAAAAATCACTCGGGGAATTTTGAGAATTTACTACCAGTAGAAATTTTCCATTATTTGAAATCTGTGGACGGAAGTATTTACCCTGTCCCAGTTTCATCCGATGCATGTGAATTATAATTTCACGAGTGAACTTACTAGTCATACCCAAATGGATGTCAATTCTAACAGCTACTATATCATTTTCATGATTGATGTATGATGGAGGTGCATATGTTGATTCCTGTGTAGTAAGAGGACATAATCTAAGGTGACCATTCATCCCGGATATTCTGGGACAGTCCTTCAAATCCGGACGAATTTTGTACCCAGTTTTTTCGTGGTTTTATTTATTTTCATGATTTTATTCCATCTTTATGATAATATTCTTTAGAATGTAGACTTCCTTGGACCTTTTTGCAACTTTCCCAATGAGAAGATGGCAACAGTGCTGTGCATGGAGCAGTAAACAGTAAATATGTATGTAAGATATGAACAACATGGCTGTAACATATCATTTTAATTGTTACTTCAATGCTGGCTCACATCCCAGAATAGGCCAAGGAAAAAGTGGTCACTTTAACACAACCCACCTATTCATATGAACAATGTGACAATGCAGCTCCCACCAAGAAGATAAAGGCATGGAATTCGTGTGTAATTTTGTGTAATTTTATCTAGACTACTGTGCAGATCAAAATGTTGTGGCTATAGATGATTGATTTTACATAAGGAACATTTTACATCAGGACACAGAGTGTAAATCAATTTTAGTGAGTTATTTGAAACATTAGAATCCAACAGCGATGCTTTTACTGACCCACTGTACAAGACAGTGGCTGCCACAGACTATGACTAGAAAATTTCCATATACTAGGAACGGAGGCAGAGCCATTGAGAGTGTCAAAATTGCCAAAAGTGCCCATTGCAAATGGGGTGGGCAATTAAGAAGTGGTCATAAGACAGAAGGGGAAGTAAGGGTTGTCTGTGTCTGTGGTCTGTGGTGTAAACAGAAATTACCCAGTTTGAGATTCGACACTGATGTTAAATAAAGTGTGACACTGGAAGTGACACTAAACCTAACATATTTATTAGTCATTATTTTAACACTTTGCAAACCTATGGTCAGTCAGTTCCTCACTGAGTGCAAATTAAGCACTATGTGGCAAACTCCCCCTGTTCTGACATGTTTGTAGCAGTCTGAACTAACTGCACTTCAGTAGACATGTAGAGTAATGAATTTCATTCATCATGCTGACTGCATGAGAAGCTATACCTGAATGTTTCCTCACTTTTAATAATGGGATTATGTGCTAGTGCTTTACATTGCAAAGCTCTTTTTCCTGGGTTCATAATACATCTAGTATTCACACATTTACTAGTAGATGTATACAGAAATTACAGTGTGTAATTCCAAACAGTATTCTTGTATTTCTAGAGGTGAATTTATAAAATTGAATACAGGCTATTACACAATTTCTGTGTCCTTTTTAAAATATTCTTTCCCTATGTTGATATGCCATTGCCAGATTATCTGTATGTTGATGAAACCTATGGAAGGTACTTGCCGGGGGGTGGGGGTTGTTGATACTCTGTCATGTTTATCATAAAACTTCAAAGTCATGGAAGTGATGAATGTCTATTGCTTCTTGAAAGTATAAAGGCCACATGGTCATGAGTGAACATAATATGGAAAATATTGTCCCTCACTTTGAGGGAAAAATGCAAAATTGGAAATGTTCAGGAAAATAACAGGGTTTGCATACAGGTCAAGGGAAGAGATGATGTTATGCATATTGCTCATCAAGTATTTTCAGCGTAATCAAGTCCAGGATGTTACAATGGGCTGAATGTGCTTAGCTGTGGAGATAACAAATTCATACAGAGATGGAGTGGAAGTACTGTTCCACAAGTGTCCTGTTAGTAACTCAGAAATGAGATACAAGGATAACATAATAATGGATCATAAGAACAGGTCACATTAGGACATGTTGGTGGAGGCCACTGGACTTGCCACTGAATGTCCTAGTGTGATCAAATAAGTTCCCTGTTCCCATCAGGTAGGCAAGTGAGGAAGTCAGTTTGCTGCAGGAGGAAGCAGGAAAAGTGTTGTGAGAGCAGAAGGTGTTCAGGATTATGTCCAGCATTAAATGTTTTTATTGGCAGCATAACTTACTAACCAACCGACCGCCTGACTGACCAACTGACCGACTGCCCGACCGACTGACTGACCAACAAGTGACTGACTGATGAACTAACTAACTCCATGGAACAGAGTCTTTATTGAGAAGTTAACAGGTCCTCAGCTTTTCAAGAACCTGCCCTGCATTATATGGAACCCTCAAGTTCATTAACCATATTGACCAGAGCCTGCCTCCTGTCCCTGTCCTGAGGCAGACCAATCAAGTCTGTGCTCTCCCATCCCACTTTTTTAAGATCCCTTCTAATATTTTCCTCCCATCTATGCCTAGATCTTCCAAGTGGTCTCTGTCCCTCAGATTTTCTCACCAAAACCCTATATGCACCACTCCTCTCCCCCCTACATGCTACATGCCACACCCATTTCATTCTTCTTGATTTGAGCACCTGAATTATAATTTGTGAGGAGTACAGATCTTACAGCTTTTCAATATGTAGTCTTCTTCTCTCCCCTGTTACCTTGTCCCTCTTAATCCCAAATATCATCCTCTGCATCGTATTCTGAAACAGCCTCAGACAACGTTTCTGTCTCAATGTGAGACCAAGTTTTACACCCATACAAAATAGCAGGCAAAATTATAGTTCTGTATATTTTAATCTTTATATTTTTGGATAGCAAACTGGAAGACAAAAGATTCTGCACCAAATGATAGCAAGCATTCCCTGAGTTCAATCTGTTCTTAATTTCTACATGAATGGAATTTTGATTTGTTAAGGTTGTTCCCAAATATTTGAACTGTTCCACCCTTTCATAGGATTTATTATCTATTTTTAAATTGTGGCTTTATCCTGCATTCTAATCTCGAGATATGACCATGTACTTAGTTTCCTCAGTGTTTACGTCTAGGCCAATCTCCTTACTAGTGTCCACTAAAGCTTCTGTGTTTTTCTTTGTAGCATGTATGCTTCCACCCAGTATATTAACATCATCAGCATAAACTATTCAATTCAACTAGAATCTGATGTGTACCATTTAATTTCAAGCCCTTCTGGTTAGCCTGAACCCTCCTAATGGCATATTCTAAAGCAAAGTTTAAAAACAATGACCATAAAGCATCCCCCTTTTTCAAACTATTCTTAATAGGAAACATGTCAAACAACTGTTTTCTGCTGTAGTTTTCATTTAGACATATTTTTATTAGCTGTGCTAGTTTTATGGGAATACAAAACTCAGTGAGACTCTTATACAAAACCTCCCTCCTAACTGAATCATAGGCTTTCTTGAAATGTATAAATAGCTGATGCACTGCCTCTTTGTATTCCCATTTTTTCTCAAGTATCTGACAAATGCAGAATATATAATCAATAATTGACCTGTGACATCGAAATCCATACAAATGATCCCCAATAATTTCCTTTGCATAAGGAGATAACCTTGACAGAAGGACATTGGGTAAAATTTTGTATGTAGACGGTAAAAGTGATATGCCTTGATAATTACTACAGTCTGTTTTATCACCCTTCTTATAAGAGTAAATAGGTACAAACATTGACTATTTCTACTGCTCAGGCAATTCCTCCTTATTCCAGATATAATTAATAAGTTTATGGATCTCAGAATGTATTTTCCTACCTCTTGCTTTAATCAATTCTGCTGGAATTTGATCAATACCTGGTGATTTTTGCCTTTTTAGATTTTTGGTAGCCATCTCAACCTCAGAGGCACTGGGCTCAGGCACCAGTGGCTCTGCTGTATGTATTTCAGTCTGCCTAACATCATTAACCCCATGTACATTCAGTAGCTGAGAGAAATGTTTCCTCCACCTAGCCAAAATACTGTGGGAGTCTGCAACCAGATCACCCTTGTCATCCTTTACTACATTAGTTCTAGGCTGGTAACTCTTCTTAAAGTCATTGATGTCATCATCATCACCATCTCATGTCCCTACGAAAGTCTCTGATATTCTTGTTCTTAGTGTGTGTTTCAGGTTCATTCATTTTAGCTTTTCAGATATTCCTTCTCTTTGTTCCTGAGATGTCTACTAGCTTCACATCTCACATTGTTCAGATTATCTGCATTACTTTTGTTTGGATTCCATAACCACTGCATTTTAGCCTGCTTTCTTTGAATTAAAAATGTTGAACGTTCTTAATCAAACCATGGTTTGTGCTGCTTCTGTTCATGCAGACTTAAACTATTTTTAGCTGAGATTTTGGTATTTGCATAAACCTTTTTATGTTACTTCCCTCCCAAATTGGTTACACCTATATGTACGAGTCCATTATAATGGGATAGGAACATTCCTGCCTTTGTATCTCTCCAGCATACAGGTATGGAAGTGTGAATATAATCTGAATATATTTACAATGATGCTGTCATAACTGCTACATTAATAAAATTAATTTTAACAAAATCTCACTTGTTATATTATTTCAACAGAACAAATACTGTTTTACAATATTTTATATAGATGGTCTGCATGTAAACTGGGCTGAAGGGTGAATTGTATGCAGCTATGTAGTTTGATTTTACCAACTCTTGTAACACAACTACTGGTAGTACAATAGTAACTATTACTTATAGGGGAATGGTCCAATTTGTCAGGTTAAAACTTAACCTAAATTTTGTTCATTTAAATCCAGTCTAAAAGTGATTGTATACAAAATGTCAGCTGCTGATATGCTGTGTGAAAGTGCAGAAATTTTCACACAGTTGCAAGTGTACATTTCAAATGCATGCCACTGTGCATGTGTGTGGCAGCAGTATGCCTAGTAGTAATGTGGCATTCACAGAATGGTAAAAGAAAGTTCAGGTTATATTTTGACGTGACAAACTAAACAATTCCCTTGTTCAGTCCATTCATGTAAAACACATTAGGATTCCTAAAACCTTTTTATAGTTGTTTGTTGTAATGAATCCATTGTGTGATAATGTTACATGTACATGTATATCTGGCTGTTACACCTGTGATAAGTGGTTTATCCATCAGTGTACTGTAATTTCAGAGGCTACTTGCTGCTTGTATTGCCAGAGTCCAATAAGACTAAGATGCCCAGAACTGTCTTTTCTGATGACTGGTTGACCAAAGAAGTAGAGAATCATGTGAATGGAATTTACTACTTTGCAGCTGAGTTTGATCAGGTGAGTCAATATTAAGGCTGTCTTTATACTAGCAGCTAAATGAGCTGTTGTGATCAGTTCTAGTTATGTTTATCATGAGCCAGTGTGACCAGGTGTCCAGAAATGTACTCATAATGTAAGGAATGAGGAAGAGAATGTGAGGAACCTAAGGGGTATAATAAACCTTGTTGGAGTATTTCATTCCAAAATGGTATTTGGTAGGGAAAAATAGTGTACAGACCAAGTATGGAGGGCTGCACATAAATGGTAAGATAATATTGAAACATAACACAGAAGAAGCAGGTGCAGATGTGAACTGGCTGAGTAAGAATTCTCTTCTCTCAAGAACTGTCACAGGGTATTTTTTGAAACCGCCATTCTGCTCGCTTTGTAGGAGCTGAAGAGCTTAGAAGGGCCAGTTTGGTGGGTAATGACGTGGCCTGTTAGGTAAATTGTAATGATTTGGGAAATATAGTAAATAATTTTGCAACATACATAGCTTTACAAGGCCGCAGCCTGTCATTCTCCATTTGAGGTGTATTTGCATCTTATGGAGTGCCTTATTAAAATCTTACTGTATGCATATGAGAAACTTAAAAATAGCTGAATCGATTTTCATATAATATGATACTGTCAGATTTCATGAAATATTGTCTGGCCATTTCAATGTGTGTTCAGATCAGATAATTTTATTGAAAACTTTACATGAAGGCTTACATGCATTTCTGTCCAGCTGAACTTTTGCATCAGTGCTCTGCATACATGTACATTTTCATCAATCATCTAAGTGCATGGATAGTTATGGTCAAGCTCTTTGTCTTTTTATCGTTTAATGATACAAATTCTGAAGATATGTGTCTTCTGGGATGTTATGCACTGTCAACTTGTAAATGGTTTAGCAGTCAATCAGGCTCAAGCAGTCCATTAGTCCAAAGGACTGCTCGACCTTGACTATTAAGTCAGTATTTTCCTTTGATACATAAGTAACAATTGACCAGTTTACATGGTGTAACATACCAGAAGCCTTTAATATTCAGTAACCCTGCAGCGAGAACTCAAATCACACACAGTACAAATTCTGATTGTAGAGGAACAAACATGCCGTAATAAGTGTATAGACTTATTTTTCCTAACTTATTAACTTTTATTTTGGTGTGCTGTTAGGCAGAGGAAATTTGCATTCATGAAAATGGTGCTGTTTTTGTACTTTATTTCCTTGATGGGTCTGCCTAAAATGGAAATGGCCTTTAGAGTGTTCATTGAGGAGTTGACAGTTATTCAGCTGCTCAAAATATGTAAGTTGGTGGGTCATCACTGTATTTGCAACGTGCCACTGGACACTCTCCTGAACCAGTTGAATCCAAAACTCATCTTTAGGGCGTATTAAATATCTGCTCACATGAAAGGTTCTATATTACAGTCCATAACATAGAGCAGTCTTAGGTTGAGATCTTCTTAGTGCCCAAACTCCAAGCTAAAGACTATGCATTGCCAGCTCTCTTCTCTATTTGCAACACTGATGACATGGGGTACGTATATAATATTCTATACAATGATTGTGGAGTCTTTTGATATGGATCACACTGGCCTAGCTTCAGAGCATGAACAGTAATTAATCCTGTTTAACACCATCATATAGGAAGTTTCTGTAGTAAAAATTGAAATCTTCAGTAATATGATGCCATGCAAATTAGTAAATAGTTACCGAGGTTCAGAGGCACCAGGCTCTTCTGAAACATCAGTAACAATTTACGAATTGACACAGCTTATCCAAGAAGACTTGAGTCTTCAACAACACTAGTGTGAGATCCACAAGTTTGTATTCTTTAGTATCTTTATATATCCAATTGGAATACTTTCACTGAAATATCTCTCTCTTATTTTACTAGGATGAACTTGAAGAGAATTCTGAGGTCGTTATTGGCAGTGGACATGGCTTGAAGGTGGGAAAATGGGGTGAGATGCAGGACCCAAAACTGGAGAATGAGATGGGTTACCGCTTTGGTCTGGTGCTTACCCTTGAATACTGTGGGGTTCACAGTGTGGGATATACAGACACAGATGTTTTACATGTATATTATTAAGTGAGCTGGAACTTTTTCTTATTTTTGTAATGATTCACATTTATAACAGGAGCTATAGCCCTATAGGAAACTGAAAGCTTTTATGTAGTTCTTTTTTCAGTACAAATATAAACATTTTGAAAACAATCCCTGATCTTGAAATGAACTCAATATTAACAGTGTTGACAGTCCTGAAATTGGCACCTTTGTAATTAACCAAAACCAGCACTTAAGTCTGTTAAATACGTCAGATTTCCTCAAGCTTCAGTTGCTGTAACATGAATGATATCTGTCACTACGTTACTATCACAGGAAATTTCAAGATGTCCCTTCGTCTGAACCAGTCATTCTCGATCAGTGTCCAATTTTAATTCACGATATGGCCCCACAACCTGCGACATGCCATTATTAGTTTATGGAGATTTTGTCTCCTTTTAGTCGCTTATGGCATATAATAATGCCCAGTTATGCAAATTAGTATGTCTTCTGGCCAAGTATGAGAATTCCAGTTTAGGTTTGTTGATTACTTATTGATTGGCTGACTACACTGTGGAACAAGTGGATGTGACGATATTCAAACTTTATCTGCTAAGTAACCCTTCCCATATTATGCACCTGCTTGGTAGCAGTAGCCGTCTGATGTGATTTAATTTAGTGTTTGGGGCCATCAATGAAAGAAACATGCCTTGACATCTCGTAACAGTCAAAGCTGACTGTTAAGCGGTTTTTATCTGTGAGAAATTAAACATTATGTAGGAAACAGTTTGACAGATGTATGCCTGCTTATATACAGGGGCATTATTTTATCTAACCAATATTTTTGTCACTTTCTGTCAGCTCAGTTATCATATACACCTTAGCCAAGACAATCACATATGCATTTGTATAGCAGTGGGAAGTGACAAACAGTACTGGTCAGATAAAATAATGACCCTGTAGAAACTGGCATAGTAGTGAGTATGTATGGATAGTTTATAGCGGAGGAAAACTAACGTTTGAGAATAGCTAATAACCACGCTTGACTGTCTGTGCACTGCCATCTTTTGACTGCTTCCTCCAGTTGTAGGATTCTCAGTTACCAGCATTATTGGCATATAAACAGAATATTATCACGTAGTTCAAGTGGTGCCATAGAAATGCAACAAACTGTTTTATAGTGTTGCAGGTGACAACATTACCTGCTTATGTTCGTAGATTCATATTATCATGCATTCTGTACAAAGTAAAACAAATGATCTAATTGCACCCTACTTTAGAAATACATTGCTGGTTTTATTGTGATTGGAGTTGGCAACACAAGATTGTCTAACAGGTGGAGGTGGCGCATTGTTACAGTATGTTAAGACGTAGACAGTAGGAAACATAACTCATTGATAGTTTTGATCTGTGAGAATTTCTGTGCAGACATTTGTTCGTGTTGCTGAAATTTAATATAAAATACAAGCACAGCTTAAAGTTGCACTAAATGGCTTGGGTAGACACATGTCATTATCATTATGGCACATATACATTGTAGAATATCTAATTTAGTTTATCTCGAGAAGGAATATCTAACTACTCACATTTTTGCAAAACATTAAGTCTGCTCATGAAAGTTAAACATATGAATGTTTTATCTCACTGTGTGTAGGTTATGACAATGTGTAGTTTTCTGTTCCTTCTGGTTTATTTAACAATGCTGTCAGTAGCTCAGGTTACATAGTGTTGAAAGCTTGGATGATGGGTGGTTGATGAATTGGAAAGGATATGAAAGAAAACTGTCTTGGCCTGTTATACAGTACTATCCCTGCAAGTGCTGGACAGACTGAAGAAAAACATGAAAAAATACAGTACACGATTCTGTGGGTGAATTTTGAATAAGACGTCTCCTGATTCCAAGTCCAGAGCCTTACTGCTAAACTAATCTGCTCAGTGACAATGTACAGTGTGACTGATGGTTACCAGCGTTTCAGAGAAACATTCTGCCTTGAACTTCTATCCTGAATATGAAATTGTTACGCTCCTTCGAAATGTAGGTAACCTTCAACTTTATTATGCTCTCTGGCATTTGCGGTGGTTGTGAAATAATGCTTGTTTGTGTTTTTACAGTGTGTAATAGTTTTGTTTCTTCCGAGTTTCGGAGGGGCGTACTGCCTCCATCTTCAGGGTGACTGAATTTGTTTCAGATTAATGCTGAACCCTTCAAAACATCCAAACAAACCGAATACACTACAGGCTACATGCTTGAAAAAGCCAAAAGACGAGAGTCATTTAAACAGTTAGGTTTGTTACACACTGACCACTGTGTGGTACCTCCATGAAAGAAAATCTTGTTTCGACCATTTCAAGCCCAGTGGTAAGTATATGTACCACTGCCTGTAACATTAAGAAACTCCGCATTTTGTACACACTGCAGTAATATTTTTCTTGTAGTTCTCAAAATAAACATAAATTATTTCCCTAAACATTTACCGATTGGTCTTTGTTACAGTTATATGTGACCTCCGTCTTTAGCCATACTAATCTTACAAATATGGTACACATTCTTATATCAGACATTAAACATTAAATGTTTCTTGTCAACAGTATGGAAAACAGATGTTATTATGACCTACCTTCCATATGTAAACGAAGGACATCTCTATTACCCTGTTAATATTTGCTTCAACATGATCTTGGCTAGTTGTAGAATGGATAATGATGGAGGCTGTGTGAAAATTTTCTTTAGTTTTGTGATTGATGGCAATAACTAATAGACCATTTGAGAAAGATAAGTGAAATTTAGTACATACCAATGTGTTATATTCTACTGTATGTAAGTCGACAATGGCAAATATGGCGAGGATTCGAAAAATTGATGTTAACCTATATCCAGAAGACTATACGTAGAGCCTAATGAATGTCTAAGCACCAAGTACTTTTAAAAAATAGAATGAAGTAAAATAAGCAATTGAAGGCTTCCGCCGTGGTCGTAATGTTGCTTAAAAGTTTTTGGGTTGTAGCCCGGCTTCAATTTTTGGTGTATAACTAACGTTTTGGGAACTCTTGTTTGTCCCATCTTCAGGGTCTTAGGTAAAAAGGATGCCAGGAGGTAAGGAACATGTGTTTATATAGGAGTAGAATAAAATAAAGTAAAATAAAATAAAAGCTCAATATTAATATGAATATATCTACCACTAGGCTATGGGTTTGTTGTTCACACGCAAGTCTGTATTCTGCTTGATGAACATCGAGAAATAACTAAATCAGGTGTTGCACGACCTAAATTCATAATCTCAGTCTTCTTGGCGAAAGTTAATTGCGAAAAATTGATGCCCTGTAAGTACTTGACACTGTTCTTGTTCATGTTTATCTTAAGATTGCAAGCATTAAAATTAAGACATTAAAACGTTTCAAACATTTAGGTAGGCACACAACTTTCTGGGTCTGTAGGAGGACTTTTGGTGCTACGTGGGGCCCACGGCCCAGAGTGGTCTACTGGCCCTACGTCTCTATCATTCGGTCATCCGTCACCTTTGCATCTCTAGTCTGGTGGCCGGGCTGTCAGACAGCTAGTGCCAAGAAACGGCTGAGTAGAATCCAGAGACTTGCTTGTCTGGGAATAACGGTGACTATGCGCACTACACCAACGATGCCTTGGAGGTGCTCACTTGCCTTCCACCACTTGATCTGGTGGTTCAAGGCAAGGCGAGGTCAGCTGCGCATCGACTCTGGAGTCTGGGGTGCTGGTCTTACCTACACCCCAATTGTGGACATAGCACCATATTAATGCGGCTTCAGAAATCGGATTCGATATTCAGTATGGGGAACGATATTATAAGGCCGGCATATAATTTTGAACCCAAGTATAGGGTTGTTATATTGACTAGAGAAGAGTCCACAACGCAGGGGGGGGGGGGGCAGGGGCCGGAGTCTATGGGTTGTCCTTGGGTAGGAGGCTCAGTATCTCTCTAGGAAAATATGTAACAGTCTTCCAGGCTGAGATATATGCTATCTTGGCCTGTGGTTACGAAAATCAGGCTAATGTTAGATCAGAGAAATACATTAGTATTTGCTCTGATAGTCAAGCAGCTTTGGAAGCTTTACAGGCTGCTAAAACTCCGTCCCCATTAGTATGGCAGTGCCAAAGGGCGTTGAATGATATCTCCATCTATCATTCTGTGGGACTGTTTTGGGTCCCCGGACATTCTAGAATACGTGGAAATGAAATTGCCGTTGAGCTCGCAATGGAGGGTTCCGTTCACCATTTTGTTGGACCGTAGCCCTGGGGATCTCGAGGCAGAGTATAAAGGAGAAAATTCAGTGCTGGTTGGATACACAGCACATGACACTGTGGCAGGAATTTGCTGGCACTCAGAGACAGGCTCGAGAGTTGATCACGGGCCCTCGTATTGCTGCTATGACCAGGCTGTTGTCGTTAAAAGGACGCAATCCAGGGTAGTTATTGGCCTTCTTACCGGACAACACATTGAGAAGACACCATCACCTTATGGGGCTGAGAGACAGTCCATTGTGTAGGAAATGTGGAGCAGAGGAGGAGACCTCAGCTCATGTCTTGTGTGAGTGTGAAGCCGTGGCGACACACAGACACACTTATCTGGGTTCCTTCTTTTTGGACCCTGAGGATATCAGTGGACTAAGTCTGGAGGCGATCTGTAACTTTATTAAAAGAACAGGGCTCTTATGACTTGGACTTTAGTTAAGGGGCACAAAGGGTATGTTAAAGGCCTACGTGCATCCGGACCGCAAGGGCTCGACCCATTCTTCACTCATTGCTCATTACTCTTCACTCAAACATTTAGGTAAAATGGTCATCAGAATTCTAGCGTTTCAAATGTTAGAAAAGGTAAACGTTCTTCTCAGCCTTTAAAGTGGTTTTATACACATGAATGCTTTACGTTGATGGTGACGTACCCTGGAAGAAATGTAACACAGTAGCAGTCTGCAAGGTATACGGTAAAGGAAGTTATGGTCTTTTAATCTAAATTGTCACACTTGCGGATTTTTGATCCAAAAGACTGGGAATTTTGCCGCACTAATGGGGCAAAGAACCCATTTGAAAAACTTGCAGTTAACATTAATTTGTGACACGAACAGAAGTGTGGAAAATATGATTGCAAATAATACGGATTTCTGCGGAAAATATTGTCATGCCACAAGTGTGGAGACTTCGCAGCATACTGCCCGACGCATACTACACAATGCAGCCTATCCACGCTTACTACACAATGCTGCCTATCCACGCATACTACACAGTGCAGCCTATCCACGCATACTACACAATGCAGCCTATCCACGCTTACTACACAATGCAGCCTATCCACGCATACTACACAATGCTGCCTATTCACGCATACTACACATTGCAGCCTATCCACGCATACTACACAATGCAGCCTATCCACGCATACTACACAATGCAGCCTATCCACGCATACTACACAGTGCAGCCTATACACGCATACTACACAATGCAGCCTATTCACGCATACTACACATTGCAGCCTATTCACGCATACTACACAATGCAGCCTATCCAGGCATACTACACAATGCAGCCTATCCACGCATAGTACACAATGCAGCCTATCCACGCATACTACACAGCAGCCTATACACGCATACCACGCAATGCAGCCTATTCACGCATACTACGCAATGCAGCCTATTCACGCATACTACACAATGCAGCCTATCCACGCATACTACACAATGCAGCCTATCCACGCATACTACACAATGCAGCCTATCCACGCATACTACACAATGCAGCCTATCCACGCATACTACACAGTGCAGCCTATCCACGCATACTACACAGTGCAGCCTATTCACGCATACTACACATTGCAGCCTATTCACGCATACTACACAATGCAGCCTATCCACGCATATTACACAATGCAGCCTATCCACGCATATATACAATGCAGCTTATCAACGCATACTACACAATGCAGCCTATCCACGCATACTACACAATGCAGCCTATCCACGCATACTACACAATGCAGCTTATCCACGCATACTACACAATGCAGCCTATCCACGCATAATGCACAATGCAGCCTATCCACGCATACTACACAATGCAGCCTATCCACCCATACTACACTATGCAGCCTATCCACGCATATACACATTGCAGCTTATCCACGCATACTACACAATGCAGCCTATCCACGCATACCACGCAATGCAGCCTATCCACGCATACTACACAATGCAGCCTATCCACGCTTACTACACAGTGCAGCCTATCCACGCTTACTACACAGTGCAGCCTATCCACGCATACTACACAATGCAGCCTATCCACGCATACTACACAGTGCAGCCTATCCAGGCATACTACACAATGCAGCCTATCCACGCATACTACACAGTGCAGCCTATCCACGCATACTACACAATGCAGCCTATCCACGCATACTACACAGTGCAGCCTATCCAGGCATACTACACAATGCAGCCTATCCACGCTTACTACACAGTGCAGCCTATCCACGCATACTACACAATGCAGCATACCGCACTTGTCTTTCACTGGCACAATTTGCCATAGTTCCACCGAGCCTGTTCTAGCTACAAAATTCACGATCGTTATTCCATGCATAACCCAAATCACTATAACTTCTGCAGTAGATATTGCTTTTAACTGCTTGAATAAACCAGTCTGTGACTGGAGACCATTTTGTTAACAATGTATGAAGGCCAAAAGTTAATAAAATCAACCAGGCCCGTAGCCAGACCATGAACATTGGGTGCAGCGGCTTCCAATGCACGTGCATAAAGGTACACAGTTTTATATACGTATATAATGCCCTGTTATACATAAAATATATATATAACATATATATATATATATTGTGTAGTAGCGCACGTAAGGGTGTCTGCCGGATTGCAAACTCCCCCCCCCCCCACAAAGCGAAATTTGAAAAAACAGATTTTGTACAAAAAAAACTAATAACATCAAATCAGTCTATTAATCAGAACGGTTCCAGTATCTTGGCGAGATGTTCGCATGGACGCTATGCTTCGGTCTCATAATGATGTCCGGAATAATAGGCGGTTCCTTATGTGCTGCATGCACTCCATAATGATGCAGGATGTAAGAAAATATGTTTAACCCCAGAAGACCAAATTTATGACCTATGTATTCTTATTGTCTGAGATCGGCGCTAAACGGGACGTTAGCGTAGGGTCGTCTCTTCGCCACCATCGAGGATATCAATACGTACTTCGTGAAAAGAGTTTAATGAGAATGGAAATGTTTCGCCCAGAATAGGTGCAGGCCATTTTTATTTTTCCAGTGATAATGTCGAAGGCATTCGTGAGGTCTTTGTTCGCAGTCCACATCAGTCGACACGAACCCTGAACTCTGCATCCGATTTAGTTTCGACAGACCTTCCGTACGCTACGTATTTGTTGCTGGTTCGTAGCGATTTCGAATGCAGTGCGGCGAAGAAAAGGTTAATTTCTTCTTACAGGTACTCAGTGAAATTTCGACAGTTTCTCTCGCAGATGATCCACAAAGAGTAGGTCTGTGTACTTTCACAACGCCTTTGTTATCGATTACAACTGATAATTTGTAAACACCTTACACATTATTTCTCTTTACAACCAGTATTATGAGGACACGTAATAGAACCAAGGCCTTACTTATATCTGACGAGTTCTTATACCAAACGAACAACAAGGAAACTAACCGTGTCTTGACATATTCGTGTCTACGTCTTGCAGACGTTACTAGACAGCATATGCAGAGGGTAAATGACAGGTGCTGCATTCACGCGGTAAAAGAGACGACTGCAAAAATAGTCACGAGACTTTGTGTTCTGTTGTGACTTGCTACTCTGCCTGCCTTTACAATTTCACCAGTATGCCTGTACTGTGAATTGTGGCCTTTGTTCTCAACGTGTAAAGTAATTCTGAAGCTCAATTTGTATAGCTCTACTAGTAAGCCTGTATGTTTTAATTATTTATCACAAATAATGATCTTGTAACTAAATACAGGACCAATTTCAATACATTTCTATACTTATATATGTATATATATATATATATGTATGTGTGTATGTATGTATGTAACATAAGTATAGGCTATAAATTTCGTTTCTTTTGTGGCGTTTGTAATGCTTTCGCAATAATGTGTATCATATTAAATTACAAATGGACAATATCACATAGCTGCATGGCTCCCTTTGCCTTTCATTAGCACTGTTTATTGTAGGTTCACCGACCCTGTTCTAGCTTCAACATTCACGAAAAACGTTCCATTTATAAGCAAAGTAGCATATATTCTACAGCTGACATAGCGTTGTAAAATAAAAATCTCAGCAACCTACTGTCTGATTACCAATTACTTTGTAAACATTGTTCATATTTCATACTCCATAATTGTCCTCAGTATGTGACTCACAGTTATGGGAAAATCTGTAAAAGAACCTTTGTATTAAGCAGAAGGATCTCTATTTCTTGGTGCAACGGTTACAGGGACGCCACTTTTTGGACTCAGAATCATATCGGGAATAATAGGCAGTTCCTTATGTACTGCATGCACTCTGAAATGACGAAGGATGTAGGATAGTGTCATCTTTTCCTCTAGTAGACTAAACTTCTGGCCTATGCAGTTCCTGGGACCGGCGCTGAACGGGATGTAAGCGTAGGGGTGCCTCTTTACCATCCTGTCTGGCAGGAAGTTGTCAGGATCGAACTTCATTGGGTTGGGAAAATGCTCGTCCATGCGATGTAGGTAGAATATTGGAATCAAGAGATCTACCCCTGCGGGGATTGTGTAACCACCTGAAACACAACATATATGCAAGTTTAGGACGACTGCGCATTCTGGCGTAGAATTCTGCAAGACCAAATGCTACAAGGCGCTCACAACGTGAGTCGAAGAGCAATGTATTGATGGTTTTAACTACTTACCTATCTCTATGTCCTCTGTCAGTTCCCTCGCGATTACAGGAAGAGGCGGATACAACCTCATCGTCTCCTTGATTACTCGCTCCAAATACTTCATCTCCTTCAGGTCTGTCATTGTAGGAGGGCGGTCCGACCCTTGAAATATGGTTTGCAACTCTTCACACACTTTGTCCTAGAAAAAAGTATTCTTATGTGGTTCGCTACTCAGTTAAGTGTACCATTAGTCATATAGTTATTTACTTAGGACATTAGATCTTTAATTCATTGTTTGTTATTTTCGTTAAAATCTACCGTGAAAAGAAATTAGAGACCAGCTATACACATGTAAAGTAATTATTTAGTTAGAAGAGTGTAACATTTTAGACATTCAACTTCAACTATTTAGTATCTAGTCTTATATTAAGTTGTCACTTAGTTAATATAGTGTAACTTTGTTTCATTACAAAATCAGTAGCTCTTTTCCTTAGCGGATTAGGTACCTGGACGTCTTGGTTCGTTCCCAGCATTTGGATGGTCCAGCAGATGACTGCAGTAATTGATTCGTGACCCTGGAACACAATGCCCTGCATTTACACAAGGGGCAGTGAGAAAGAAATTACCCTTTCTTTCTATTTCATGCTCTTTACAAGTTGGACATGTTTAAATTTTAGAGAACTTCACTACAACATTACTGATGTTATGGTTGTTTTAAATATATTCTCTATACTTGTCGACAGTCTTCTTCACCCTTTGAATAAGATCATATATGCCTCCACTGCTGCCACTCGTGCACGGCGTTCTGCAGTGCATCGTCAATGGGGCAATGTTGTCGTAGGTTTTTTCAAAGGACTTTTATGATTGCCTTTGTGGTGCGCACATTTTGTTCGGCCTAGCGTTGTCCTTGAGCTGCAACATTTCAGACAATTTTCCTGTGGGACGAACTCGACGAAGGTGAGCATAAGGACTTCTTCTTTCTCAATATAGCGGCTGGATTTCATGGTTGTCCCACTAGGCAAGAAGCTCATAAGTCCGACCACTCCGCGGATTGTCGCAAACTGCTACTCCTCCTGTTTTAGCACCTTTAATCCTTTTACCCATCGTCGGGGAGTGCTCACATCCATAGCAGCTTCACTTTGACAAAACGTTCGTGAATGCAAGTCGGGTTCTCACCATCAGCAATCAAATGTTCTATCATTTCCCTTTGTTTGAACAGACCGTCAATTTCTATCAATTTGTAACCAGCTGTGTGCTGCCATATGTTGAGCGAACACAGTTGCGACAAATAGAATACGATCGAGATTGTTCAAGAACTTCACTTACGTACTGGTTATGCTCACAAAAAATTAAGGAGATAGGGGGTAAGGGGATCTACTGTATGACAACACCTTCCATAGGCCTAGTTGTTTGAGCATGTAAACAGGTGAGTATACCGTTCTTGCTAGATATTACGCCGCGTCTCTGGGTAATAGGTTCCTGATTTTTCGGAGGATAATAATGACTTAATTTTCACGGACGTAGATTTGCTAAATGTATAGACCGTTAAGAAAGGTTACAGATATGATGCATTGTTCTGGAAACCAATCACAGTTGGAGAATCCCGATATTAAAAATCTATATATTTGTAGGGCATGTGCTAAATATTCATATGTGACTCAAAATCAGACTAACCATTGTATATTTCTTTCCCTGTGTCTCATTCTAAGTGGTACAGTGTTGCGATAGAAGTTCTTTTCACTTACTGCGAACATGAACGTTTCCACTTCTTCTAGTATTTCCTTGTCACTTAACGTGACGCCATTTTCTGAAGCTTCCAACAGGAGATCTAGGAACATTTTCGGCATCTTTTTTCCTGAAACAGAACGTTATTTTATGAGTCTAAAACGTAATACACATATCCGAGTGCAGCAATCCGGATATCGACCAATTTGTGCCAATTTTCATTCCAGCATCAGCCTATAGGTGCGTAACTTTGACAGTTATTTTAAGAAGGTTTTGTAGATTGCTTCAAACATGTCACATGATGTTCACTAACATATTTTTATGTTATTCATATCTTGCATTGTCATCAATCAAACATAAAACACTCAACCAACAAATGCACTCTTATTATTATTTTTTTAGATATTATATATAGTCCCTGTAAACCAGTCCAACATATTTCGATCCCTTCCTGGGATCATCATCAGGGACATTTGTGAGAATATAAATTACATAAACTAAAACCAACAATATAAGTACAAGTTAAAACTATAAAATGTATAAACAACCAATTCTCTCTTTACACAGTAGACCAGTGATCCACCCCGAAGTGATTGCCTAAATTGTATCCATCTTTTATACATTTTATAGTTTTAATGTGTACTTTATATTGTTGGTTTTAGTTTATCTAATTCATACTCTCACAAGTGTTCCTGACGATGATCCCAGGAAGGGATCGAAACATGTTGGACTGGTTTATAGGTATATAATATCTAAATAATAATAGTAATAATAATAATAATAATAAGAGTGCATTTGTTGGTTCAGTGTTTTGTGTTCACCAACTTCTTGCAGGCACATTCCGCGCCAAACCAAATACGAAGTGAAAGGGCATTGCTAAATACTGTGTCGGTCACTTCATTATGTGACAGCAATTGGCCAAACTTCAGTAATGTTTGTCCATATGTTATTAACATTTGTGACAAGAATTATGTTTTTTAAGAATACTTAAACCCCCATATAGCCACACAGTTTTTCCCCCGGAATTTGTGTCGATATATCGAGGGTGATTGTAAATCCAAATACTGTAACTTTTCCAATTCGTAAAATTTTCTTAAAATGATAAAAGACATGTTAATTGCAAACTAATAACTTATTACAAACACGTTTTAAAAACCAGTAGAACTGTGTTTACAAATCATTTTCCTTCCAGTGGAGTCAACAGTTTCGCAATTTTTGCGTAAACTTCTCAATATCTTTAGAGAAACAGAGTTGAGAACTACAAAATATAACATTACAGTCTTGTCACTATTCTTCTTAATCTACGTACGCATGTTTGCAAGGCACATGTGGCCTTCTTAGCAGGTTTTTCTGCACATCTGCGTTTATCTTTGTGTTTTCTCCTTGTTCTCCATGCTGTGATTACAGTGTGCAACACGCTAAAAGTTACGGAGTTGTAGGAGTCCTTTTGTGTGTTCAGCAGTTGCGTTACCTGTTCTGCGTATGCGTTGTTCGCGGCGAGATACGCCTTTCTCGCAGCCGTTGTTTCAGAGAGGATAGAAAAGCCCCGTAAGTGCGTGAACAGTGCAGATGACTTCTGTTATATATATATATATATATATATATATATATATGTGGAGGAATAATATTTGCTTCAAGGAAGCGTGCTTAAACCCCAGTGATAAAACGAGCCACTTTCTGTACTCTGGTTGCAAAGTAGGCGACCAGGACAAGATCTTGGCTCCGCACGTGTGCTGCACTTCCTGTTCGACAAAGCTCAACGTTTGGGTCAATCGCAAAGGATTTTCCATACCGTTTACGGTGCGCACGATATGGACGGAGCCGACAAATCACCTCACAGACTGTTACTTCTCTATGGTGACTCCTATTCAGAAAGGGATTAAGAAGAGGAAAACGTGGACAATGCTAAACCCAAATATACCATCGGCTATTAGTCCAGTGCCGCACTGTGAAGGTCTGCATATTCCTGAACCCTCCGACAGTTTTTCCTTAGACTGTTATGAGGAAGAGCATAGAATACACTCGAAGAAACACCACAGCCATCTGCTTCAAAGACATTCGGGATTTTTCCTTAACGTAACCTGTGCTGAACCACACAAGATCACGCAGAAAGAACTTCCTGACCTCATCAGAGACCTAGAACTGTCGAAGAATAAAGCAGAATTGTTGTCTTCAGGAATTCAACAGTGGAATCTTCTCATGACACTGTGAAAGTGACAGCATTTCGCTCCAGCCAAACAAAAAAGATTTTGAGCAGTTCTTCATAACAGAAGGTGAAGTCAGTGCTTGTACGAACGTCGAGAGTCTGATGGCAGTAGTGAACATCAGGTACAATCCGGAAGCATGGCGACTATTCATAGACTCTTCCATCCATAGACTAAAAGTTGTTGCACAAGGGCAACGTACTGCCTTCAATTCCTGTCACCTAAGCCGTCCAAAGAAACGAAACATGTAAAAACACGAAGGGAATTCTCAGCTGCATGAGCCACAAGACAATAAATGGCACATTTGCGGCGATTTGAAGGTAATTGCCGTTTTTATGGGGCTGCAAATGGGTTACACAAAATTCTTTTGTTTCCTAAGCGAGTGGGATATTCGTGCCGAAAGTGTTCAATACAGCAAGAGAAACTGGGCTCTACGTAAATCACAGACACCTGGAACAGTGAGCGTAGCTCATCAGCCACTTGTAGATCCGTGTAAAGTGTTGCTTCCACCTCTAAATATTAAATTGGGCCTTACGAAAAATTTCGTGAATGCACTAGAAAGGAATGGCCCAGCATTCTCATTCTTGTGTGAGAAATTCCCAAGGCTTGGTATGGAGAATATTGAGGTGGGTGCATTCATTGGCCCCCCAGATACGTCAGCTCTTCAGAGACCCTCAATTTGATCTCGTTCTCAGTGATGACGAGAAGGCAGCCTGGAATGCCTTTCGACATGTTGCGACGGGTTTACGAGGAAATGTAAAAGCCGTCAACTTCAGGAAGCTTGTGGACGAGCTTGTAAATTCCTACGAGTAGCTCGGCTGCAACATGTCACTCAAAATGCATTTCCAGCTTTCACACTTGGATCCTTTTCCAGTTAACTGTGGTGCCGTAAGTGACGAACACGGTGAGCATTTTCACCAAGACATCTCAGCGATGGAGAACAGATAAATGGGCAAATGGAGTGCTGACATGTTAGCTGATTACTGCTGGACGGTGAAGAGGGATGATCCGGAAATTCAGTACAAGCGACAAGCGAAAATGCGCCTCGTTTAATTCATATAAGTTCACTGTTTTTGTCCTACTTCCATACAGCAATATAATCAAGATTTTTTAAACCAGAGCCAATCCCGTAATTTAAATGCTAGTTTGATGCTCTACATTGCAGATTCTACGAAGTAATATATTTTCGTTTCCGTAAAAGGATACAACCTCAAATTTGTTGCACAGTGTTATCCGTGACAGTTTGTAGCTGGGTAACAATCCATTCTGTACGCGAAGTCTGCATCGCCTATCTTCTGTCCGATTCTTTTCGCCCTTTCCTTCATAAGTTCTTCTGTTGCTCTATTATTTTTGTCCTTTAACAACTATATCCATTTTACCAAAGCTTCCTACATTTTTTTTACGTTGCATCCTTTTTGATGTTTTTATGTTTTGATGTTAGAATTTCCCAGATATTATTTACGCTAAATGTATCGCCAATAAAACGTTTATTCCTGGGCTTGATTACTAGTAAGGAAAATGGTTGGTTGTGTTCTGCTGAGAAGCTACAAGACATTGTTTTATAAAAGCACAGACATATTCTTTTCATTAACACAAAATTCTGCCTTTTCCCCGTGTACTTGTCTAGTAAAGTAAAGAGATAGAATAATTAAAAATTGTTCTGTAATGATAAGTTCACCTTACAATAACGTAATAGCTGCTTTATCCATTTAGTGTACTAAATGATTCTGAATTTACACTGACCGTCAGGAAAGGCTTTTTAACAATCTGGACAGTAAAACGGATTTCGAAGTTCTATACTGTCCTGACTCGGGCCGCTGGGACAAAGACACTAATACAGTAATCTCTCTCTCACTTTATTTTCCTGTTCCTCACCAAAGTGTAATTCTATGAGCAACTGATAACTTACTTTTCGAAGACCACCTGCAAGATTCGAAAGGGAGAAGAATTTTCACAGTCGTCAAACTCTTTTAATTTCATTCTTTGGGTCTGAACTCAAAGGGCATCGTAAAATCCATAGCAGCTACGTTTAAGAATAAATATTACAGCTCTGAAAGTGCACTCTCCAGTTTTACTGTACACTGTATATTCTGAAATATTGCGAAATACCGGTATGTTGTGTTTAATATTACGTATTGCTCCTTAAAAATGTTATGTTCAGTTACATGGCGCTATATCTGACATTGTTTAATGTTTATGTGCACATTTATATCACCAAATTCGTCGGCAAATGGCGGCCAGTGAGGATAGCGCTATACGGAGCGTTTCCAATGTTAATGTAGTAGTGAACGTCTGTTCACAGAAGAGAGGGTGGCGCTATATAGATGTGCACTAAATCGGGGTTTGGCCATGATTTGCCTGCTTATATCCATTTGTTTCCCCATGTCCGTGGCGACGAAACACGCCTTATCACCTGTACATTGTGCATCATCTTTGGAAAACTGAATCTTCTTACCTGTATCATGATTGTCTTTATTCTGTTCCACGGAATGAGATGTTCTATAGCGTTCTTTTCTCCGGCGTATTACCTGAAACAAGGACGTACCGTTGCTATGAACATGTACAAATGAATTCTATACTTCAGTCAGAATTTCACAGAGAATCTTCTGTTTTCTGCAACTCCCGTTCTGGAGCTGCATTTCAGGCATGATGGAGTGGAGGCGTGTTGAAATCAGCGTGAAATGGGAGTAGACATAGAGCTGTACAGAGGAACAATTTGTTTGGCATAAGGCATGCAAGTTGTTGTTGAACAATAATGATATAAATTTAGTGTGAATTGCACACACGTGGTTTTTGGACTTATAATTGTAGTTATGTTGATAGTTGGAGGAGTAGAATTGAGTCCTGGACCACAAATGGAAGAAAAGCTGACGGACTGCATGGTGGAACAGAAAAAAGAGATGAAACATATAGGTGAATGTTTAGAAAAGGACACATCCAGTTCGGATACAGTGAGTGTTACAATGGATCTAATGAATGAAAGAAGTAAAATATTGATGGAAGATCAAGAAAGGATTAAAAGGTTGGTGAACTCTTGCGAGGCAAAGCTAAGGGCAAGGAAGAAGAACACGACTTCATGGTTGGCGTGGCGATGGCGGAATAGTCTTAATATTCGGAATGCAATGTCCTCAAGAATCATACTTTGATACTTTGAAAATAACAGAGGATAGGTGTATTGAGAATGAAACTGAGAGTGGAAGTTTTGATTTTGCATGTAGAGAGGTTTCGTAGACTGGGCAAGAAGAGAGGAAGAAGACCGATATTGGTTAGATTTAATTCGTTCACGGAGAAATTAGAAGTGCTACAGGCAACTAGAAATCTGGTGGGGGCAAGGATATGAATCGAACAGGACTACAATATTAAAGTACGTATAAAGACAAGTATTTCCATATCTGAATTAAGCAAAAAAAAAAAAAAAAAAGCAGTGAAACACACCATACCTTCGAAAAGACAAAATGGTGATAAAGAGAAGAGTGTATGATTTGGAAGTTTTACAGAAAAATTACCAGATACAGAACAACGACAAAAGATTGGCTAGACCTCCAATAGAGGATCATGTTACAGGGCAGCAACCACCACAGAGACAAAGACCGGAGGTCAACGGACAGGACGAGAGTGCAACTAGATGACACGTGTCGTAAGTACAAGAAATATCCTTACTGAGTCATGAACGAGGAAGACAGGAGAGCATGCAGTTGATGCAAACAGTTGACAGATGAATCAGCAACGGTTAACGACGAGCAGTCTACTTCAATAGCTAGATAACGACATCAAAACACTGCCACGTCCGCAATTCGGAACAGATCAGAATAAAGGCGCTACAATGTTAGAATCTGGCTGACAACTAGGAAAGAAGACACATTAGTGAAAAAACAGGGATGCGGGACAGAAGCAGAAAAACATAGGATTTGAAAAGGGCGTCAGTAAATTAGGGATAGGTTTTATGAACACAGAACGCTTAAAGAGTAAATTACTAAATAGAGATTTTTTTAGAAAGAATGGAAGAAATGGAAGAAAATGAAATGTTGGGTATTGCAGGAAGTTGGAATGGATTAGAAAAGTATGAAATTAAGGGCTACAAAAGCGTTAACAAAAGTAGATGTTAGATAAAAAGGTGTGGGACAAATCAAGGAGGGTTGGTAGTGTATGTTAAAAGTATTATTGATCAATAGTATGGGGAAATTGTAACAGAGATGGAGGAAATCATATGGATTGGAATAAAAGATAATACAGCTACAGGTATTAAGCTGCGTGTTGGTCCTTTATGTTGCCCACCGGTGAGTTCAAAATGGTTCAGTGTGAATTATATAAGGGAATTGAACGAAGGTATAAATGTGTTAAGAGACAAATATTTTAATGACGAGTTTTTAATGTTGGGTATTTTTAATTGTAGAGTAATAGACAGACAAGTAGAAAGCCGTCAAATAAATTCAGGGCTTTCAAAATTCGCATACCACCTCTTATAAGAGAACCGCCGCTTTGGGCCAGTAGAAAATGTAATGACAAAAGTGTCAAAAATAAAAAGTCACGTAGACAGAATGGAAAAGGCCACAACAGCCAGTACTGAAACAGCCACTGATTCAGGTGCGCCCGCGAAACTTTTTTAAGTAACTGCCTCATATCACATCGCATTATTTACAAACAGACTGGTAGAGTGGGGCACGCGGTGGCGCAGTTGGTTGAGGCACTGCTCTACAAGCCGGAAGGTCGCGGGTTCGATTCCCGATGGTGTCATCATCATCATCATCATCATCACCATGGTGTTACCACCATCATGTGCCGATTGTCTAGAAATCTGGGAGCCTCAACCTCCTGGAACCCTAAGGGCCTGTCCAGGCCTGTAATGGGATTGCTTTACCTTTACCGGTAGAGTGCGAATCCATCATTGTATGTGTCAGCACCTTAAACATTGTACAGGTGACAAACATGGAAACTTCTCATCCGCATAACACGGCCGCCGTACTGGCAACCGCTGCCACAAACATGGTTCCACATTCCACACAGGTTTATTAAACATGAAATGTACTTTATTTCCTTATCCTACCATACAATCTATATAAATGCTTGACAAAGAGATCAGGTGTGAAATGTGACCGTTATTTGGTTTAGTGAATCCCCCCGTAAGAGCTATACCAAGATATGGAAAAGAGATCGAGGCGTGATGACATATTATGTATTAAGTTACCCTAAACATGTAAATCGCTTCATTACGTAAGAAGGATAAATTACACAACATTGTAAGAAGCTAAAGCTATCCCATTAAGGCCTGGGGAGGCCCTTAAGGCTCCAGGAGATTGTGGCTCCTAGAATTTCTAGACAATCGGCACATAATGTGGTAAGGTTGTTAGCCCTACCTACCAGCCGCCTTAACACCCGATGAGATATAACCTGGCACTTATTTCTGTTAAGAGGCTAAGTCGACCCCAGAGCCATATTGCGGCCGAAAGGATTATGTCAATGAAAAATTTCAGTGGTCCATCAGAAATCCAACCCGCAACCTTGCCTCAACAGACTGCGCCACCGCTTACCCCCACAATATTGTAAGGTAGTTTGATAAGAGGTTAGGTACGAGATTTATAATATTAGATATACTAAAGCATGTAGATCACCAGATTACTTCAGATGATGTATTGTACGTACAACGCTGCAAACAAGGATCCGCGTAAGCTTTGTAGGTAGATACAGAATTTAATGATATGAAATAGGCTGTAAAATAACTAATTATGTATGAAAACGTGCAAACTGAGTCCGGTTTATAATAAACGTTACTGTACGACATTTAACAGCGGTGTAATTGATATTTTATATATTTCGCACTTAGTAAAAGTTAGTTATGTTAAACTCTTTTAGTCTCGGTATTTATTTTTTAATGTACAGGCTATTTCTTATGTATTTAACGCAATATATTGGATCTCTCTGTTATGTGTGAAAATCTAAAAATGATGTATTTTCTACCGAAATCCGTCTGTCAGTAGTAACACTCTTTGAAGTAATAGAGGCTGCTGTGGTGTTCCTATTTCCTTATTACACACACTCACCGAGTTGTTGAAGTCGTGCATGATGTGTATGAGCTCCTTAAAACGCCTTCCTCTTGCTGTTTTGTAGTAGATGAAGTCAGGATACAACCACGGACGGAGAACCCTCTCCGTTATCAACTCTGAAATGCTGAACCAGGAGAATTCTCAACAATTAAACTAACAAATGCACTTTGAGTTGAGTGATATCAAAATGCATGGTGAACAAAACGTAAAATTTATTAACGCCCAGGACAATTCTGTTATTCGAAAGAAAGAAACTACCTGCTGAGAAGCACTGAACAGACTGGTGGCCGTAGCCTCCTATTTCAGTACATTTAAAGGGAAATTTTGTTAAATTCCAGAGTGGCAGACCAACTAAATATAAAACAATACCTGTAATCGTCTTCCACACAAAACAATACACAGTATTATTAGCGTTTGTTTTGTTACAAATATTATATGACGCCTTTTCAGGAATCCGTTCGCTAGCATTAAATAACACAAGAATGAAGAAAAAATATTTTAAGAAACATTTACAACAAAGTTCAGATTTGGAAAGGCGTACTCGACCGGAATATATATTACTGCATTGAATCCCTTCACTTCATTAAAACTGATGTACTTTATTTCTGATAAACCATTATTTTGAAATTTAAACTTAAGCAGAATATCAATTGTGAAGCACTTCTTTTTGGGGGTTTTTGTTCGATACGTTCATAATATTTAGAATTAAATTTGTAGTAGTATCTGAATCAATACGTTGACTGCCTGGGGCCTGAATTCGCAGGCTTTCATTCACAACTCAGCAGTTATTGTGTCCATTGCACCCAACAATTCACCCACCGCACATTTGAATGTGTACCGTGTACTTTGTGTAAATATGTGTGAAAAAAATGGCAGTGCCTGTGCGCAATGTTTTATCTTTAATCCATCTATAATGTGATACTGAATGCCCGATCGATCAAGTAATTACTACCACGGAAGCCGACAGCGAATTGCAAGGCTGTGCAATTGTACCACGTTGTAATTTTAACATAATTTACTTTTTATTATTCTACAATTTGATACTCAAACAATAAAGATTCTACAAAAACGAAAATAAATTTCGAACGTGTCCTGTAGCTTTATTGTAAGGATCACTTAACAAACGTGCTACTTTTGAAAGAAACTTTCAGTCTTTTCGGCTTTTCTGAAATTGATCATTAAAAGCTCTAGTCACTTTACATATACGTAAAATCATGCAACAAATCATGCCAGCACTGAGGATTACAATAGTGTTCACGAAAGGCCTGATCATTTATCTTCTGAATTCATTTTTGTGTGTGCATTAGCTCTATCACTTGATTTTAGCCACAAAGCAATGCCGTGTGATTACTTTGTTAGCATTATATGTGAAAATGGAAAATTACGCAAGATTGATACACCTCTATATTCTTAATATTTTTTAAACTTGAATGTCTTTAGCAAGTGTAACATCTCAGTTGTTCATAATTGCTTTTATCATCGACGAAATTTTGTCATGTAGTTCATGGGAAATTTCCAGAAAATAATTCATTGTGGATAATTTCAAAGACATTATTGTAGGGAGCGGAGAGTAGGAACTGAATAAACCAGAGAAGCAGATCGAATAAACGAAGGATGTATTTCTTGTACGCCTCTCTTCTTTCTCAGCAGCTTGGTATTATTATTTTTTACAAACCATGACCAAAAATCCTACGAGAAGTTTGAAATGTGAGACCTTACAATACACATTTTATAAAGACATCTAGCGGTCATGTCGTGGATAGTCGTACAGACACTTGTCTGTGTTCATTGAAACAAGTCGTAGCCTTCTAAAGAGTGTTTTATTTCCCGCACGGAACATATGTTTCATTTGTATTGCTATCAGACAACAAGACAGGCAATGTGCGTTTAACGTAGTATTGTGGCGCTTTTGCTTAACCATTGTTGTCGCAGAGAAGCAATAAGTATTACATATTCTGATTGTGTGTTTATAGCCTTAGTTATACAGCATGCAAAGCGCATTAACCGTGTTATATTGTCATCTGTGGCCTGTCCGGCCGTACCATATTTTTCCACACAATCTCATAAACGGCACGATTTTGGAAAAAAAGCTATTGAAAATAAAATGTGTGTTTTGATTTTCTATACACCTTTTGTCTGAAACATTCTCATTTTAAGAAGAATTCAGCGAAATACTATCATAAATGCACATGGGTCTTCATGTAACGTAACGTAGCGTGCTATTCTTGTGAGATTTTAATGGCATTTTAATTTTGTCGACAAATTTTCGAGCCGAGGTATTCCATGTGGAGAGACAGACAGACTGACGGACAGACAGACATGACGAAGCTAGTAGTCTCTTTTCGCAATTTTACGAATGCGACTAAAAATTAAGTATAGGTAAAAAAAAGTCCCAGACAAGAAGAAGATTCGCTACTTCGTCCACAAACCGTTACGGTTTTTTATGCTCTGTCTGTTGCTCTTACTGTGGACCCGTTTATGCTTTGACACGAACATGAATTCTGAGCTATGTGGCATAACCTTTTAGTGGAACTATATCCGATTCCTGCCACAGTGGATCGTAATTTCAATAACGCTTTCTTTTCAGCAAGATTCATTACGGCCGAACACTGCTATCATTTTTCTGGACATTTTATACATTCTTTACACGATCAGTAAAACAGAACCATTAGCATGGACGATTTGAAATATGGTGGTCTGAACCAATATACGATATTCATATTAATATGGGTACTTACGATTTTACTGTATTTTTGGGGTGTACTTCAGAGATAATTCTATAGACATTATGCTCAAATTTTCGACGTTCTGAGAAGTAAGATATAAGGTCAACAAAATTATCGGTAGCAAAATTTTGAAACTGACAATCCATGTATTCCTTTTCATTACACGTCATGCTGTTGAAATGGACTGTGGACACACTGGGCATGTTCTGAGCTAACGACGATTTCAGTGATATACATACTGAACATTTCCCGCTGCGTATAAACTTCTTGTATCTATCTGTGTTTTCTGTTGTTTATTGTGGCTGTTTAAGTAAGAGTTATGTGTTACATTCGTCAAGATTCTCTATAACTTCCATTTGAAAAACATGTATCCAGTCACCTCTGCACTGCCTTCACGTAGTCCGACTGTACGTCTTGAGTCTGCAAGTTGAGATCAGTCCCCATAGCTGTCTCTGCATAAAAGAAGAAAATGTCAAAGCAAAGTAAATAATGTCTTAAAAAGCAGATTTTCATGTCTCCTCCAATCGCCCAAACATTAATTCTAATTACTCCTGTATCAACTAACTTACTGAAACCTTAATGACAAGTGTTCACACACAACTGAAATCGCAGCATTGCCTTAGTACAAGCCTTATCCGCAACACAGTTTGCAGTAAAGCCATTACACAAATATATATTCCCACGCCCACGCATTTTATATTATAATGGCATCATCCGTCCATTTTCTACCTTTAAAAAATGTTTTTATAGACACTTATCGATGAAATTCCTGTATGTGTTCTTATTAACCTCCACCGTAAATTCTTATTACAAATTCTTAAAATTTCGAGTACCGTATACCTTGTATTGCTTAAAACGTCAATCCTACTTGTTCCAAATACTTATCTTAGAACCCGATTTCAAGACATATATAATGAACTTCTTCTTTGTGGTCTTCGGGACTACGAGGAAATGTGTCTTTCAAGCATGAGGTGCAAGCCAATAGTTTCCGAAATTACGGAATGTAACACATCCAGACTTATATTACTTACAGCTCGGAATTTTCACCTTTAAATTAGTCCCTTTCAGAAGAATCTCTGGACCTTCCTTTCGTGATATTATCCAGCACCGCCTGCGATATTCTGGAATCTTCGTCTGTTTAACTGGATTTCAATCTTTGTAAGCATTAAGAATTCACAAAGAGCTAGGTCGGTGGAATAGGGGTGGGGGCCACCGCCATCTTTCTTCCGTTAAGAACTGCTAAACATACAAATCTGCGCGGGTGGGCGCTTTTTCATGACGCGAAAGCTAGTCTTCAGAGCGCCAATGTTTTAAGATCAATGTGTAGAAGTTCTGATTTATAATTCAGTCTTGAGAAACGATCTCGTTGCGAAGAATTTCCTCACTGTCAAAGAAAGTATTCAGCATTGTATTGAAGCTTGTACTGATCTACTTAGCCTTTCATGGACGCTGAAAAATGGGCTTCCCAACTGGCAGGACTGCTGCTTCTTTCCTGCCTCATAACCCAAAACCCAGCTTCCATCTCCTGTTATGACCTTAGGAAGGAAGTGTCTGTCCTTTTGACTGATCTTGCACGTCCTTCCACACACAAATTCATTCAGCAGGCGGGGCAACATTTTGCAGCTCTATGCCTTGTATTAATCATCTGTTTAAATATGACGCAATGCACTGCATAGCTAATGGGCCTAGAATATTAAAATCATAACTAATCATACGCCGCTTGTTCACATGGACGACACGACGTAGCTAACTTCTCCACATTTTCATCATTCCGACATGATGATGAGCGATATGAGCAGTTCAAACATTCAACCGACGTTTAGCCTCTGAAACACAAATACTACACAGAGGTTTCTGTTCCACTTATGACATCATCAAGAAAGAATTTTTAAATTATTTCTTGTGTCTCATAAGCTCGTTTCTGTAGGTTACAACAAAATTGATGCAAATTCACTGTTCCTTCGTGTCTGACATTGTACTGGGCTACAATAATAGCAAAACGCCCTCAACACACTTAAACACCAATTGCACTAAAATGCAACATTCTCTTATAGCGACGCTCATCAAACTAATTCACAATGAATTTTGTCAGTGGTACCTAGCGGCATAGAGCTGCATTAGAACTGTTTGGCGCTTCATGCGGCCAGTCCAGGAAATTTAGACATGTATGTTGTAGATATGAAGGTTTTGGTGAATAAATTATTCTGTACCCTCACGAAAGAAACCAAGTTCTATATTCCTGCAAGAAGTAAATTATTTTGTCATGCGAGTGCGTGTTTCAATCTATACCTCTCGATCTAGTTGGTGAATATATAAAAGCTTATGGGCGTGATATTCGGTTATGGTTATGTTTCTCTTCCTATTATTTAAAAGCATTCCAAATTAGCAATGCCTCAATTTTGGATTTTAAACATATATAATCAGTGGCGGACTGGCCAGGGTGTCAGCTTGCCCGATGGCAAGTGGGCCCCCTTAAACATTAGACAATATGTTAAAAATGTTAATGACCTTTCAGTAGCTTGAAAATATAATAGAAGTTCCAATATTATTACTGTATGCAACTAAAATTTACGTTGTATTACTATTTTAATAAAAAGATTTTAATATAATCCACCATCTATTTAAAATTGAAAAAAATAATTTAAAAATTCAATTATAACAATCTGTATTTACATTTAGTATCTACTGTATACTGCCAGTAATATGTACAATATATGTACACTGTAATTACTAAAAAATATACATTTATTTCGCAAAAATTTTAATTGTACCTTTTTTCCACTTATGTATTTTTTAAATTTTATTTATTTCTTATAAAAATTAAATTATAGCCTTATAGTTGTGGGTGGGCCCCCTTTGTCTCCTGGCAACCAATATTTTTAGACCCAGTCCGCCACTGTGTATAATTTACGAATTTGTTGAGTTGATTTCAAATTTTTATAAGATAGTTCGGCATTCTCATGAAATCTGTATGTTTTTTTTTTTTTTTTTTTTTTTCTTAGAGCAAGAAATTGTGGTTCGTTTATTTCGTTTAGAGAGGCAGGGTAAATTCTAAACTAAACCAGTATGCGTTACTAAGGAAGGTGTATTTAAGTCTGAGGAAATCCGCATCATTTAAATAATTGTGCATTAATTAGTCATTCTTTCAACTGTTCCGGCCCTAATCATCAGTACATGCACCACATTTACCGGTACTATCTAATTTACATCACCCATATCAATAACAGGAAACATATATAACATTCTTCTATTATTTCTTTCCATTAGCCAGTCTCTCTAAATGCACCCTCTTTATTTCTGTCGCAATTATTTAAGCTGCGTACTTTGTCCACTTTGACGTCTTCATCCTTAGAGAACAATGCCCTGTATTCGATTCGTAAAATCATCGCTTAAAATTCCTACAAACATTATCCTATATACTTCTTTTTCAAACACACTTAATGCCCTGAAATGGTATAGGTTCACGAGGAAAGGCGAATTTAAGTCCGATAAAATCAACGTTATGTCAGTACTCATATATTATTTAGTCATTCTTTCCAATGTTGCGGTCTAATCATCAGCACGCGCACCACATTTACCTATTCCAACTTTCATCACCCATATCAATAACAGGAAACACATGTAACATTCTTCTAATATTTCTTTCCATTAGTCAGTCTCTCTAAATGCACCTAACAGAATTCTCTATTCATTTCTGTTGCAATTATTTCAGATGCATACTTTGTCCACTTTTACTTAATTTTGTTGTCTTAACAGAACTCTGTGCTCTGTATTGGCTCCGTAATATTGCCACTTAAAATTCTTCCATTCCTGTTCCTACTTAACTCTTTTTCAAACGCGTTTAATCCCTGAAATCTTTTTACCGGTTTCAAATGGGTTATATAGAAGTAGTCCCATTCAATGAGCCAGGGACAGAAAAACACACAAATATGACAATTCCAACTCCACAAAACGTTGATTTTTGCACGCAGTGCAAACGAACTCGAAAGTTAGAAGTGCTGCCTTCGAGTATTTAAAATACTTAGATTGATCAGAAGTGCATTATATCACTACTATAATTTCCAAATATTGGAAAGCAGGAAGTAAGAAGACCTCACCACATATGACGTCCAAAGTGCACTTCTTGATGTAAGGATATATGTCGAAGGTCTGTGATCCGACTTCCTTCTGCAGCTTCCTGACTAGTATCTCGCTCTTCTCCGAGAACACTTCCAAGTAGTTCTCCAGAATCTTGAAGTGGAATGCAGGTGTTATGATCTTTCTGTGAGTTTGCCATTTCTGTCCTGTGGAATCAGTACCGTATGTGTTAGTACTTCAATATTTCTTGCTTGAACATTATTTATGGTTACTTAAATAACTAAGTAACTCCATGACTCATTCTTAAGCAGCTAACATTTCCTTAGCTAGGTAAAAAATGCAAACATTTTTTTCTGCTACCATGGATAGTGTAGTGGATAATGTTGTCAGTACAAAGTAGACTGAAATGTTCTGCTTGTACCTGAATTTGGCTTGAAATGAGAGGGATTGTTTTGGTAATTAAAATGGTAAAGATAAATAGAAATCTTTATCTAAGTTTACTGGTATATTAGTAGATAATTTAAGAGTTTGGATATGGATTCATGTGAATTGAATAGCAGTTCGAAATTAGCTAGAATCGTGGATAAAATATTTAACAAAATCTGGATGGAAAAGCCGTGTCCATTAAGATGTCAGTAAGGAAAACATTTCTTGTTTGGCAGTTTTTTTATAATCTTGTTTTATCTGATTTTATGTTCTATTTTTAGTAGTCTGTATAGTGGTAAAATAAATATATTTTATATATAAATAATATAAATAAATATCTTTTTATAGAAACCACTATTTTGGTTGGTCTTGACCTTTTCAAGCAATCATTTAATTTTTTTAGCTAGTGTAACTAAATTTATTTTTACTTTTACATTGTTTATTATTTCTTACTAAACTTATTTTGTTTACGACTATTAATTTGATGAGGACATGATGATAGCTTTAATATTTCGTCTTTCCTAAGCCTGGACTTGGTGGTTAAAATTACACTTAAGGTAGGAAAAGATAAAAACAGTATTGTCGGGAGTGAACCATTCCCCGTCACGCTGTTCTGAGATATTCCGCTCACACACTCCCGAGTCGCCACATTGCTGTGGTTACCTGTGGTGACTGCGAGACTTGTACCCAGCCAAGGTTCGACGAACTTGTAAACATATCCCTTCTTGATGCATTTGTAACTTCCTAATACAACCTGCAATATAGGAAACAAACATCATTCATCGACAGATAGCAATAATGACACCAAACGAAATCAAGTGACTTGTATTACCACAGAGGAATAAGTAATTACAACTGTCAAACTTACGTCTCTTCACTATTTACCTGCACATATTCGGGACTCCCCAAGATGACAACTGGAAATGGACCCGCCCAAAACACAAGAAGCTGTCCATGATTGCCTACAACTTGTAGACATGTCTGCAGTAGACCTAGAGTAACATACAGTCATTAATTTCCCGTTCCTGTCTTTAACTGTCATGCTCGCACATATAATCAAAAGAAAATTGTACATTAAGCCGAAACTTTTCGGCATTTGAATAGGGTAAATTTCTGTATATCTCACAAAGTATCCTCTGATAGTCCAAGGATGTGTTACTGGGTATAAATGTTTGCATAAACAGTGCTTCACAACACTTCCTTTGAAGCCGTGGAAGGACATTTACTTCACTAACTTCCCATTCGCGAACTATCGCTCTTTTCCTGCAGAGCAGCCCAAGCGACGCCGAATTTCACCTTTAGTCAGGGCAGTAAAGTTACATATGATGGTCTAAGTAGTGGAGACACGTACGGTTGTGTGGTACCATTATTTCCAAAATGCTGCCAATAAAGGGGTACGCCCTGGGTCCGGGCATGCGTCCCAATCTTCTGACGAGACGCACCCTGTCCTTCAGAGGATAGATGATGTACGTCATGAACACCACTAGCACCACCAACGATATTACAGTCATTAGCTCCATCTGTTAACAGAGGTCCGAGATCTTTCTGCGACAGATGTGTCATATTGATAACATATGTAAATGAAATGAGTGTTTATACTGTAGGTACTGCATAAATCTATGAGCTTTCGAATAGAATTACAATTGAAAGAGTGCAATATGTACCAGAATACAAGACTTCCAGCCACTTCGTTATTACGTTATCACTTATCAGTTTTCATCAAAGTCTGTCCTGTGTTTCTCGAATCGAAATACGCGAAAGGACAGAAGGACAGTCGGATACCTTCTTCCCTATATGTATACATTACAAATGCGTCATGAAAATTTCACAGACATTAAGGACTTTTATAAGATGCGTAATGAACCACATAATTGAATACTGCTGAAGCTGGTTTTGTGATTTTATTTTAAGTTTGTTAGGACGTTTCAGCTTCCGAGACAATGGAGCGCAGAAGGTAGCACCTGTACTGTAATTTGATGTGGTGTTCCCACACATTTATATAAGGACTAATGTAGAAACTGGCAGAACTCAGTAAGCTTAATCAGTCTCCAAGCCGAATTTTCAATCCAGGATCTCTCTAGACGAAAATTCTGTTAGCTGCACCCTCGAACGCGGATTGAGACCCTTGTTTTGGCGACTTAACTAGAGGGATCGGTGGCTTTCCTTTCTTAAGATATGTGGCGATACCATGAATGGGCGTTTTGTGTTTTATCTTCAGAATGGATACTTTGCTTCGTTTGTAAACCACGCAGTCTGAAATTAGGGTCACTCGATCTCTGCTGGTGACGTGCCATCGTACCTTATTCACACTCTCATCTAGAGTTGCCAGGTCCTACGTTTTCCCCAAACACTTTACGTTTTTTTTATTGACTTTACTGTTTACGTTTTTAATTTGCCTGTAAGTAGATTTCTTCCATTTTTTTTTACAATGAAAATCATGTTTTAAACGTCCCGGTAAATATATATAAGTATATAATATGTAAATATGTAGTTGAAAGTTGGTTGCGAACACAACCATTAGATGACGCTGCAACTATTCAAAAACTTTTTGTAACGACGTTTTTTCAACAGTTGCCTACCATGAGAAAGGCGGAAGAAGGAAGAAGCAGCGGAACATATTGTTCTTTCACTTTCATTGTCCATCTTGTGGGAGAAGGATCACGTGTTGAAATTTGAAGTTGTTAATAAGTTATAGTGAGGAATATTGAACTTTATAGACATTTAATGTACATTGTGCGCTATTATTGGTATTATTAAATATAAAAACACTTGTGCTCCTTATTTCTTCTTAATAGTTCTTTCTTCCTCAAATTGAGAAGATTTAGAGCAAGATCTTAGGAGAGACGTGGGCTTCTTTGGATTATTTGTTGATGAGGTAAGACTAACAAATTATTATATACTGTTAATTTAATTCTCTCCACATTTGAAGTACATTGTTAAGCTGACAGAAAATATTTGATATTTGTACAACTATTACTATTACAATTTTATTATTATTATTATTATCAGATTGCCATTGAATAATTTTTGATAGAATGAGTGAAGAATTACAGTCTATTAGTCCTCCTAACACTCCTCCCAAGAAAAAGAAGGAATTGCAGTATAAGTAAGTCTACTTAAAGAAGTGGGAAGAAACGTTTGCATGGGTGGCTCCAGCTTCTTCAGAGGATCGTGCCTACTGCAAATTGTGCAACAAGAATTTTTCTATCAGTCATGGTGGTCAATTCGACGTTAAGCTGCATGCACAATACAAAGGTCATCAACAAAAAGAAAAGGGAAATGTGGGAGTAAAAAAGTTATCAAGCATTTTGTTAGCGTGAAAGAAAAAACAAAATACGACAGTGTGTCAGCATGTGAACTAGGGTTAATACTCGTATACCACAATGTGAAACATAATCATAGTTATAATAGTTTGGACTGTGGTAACAAACTGGCATCATCCTTATTCCATGATTCTGATATTGCAACAAAATTGTTTTGTGGAAGAACAAAATCAGAACTGTTAGTTAAAAATGTTCTAGCTCCTAAAAGTGTAGAAGACTTTATGGACATTCTTAATGATCCAACTAAATGCAGTCAGTTCTTTTGTGTTGCTACAGATGCTTCAAACAAGGGCAACAGAAGGCTTTTTCCTATATGCATTAGATATTTTGATCCTACTAAATGTATAGAAAATAAATTGTTAGGTGTTGTTGAAAGGGCTGATGAAACAGCTATTTCTCTATATGAAATGTTGTTAGAAAAGCTTGAGGCTTTTCACCTTAACCCAAAATATATTTCTGCGTACAGTGCTGATAATGTAAATGTAAATTTTGGAAAATATCACTTTGTTTTTCAGTTGTTAAGGGCAAATAATGCCCATATTGTCTCATCATATATTACTCATTAGAATGTAGTAGCAGGAGAATAAGAGTGCAAAATTTTCCACTGAACTTAACCTAAATTTTCTATGATGAACGAAGATAACCGGCCTCAATTACATTTTCCTTAATGACATTTTGTATCCATATTCATAATGCTGCTAGTCACGCGTCCTTCTATGCTGGAGTTGGCGTACATTCATGTTTTGTCTACAACTAAAACATGTAACAAATCTGAGAACATTTTAAAAGGTAAAAAACAAGAGTTGGGTTTTTTAACTGCTTTATCATTAAACGCACAATAAAATATTCGTAATGCTTTCTCATACACCCATTATCTTCCTTTTCATTTTCAGCTTAATAAACAAATCTTTTATTTCGTCCTCTTAAAGAAACGACTGTACCGGGAAATATTTTCCCAGTACCTCATTTGGTAACCCTGCCCTGGCCTCCGGCGCACGCATCATTCCTTTCCTTCCCCTCTCCTATTCCCCCTCCTACTCGAGGTTTCCCTAGGGGTACGCAGGTTGTAGTTCGTTACTCCGATCCTGCGCTGACCTGGGAAACATCAAAATTGCGACTTGGCTGTGTTTCTAAATTTCGTCTGGCGAGGCAGCTAGGGTTGGAGTCCGTTCCCTGGTGCCGTGGTCCCGTCTTGGCAGCTTTCTTTGGGTTTCAGTCCCACGGTACCAGGAAGGTACTTTGGTTTGGTACGTATGGGCCAATAATTATTATTTTGTTAGTCACATGTGGCGCTTTGTGTGGAGAGTTATTTTATGTAAGATGTATTTGTCTAATTATGTTGCTTTTTATAATATATGTTCATTTATTCTGTGAATTTTGTTGTGTTGCTACCCCGAACCCAAAACTGAAAGGCCCAGTGCGTGGGTGGGGCAGTGCACAACATAGAGCAATAATTGTGCAAAGCACAGACTTCCTGTGCCAAGACCAACAATTTTCAAAGATGTCCTTCAAATATATTAATATTCAAGACACTGGAAACTGAATTATTTTAAATGTCAATGGATAGTCCGAAAAAATTATACAAGTAATTTTAGATTCTCTTGGAATGAATACTTGTCAGTAATTATCTAGCGCCGAGGTTAAAGAAAGAGCAGATCTATAACTCTACTCCCCCTCTGGGCCTTAATTGCGTGTTAGGGTGAAATTCTACATGGCCCGTAATCACTGCAGCTTCGATGAAAAAATTGTATAGTTATTTTTTACCACGATAGCACCATTACAAAGTATCGATGAACTGAGGTTTTTAAAAGCATTATTATTTTCAGTATCAATGTCTAATGTTTTCTGTGGCAATCCGATGTATCCAAGGAATTTAGGAATTCTGTAGGATAATTGACTTCTTCATGAGAATCCATTAGAATATCTACCGATTGCTACTCTTTGGCAATTCCTGGTTTTGTGTAATGTTGTATTTTGTGCTTGATACTCACAGATTCGTCGGTAAGCTTGGCACCTAGGGCGAAATTGTAGGGAGATATGACGCGGTAACTTGAACTGACCACGTGTCCATTATTTGACTAACATAATTTTCACCTTGTACTAAGCAGTCACCACATGAACCTTAGAAATTGCATCAATCCTTTCTTTATTCCTACAGCAAAATAAACTTTTATTCCATTTATCGCTGTTCCGCTATCTGCGTGTTTTAATGTGATTTTTAAGTGCGCTCGAAACATTGCGAAAAGCGATTATTAACTTGATCATCCCTGTCTATATAATCGTCTGTCTGTCCGTCTGTCCGTGCACGTGGAACAACTCGTTTCCTAATGGACGGATTATAATGAAATATGATTTTTGATTATTTTTCGAAAATCTTTCGAGAAAATTTAAGCTTCATTAAAATCTGACGAGAATAACGTGTATTTAATGTGAAGATCTATGTACATTTATGATAAAATCACACTGAATTCTTCTTAGAATGAGAAATGCTTCACACAAGTTGTACAGATAATCAGAACACACACTTTATGTTCAATAACTTTTTTACGAATGCGCTTGGCATGCTGGATAACTAAGGCTAAAGACACACACTGCGAATATGTAATATTTATTGCTTTTCCACAGCTACAATAGTTAGGCGAACGGGCTGCAATGTTACGTTATACGTACAGTGCTTGTCTTGTTGTCGAATAATGTCATTTACTTTCTACTATTATCTACTGTTCGGATTGTTTCCTCGGTAATTTCCTTATTCGCAGGCGAACTCGAGCGTTAATCTCATCTGAACGCTTATATCTGATTCTGCTATACTGTATTACATGCTCGGAGCTCAGCTATTTCTTGCACCTCCGCATGCTACGCTGTGGATACAGTCTAACATAACCATTGCAACCCTGGTGTGACACGTAGTCTATGCTAAACTGCTTCTCCTGCATCCCGGTAACCATTGCGCTTAGGATGTTATATATAGCTAGAGAAGCTCCGATCCCGTGAAATGATTCCTTTATGTTATGGAGATTTCAAACTGCTGTCTTAGTTACCTTATGAGTTCTGACTGCCATAAAGCGAAAGACACGCACTCAAACCTTCCTTTACTATATGTACTGAACTTTAACTCGGCCAAAAAATTAACCTGTGGTCATACATTTTGGGATTGGGCAAAGTTAAAACATTTCTTCAAAAAATATTTCGCATGGTCACGTTCGAACTTAGTAAATAGTGGTTTTGTTGACCCTTTCATTATCAGTTTATGCAAGATAGGTAATGTAGTATAACGTAAAATTGAGGCGCTTTCGCGAAACCATTGTTGTTGTGGAAAAGCAATAAGTAATTTGTATTCTGAGTGTGAGTTTATACACTTAGTTATCGATCATGCAATGCGTATGCGCCGTGTTATATTGTCATCTGTATCCTGTTTGGTTCTACCATATTTTTCCACATTATCACATAAACGGCACGATATTTGGAAAAAAAGTTATTGAACATAAAATGTGTATCTTGATTTTCTCTACACCTTTTTGTGAAATATTTCTCATTTTAAGAAGAATTCAGCGAGATACAATCATAAATGTACATAGGTCTTCATGTAAAGTACCCGTTATTCTTGTCAGATTTTAATGGAACTTGAATTTTCTCAGCAGAGTTTCGAAACATAAGCGAATATTAAATTTAATGAAAATCCGTACAGTGAGAGCCGAATTTTTCCATGCGGACGGAAGGACATACAGACGGACAGACAGACACACAGGCATAACGAAGCAAATAGTCGCTTGTCTCAATATTGCGAACGCGTCTAAAAATACACAATTTTAATTTAAACGTATATTGTGTATCGGAAAGCGTGTTCTCGCGAGTGCGAAAGAGGCACTTGTAAGTTAATGCTTTTAAACTGTCTGGGGGAAGTGAATGAAACCACTCAAATGTCAGCCAGTAATAGCCGATGTATTTTTGGAAGGAGATTAAATGTTTGACACAAAGTGGTAGATGAATCCTGAAACCAGCTTATGTTAAAATAATGTAGTGTTGTATTGTAGGACACATCACGTGGTGCTCGAAGTTAAAGGGGACTTGCTTTCGTCTAAGCACTTCGGTCTTGCCCTGTCACTGTCAGTCCAGCGATGCTTCGTAAGCATTAATCCATCCATGACCGTGGCTATCTAAACATAAAGATTGAGAGCGACTTAAACAACGCACACTTTCCCATGAACTGAAGGCTGGGTAGTCCCATCACTGCACAGACTGCCTGCACCAATTGACAGTGCAAATAGAACCGTAACTACACTGTGCACAGTACGTGATTGACACAGCGGCATCTTCTGTAATTTTAATATCTCCTACATTACTGATACCTTCCGTAGGAAAGATCACAGATTTATGGACGTTTTGTATGATATGTTTATAGAGGCAATACCATCGCTATAGTTCTGTAGCTTGCAAAGACACCGTATAGTCGTAGTTCTAAGAAACGCAAACTGGAGAGTGTACTTACGTCTTCACCCCTGAAGCTGCTCGCGAAGTTTTGACCCTGACGCTGCGTCTGAAGCAGACTGACATAGGGTCGCAGGCTGTGGATAATTACATATGGCGCAGGCGCGGACGTAATGGTGAATATCAAAATCCGACGAGCATTCAATATTTGCTTGAAAAAGTTTCACTGCTTCTTTGATCATGAACACAAAACAAAGCTGAAAATTCAATTTTCCTGGTACTTAAAATAAACTAATCATTTCCGATCCTCACCTTGCAACCACTTCGTGTGGAATACTGTTGAATGATATTTCCGTGTATGCTTACACCTCCTGAGTATGAGCTTTCTTTCAAGTTTCGAGTAAATTTCATATTATCTTATTTTCCTGTGTAAGTTCCCATGCATATTTCACGGCCACTTAGACTTCCTTCATCCGGTCCCTGTAAAATTATGAAGCAAATGATCAAATTATCAATGGGTTTTCTCTACTTCACATTCAGTAAGTGTTGCCAAATTGTCATTAGGTCTTCTATTTTTCCCATTCAGTCTTCATTTACTTCATTGTCTTTTTTTCCCTATCTCCATTAATTTATTTCGTATCTTTCCCTTTCCTCTCGGTTTATTTTTCCACATTTGTTTCCCCCCTTTCCTTGTATTTTCTCATTTCACAAAATCAGTTAACTCGAAAGGAAACCCGCATACTTCTTAAACGTCTGCAAAGGAATTCAAAAAGTAGAAAAGCAAATGTGTTGAACAAGGAAAGAGATGCTCAAGCCATATGGTGTCCGCCACACATAAAACAAATATTGGCGTTGTTCATAATGTACAGAGTCAGTATACTATATCAGTATATACATCGTATATGACTAGAACTCGAGGGTTTTGAAATAAACATAATTTTTCTATAAGCCTCAGAAAAGATCAGAAAGGATTGATTTATACGAGTAAAGGCAGAAAACATTGCAGAAAATTTGATTTTGCGAACTCTGCAATCAGGAAGATATTTGTTACGTGATACAGAACGTGGGGCCGGCTGCCAAGATTGGGTCCACCAACATTACATAAGAGTGGGCCGAGTGGAAATATTACTATTGTGAAGATGTAATTCGTCGATTTGTACCTTTGTGCAATCTACAAGTGCTGTTCTTCACGATGGTGCAGTTTAGGGGTGTCATTCTTAAAATGGACTGTAGCCCACTTTTAAGTTTCTCCTTTTAGATACACTTTTCTTCTCGTAATGAAATAAATGAAAGAAATGTGCTTCAATTCCGAGAGAAAATTATTGTTTAATTTATTTCCTTTAGCTTTCGTGTGAGACAATTTTGTCCATAGGGGGTCCTAAATAAGTTGTTCTCACCTACATGGCTTCAATAAAACCAGGGAATTTGTTAAATAGCTGAGGAAATACCGATGTATGAAGATACGTTCTTCATCATTGAGTTAATTTATATAGGCCAATATAATATGTCTTTCTTCCGTTCAAGTACGCGTAAATGCAATGTGGTAGGTGACACAACAGGCAAGAAACCAAGCAATGCGGTAGGTGACCCACAGAAAAAAATTGCTTGGCCAGAGAGGCGGGACTGAACAGGCACGAACAGTGGTAACCTCTGAGACGTAATTCTCTCCTACTACATTACTTAGCCCAGCAAATAAATGAATTCTTGGAGCGTTATCTTACAATTGCAAATAAAATAAACGGTATTAAATCACTTTATTATACACTGCATCGAAGTGTTACGTAAAAGGATCCCATTGTATTATTATTACTATTATTTTAAATTTTAATAGCACAATCGAGGCATTATCCCGGGATCAGTCTGAAGGGACTGAGGGAATTACGAACAACGTAAACTATATTGTATAATACTCCAGCGAAGAATTGAATCAGAAATCTTTCACATAATATTTACATGCATTACACTTTCACCCAAGCAAACAATGAGGGATCAGATTAAAACGGACGTTAAAATATTGTGTTTGAGTATTTTAAATTCAGTCCTATTTCTGAGGACGGGTTCGAGAGTGAGGAGTGCGTGTGTACTCGATATTGAGCCCTCGGGTTTTATATAAAGCTGAAAGAATATCGACTGTCTAAGCAACCATTAGGATCTGATGAAGCAATCTCTGCCATTGCGTTTTAGTTACTTGTTTTACACATAATTGTCCTCCTTCTTTCTCAAGTAACATAATAAGTACGAATTATACCCATATTTTACATACCCATTCTCAAGGTCATATATTCGTAGAGAAACATTCTTCAAAGTTACAGTGTTGTAACTTGCGACGTGACATTGCTGTGGTCGTCAGGTCTGATAACCAAGAACGTAACTGCTTATCATTCGACACGGCTCGCTGGTTCCGATATGCATGTAATGAAATTACCAAGTTGTTTGTCAGCAACAGCATGGAGAAGCAAGATATATGTTCCTCGTGGACTTAAGCCAACTGGCACATATTTTATTGCTGCATGTGCAGTCACGCAAACATCTGACTAATTTCTTATCAGTATAAGTGCGGGAACACGCACAAAATTACGCTTGATTCTCTACAAGCGCCTCATTATCTCGGGGAGACGTAAAGTTAAATACCCACCTATTCTTATGTATATACAGCAGTCTGCCACGACCTTCTGATGGTGGCTGGTGTGATCTGCCCTTTGACATCGAGTTGTGTCTTCCAGAATCTATTCTCGGAAACTAAACTTTCTCACCCATACGTTTTCTGCGTACTGTTAAAGCGTCCTTAGAAGTGTAATATTTTGGTGACGGTTGTCGGGTCCTTGGAGGCGAGGTCAGATTATGCGGCGGGTCTGCCGGGCGTGTGCCCGGGACGCGAACGTGTATGGGGCCCTAAAACTTCACTAAAACAGTTTTAGAAGATCGCTTCAAAGGAAAGCTGAGTTGCTCCTAACCGTGAGTTTAATTGTGTAACGTATCGTTCCTGTGGGCTATCTCAACATTAATTTATATATATTGCAACCCCAAAGCGAACAGGTGCAAGCAACTGCATGGGACAAGTGTCGTCCCCTAAGGCACATACTGTCCATTAGTTCTTACCTTTTGTGCTTCTGTCTTGAAGAGTACGGTGAGGTCAGTTTTGCTGTTAAGTGCTGCTGTGACGTCACATAGGGTTTAGGGTAGGTCTGGTGAAATCTTTTAGGGTGTATACCCAAATTGTTTATAAATTTCGAAGAAATTCTTTCGCGTATCCATGGAAATTTAGAAGACCAAAATAAGGTCTTGGAGTCTTCCATAATTATTATTAATTATTGCATTATTATTATTAATGCGTATTATAAGTATATTGTATAATTAATTTGTAGTATAATTATTATATTTCTAATAAAGGCCTCCTCGAGAAATGCGATAAGGAAGAAAATGAGGAAGGAATGGGGCTGCTACTACTTCCTGTTTGAAAAGAATAATCCAATAATAAATAAAATGTCATTGAACATTTTGTAATTATTACACATGTGTTATTTATTGCAGAGTGAGAGAGAACAAAATACTTGAAAGCACTTTTAGGAAGTCTGTTTAGGTATTCAATGATGCTTCTGAATGATTTTAAATGAGATAAGTTTATAAATTACATGTTACTTTAAACCAGTGGTTCCCAAATTTTTCGGTCCACCGCCTCCTTGGTTCCATATACAAACCCACAGCGCCCCCCTACCTTTTTTAAAAAACATAAATGCGCTTTTGTTTCCACTTTTATTTTATATTTAAAAAAAGTTTAAATAATATTAAAAGAGTTAAACTTAATATTTTGTGTGTTAATTAATAAATTAAATTTTTTTATAATTTTATGGTTAACAATAATTCATCTAACAATAGTTTATTAAAATATGATATGTGCTTGAATAAGATTCATAAATTAAAATACTAAGAAATTTAGTTCATTTTTTATTTTTAACACAAGCATTATTTATTTGAATTTTATTATAAAGAAATGTACTACTCGTCTACTAGCGCCCCCCTGTGATAATAACAGCACCTCTCGTACCTATTAGCGCCCACCTTAGTAATCCCACCGCCCCCCAGGGGGCGGTACCGCTCACTTTGGGAACCACTGCTTTAAAACATAGTAGTAGGCCAACCTAACAAGAGGCAACATTAACGACTTTGTGACAGTAATAAGGAAACAATAACAAGTTTGTGCTAAATTTTAAAAAAATCATTAATTTTTGTCATATTTGTTTTATTTTATTGTCATATTTACCTGTATTCCTTTTGTTTTGCCAATAAAGAATAAAAAATAGAAAGATTTAATTCAATGCAAACATTGCAAGAAGCGTGTTTGAATAACTAATAAGAAATCTGTGTCAATTTAAAATAAATAATTTAAAAATAACAATATTTATTAATAATACTTTATAAACAAAAACAGAAATGTCGCTCTGACAATTATAATTATAATAGGCTACAATAAAAAAAGAGAACACAAATAAACATATTTTACTATTAGTACGACTTTAGCTCCTGCACCAAGAATGACAGGTACTTTATGTCAAGCATGTACTTTGTTGCTTTGAGAGCTATGCATGCAACGCTTTCTTAGTTAAGACTCATATTGACTTTTAGACATCCGTTCTTTGACACCATCAAATGCAAAACCAACCCCGATGTAAGACATTTTAAATTGCGAAATATTGTGTCTTAGAATCAAGGGAATGTGGTAGTTCAATTAATAACAGTGTAAATACTTGTCACTTAGGCCTACGTCGAAATTTTCACTTCTTTATGAAGGCACTTGTTATTGACTTCTACGGTTGTTTGTCAAAAAGTGTTAACTATTCACTCACAAAACAACAAAGACAGAGCGCGAGCAGAAAAACCAGTGCTGACCGGTTAGTTGTCGTTATAAAAACCCTGAACTGCTGTTGTATTGGAAAGGGAATGTTTATCTGGTTCTCATTTGGACACTTGGCTCAGCGGTTTATTGCGGAGATTGCAAAACGTTTTGTCCAATATCACGAATTCGCCCAGTCACCGCCAGGCCGGCGCCCCAATGATAAATATCCAGTCAACACTTCGCGCCGTTCCCGATTTTAATAAAAATGTTTCACTCGCAGTATTACTTGGTAGCAACGGTAATTCATATACTATCTCTAAGCAGTCGGATATGTGTATGTACACACATATTCTTCACAATATAGAGAGGCTGGTGGCGCAAAAGAAATCAAAATATAGGGACAGCAGTGAATGTCGCGTGCCATAGTTTCTGCAGCCCTGAAGACGATTAGTTCCCCAGGGTAACCGTGGAATCGCACCATCAGGCTAGCCCATGAAAAATCTTGATTACTTTATAATTGCAACTATATACTCTTAGGGCATGAGGTCTGACTCGAAGACTAACCTAACACTGACCAAGGAACATTCCCGAATTTGTTATGGGGAGGCACTTGGTTTTTGTATGGAGTTACACATCTAGGCAGGAGGTTGATTTTTTGTGGTGCTTTTGGCTACACGTTCTCATGTGGGTTACATTTTATGGTGTTAGTGTGTTGTATTCGCCGTAGATTCCTTTTACTTTCGGCTAATGAGCCATTAATAGCATAGTTCTCACAAAGATAAGGGATTGGAAGTAAGGCGTCAGGCTAAGAGAGCAACAGTTGTCAGTCTTATCATCGCATTACGCAAAACCCCACTGTATGTCTCAAAGGTTGTATCAATAAACTCACATCTTGGAAACCACGAGTGATCTGAGGAACCCGAATATACTACGTAGTAACGACCGTGAGGTTCAATGCAACACCGCCCTGGATTCCAAGGCCCTGTAATAGAAAGGTACTTTTTAGTGTGGCACGTTGATAGGTGTCACAGCCATCTGGCCCGTCACACAGCTGACACGATTCAAAAGAGTATCTGATTCGCCATAATTCATTTTCACTGGTGGAGCCATAAAATTTCTTCCAAGTATGTTTAGTTTATTTCCATCGCCTTTCGTGAATTCCCATCAGGCACCACCATAAAGGTGGACGTGTGCTCAAGCGTTTCATGCAGTTTGCATTTGATCTTAACGCTCAGATAATCTGGCCTGAAGAATTGCTGGTTACTCAGGAATACGACCTTGGCCTTGGTAATAGTTTCGCAGGGCGAAATCGGTCAGATGTTTATGATCAGTAACCGATGTATTCCGGTTAAAAACACATTGCGCCAACGCGCAGTCATTTCTTGTGAGGGCGAGATAATTCAGTTTTACGAGACAGAATTTTCTGTTAGTGTTCTATCCGGTTACAGCTGTACATTAATTTGTCTCTAGGCTTGTTATAAACTGAGGTGAAGGTAAAGGTAAATTTCTCCCTAGAATGGGCCATGAAGGCCCAGAGGGGGAGTAGAGGTATAGCTTTACTCTTTCTTTAAACCCGGCGCTAGATGAGGCGCCCCGGCTGCTTTACCCTCGGGAAAGAGACCCGGTACCCATTGTGTAGGAGGCTGGGTGGGCCCCAGGGCCGGTCTGGACGGGTGGGGAAAATCTCTCCCCCCCACCGGAATTCGATTCCCGGACCGTCCAGCCCGTAGCGAGTCGCTATACCGGCTACGCTATCGCGGCCCACTGTTATAAACTGAAAACCTAACAAATGGCGACGAGTGAAAAGTAATAGGGACATGTTTTTGACAGAATCTATGTTTTCTCTGCCAGCTTCGCCCAAGGTGTACCGAGAACAGGGGTTAGGCCGAGATCTTTACGGGTCAAGAGTCGGGCTTTTGACCCGTGAAGATGGGACAGATTCGTGGTCCCGAAACTTCGGTAAACAATTACCACACGATGCCTCGTATTATCCCAGAAGAGCGCAGATCTCATCAACATCGCGGCGGAAGCCTTAAATCAAGGGGGAAGGCCTTCAACTGAAGCGGTCCTTGAATTCCAGTGCACAACGACCGGGGTTAGGTCCGGTACAATATGGAGTGGGAAAGAGAATTTCATTTTTATTCTGGGGTTGATTTCAAGCGTCTGTGCCTGATGTGTTCTAGCGCTATCTTTAACAAGCTGACTTCACTATGCAAACTACATCTGTTTCTATCATCAGTAACTCCAGGTCCTACAGCACTAAATCAGAATTAGGGTCTCTCTAATCCTGCAGTGCCTGGTGAAAATACGCACCTGTCAGTCATTAGTACGTGCTGTTGATACTGCTGCATTAGATAGTGTACATTTCTATATCTCCTTTTCAGGCTACCACTAAATAAAATTAATACTTCCCATTTCTTATCTCACTCTCGTGCTTTGAAAAAAACAGGGCGAACCAGTGCTATACCTGACCACTGTGATCAGAAAGGTTGTTGGAGGGAGAGTTGTGTGGTTGCCGTGGGTGGCAATATTCAAGGAATGGCAAAATGAATATTTTATATAAAAAAATAAAATGCGTTTTCTACTCGTTACAGATTTATCAAAATCCTCCTGTGACCTACAGTACAGGCGGACAATATAGCACGCATCTGTTGTGATACAATTCGATCCCTGGCTATAAATTTGAGTCGGCCGAAGCAATGTTTGACCCACAGAACAAAAGTAAACTGTTTATATCTTCATCCATCCCGCCATAATTTTTATAAGAGGGTTCTACAAAATGCCACAGCGAAACATCCCTTTATAGCCCCGAAACTTAAGTTTTATAATCCCTTCTGTAAGCAAGCGCCAAAACAAGATCTCACCCAGCTTTAATAACTTTCAAGGGTAACAACACTCGTACCACAGAGTGCGACACTGCTCGCTGAGGGACAAAAGCCTTTTGAAATGGGCGGGAGGATATAAAAGATGCTCCTCCAATTGGCGCCTCCTGCGGAAGCAAAAGGCACAAAACACGTGGAGCGTGTTCGTGCCACGCACCAGGAAAAGCGCAGCAAAAGGTGCACTGCGATTGCAGCAAAATTCGAGGTAACTGCAGCTAGTATGTTTTTCAAATCTCACAAAGAATAACAGGGAAAGAAAGGCCTGCGCAAAGTGGAGTCCACGCAAGGTGAATGAAGATCAGAGCTAACACATGTGGCTGTTAGTCCACTTCACTTTTCCAATCAAGATTCAGAACTGAAGGGTTGAAATGTAGATTGGATTTCCTCAAAGTCCCAGCATAAGTAGGATAAACAAAGAGTCAAATTGTTCTTACAGTGAGGCACTTCATGTTTTCACCCATGAAAGGCTTGTGTTAGACCATGAATTTCCACCTCAAACATCATTCAGGGGTGCAGATTTTACTAAACTCTTTTTTAATAATGTGTGACTTTTCCTTCTTCAAAAACAACCACAGCTGCCGCAAAACGTTATCTTTGACATTGAGACAATTTTCGTCATTCTATCGTCCAGGACACGCCGCAAGCCTGGGACTGAGAAATTATTGCATGTCCACTATACCAGCCCTTTTCATACAGTGGAAGGCCGAATGTCGCCTGGTAGTACGCGAAAAAATTTAGGAATATTTTTCAATAATTAAAATTTAGAAACACTAATTTTACTATTAACATTGTATTAAATGCGTTCAAGTGTAGATAAAAACATTTATTGAGAATGTACCAAGAAACTGTTTCATTGTTCTAATATAAGTACAGACTATCCTCTGTCATCTAGTCGCTTTAAATTATAAATGTAGCAACTGCGAAATTTGAGGTTTCCACAGCGTTGGTTTTAGCTGGTTGGCATGTTTGAAGACTTCAAAACTGTCAACCAGTGAAACATCCCGGAAGACCCATATCCTGAAAGTAGGCATTAATATTTACTGTACCTAGTGGTATGCGCACGCTCAGGATAGGGACAGGTGACGGGCTCTTGTGAGTGCGGTAATGAACCTTCGGGTCCCATAAAACGCGGGGAATTTCTTGACTAGCTGAGGACCTGTTAGCTTCTCAAGAAGGACTCTGCTCCATGGAGTTAGTTAGTTAGTTAGTTAGTTAGTGGTATGCGTACATGTTTCGTATTCTGATAGTGGTAGGCGAGAGAGAAGTTTTAAAAGCACTGCTCTATACTGTCCAGACCTTACGCCTTCCGATATCTTTTTGTTTCCCCGAGATAAGGAGCCACTGTGGTCAACAGGCTGGAATCCGCAGACATCACCAAAGTTTAATTGAAACAGCCCTTATTATTACTACAGGGTTTTAACTGATCACTTGCTACATCGGTGGGAGAAGTGCGAAAAATTTAGATGGGTTACGTGGAGTGGAGGGCATGGAGGGTCATATTCTTTTGTATGTGTTTTATTCACTCAACAAATTTCTAAAACGCATTAATCCCTTACAGGAAATTATGAAATGATATATGTAATTACTACTCTGAATATTACAGCTGTTCACAAACTTACCTGAAGATGTTCGGTCCTCACCACACAGACAACTGGAATTGGGCCAGCCCAAAAAACAAACAGCGGTCCATTATCGCTTATAAATTGCAGGGCTTTCTCCAGCAGACCTAGAGCAAAATATATTGTCACTCAATTTAACGTTTCCTCTATCAATGCACGGCGTCTCAAAGTAAACATTACGGACTCGAAGGAAAGTCCGACACTTCATTAGGCTGTTTCACGGCGAGACAATTCCAAGTATCTTAGTAAAAAGACATATTTGGCTATCGGAGCGCCGGAAACACTTGCAAGCTTACTGAAACCGAGATTTGTTGGTTGTAATATCTCTTACAATACATCTTGCATTAATTTAATTCACTATCTCTGTCCTAAACCGCAGTCCATTCTTCAAAGATATTTGTTTGATAAGTTCACGCATGTAGATAGATATATGTATACATCATGTTAATCTACGGATGCGATTTTTAGAAATGATAAAATCGGCATAACCTAATTCGTGGTTCAACGGTGAATTTAAAACAGCGTATTCGGTATAGCGACTCGGTATGGGGTGGACGGTCTGGGGATCGAATCCCGGTGAGGGCGAGATTTTCTGCACCCGTCCAGACGGGCCCTGGGGTCCTCCCAGCCTCCTATAAAATGGGTACCGGGTCTCTTTCCCGGGGGTAAAGCGGCAGGGGCGTGGAGTTCACCACCCACCCTCATCTAGTACCGGGGTTAAAGAAAGAGTAGAGCTATACCTCTACTCCCCCTCTGGGCCTTCATGGTCCGTTCTAGGGAGAACTTTACCTTTACGGGGAATTTAAAAGAAAGGACAGTAATAAGCGCAGTAAGAATGAAAATGTTGACAGGAAACATTGGGCTAACTTGGAATAATACAGAGCAGAGGATAAGCCAAATATTCTACTGGCCAAAGAAACGAACCTATGACAGGGAATTTTGAGAAGATAGAGAAATAGCGTAATGATAGAGAAAATAGAAGTTCTTATTGAAAAGCAAGTAGCACCAAGAGAAGCTACCAACTCCGGGCGAAAATCCTGCACTGATAACTGTGACAATCTTATCAGCGATGTGAGCAAAATACGTAGGAGACTAAAGTCAAAATTTGAAGCTTTGTACCACGGTCTAATAACAGAAAATGACGGGCCGAGTGCTACAATACCTTTGGGTCCTGAACTGCGGATAGGACCTCCAAAACGAGAACAAGTCCGAAATTCCACAAAGAGAATGAATAATGATAAGACCTCTGTGGAAGAAATGATTTTTATGATTTCTACCCATTTAATTAAAGCTGGCGATAACAATTTAGCTCACAGATTATGGCGCCTGATGAAACAAATTTGGATACGTGAAAAAGTACAGAATGAAATGTAGCACTTGTCTGCCTTACGCAGCAAGAGGCGGATAACACGGAATATGCGGAATGTAGTGGTACAGTCCTGATAGACGTAGTTTACAGGTGTTTTCAACGATTGTGACCAGTACTTTGGAAAGAGACGTAGACGAACTGGTGGGAGAAAAACAGGCGGTTTTGAGAAGGAAGAAATCTACAGTCGATTTTATTTTTGCTATGAGACAAATTATAGAGAAATATTTGAAAAAGACATGCGCGTCCACCTGATATTTGTAGACTTCAAAAAGACACTTGTTAGTGTGAATAGACACCAAATTTAAACTGATAAATTTTATATTATCTTCACCGTGCATTTTTTAACAAATCACAAATTACACACCAACGAAATGCACTATATTTTTTCACTTTTTATTCTTTAAAACCTACATATGTTTCAACCTTTACAGGGTCATCTTCAGGGGGCTCGTAGTCTACATTTACTTTGCATCCATTGTTGTCTGCTATTGTATCACATATAATCAAGTTTAATAATCATTTATATTACAACACAAACAGGACCTCTTTTACTTGACTGTTTACCTATATATACTGAACCAACTGCCAAAAACAAGCTAATGGTAGAAGATACATCTTTAAAAAACCATATAGCTTCATTTTATCTTTTTACTACGAAAATATTGACGAACCTTATTTAAGGATTTTATAATCTGTGTTTTATATATTTAAAGACGAAATTGTGTATAACTGTAATATAAATTATTATGAAACTTGAGTATATGTGATACAAAACATAATAGCAGACAACAATGGATGCAAAGTAAATGTAGACTACGAGCCCCCTGAAGATGGCATTGTAAGGGTTGAAACATATGTAGGGGTTAAAGAATAAAAAGTGAAAAAATATATTGCATTTCGTTTATGTGAAATTTGTGATTTACAGACTGATACTGAAATTAGGTATTTTTAAGAAAGTGGTGAATTTTTAAAGATTAACGCTTCTAATATAAGGATAAGATTATTATTCAATAACATACGTCGGGGAGTTTCCCTTACTGCATGGGGTGAAACAAAGATATTATTTGGCTACCATCCTGTTTAATATTGTAGCTGAAAGTAATATGAGGAGACTATATTTAAGCCGGCTGGTACCGTATTTTACAGAACTACACCCGTACAAAACGTGGTCTGTGCGGATGATGTAGCTGTGACAAGCAGAACCCAAGAAGCCACAAACATGCATACACAGAACCAAGAAATGCAACCCACAGATTAGGACTTGCTTTTAAATATTATATGATGAAATACATGACTCATGCCGTCATGAAAGAGTCGAGTGAACTCGAAAGAAATAGACAGTCATGACAATATTTCAAAGAAATTTGCGATATTCAAGTACGTGCTCGGGTAAACATAAAATAACGACATAAATATCAATAACCATTGAAATAAAATTGTAATAAATGGCACGTAAAAGTGAGATCTCATCACAAAGTGTATTTTCATGGTTACATTTTTACCTTTGTTTTAAACATTTTTATACAATAGGCTGATGATGGTCCAAGAGGACCGAAACATGTAGCTTACCTATAATGATATAAAATACACAGTTCTTTTAGACGGCAAAATAAATGTTTATTTTTTTGGTTACCCTAGTAAATACTAAGAACATACTGGATAAAAAAAAGTAATGTAAGTGTCTCCAAAAGACCGACATACAGCCCTCATTATCACCAAGAGGGAAGATCACGTGTTTTACTAAGCCGAAGTGACAGTGCGAGATTAGCCAGGCATGTCTGAATGAACGGATTCTTCAGATTAAAGTTACACACTTGAGCAACATAAGACATTCCACATAAGTCAAATTTCTGTGTCCTGTTGTTTAAGGCGATCTTACTATCTCAGACTACATCTCGTCGATATTAGGCTGATTGATATCTCATGAATTGAAAACGCTTTGGCAGAAAGTCATCATGTCCTCATCTAGGGGTACATACTATCCTAGAAATATCCTAGACGAACTGAGCAAAACCACGGTATCTTTCTTTAAGGTAGCCAGTGTTCGAGATAAAATCCGGACCCGTGATCTATTGAATGCAAGTCTACAGATTTACTAACAATGCAGATCCCTCGGTTTAGAGTTTATTTTGAAGAACGTTTATTTTCTGGGTATTAACGATCAAGCATCAACCTAACGTTCTAATATCTGATAATATTTCGGAAGCAATTGTTTTTCGTAAGAAATAATGAAAGCAGATAATTTGTCCTCCCATAGGTCCTCATATATGTTCACTCTTATTAATAGTTGTTAATTATACTGTCTAATGTCATAAACATTTCAGTTTGTTCGAAAAATTAACCTACATATTAAGTTCTTATGTGTCTAATTCAATCTTCCTTATGAATGGTGAAGGAGGAAATGTTAGAAAGATGGACAAAGTTGCATTAACCTGAGTCACACACATTTTAGGGTTTATGTAATATTTGCAGAGTACTTAACTGAGGACACAAAGAATTGAGGCTTACAATGTGTTTTGTTAAACGAAAAATATTTACAGAAATTTGTTCGGAAAACATGAAGAGGAAATAAAGTTCAGGGTTGTAAATGTAGTTTGGAAAATTGCATTGAGAAATGTCTTAGAGGAAGTGTAAGCCTACATGAAGTGTTTGACTGAATACAGCTTACTCAGCATGTGGATCAGTGTCGGCCTTTTTAACACAGTAAAGAATAGTGTGAAACCGTGTAAATTGGACCAATTCCTGAATTTAACTGTGGTCGGCAAGCTAGTGGCAAAAAGAGGAAAGTTGTCGTTCTGAGTAATGGAGGAATGTTAATAGTAATCAAGAAGTGTTGTTTGTTGTGGCGTTCTTTCTTTCCTTTGATATGTAGTTTCGTCTTATATTTCACTTCCAGTTCTGCTTTATGAAAGAAGCACTAATAATCTAAAGCAGTTTCCGTCTATCAGTGGGCAATGTAACCTCCTCGGGATAAAATCAAGGCTTAGCATTTGATGTTGTGCCATGAGTCCTCTGAAAGTCTTTGGTGAAAGGAAAATTGGCGCTGTATTGCAAACGGTGCGTAGTTGGTTTCCTGTATTGTATCACCTGTATCTTGTGGTTCGGTTGAATAAAATGAGGCATTTATATTTTCATATAAGATTTAGAATGTTAAGGGTTTACTAATCAGCAAGTAAATTTCAGTTCCGAATTAGGTACATGAATTTTCAAGTTAAATTCAGGTATCCTTTCCCGATCCTCAACGTTTGCAACTTAGAATAAAGAATAGAAGCAACACGGAAAACGTGAAGAGGAAATTACGGAGAGAGGAATGGCTGCATATCGGAATGCGGATGTAGGACTCAACTGCGCAAAAGGAACTTGAAATATGTTGAAGGCAATCATAAGGAGGCGAATTTACGTAACCAACATAAATGATGTAGAAAGAACGGTAGACCTCCAAAAAGAGTGGACTGTGATTTTTTAAATAAAATGCTGCAGTTGGATTAAGGACTTGTTAGGTGGCCAGGAAAAGATTTCCGGCGCGTCAGACAGGAAATAAACAAGGCGCCGTACAGTTCAACCACGAATAGGAAATTTCTGGCGACAAGTGGTATTACGGGTTCATTGCATGTCAGAATGAAACATCGTGTGTGGTCAGAACTCGAGGATTCCGAAAGACAGAGAATGTTTCCAAAAGCCTCAGAAAGGATCGTAAAAGAATGGCTTATAAGAGTAAAGCAGAGAGCGTTGCAGAACGCAGGGACTTGGTTTTGCAGCTCTGCGACCTGGACGACGTTATTGACACGATACAGATCGTGGGGCTGCCAATATTGGGTCCACCAACAGTATATAAATTTGGATCGAAGTGGAAATAGTAAAATTGTGAAGAGTGTACTTGGTCGATGTGTACATCAATGCAAACTTAAAGTGCTGTTTTTTCCGACGGTTCAACTTAGCAGTGAACATTCTTAAATTGGACTGGTGCCGACGTTTCTTCTCTCCTTTTGAATATAGTTGTTTCCACAATTTGGCAAATTAAAATAATATGCTTCTGTTCCTAACAAATACCTCTTGGAGAGAAAATTATTCTTTTAATCCATTTCTTTCAGTTTCATGTGAGACACTTTTAATCTTAGGGGATCCAGAATAAGATCGTTTTACCTAAATGGCTTCAAACAATAGAGGTAACTTTTAAATAGCTCAGGAAATTCCAATATATGAGGTATGTCCAACATCACTGTGTTAATTTTTGTAGTTCAATATAAGATATATTTCTTCTGTTCAAGCACGCGAAAATGGAATGCGATACAAACCACAGAAAAAAACGTGCTTGCGCACTCTAGACTGGACAGGCAAGGACTCTGTTAGCATCTGAGACGTAATTCCCGATATTGTTTCGCAGGAATTAAGTTCAAGGTTATTGATAGAAGGCAAATAACGCCACTTTTTATGTAGCTATGTAATTACATCACGGTTTTACGCAAACTTCAGCAGTCTCAGTTACGTAACAAATAGGGTGTGGCAATAGAATGTGACGTGCTTCTGATGGCTGTTTTGTTGTATCGGTTCCAATAACAGAAACACAAGATAATAAGAAGTATATATTTAGTAAAACGCCATTTAATATAAGCTCTTTCGCTTTTAAAAATTGATTCTCTTAAGTGGTCTCCCTGGCATGAAATACATTTTTCTAATAGTGATCGGAAATTAAACATAACTGCAAAAAGGCAAAAACCTGCCTCCGGAGTTGCAGTCCGTTAGTTACGGTTGAGTTCTGAATATTATCGTATTTTTGTACATGTTAAGGGACGAAAGAATATATAAATGTCACAATTAGAGCCACTTTTAAACGTCTGCTGCAAAGTTATGGTTAATTTATGATCAAAATTACAGGAATGCATTGCGTGCCAGCAAGACTACGAAGGAGATATAATTTTTTAAAAGTAACAGCTTACATTAAATGGAATTTTACTGCTCATAATTCGCAATTATTTTTTGTTTCTTTTATTTTCAACCCAATTCATAATAACAACACTCTGAAAGTCGTCACATTCTATTGTCGCATTCTGTATTACACACTGCTCATACCTAGCGTCATTATTTACGTGCTAATAAATACTTTATTGGAAGGTTATTTTATAATAGCGGATATAATAAACGTTATTAAATCACTTTATTACACACAACATCCAAATATTACGTAAAATAATCTGATTATTATTATTGTTTTTAAAGTTTGCTAGCACAATCGAGGCAATATTCTGGGATCTGCCTGAAGGGACTGAGGGAATTACGAACACCATAACGTACAATGTTTAACAGTCCAGCCAAGAAGTGAACCAGAAATCTCCCACATAATATTTACATGCATTACACTTTCACCCAAGCATAAACTGAAGGATCAGATTAAAACGGACTTTAAAATATTGTGCGTGATATTTTAAATTTAATCCTATTGCTGAGGACGGGGTCGAGCCTCAGAGGTGCCTGTGAACTCGGCATTAGTCCTCGGAGTTTATATAAAGCTGAAAGAATATCGATTGGCTAAGCAAAGTGTAGGATCTGAAGAAACGATCTCTTCCATTAAGTTTTATTTATTCTTTTAGACATAATTGTTCTCCTTCTTTCTCAATTAATATACGAATACGAATATTATTCCCACATTTTACATACACATTCGCAAGGTTATGTACTCGTAGAGAAACATTCTTCAAAGTTACAGTGTTGTAACTTGCGACGTGTCATTGTTGTGGTCGTCAGCTGATAGCCGAGAACGTAACTGCTTATCATTCGACACGGCTCGCTGGTTCCGATATGCATGTAACGAAACTACGAAACATAGTAAAGTAATTTTACTTTTTGTTCACCGTGCATCTTAGTATTAGTATTCACTCACTTAACCAACGAATGCACTATTAAGATGTGTCTCTCACTAGTACCCTACATATGTTTCGGCCCCTCTGTGGCCATCATCAGGGGTAACGTATTATATATATACACTTCACTTCACGTTGTCCAATTTGGCACTATATATGACGGCAACTCAGCACCCTAAAATAGTGTAGTGCATAAAACTGTCAGTGTAAAAATAACAACACTAACAAAACAATAGGGAATTAATAGTGCCAAATTGGACAACGTGAAGTGAAGTGTATATATATAATACGTTACCCCTGATAATGGACACAGAGGGGCCGAAACACATGTAGGGTACTAGTGAGAGACAAATCTTAATAGTGCATTCGTTGGTTAAGTGAGTGAATAATAGTAAAGGAAATAACAGTCATTTTGACATAATACAGCCTTTCATATGAAGAGTTTGACAAGGCAATTCCCACCAAGAAAATAAGGGCATGAAATTCGTGTGATTGTAGTTAGAGCAATGTCTCCCAACTTTCTTCTCGCCGAACCCTTTCGGTTTCCAAAAATAACCACGGATCCTCACATCTTTGCTCGCGTAAATATAGAGAGTCCGGATGGTAGGTATCCAAAATTAAAAATTTGTGTCTCGGAACTGATTTCAGATAGTTACGTTTACATACCAGTAGCATACGTAACAATGAGTTGCATAATTTGACCTTAAATAAGCTGATTGTCGCTTGCTTCGTAGGTACAGGAGCTTCTTAATTAGGTATTCGAAAGGTCACACAAATGAAACACATCGCCAATTAAAGAAATTCAACAATTATTTTTAACAAAACATCATTTCTTAATTAAAAGATAAGTAAACTTCAAAGTACCCGTTAGAGAAATGTATTCGCGGATCACAAAGCAACTGGTCACAGATCTCTTGGGATCAGCGGAGCATAATTTGGGAACCACTGTTCTAGAATACTATTTAGAACAGCCGAAAATGCTGTGGCTATAGGCGATTGATTTTACGTAAGAAGCATTTTACTTTAGGAGGACAAGGACTGTAAATCAGCTATATTGAGTTATTTCAGACCATAAGAATCCAACAGGTACGCTTGTACAAGAGAGTGGCTGCCACAAATTATGACCAGATATCAGGAACTGAGGAGGAGACATTTCATTCATCATTCTGTAGTCTGTCTTACGACAGGTCCGTAGCCTCTTCCAAAGCGAGTTCTCCACAGGGTGCGATCTAGTGCTTCCTCTTTCAATTTCCAGTATCTTTTCTTTTCCTTAAGGTCATCCAGTAGCTGCTTACGTCTTCTCCCTCGTCGTCCCGTCATTTCTATCCTTCCTTCTAACTTTCCTTCAATCACGTGTTTCAGAAGACAGTTTCTACGCAAGATGTGACCAATCCAGTTAGCCTTTCTTCTTTTTATTGTATGTAGTATATTCCTCTCCTCCTTGACTCTGTGTAATACTTCTTCATTTCTCACACGATCGGTCCAACTGATCTTCTCCATTCTTCTCCAGCACCACATTTCAAAACTTTCCAGATACTTCTGATCTACTTTCCGGAGTGTCCACGTTTCAGCACCATACAAAGCTATGCTCCAAATGTAGCACTTTACTAGTTTCTTCCTTAAATTTAATTCCAGTTTGCTGGTGAAAAGATTTTTCTTCTTGTTGAATGCTGTTTTTGCCATGGCAATTCTGGATTTAATTTCACGTGTACACCTTGCATCACTTGTTATCATGCTACCCAAATAATTGAAATATTCCGCATTCTCCAATTGTTTTTGATCTATCATAATTTTCATTGGGGATGGTTGCCTTGAGATTTTCATTACTTTAGTTTTTCCCACATTCATTTCCATTCCATAGCGTCTTCCAATTTCACTTAGTCTATCAATCATGCCCTGTAGCACCTTTTCTTCCCTAGCCAGTAGCACAAGGTCATCTGCATATTTCACAGTGCGAATTACTTGTCCTCCTATTTTGAAGTCTCCAAACCCTTCAAGAGCTTCCTTGGTAAGGTACTCGCTGTATAAGTTGAACAGAATCGGTGACAAGCAGCAACCTTGTCTAACTCCTCTTCCAATCTTCACACTTCTCGTCTCCCCTTGGTCCAGTCGTATTTTGACACTCTGTTCCATGTACAATTTGCTGATCAATCTTCTTTCGCGCCAGTCTATCCCAATTCCTTTTAGGATTTGCATTAATTTGGTCCAGTTGACACGGTCAAATGCCTTCTGCCAGTCTATGAAGCAAGCACACAATTCCTCATCTATGACCAAGGTTCGTTCTGATATTATTCTCAGCATCCCAATTGCATCCCTAGTTCCTTTTCCTCTTCTAAATCCAGACTGATCTTCTCCAAGTGCATCTTCAATTTTCCTCTCAATCCCTCTTCTAAGTATCCTCGCTACTATCTTTGCTGCATGAGCGATGATGCTGATTGTGCGATGGTCGCTGCATTTTGTAGCTTTGGGCTTCTTCTTTAAGGCAATCATTGTAACTTCAATAAAATCTCTGGGCCATTCTCCAGTTACATATATGCTGTTGATCATCTGTGTCATTAGCCTTAGACCACCTTCTCCCAACAATTTGAGTACATCCCCAGGTATATCATCATCTCCTGTAGCCTTCTTATCCCTCATCTCCTTGATAGCTTTTTCCACTTCACTTTGCAAAATATAAGGGCCTTTCTCTTCTTCATCTACTTCATCTTCAGGTTCGACGTCTAGATGTTCTGGTCGATTAGCTCGATCGTAGAGCTCTGTGATATAATTCTCCCAAATTTGCAATACTCGTCTCTGATGTATTATTATATTGCCTTGAGAGTCTTCGATGCCAATGTTTTGAATCCCATGGTTTTCTTTCCAGCCTAGTTCCTTTGTCTTCATGTACATTAAATCATAACGTCCTATTCTTTGAAATTCTATGATCTCGTCGCATATGCTCTCCAGATATTCCTTCTTGACGTTGTCCGTGGCTCTTTTCAATTCATTCCTCAGTCTTCTGTAGTTCTTCCTTCCTTCTTCATTGTTGACATTCTTCCATTTCCTTCGTTCATCCATTTTACTGATCATCTCCTGTGTAATCCATGGCTTTCTTGCTCTCCTCTCGACTTTTCCAACCAAACCACTCATAGTATCTAACACACATTTCTTGATATTGTTCCACTGCACTTCCACATTCCCACTTTCACATTTGATTGCACCAAGCTGTTCTTCTAGTCTATCGTGTACTACCTGTCGTTGAGCATATAGCTTCTCCAAATCCCATCTTGGTTTTTTCTTGTGGAACCTCATGATCTTCTTCAATCTGGTGCAGATCTTTGCAACCAGTAAATTGTGGTCAGAGTCAATATCTGCTCCAGGTAGTGTCTGCACATCCTTCACACTGTTCCTGAATCGCTGTTTCACTAGTACATAGTCCAGCTGATATCGATTCCTATCTCCTGGTGATTTCCAAGTGTACAATCTTCTTTTAGGTTTTTTGAACCATGTGTTTGTTATAACAAGTCCATTTCTTTCACAGAAGTCAATAAGCATTTGACCTCTCTGATTCCTCCTTCCCAGTCCATATGGTCCAACAGTGTTGTAATGTGCTTTATCTCCAACCACACTGTTCCAATCTCCCATTATAATCGTGTTTGTCGCACCCTTTCCATCCTCTTCAAGAATTTCTTCAATTATATCATACAACTCTTCCACTTTGTCATCTTCATAGTCCGATGTTGGCATGTACACTTGCACTATCAAAATACTTACCGGTTCTGCCTGCAATTTAATAGCAATGATTCTGTCACTATACACACTCTTCTTAACAACACTTTTCACTACGCTTTTATGCACTACTATAGCTACGCCTCTTTCAGCACTGTCACCCCCGGAATAATACACTGTATAATCACCACTTTTTATTTCACCTTGACCCTTCCACCGCACTTCACTAACACCTAGCACAGACACTGCGTTCTTCTGCATCTCTTTCTTCAAATTTTCGAGTTTTCCTCCTTGATTCAAGGTCCTTACGTTCCAAGTGCCTATCTTGAAGCTGTTATGTTCATTCTGTGTCTTCTGCTTTTGTCTGTAGTCATTACCGCGTGGTGTCTCCCCTAGAGACATTTAGGGTGTCAAAATTGACAAAATGTGCCATTGCAAAGAAGATGGGCATCTAAGATTTGATGATGAAACTGAAAGAGAAGTAATGGTATTCTGTGTCTGTAATCTGTGGTTTAAACAGAAGTTACCCAGTTTGACATTCGTCAATGACATTAAGGAAAGTGTGACACTGAAAGTGAAAATAAACCTAACATATTTATTAGTCTTTATTTTAACACTTTGCACCACTATGGTCAGTTCCTCACTCAGTACAAATTAAACACTATGTGGCCTACTCCCCATGTTCTGACATGTCTGTAGCAGTCTGAACTAACTGCACTTCAGTAGGCATGTAGAGTAATGAATGTCATTCAAGTTGCTGACTGCATGAGAAGCTATTCATGCTATGCCTGAATGTTTCCTCACTTTTAATAATGGGATTATGTGTTAGTGCATTACATTGCACAGCCCTTTTTCCTGGGTTCATAAAACATCTGTTATTCACACATCTACTAGTAGATTTAAACAGAAATTACAGTGTGTAATTCCAAACAGTATTCTTGTATTTCTAGAGGTGAATTTATAAAATTGCATACAGGCCATTACACTTTTTCTTTCTCCTTTCCAAATATCCTTTCCGTTTGTTGATATGCCAATATGGAAAATTGGAATTGTTCAGGAGAGTAAGTGGATCTAAAGATCAAGTGAAATACGATGTGCATATTGCTTATCCAGTATTTTCAGGGTAGTCAAGTCCAGGATGTTACAATGGGCTGAAAGTACTTACCTGTGGAGATAACAAATTAACAGGGAGCTGACGTGGTAGTAATCTTCCACAATGTGTCCTGTTGGTAAAACAGGAATGAGGTACAAGGATAACATAACAGTGGCTCATAAGGCTGGGTCACATTAGGACATTTTAGTTGAGGCAACTGGTGGAAAACACTGGACTTGCCACTGAATGTCCTAGTGCAACCTTTTTCCTGTCGCCTTCGGGTAGACAAGTGAGCAAGTCAGTTTGTTACAGAAGCAAGCGCACATGTTGCAGATATTACTAGACAGTGTTTCACATGGAACAACTAGGTTCCCATTAAACGGATTTTCATGAAATTTGATATCTGACTATTTTTCGAAAATCTGCCCAGAAAATTCAATATCCTTATAATCTGATAAGAATAACGGGTATTTTACATGAAGACCTATGTGCGTTTATGATAGTATCTCCCTGAATTACTCTTTGAATGAGAAATATTTCAGACATTTGTAGAGAAAATTAAAACACACATTTCATGCTCAATAGCTTTTTCCCGAAAATCATGCCATTTATGAAATAATGTGGAAAAATATGGTACAGCCTGGCAAAACACATGACAATATAATACGGCGCATGCGCCGTTTTGCGTGCTGAATGACTAAGTTTAAAAACCCACACTCATTTTATGCAACCCTTATTGCTTTTCCACGGCAACAATGGTTACACGGACGCGCCTGAATATTACCTTATACATACATTGCATCTCTTGTTAAGTTTCTTTTCCTTCCACACATTCTACGAAATGTTACCTCTCGTCTATATTTCATTGGGTATCCGGCATTTGGTTATGTTCCTGAACACAATGGAATATTTTCATTTTTGTTGAATGTACATACACATTTTAATTACAAGCTAGGTCATATAACACATAGGGAAAGAAGAACTTCCATAAATTAAGTTTTCTTTAACATTTATTATTTATATATTTTTATGATATTTGGTTTTGTACTGGATGCAATGCTTGTCATGAACTGTATCTCATATCATCATTCTCTTATTGCAGGTCTAATTAACAACACACTGAAATACTGTTACATTTTTTTAAATAATTAGAAGGATAAAGAGGACATGCCAGGCCTCGCATAAAGGAAAATTTAAGACTGTTTGCCAAAAAAGGAAAGTATTTAAGGAAGGTGGCATTAACGAATTAACTCTGTGAAAGAAACCTAAAATCTGGAATGGCGTTATGTCTTTCAGTCGCCATAAGCTGTTTATACGAAACTTGGGAATTAATATTAGCAGAATATCACAAATGCATGGATAAAACTCTTTACGGGCTGAATTTACAAGCATTACAGTAATTGAGATAAGATTTTGAGGAAGAATATAAAATTATGTGCCTTTCAACAAATCGTCCAAATTTGCTGGAAACGACTGGGCTTCTTTTGAAAATTCCTCAACACAGGCCTTGAGTTGATGATAAGATTAAACAGAGTTAACAACGATACGCTCTTCGAATATTTGAATTACACTAAAACAATGAACTTCCTCTAGGCGAAAATTTTAATATGGAGAGACATTATTGTCTCAGCTCTTCCAAACAAGGTTCCTAATGTTGTAACTACCAAAGGAAAGAATGTACTTAGAAAGGTGTCATATTGAGAAAGAGTCGACGAGAACCCTGAACTATGCATGCGATTTAGTTTCCACAGGCCTTCCGCAAACTATGTCTTTCATGCGGGTTTAGGGCGATTTTGCTCAGTTAGACACACGTTCAAATGCAGTGTGGCGAAAAAAAAAAGAGTTAATTTCTTCTTCCAGAAATTCAGTGAAATTTCGACAGTTTCTCTCGCAGATGAGCCACAAAGAGTAGGTCTGTGTACTTTCACAACGTCTTTGTTATCGATTACAACTGATAATTTGTAAACACCTTACACATTATTTATGTTTACAACCAGTATTCTGAGGACACGTAATAGAACCAAGGCCTTACTTATATCTGACGAGTTCTTATACCAAACGAACAAAGAAACTATCCGTTTATTGACACATTCGTGTCTACGTCTTGCAGAAGTTACCAGACAGTAATACATAAATTCATAAAAGAGATTCTCCCATCAGACCTATAGCATAATGGCAAAGAACAATATGTCACAAAGCAGCTTAACTAACTGTAAATTTGCTATCACAGAATATGAAACTCCCCAGTGCCTTCAATGTTCAGAAACAAGTGGAACTTATCAACGACTTAAGATTTGTAACAATTAAATCTGATACCAGACTGGCTACTTCCGATACAAGAATATGTATAAAAACATTCCCACGACTGAATTTGTCCTTATCATAGGCACAGAATTGAAAAAGTTGCGTGATGAAACAAAAGAGAAAAAAATTACTAAACTTATGTAAAATTCTGCTGAAACAAATTTAATTTACCCATGATAACAAATTTTACCTATGAAAAGATGGTCCACAGCTTGGTTCCCTTTCCTCTCCATTCTTGCCAGAAATTTATTACTCGTATAATGACATGAAGCTAATAACCTCTTTCATATTCTTAATAAACACCAAGTCCTGTGTTATATTAGATATGTTGATGACATTCTCATCGTCTATGATCAAAATATGTCCAACATAAACACCATCCTGATAGAATTCAACATCAACCCAAAGTTATCTTTCTCCTTACAGCTAGAAGAAACAATAAAATTAACTTCCTATGCATCACTATAACTAGACATATTAACTCATTGAAGTTCAGCATATACAGAAACCCAGCACTACTGACACAATCATTCCCAATATTTCCTGCCATCCATCTGAACAAAAATACTCATCTGTAAGACAAATTCTCAACACAGTAAAATAATACCCACTTTAAAAAATAAAAAAACACAAATAAATCCATGTAGACGCAAACATTCGACATTATAACTCATACTCACCGGACACTTTTTACCTGAAAACACATAAACAAGGTACTTCTAAGCAAATAAATAGTGAAACAAAAACATATGAATTTTACATACTTAGGCAATAAGAATAATTTCATTAATAAATTATTTCCATATATAAATTTGAATGTAACATTCAATACGCACAATTCAATAAGTGAACTACTCATAAATAAAAATCCACTCCACAACAATAAATATTTGTGCTCTGGCGAATATGGATTAATATGTCCAGGATGTAATAAACTATATGTTGGAAAAAATAAAAAAAAATTTGACCCGCTTTAACGAATATATACAAGCTTATCGCAAAAACAGCAATAATTCGAATTTCTCTAAACATTTTCTAGAAAATCAACACCGCATAGACAAGATTGACAAAATCATGAAAATTGTTTATGCCACAGGAAAAACATAACATCTTAACACAGCTGAAAAATGTTACATCAATGGAGAAACAATAAACAATAATCAACTCAATAATCAAAATACCATAGAACAAAACGTCATTTTTTGTACCTTACTCCAATTATTCTCTGAAAAGCTATTTACTCTACCAAATCACACAGCACATCATCAACACAAGACTATAGAGTTCAACCAGAATTATTCTTCAACACATAAGTTTCTGAACTAATCAGTTTAACTAAATATGCACGCTGATTCCCGACTTTAACATTACAAAATTTACATTTCTAATACAATGAATTTATAATTAATATCTTACATGTTAATTTGAGTCTGTTTTCTTACAAAAATTTGGAACCAAAAATAATACTATAATCGATAACCAACTCAATTGATTAACATAACATGAAATATAATGCCATCTGCAGAACATTGTTACAAATAGACCTATAAACAAAAAACATCCACCCTACTATTTTCCAGAATCACCATCCATTCAGCACTTAACCTGAAGAACACATCTCCTATCTACAAACAGCTCACAAATTAAGAACCCTCAACTAATCTCCGTTAAATATTACACAGAACCCAATTTACTACAATATACTCTTCATCTAATCAGCACTTGCCTTGATTATCATGATTCAAAATCTACAGAATGCTTAAGAAACAAATTCCTTCACAACTGTCCATAAGACTACAATATAACCGATATTTCTATAGGTCCTTAATTATCCCAATTTTAAAATAATTAATTGTAAAAACGAATTTCATTTAAATTTAAACAACCTACAGTCAAATAATTCTTCTTAGTACAAGTTTGTATTATGTCTTACCTGACGATGGCCTATATTGGCCGAAACATTTTGCAAGCAAGTTTGTTATATATATAATAAAATATTCTTAGTTGTGATCGAAAGTATTTCCTCTCCAATAAAAAAACTAGACGACATCTGAAGCTGGTAAATAACAGGTGCTGCTTTCATGAGGTAAAGAGACGACTAACTGCAAAAATAGAAGCTTGCACACTCACGTACGGTCTTGTCCTTCCTTAAATACGTAGGCTGTCTCCAAAACATTGTTTACTAAGATCTGTTACACAACGTCTACATTTTTAACAGGTTGACATTTTACATCTTTTTATAGCGTACATGGATTGATAGTTAGGTTTTGTGAAGTGTTACTTTAATGTGATTCCCTGATGATGATCCCATAGGGGATCGAAACATGTAGCAGTGTTCAATGTGATATTGTAATATAAAATACAAAATCATTACATCACAAATTAAGTAAATAAATTAGCTTAAGGAAAACAACAAACGAAAATAGAATTACGGCTTAATTTTAAACAAAAGTTAGCTAAATAATTAAAACCGTAACCCATATGAAACGTAATACTAAACAGTCAAACAAAAACAGTATTGCAGAAAAAACAATATAAAAGTAGTATTGGGGCAAAAAACATATACCCTGAAAAACACAGAAAAGTTTATTTAAAAATGTTACAGAATGGCGCAGAATCTGTTTTAAAGAAGAGGCGATAGTCGTAAATAGGGTAAGAAATATATTACGAAGCCTGTATGTTTTAATTACTTATCACAAATATTTATTTTTTAAACTAAATACAAGACCAATATGAATATATTTTAAACTTATATACATATATATGTATATGTGTGTGTGTAATTATGTATATGCAACAAAAGTAAAGGCTATAAATCTCGCTTCTACTGTAGCGCTTGTAATGCTTTCGTAAGAATGTGTATGTCATATTAAATTACGAATGGACAATATCATTAATATCTTTACATAGCAGCGTGGCGCCCTTTGTCTTTTATGACACTATTTACCATAGTTTTACCACATTGTTGTAGCTTGCACATTCACAAAATCCTCCCATTACTAACGAAAGTAGCATAAATTCTACAATAGAATAGCGTTGTAAAATAACCATTTAAACAGCTTACTGTATAATCACCACTTTCTTGCAAGCATTGTTAATAGGCCATACATTGATGCTTCCTAAATTTCCCCAGTATGTGACTCAGTGACTACAGGAAAATCTATAAAATTACATTTGTACTAAGCAGAATGTTTTTCATTTCTTGGTGCAATGGTTACAGGGATGCCATTTTCCGACCTGAGAATGACACCGGGCATACAAGACAGTTCCTTATGAAGTGCATGCACTCTGTAGTGGCGCAAGATGTTTGATAGTACCACCTTTCCTTCCAATAGCGCAAACCTCTGACCTATGCAGTTCCTGGGACCGGCGCTGAACGGGATGTAAGAGTAGGGGTGTCTCTTTACCATCCTCTCTGGTAGGAAGTTGTCAGGGTCGAACTTCATTGGGTTAGGAAAGTGCTCGGCCATGCGATGTAAGTACAATATCGGAATCGCGATTTGTACTCCTGCGGGGATAGTGTAACCACCTGAAACACAACATATATGCAAGATTAGGCTGACTGCGCTTTCCCTTGTAGAATTCCGCAAGACCTAATGCTATGAAGGGCTTCAGGCACAACGAGAATAGAAGGCATATGTATTGATGGTTTTGACTACTTACCTATCTCTGTGTCCTCTGTCAGTTCCCTAAAGATTAGAGGCGCAGGCGGATACAACCTCATCGTCTCCTTGATTACTCGCTCCAAATACTTCATCTCCTTCAGGTCAGTCATTGTAGGAGGGCGGGCCGACCCTTGAAATATGGTCTGCAGCTCTTCACAAACTTTGTCCTAGAGCAAAGAAAGTTAATGTGACTAGTTACTCAGTTAAGTGTACCATTAGTTATATAGTTATTTACTTAGGACATTGATCTTGAATTCCTTCTTTGTTATTTTCGTTAAAATCTACTGTGAAATATGTTAGTAATCAGCTATATACATGTAAAATCATTATTTTCTTAAAAGAGTAAAATTTTTGACATTCAACTTCTACCATTTAGTACCTAGTCTTACACTAAATTGCCACTTAGATGATATCGTGTAACTGTTTCATTACAAAATCAAAAGTTTTTTTCCCCATAGTGAATTAGGTCCTTGCTTCCTGTCATATTCAGATTTTCTTCTCCTTTCATGGATTCGTTACCTGGATGTCTTGGTTCACCCCCAGCACTTGGATGGTCCAGGAGATGTTTGAAGTAACTGTGTCATGACCCTGGAAAAGAGTGCAACGTTTTTACGTAAGGGCAGCCAGATAGAAATGACTCTTACATTGTATTTCATGCTCTTTACAAGTTGGACATGTTAAAAGTTTAGAGAACTTCACTACAACATTACTGAAGTTATGGTTGTTTTAAATATATTCTCTATACTTGTCGACAGTCTTCTTCACCCTTTGAATAAGATCATATATTCCCTCTGTACAAGTTGCTGTGCCTCCACTGCCGCCACTCGCGCACGGCGTTCTGCAGTGCCTCGTCAATGGGGCAATGTTTTGGTCGTAGGTTTTTTCAAAGGACTTTTATGATGACCTTTGTGGTGCGCACATTTTGTTCGGCCTAGCGTTGTCCTTGAGCTGCAACATTTCAGACAATTTTCCTGCGGGACGAACTCGACGAAGGTGAGCATAAGGACTTCTTCTTTTTCAATATACTGGCAGGATTTCACGGTTGTCCCACTAGGCAAGAAGCTCACACTCGTAAGTCCGACCACTCCGCGGTTTGTCGCAAACTGCTACTCCTCCTGTTTCAACACCTTTAATCCTCTTACCCACGTCGCAGAGTGCTCACATCCACAGAGCTTCATTTTGACAAACCTTTCGTGAATGCAAGTCGGGTTCTCACCATCAGAAACCAAATGTTTTATCATTTCCCCTTCTTTGAACAGATCATCAATTTCTGCCAATTTGTAACCAGCTGTGCTGCCATCTGTTGAGCGAACACAGTTGCGACAAATAGAATACGATCGAGATTGTTCAAGAACTTCACTTACGTACTGGTTATGCTCACAAAAAATTAAGGAGTTAGGGGGTAAGGGGATCTACTGTATGACAACACCATCTATAGGCCTAGTTTTATCAGCATGTAAACAGGTGAGTATACCGTTCTTGCGAGATATTACGCCGCGTCTGTGGGTAATATTTCCTGATTTTTCGAAAGGTAATAATATCTTAATTTTCACGGGTGTAGATTTTCTAGACGTATGGAACCTCAAGAAAGTTTATTGAAATTACGTATTATTAAGATATTTAAAAATCTATATATTTGTAGGTTACGTGACTCAAAATCAGGCCAATCAGTAAGTAATTCCTACTGTTTGTCACATTCCACGTGGAGTAGTTTTGTAATAGTAGGTATTTCAAAGACTTTCTCACTTACTGCGAACATGAACATTTCCACTTCGTCCAGTAATTCCTCTTCACTTAACGTGACGCCATTTTCAGAAGTTTCCAACAGGAGATCAAGGAACATTTTCCGCTCTTTTGTCCTGAAAATACAACGTTATTTTATTTGTCTGAAACTTAATACACATATTCAGTTTAGCGATCTCTATATCGAAATTTTTTACCCAATTTACTTTCCAGAAAGTATTCTCTAGTATGTAACTTTGACAGATATTAAGATCGGACAGTTTATGCTCCTTCAAAATTTTCACTAATGTTCACCAAAGTCTTCCAGGCACATTCAGCATCCGTAAAACACGTAGTATTTAGTAAATGCTATGTCGGTCTCTTAATTTGTGAAATAATTGGCCAAACTTGTGTAATATTGGTCTAAATGTTATTAACATTTGTGACAAGAGTTATGTGTTTTAAAAACAGATAATCCCCGATATAGCCCCAAGGTTTTCCACCGCTATTTGCGACGATATATCGAGGGTGATAGTAAATCCAAATACTCTAAGTTTTCAAAGTCGTAAACTATCTGAAAATGATAAAAGACATGTTAATTATAAAATAATAACTTATTAGTAAGCACGTTTAATAAATCAGCAGTACAGTACTTGCAGATCACGTTGCTACCACTGATGTCAACATTTTCCCAATTTGTGCTTAAATTTTCTTCTCAGTATCTTTATGGAAACACCGTTGAGAATTACTAAAGTTTCCATTGTGTTCTTGTCACTGTTATTCCAAATACGGGCGCATGTTCGCAACGCGCATGTGGCCTTCTAAGCAGCAATTTTCCACACGTCTGCGGTTATCTTTGCGCTTTCTCCCTGTTCTCCATATTGTGATCATCCGAGACAGATTGTAAAGCTTGGTAACCACCCACTCTGTACGCGCAGTCTGCATCGCCTAATTTCTGTCTGATTTGTTTCTCCTTTTGCTTCACAACTTGATCTGTTTTCTATCATTTATATCACTTAACCACCATCTCCATTTTACCAATGCTTCCAATAGTATTACGTGTTTTACAATTACATTCTTTTTTATGTTAACGTGCGGTAGAATTTCCCAGATATTATTTTCGCTAAATATATAAAAAATAGAGTGTGATTCCTGGGCTTCTCTGCTAGTAAGGAAAATGTTGGTTGTGTTCTGCTGAGAAGCTACAAGACATTGTTTGATATGAGCACAGACATCTTCCTTTCCAGTAACACAACATACTGCCTTTCCTCGTGTGCGTGTCTATTCAAGTAAAGAGATTAATTAAAAATTGTACTGTAATATTAAGTGCGTCTGACAATGACGTAAAAGGGCGTTGTCCATTGGTGTACTCAATGGTTTTGAATTTACACTGACCATCGTCTAAAGTAACCAATAGGAAAGGAGTTTTTAAAAATCTGGAAATTAAAACGGATTTCGAAGTTCTGTTCTCTCCTGACTTTGGCAGCTGGACAAAGACAACAACACAGTAATCGCTGTCTCATTTTTTCTTTTTCCTCCTCCAAGTGTAATTCTATGAGCAACTGATAACTTATTTTTCGAAGATCTCCTGCAGGACTCGAAAGGGAAGTTTTCGCTAAAATTCTTCGAAGAATTTTCACAGTCTTCAACATCTTTTAATTTCATTCTGTGGGTAAGAATTCAAAGAGCACAGTATAAACCATAACAGCTGCGTTTAACAATAAACATTACTGTTCTGAAAGTACAGTTTCCAATTTTCCTCTACAATGTATCTTCTGAAATGACGTGAAATACCCGTAAGATGTGTTCAGTTTATGTATTTTTTCTTAAAAAAATCATGTTTAGAAACATGGCGCTGTGTCTGACATTGTTTAATGTATATGTGCACATTTGTATCACCAAACTCTTCGGTAAATGCAGCTAGCTGTGATGGCGCTATACCGAGCTTTCCCAATGTGAATATGATAGTGAATTTCTGTTCACAGAAGAGAGGGTGGAGCTATATAGATGTGCACTAAAGCGGGCCGTGATTTGACTAAGTATTTCCACTTCTTTCTCCATGCCCTTCGCGATGAAGCACGTGTCATCTTCCGTACATTCTGCATCGACTTTGGGAACCGAGTATTTTTACCTGTATCATGACCGTCCTTATTCTGTTCTAGTGAATGAGACCTTCTGCAGCTCTCTCTTCTCCGGCGTATTACCTGGAACAAGAACGTATTTTGCTACAAACATGTGCAAATGTATTACTTCCGAATTTCACAGAGAATTTCCTGTCGTCTGCAACTCCCATTCTGAATAAGGCGCAAGAGTATACCTACTTAATTTTTTCTACCATGTAATGTATACATTCAAAAAACCTAGGTGCATTAAGTACTGTATCTGGTGTAGAGAAAACAGCTGTACATAATAATACGTATCAGTCAATTATGAAATTCTTTGCGAATCGTTTTCTATGTTAGCAAATTTTTCCGCTGTGTTCTTTGAGGTTTGGGCTATGTTAGCTATTCTGAAGCCTGCGAAATGTAACCAGACAATACAGGAAATATTTTAATTACTCAACAGTAATGTGGAATATAAATATAAACTAGAAATTCTGTGACCCTCAACCTCCTGGACTCCTAAGGGCTTCTCTAGGCCTGTAATGGGATAGCTTTTCTTTAATAATAACGTTTGCTACATGATCTGTATAGTACGTCGCTCGCAAATCCAGTTGTGTTGAAGTTAAACTGATATCTGTCAAAAAATTACACACTTTACTTTAGCCGCACTGGTTTGACAAAGTAGACTCTGATTCTGCTGAGATTTTCCTTTCCTTACAATGCTAAATAAATTTTTACATCTGGCATCCGAACTTGTTCATTACAGCTGCGACAGTGAAGACGCAGAGGAAAGTGGGTGAGTTTAGTAGGAAAAGTTTTGGGCAGGTAGAGCGCAGACTAGAATGGCCATCGGTAACTTTCATTCAAGCAATGCTGAATCCAGGATTTCGAGTAAGCAAAAAATACAAACGCCTTCCTTGCCACAACTCATCAAACTGTCATTCTAGGCTTCAGGGTAACACGTGGAATGCAGTGCAAAACTTTCGGAAATAATGCACCACTGCACAGTGGGTCAAATTGCAAAAAAGCTGGCCAAAATTCTGACTACTGCTGGAAACATAATTTTTTTTATTTTTAAACTGCATTCATAAAAAACACAAAAATATAAAAGTCTTTACTCTGAATGCAACTAATTAAAAGCATCTTCGCTAGTAGCATCAGAATAATCTTCTGTGACAGTAGCTCAAATCTTCCCATTCTTTCGGAATATCTAATAGTTTTAATGCTTTTGGCAAATATGTTTTAGTAGCCTTTTTGGGCAGTTTTCTCAAACTAGAGATAAGTGGATCCGAGGAAACAAGAAGTAAATTAAAAACATCTTCATTAGTTGATGATCGAGACATTTTTCTCGAATGACTTCGTCTGAAGGACTTGAGATCCTTGTTTCTATATCCCTGGGCTTCCTCGGACAATTGCCCAATAGGCAAAATGGCCCCAGAAATAATATCGGCTCCATGGACCGGTACTTTATGAAAGCTGGCTGGCATGTAGAACCATGGGTATGCTTGAACAAATAATTTAGCTGTGTCTTTTGTATACTTGTCGAATTCTTAAGTGTTCATTCAAATCCTGATGAAATACTCTGCAGAATTACATAGAAACTGTGAATATGATCTTCGTTGATACCAGTAATTCTAGCAGATTCTCTTCCGCCAGGCTTTGTTTTATCGACCGGAAGACCCATTTCATTTTAAAGAAGTCTTGACTAGCCTGTCTTTTTATTTTGTACCTTTCGTTGGTCTTATCTCCTCTTGCTTGCCATTTTTTTATTTCTAAACGGTATGAGATGTGGAACAAATATTCGAAAAACCTAATCCATGCGTGAAGTGTAGATAGCCCGAATTTGTATGTTGTTACGTGGACATCTCTTTTAACAATCTCCTCGACACGATTCATCTGTTTTTGTGCAGCGCCACATACATAGCAAACTTGGGCAGATGTTCAAGTGACCGCGTTACAAATTTTGCCATCTATCATTGTTAACACCACGTTATGACTCACAGATAAGACACTATTTTGTTCCTCCAAACTTATCCTGTTGTTTCAAGCTTTTTTATTCTTTCTTCAACATTTATATTTCTTCTTTCGCTAACTCAGACATTTCTTCGTAAACTGCATCCGGATGGGACGAAAGTACCTCACCGGAAAAGGCGTAGGATTTTGCCAAAGAATAATTTTATCTCCAGATATTTTTGTTGAATAAACTGAAGAGGAACTACAGATGTGATAAAACTATCACTGTCACTTACAACTTCCAATGACCGTTGCTTGTATTCGCTGTGCCCAGTGCTTCCATCGCAACCCCATTTTGAAATGAAAACGAATTCTTTCGAAGTATCGTCCAGAACAATATCTATGACATTTTCTTGAGCCATGGTAATTCTTGAAGCTGTTTTAACCAGTAGGGCTTGCAGATCCACTTCTACTAAAGATTCCTGGATCAGTATTTTATCCTTAGGAGGATAGCATTCTTCTTTATCAGCCCTAATTGCGTAGTAACTGGGTAGATGTTGCAGTTCTTCATTTTTGCTTGGCTTCGAATTTTGTGTATTGACATTTTGTCAAATAAGCTTCAATAAATAAAGACAGTGCTTCTTCGGGAGTATACGGTACCACAAAATTTTTAGCATGAGCAGCCCAAGCTTTCCTGAGTCTTAACGCTCTCTTTGGAGTTGTTTCTCAGGCTTCACTGAAAAGTTTAGCGGCATCCGTTTTACCAGCAGATCGTAGACGCATTTTAGTGGCATAAGTTAGTTCAGGAAAGCCAACAGTTTGTCGAAGTTCTTTTGTTTTTCTGCGTTTGCTCCTTTAGTAGCTCTCTTCAAACGCCAGTTTTCAACGACCACGTGTACCTGAAGTGCATGGCATATCGTAATCTGTTTCATTCGGTTTAGTAGTAACTTTAATACATACATAACATACATACATACATACATACATGCCTATACGTTTCACAGATCCAAAGCCCGTTAATACGGCAGAATATGAAACATGTCAATAACACAGACTCACACTACAAAAGCACAAACAGACAAAAGACACCAACACACATGACAAACAATAATTAGCCAATACAGTAAAAAATATACAATAATTAAACAAAAGATAAAAACATGAAACACAATATAACACGGCATCAAAGCATATCGAAAACACAAATTGGTATTTCGTCATCATAATTTAAAATACAGAATGATAGTCACTATTATAATTAATTCTTTTGACTGTGTGTAAAAAATTCATTAAGTGAGTGAAAACAATGAGCTACAAGATATTTCCTCAGTGCTGCCCTGAAGTGTGATTTATTGTTTTGACATTCTAAAATTATAGATGGCAAAATATTAAAAATCCGTAACCCAGAATAAAAGACTCCCTTTTGAAAACTCGACAGATTTGCGACAGGCCTGTGTAATTGATTTTTACACCTTGTATTAATCGTATGAATGGATGAGATTGTTTGATAATTGTCCATATTTTTCAAAACAAAAACATCAAAGAATAAATATATAAACATGGTAGAGTTAAAATATCAAGTTTTCTAAACAATCTCCTACATGAACACCTAGAAGAGGCTCCCACCATAATTCTTATTACCTTCTTTTGAAGCAAAAATACATGACCTATATTGGAGGAATTCCCCCAAAATATAATACCATAATCAACCTCAGAATGAATGTTGGTGAAATAAACAATCTTGAGAACATCAGTATTTAATACATGAGAAAGTTTTCTAATGATGTGTAATCGGCAGTTCGGGTTCGAACCCACGAACATGTCGATTACGCGATGTTACCATTTATTTTTGGCATACAAATTGGGGTTTATGAGTACAACATCGGCTTGAGAAATTATGGGAGAAAAGTAAATTTAGAAAGCGACAGAGGCGACTACCGCTTCAAGGACGGTAGGGACATGTAGCGGTGTTTCTTTGTAAGATCCCGTGCTCCACAAGTGAAAGTAACTAGTAACCCATCCCATGATATTCGTTTGTTTGCGAGCTTGGGGTCTATGACCGAGATGAGAGCGGTCCAGCGAGCTGTTTGGTTTAGCCAATCAGACTTAAAGATTTGAAAAGATATTTTGGCCAATGTAGAGCAAAGTTTGCGTGAAGGGGGAATATTTCGAAGAGAGAGTTTTGAGAAGCGGAGAGGTGAAGACGTACAAGACGGTTAGGGATAGTTTTTCAAGTGCCGTCCTCAATCATAAACTTAAAAAGCAAAAATTTGTATTAGACTCAACGTTACAAATATATCAATAAATATGTATACATAGTTATTACTTGTTTAATTGAACCAACTGGTGAAGTGAGTGCGGGCGCTGAGTTACCTCCACGCAATAATCCTAATGATTATAAGACCTCATGCCACCGACATCGAGTTAGCCACGCTAATGAAACGAACGGTAACAGTGTAACAATCTGCACTCAATTTGGGAAGTATCCGTTCTATATGCCACCTCCAATTAAGGTTATTATCTATATGCAATCCAAGAAATTTAAAGTTAGTCACTTCGCTCAAGACTTTACCTACATATTCGATAGTTAATGGATTACGTACCATATTTGTTGGAGTAAATTTTACAATATTCGTTTTATCCAAGTTTAAAATAAGCTGGTTAGCATGGAACTATACAGTAATATGTTTAAAAATTGTGTTAAAGTTATTTTCAAATTCACTGAATTTCTCATTGGAAATGAGGACACTAGTGTCGTCAGCAAACATTATGGCATGCGATTTGGTGTTCACGCCTAAAGGAAATCATTTATATATGTATTAAAAAGAAGAGGTCCAACACTGATCCCTGAGGGACTCCATGCTTCACTGTCTCCCATTTTGAAATGTAATTTTGTGCAGAAGTATACTTCAGTTCCACTCTTTGCTTTCTACTAGCCAAATAAGATGTAAACCAGTCTAAGATTTTATCTCGTATACCATAATATTTCAATTTCTGTAACAAAATTTAATGATTCACACAATCAAATGCCTTATAAAGATCACAAAAATACCACCAATATGCCTTTTAGAGTTCCATGCATTAAGAATATTATCTGTAAGTTTATAAATAGCATTTATTGTGGATAATCCCTTTCTAAATCCAAATTTGTCTGAAGTCAAAAATGTTATGAACCTCAAAATGCTGATTTACCCTATTAAACAGCTTAGCAAACGCTGTCAACAATGAAATTGGTCTATAAGCCTAATTAGCAAGAAGAGACCTGTCACCTGTCTTATAAAGTGGTTTAACAACAGCATATTTAAGTGTATCAGGAAAAATACCCAAGGAAAGTGATTTATTAAAATGTAAGATAATGGTCTGCTTATGAATAATCCACACAATTTTAATGATTTATTAGATATACCATCGTATCCAGAAGAGGTTTTGTTATTTAGGGAACAAATTATACTTATTAATTCAGCCTCTGTTACTGGAACGACTGCCATAACAGGGAAACTATTTGGATAAGATCGGACTAGCTCCGTCCCCATCCTCAGGCAAAAACGAGTTGACGCGGCTGTGCGCCCGAGAAGACTATATTGAATCATGTCGCCGCGAAAGTTTTAAAACTTATATAAGTTGAGACTTGTGTTAATTATCCAATAAATAATTTACGTTTACATCTCCACATATTAGAAATTCCGTTTTAGGCCTATATAAATATTTTAATGCTGTGTCCAGTATACTCAAGAACTGCTCAAAATTCCCTACAGGAGATCTAATACACAAATAATTACTATATGAGAGGGTTTAGTATCAATTGCACCGAACAGATTCTATGATTTTTTGAACACAATAGTGCGAAACATCACATTAAAAAAGTGTATACCTTTCCTAACATAAATACAAGCACCTCCTCCATGATTTATAGTGCGTGAAAAACTGGAGCCTAAATAATAATTCTCTAGATTAATAAGCGGTAAATTCTATGCAGACAAATAGTGTTCTGAGAGACACATAATTTGAGGATTAATTTGATTTGTTGTGAATGAGCAAATTAACTCGTCTCTTTTGTTAGATAGGCCTCTAATATTCTGGTGAATAACTGTCAATAATTTTCTGTATCAGCATTTTTGCATGAATCATACAAGTTTACATCCATAAAAAATCATCATTTCTAACTTTAGGTTTTTTTTCTCTATATGGACGTTGGTCAACCTTAAGTTTCCAATGGGATGCACTATTTCTTGAGTAACCTCCACTAATATTCCCTTTACACTTCAGTAAGTGATCATCATCAACATTTTGGCCTGAGTCAGCATTACTACTACTATCCCTATGACCCACAGTTTCTTCTTGATTATCACTAAGATGACTATCCTGATTAGAATTAGTGACATTGTAATTATTTGAGCATAAATCCTTGTCCAGCCCCACACATTTTTTCTTCCTGGGTTCCATCTTTATTTAGAATATCACTACTGATCCCTTTATACTTCAACAGGCTTTTATCATCCAGTTGATTTCCTGTACTTCCATAACTACTCTCCATATGGTGTATTGTTTCTTCTTGGTTATCACTAGGATGACTATCTTGATTAGAACTGAGAATATTATATTTGCTTGAACATATAACCTTGCACATCTGTACAGTACCAGTGTACATTGATTTCTTGCTCCAACCATATTGCGTTCTTCGATACAAAAGACTATTAGTTTCTTCTCGCTTCAATCCATCTTTTCAAAAATTCACTACAAACACGAGATATATTCCAACGAATTTCCCTTAATGCACTGGGAGAATTTTCTTCAAACCAAAAACGAGTTGTAAAATAATAACTATGATGATATTAACCAAACTGACAATAAAGACTGTTTAAAAATTGAAAATAAAGCAATTACTGTTTAATTAATATTGGTTTAATTTTTATAAACGAAATCTACAAGTGGTACGTATATTCCTAGTTACAAACAAAATTATCTGCACATGCCTATGACACTATTTGGAACGTATTCAGTCTTGATGTTGCTGTGGTCGCCTTTTCTTTGTATCCAAAGCTTAAACAACTCTTTGCGCTGTAATTTTGTATCCATCTGTAAACAACTGTGCTATTTTTTCATTTATTCTAAAATATAGAACAAAAAATATATATGTATAGGAATATAAAATATATATGTATAAATATAACATACATAATATGTAAGCTTGGTTAGTCATCTATACTCTATGAAATATTTATTAAAATCGACGTGGGCACTCAAAATGGTAGATTACATATCAAAAGCCATGATTAAATTTTGTAAGTACACGTCACTACTTTATGCAATAGTTCATAAATTCCACAGTAGCACGTATTAGCAGCTAATTGTTTGGTATAATAATAATAACGTTTAAAGCTATACAACATTGCAACAAACGGAGCTGGATCGGCTCAGATCAATTTTGCAGTTCTGTGTAAATAATGGACTTAAAATTTTTTGCCACAAAAAATTAGCATCATATAAATTGATAAAAAATTATTTATTTCATATAAAATACCATGTTCTTAATTAGTTTACACATTACTTACGTCTGTCTCTCAGCTCTGTAATCAGTTCCCTTAATAAATTGAATTGTGATCGTAAACATAATTTACAAAGCCACTACCGGAATTTGTGTACAAAGCACCCTCCGACCCACTGCATAAAAAGGCTCTATTTATGTGCCTTTTCCAGGACCAAATCCACCCAAACTATCGTAAAACTTATTTTCTTTATTCTTGGGAGCTTTCTATTGCCCCTCAGGTAGATTTTTAAGCATTTCATCGAAGTCGAACAATTTGAATTTTGGCCAACTTTTGCTTAACTTGACCCACTGTGCACTGTAAAGAAGAAATGTCAAAACGTTTCGCATTAGCCGCAGGGTCCACAATCACCGAACATTTCTTTACATGCTCACTTATCATGTACAAGCATTTATTCAAGAAACATGTAAACAGAATGAATTGGATTTTATTCTATGATTATTGTTAGTCTAACAACTGGTCAAAACGTACATTAGCTGCCGTGCAGATTACGTGGTACTACATTCTTTACTATAAAGAACGATGTTTACCTTGTGTGGGATATTACTGCAAACCAACTTCTTTTCATATTTCATGTGTCCTCAGTTAATTGAGATCGGAGAATTGCCTCATTGTTTGCAAAGGAAAAGTGTGTCCGCACATATGTGTAATTATTCTTAACCTTTCTTAACCCTGGGTAGAGGAATCTTTTTTGGCGAGTAAGAATACAGCCATGCCATTCTTATTGAGAATAACTTTGTTCTTTCGTTTTATTATTATAGAATTAATTGTTTAGTTTCGTTTGTAAATTATCCGAAACCATGTGAAGTTGTGACTTCAAAATGGAAAGTAAATAACACAAAATAGCTCTCCATAACTTCGAAGTCCTGGAATCTTTCGTGGACCTCTCATCGGAGGAAAGTGCTACTGACATACTTTTCACTATACTAAGAAAAATATTTGTAACTGCTTTAGATGTGTAACGCGAAAATAATAATGAATAATTTATTGATTTTCTCACAATTGATGCTTTATGTGTATAGTCTTAATGCCTCAATCATCTTTGCAATGAGCTCGTCTGTATCCTTTTGATTTTGTTAAGAGTGTTCAAGCGTCATGTCATATCCACTAAAAAAGTCATATCATTGACACATGTTTAATCACCCAGTTATTCGGTTTCTTCTTTGTTTCTTTGTGTGAATAATGTAATATATTGCGTAAAAGAATACAGTCGCGAAGTATATCCGCTAATTAACCACGCCACGTTACTGCTGCAAATTATTTTACTATGTTTATTTACTGTTTCTCACAATAATGCAACAAATTCAAGTTCGTTGTGGGAACTGGCTAACCAGCTCCACTGAGCAGATTCACTACTAAACGCACACGTCGTTTTCCAAAGCGATATATACATATTACATGGGGTCACCAATTCAAAAAGTTTAACCAACATCAATTTTCTTTCCATAAGGACCAGTTCTAAAGTTTACCAACCAATTGCAAGTCATCATTGACACCTCGAATAAAATCAGCACCAAACATAATGTTTCTGATGTCAAATGGAATACAATAAGCCGCAAGGTTTCACAAATATTGCTAAGCCGACACGTCAGTGATATTTATTATAATTCGGACTCAGATAACGCGTTTCGACTATTATTAGTCATTTTATAGAGACTGTATTAGGAATTTAGTAGCAGAGAGTATTTGGTGGCTCCTATCCCTAGACCATCTTCATGGTGGTTCCCACAGCTAGGCTGTCTTCTTGAGTATAGATGTTAAAAAGGAAATGTAAGTGCATTATTACTGTGTTGTAAAATCCCGTATTTTCTTTCTTGGTGTGTTTTTCCATTCCATTGTGTGTGAGGATGTTTTTATATATATGTGCCACAGCTTTGGGAAGTACGTTGGTGTAAATGTTAACGCCGTCTAAGAATGTTTTGTGTGCCTCTTTAATTTAACTACTTTCAAATCTGTAATTAGTTCGATTGAATTCTTCATGTTTTAGGCGAATTTTAAAATTGCGTAGGTATTCAGTACGTTTACAATAAATTGCTAGTTTTAGTGCTAAAATATTCTGCCAGTTTACCTCCATCAACACAAACGGGCTCGCATAGTGTTCCACAAGAAGAGACACACAAAATATCTGATAGATCCAAAGTGCAAAGAAGATGATGAAGAAGAAGAAGGCGAAGAAGAGGAAGAAGAAGTAGAAGAATTAGTTGTACACACAAACCGGGGCGTCATACATAACAACTATAATCACAATGTGTTAAGAACAGAAACCAAGAAGTGCAATGAGAAGTATTATGACAGAAAAGGGATTGAAGGAACAAGTAAGCCATAGAAAACAAGAGGAAATATTCAAAATTTACATACATGCGCCGAGAAACCACTTCCATCAAAAAATGTTTAGCAACACTGAAGTCAAGGCAGCCTACCCACAAAAATACCATAGGAAAAACACAAAGCATTATCAAGGGAGAGACCTATATAAATTTCAATGTCCTAAGTGTCCAGCTGTATACAGGGGACAAATAGGTTAGCCGTTCGCCACTAGGATTAAAGAACATAAAAACGCCTTCAAAATAAAATCAGGACTTTCAAAATTCGCATGCTAGCTCTTAGAAAACCCCTATCACATTAGTCCTATGTGAAATATAATGAAAAGTATGTTAAAAATAAAAACGTCAGCTAGACACGGTGGAAAATACCACAGCAGGCTGCACTGACGAAGCCACTGAAGCAGGCGCAACGGTAAAACTGCAAGAAAACTTCAAGTAAGTGCCTCATATCACATCACGTTATTTACGAGTCAACTGGTAGACTGCAAAACTATAGTTTATTCGTTTATCTTTGTGTATGTGTCAGCACCTTAACAGTGTACAAGTGACAAACGTGGAAACTTTCCCATCCACATAAAACGGCCGCTGTACTGGCAACCGCTGTCACGAACATGGTTCCATATTCCTCATACTCTTTATTCAACACAAACTGTAATTTGTTTCATTAATACTAGGATATAATTTATTTAAATGCTTGACAAAGAAATCAGGGCTGAAATGTGACCAGTATGTATTTCGTGAATGCAACCATACAAGCTAAATGAACATCTGAAAAACAGATTGGTGCGTGATGACAAAATATATATTAAATTACTAAAACTTTTAAATTTCTTTATAGCTTAAGGAAGATAAATTACACACATTGCAAGATGGTTTGATAAGTGTTACGTACGATATTTGCAATATTAGATATACTGAACATGTAGATCACCTGATTACTTAAGATGATGTATTGTACAACGCTGTAAACAAGGATTCGTGTAAGATTTTTTGGTAAGTATGGAATTTAATTATATGAAATAGGCTTTAAAATCACTGATTTTAGACGAAAACGTGAAAACTGAGTCAGGTTTATAATAAACGTTACTGTACGACATTTAACAGCGTGTAATTGATGTTGATACATTTCTCGCTTAGTACAATTTAGTTATGTTGAATTATTTCAGTGACGAAAAATTGTTTTTGTAATTTACAGGCTATTTCTTGTATATTGTACCGGACTTACCTTCCGGCCGATCTGCGCTGGATTCCCCAAGGACCGTTCCCGTCGACGGACTTCCCGTGTTGTTCGAATTATTTCGGGGCCTTGTGATCCAGGGCTAGGATGAAAGAATCTCACGGTCGTCGAGGATTTTTTGCGTCCTTCCGAAAGTGGGCCGGGTTCACAAAATGGAGTTTATTAAATAATACGCTCGATACCACTGTTAATTATTCCCCGCAATACCAGTAACACAATTATTATAGTCTCATTCTTGTGGGCTTATGCTTCTTTGGCCGCACACTGACAGGTTTTAATATTGGACCGGCACGAGTTTCAACCAACAAATTAATGTGAGGCAGAGCTGAACACCAAGACGGTACCGTGAGCAGTCTAACACCCGAACCGAATAACGACTATGAACTCAGTAGTCTCTCTTCTCCCACTGAACTCCGTATTAATAATACCAATAATATCTCGCCTCGGCGTGCAACCCCTATGTTCACTTAGGCGCCTCTCCGCACCAAGTTCAAATAATTTCCCCGGTCATTAATTGATCACAAAAACTCTTAGCTGCGGACGTGACCGCACAAGACTTTACAAGATTAACTTCCCGAAGTGAACAATTTATGACCGACAGAAGTCTTAAGCATAGAGGGGACACCTGTTCACCCTCTGGCTACAACACAAGTCAATATTCAGGTAGCCAACAGGAACGATCCGTTTTAATATTTAACGCAAGATAGTGGATCTCTCTTATGTCTGAAAATCTAAAAATTATTTATTTTCTATCGGAATTCTTCTGTCATTATAACATTGTTTGAAGTAATAAGGCTGCTGTGGTGTTCCTATTTCCTTATTACACACACTCACCGAGTTACTGAAGTCGTGCATGATGTGTATGAGCTCCTTAAAACGCCTTCCGCTTGCTGTTTTGTAGTAGATGAAGTCAGGGTACAACCACGGATGGAGAAACCTCTCCGTTCACAACTCTGAAATGCTGAACCAGGAGAATTATGTTATTCCAAAGAAAGGAAGTACCTGCTAAAAAGCGTTGACCAGACTGGTGGCCGTAGCCTCGTATTTCAGTACATTTAACGGGAAATTGTACTTGCATTTGTTAAATTCCAGAGTGGCAGAGCAACTAAATATAAAACAATAACTGTAATCCTTTACATTATATATACCGTGCATCTTATGACAATTAAAGTTGTTTATTTCCATACCAACTTATGCACGTTAACTTATAATGTTAATAATTATATTTTGTCCCTATACATATTTCGTATACCCCCTGAGGATGGCGTTTTGAGACGCCGAAATACGTATAGGGGCAAAATATAATTATTAACATTATAAGTTAATGTGCATAAGTTGGTATGGAAATAAACAACGTTAATAACCGTAATCCTCTTCCACACAAAAAAATACACAATCTCGTTAGCGATTCTTTTGTTACAAACATTATATTAACGCCTTTTCAGGAATCCGTTTACTAGTGTTAAATAACAGAAGAATGAAAAAAAATTATTTTAAAAAGAGCATTAACACCAAACATCAGATTTGAAAATGTTTGCTCGAAGGCAATATATATTACTGCATTGAATTCCTTTACTTCTTTAACACGGATGTACATTATTTTGAAATTTAAAATTATGCAGAATATCAATTGTGAATTAATTCTGTTTAGGGTCTTCTATTAGAGAATTTGATAATATTTTGAATGAAATTTGTAGTAGTACCTGAACCCATTGTTTCTAAATGAAACCTCTAGCAGAGTCCGGGTAGGCACACATTTGTCTGACACATTTCCTATTAAGAATGGTTTGAAACAAGGAGATGCTTTATCGCCATTGCTCTTCAACTTTGCTTTAGATTATGCTATTAGGGGGGTTCAGGCAAAGCAGGAAGACTTGAAATTAAATTGTACATGTAAGCTTCTAGTTTATGCTGATAGTTTGATATATTGGGCAGAAGCGTACATGCTATAAAGAAAAACACAGAAGCTTTCCTAGTCGCTGGTAAGGAGACTGGTCTAGAAGTAAATGCTGAAAAAGTAAGTACATGGCCATGTCTCGAGATCAGAATGCAGGACAAAATCACAACATAAAGTCAGATAATAAATCCTTTGAAAGGGTGGACCAATTCAAATATTTGGGAATATCCCTAACGGATAGAAATTCCATTCAGGCAGAAATTAAGATCAGATTTAAGTCGGGGAATGCTTGTTATCATTCGGTGCAGGATCTTCTGTCTTCCAGTTTGCTATCCAAAAATACAAAGATTAAGATATACAGAACTATAATTTTGCCTGTTTTTTTTGTATGGGTGTGAGACTTGGTCTCTCACACTGAGGGAGGAACATAGGCTGAGGTGTTTGAGAATAGGGTGCTGAGGAGGATATTTGGGCGTAAGAGGGACGAGGTAACAGGGAAGTGGAAAAGACTATATAACGAGGAACTTAATGATCTGTACTCATCACCAAATATTATTCTGGTGATCAAATCAAACAGAATTAGGTGGGCAGGGCATGTAGTACGTACGGGTAAGGGGAGAGGTGCATACAGGATTTTGGTAGGGATACCTGAGGGAAGGAGACCATTTGGAAGACCCAGGCGTAGATGGGAGAATAGTATTAAAATGGGTCTTCAAGAAGTGGGATGGGGAGTCATGGTCTGGATTTATATGGCTTAGGATAGGGACAGGTGGCGGGCTCTTGCGATTGCGGTAATGAACCTTCGGTTCCATAAAACGCGGGAAATTTCTTGACTAGCTGAGGACCTGTTAGCTTCTCATGAAGGACCCTGCTCGATTGAGTTAGTTAGGTAGTTAGTTAGTTAGTTAGTTATCTGAATCAATACGTTGACTGCCTGGAGCCTGAATTCGCAAGCTTTCATTCACGACTCGGCAGGATTTGTGTCTTCAGTAGTCGCATCCACTGCACTTTACAATTCACCCACCGCACTTTTGAATGTGTACTGGGTACTTTGTATAACTATGTGTGAAGAGAAGAATGGCACTGTCTTAGAAAAAATTATGCCAGCACTGAAAATTGCTATAGTGTTCACGAAAGGCATGATCATTTATTTTCTGAATTGTTGTGTCTTCATTTACCCTGTCTATTGATTTGTACCATAAAGCAATACGGTGTGGTTACTTTGATAGCATTATATGTGAGAATGACATCTTGCACTACATTAATGCCAATGCATATTCTTCAAATTCTTAAAACTTGAATTATGTGGCAATCGTAGCATCTCAGTTGTTCATAATCGCTTTTATCATTGAAGAAATTTTGTCATGTAGTTCATCGGAAATTTAACATGATCCATCCCACTGTACACGTAGAATTAAATAAACAAATTAAATAATTACACACGGAAGATAACATCGAGGCGGATAGCTTCACAAAATAAGTTGATATAAAACTCCGATATTAATGAGTTCGACACTGAACAATAACCGGAAAGAAAAGTAGTGAACGATGAGCAAGAACTAACTGAAAAAAATTTTTCGGAACATATATAAGGGGTTACACAGACGTATGCAGTTACATGGCCATTTCTCGACCCTCGTCTATTTTTAAAAACTTTAAAAGAAGCATCGCATCTATGAATTAATATATAATTTTTAAGATGACAATCATCGTACGTCTGCATTGATACTACTGCAAAGCTAATAATTAATCAGAAACCAGTACCCAAGAATTTTTAAATTTTAAAGATTTTTTAACTAAGATTTAAGTTTTTAAATCTTAATTTAAATATTTTGTCACATCAGAACTATGACAGGTACAAGTAACAATATTCATTGTAACAATTACTTGCATGTTATTTGATATTTTGTGAGAACTCACAAATTTTACACTTTCACCTTGGACAGGATATTCTTATATGGCACACCTGAGGATGGTCTAAGGACCGAAAGATGTCGTGTATGAGTAGATGTGAAGTGTAAGTTGTGCTGAACAGAATATATTGTGTTGTTTATTTAGTTCACGGGAAATTTCAAGAAAATTATTCAGGGTTAGATAATTTCAAAGACATGTAACCGAAGATTGGGAACAGAAGAAACCAGAGGAGCAGATCGAATTGAATCAAGGACGCAACTCATTTTTCTCAACAGCCTAGAATTAGTATTTCGGCAAACCATGATGTAAAATTCTCAGAGAGGTTTGAAATGTAAGACCGTACAATGCACAATTTATAAACACATCTAGCGGTCATGTCATGGATAGTCGTAAAGACACTTGTCTGTGTTCATTGAAACAAGTCGTAGTGTTTACAGGGTTTTTCGCATTTGCCGTCCGGATCTTACGTTTCATTTTCATTGCTAACGTACAAAAATGAAGTATTGGCAAAGGAAAGTCCCATTATGCTTTGTCTGTTATTCTTACTGTGAACCTCTTATTTTTTGACACGAATGTAAACTTTGAACTATGTGGTGTAGCCTCGTAGAAAAACTTCATCCGTTGCCTGCCACAGTGGATCGTAATTTCAATGACGCTTTCCTTTCAGCATGGTTCATTACGGCCGCAAACTGCCAACATTTTTTGGATATTTTATACATTCTTTCTACGATCAGTAAAATCGAAGCGCTAGCATGTTCGATTTGACATACGGTGGTCCGAACCAATACACGCTAATAAGAGTACCTCTGACTTCACTATATTTTGGGCTGTTCTTCAGGGATAAATTCATAGAATTTGTGTTCAAATTGTCGACGTTCTAAGAAGTAAAATATAAAGTGACTAAGTTATCGGTGAAAAAAATTTTCCAACTAACAATCTATATATTCCTTTTCATTACAGGTCATGCTGTTGAATAGGACTATGGAAACACTGAGCATGTTCTGAATTAACATTTCTCGCAGCATCTAAACTTTTCGTAACTACATGTATTTAATTTATATTTTCTGTATTCTATTGTGACTGCATAAGCAAGAGTTACGTGTTACATGCGTGAAGATTCTCTATAACATCAGCTGAAGAAATATTTCTCTAGTCACCTGTGCACTGCCTTCACGTAGTCCGACTGTACGTCTTGAGCCTGCAAGTTGAGATCGGTCCCCATAGCTGTCTCTGCATAAAAGAAGAAACGTCAATGGCATAGTAAATTATTTTCTTAAAAAGTAGACTTTCATGTCTCACCCAATCGTCCCGACTTTAATTGTAATGACCCCTGTATCAACTAATTTACTGAAAATTTAATGAAAAATATTTGCATACCATAACAGTCGCAACATTGCCCTAGCCGGAGCGTAAGCCGCAACACAGTTTGCAATAAAGCCAGTACACAGCTACATATTCCCACGCCCACGTAATTTATATTATGATGGCATCATTCATCCATTTCCTATCATTACAAAATGTTTCTCTAGACATTTATTAAAAAAATTCCAGTATGTGGTCTTATTAATCTCCACCATAGACATCAACCGAACAAATAACAAATTCTTAAGTTCAGGTACCCTATGCTTTGCATTGCACAAAACTTCCATCCTACTTATTCCAAACACTTAACTTAAAACATGCTTCCCAGAAATTTATAATAAATCTGTGTGGCCTTCGGGGCTAGGAATTAATGTCTCTGCTAAACACGAAATTCGAGAGAATAGTTTCAGCATTTACGGAATATAACACTTGCTGGCTTTTATTACGTACAGTTCGGAATTTCTCCCTTTAAATTAGTTCATTTGGAAGAATCTCTGGATCTTACGATTCGTGATGCTATCCAGAACCGCCTGCGACTCAGGTCAAATCTCTACGATATCCCCGAAACTTCTTCCGCTTAACTGGATATCCGTCTTTGGGAAGAGGGAGAATTCACAAGGGATTAATGGTATTGCTGTGACTACCGCAGGCCATGCCTAGCTACGTAATCCGCCATACTGTATGACGTCACGCGACGCCGGGCGTGGATATACGCCATATTGAATGACGTCACTTGATTTATCTAATTAATATGCAAATTAAATTGATCGTCTGATTAGCATGTAAATTAAGTTGAATTAATCTAATTATTATGCAAATGAAGTTGAATTTATCTAATTATTATGCTAATTAAACTGAATGATCTAATTAGTATGTAAATGAAGTTGAATTTATCGTTTCATTAAGAAAATTAAATTTAGTGATTGATCTATTTAGTATGTAAAGTAAGTTGAATCGATCTAATTGTTATTGAAATTGAATTAAATTAATGTGATTAATATGCAAATTGACTTCATTAATTTGGGCGGCTAATGTGCCTTAAAGATACAATGAAAGTCTGCAACCAAGATGGTGTAGTTACTCGGTTAAACAATGCATTTTATACCAACATCAAACGACAGCACGATATCGATTCACCCCTACATTTGCCCTGCACAAATCAAAATCAATCCTGTATTTCACATTTTGTACCCAACAATCCCACTTTTCTGGGTTAAAATCCGGGGTTGTAAGTGTCGTCTCTGTGTTAAAAACGTCTTCAGCAAGGTTAAAAGCTCTATGTGTAGATTTATATAGAAAGCTGCCATTGTAGTGCATCAATGTAAATTAACTGTACATGAGGTGTAAATACCTTGTGCATTTTTCACAATATAACAAGTATTTGTCAGACCGAGATGTCATAGCTCTAAAATGCATAAGGAAAGATGTTTCATGTTTACTTTGTGCTGTTTCATGTTTAAGTGTGTGTGTGATAATTGGAAAAGTTCAAATACATTAGTGTAACTTCATTTAGGTTCGTGTTCATACTTACTATTGCGCACGCATAGTACGCATTCAAACGTTATAAAGACCTATTAATTCTAGCAAAATCCGCTTCTCTCGCGTCTGGTCTAAGTATAACCAGTTGCATTGCAGTGAACATAACAGCTACGTGTTAAACAGTTTTCAGCTGTACACATAACTTTTAACATAATTGTATGTATTCCATAATTAATCGTTTCTAGTATTTAGGATAAAATATATGTTGGTTGTTCACAGCTTGTACGTTAAGTCTTATGTTTAACAGATAAACATAATTACGGAGAGCAATTACAGTTCACCGTAAATGTTGCTGCAAAACAACTCAGCGCTGATCAATTTGACATGTGACGTTCCTTGCTATAGACAATGCAGCATATTATAGCAAAGTAGTGTCTTATCGTTTTACATGTGTTTACTTGGCGGTATTCACGTGGTAAGAGTGACTTGCTAGTATCTAAGTGTGTGCAATTATGCGTGCATAGAACACTGGTTTTATGTTTCATTCCTTTTGTCAACCATAGTTCAACTTACAAATTAGCACGTCTCGTATTTGCAAAATGTCAAAATCAGCCTAAATATTTTTATGTTTTCAGATGCCTGCATTGCTAGATAGTGATAACAAATGAAGACAGAAAAAATTGCGTCACCGTCTTTCTGGCCGGGAGCATGACACCGCTTTTAAGATTACGTGTTCTTCACGTGCTATGGAGCTCAACCTTATCACGTGGTTCATTCTAGTATCGTTTAAAAATTGCGTACCTGATAATACTGTGTATCAACTGGGAGAATCTGACCATTTCCAAATATGTACTGAAACCCATATAGTCGCATTAAGTGTGAAGGTGTGAATATTTTGCTACATAAATCTCAATGGACAAATCTAACGGATTTGGCTAGTTGTTGTATAAATAATCAAATACTACAGTTCTTTCAGGTACATCACGAACAAGTAGAATGACGTGATACGTGTCTGGAATCCAGTTCTTTCTGTCCACCGCCTCGGATAAGTGGCATGGATTAGGAAACACTGTAAAATAAGTATTGCCTAAACTTTAAGTCCCTGCTAATATGTGTACATATGTGGATATGAAAACTGTGTTCGTCATTTAAGCTTTGTCAGTACGTTGTGATCTTAGTTGCAATATGTTTTTCTACTCTTAAAATTTGTTACTTTAAATAGGATAGATTCGAACCTAAAATGTTTCAGTCATCAATTCGATGCCTTACAACCTTCAATTCGTTTAGCTGTATATGTAAAAATATAAAGGATGAGCTTTAGTAAACCTCAGAATTTTGTAAACAATTTCACATTACAAAGTGAATGAGGCTTAGAAATCACATTTGTAAACATCCCAAACCAGTTTTACCTAACAAAGTGTCTGTAGGTTTCCAGTAACAACATCGTCGGTATCAACTCACGGTGTCACAAACTACCGTTGTTAAATTAACTACTTCCCATTATTCTTTGTAAAAAGACTATATCAATCTAACTTTCACCATAAATGGTACATTCCAAAACTTGTTAAGACCTGAAATAGTAAAACACATTCTCTCCTACGCCACAGCTACAAGTACGGACATACTGTCAGCAGTCCAGTCCAATATTGATTAATAAAGTAAAATGTTTAAAATATTCCTACCTCATTAACTAACATCGCCTTAGTAACACAATTATTACCGCTTGAACCAGTATTTCATATATTCTCATTTTACCCTGAGGTCCTAAGTTTAAATCACTTTTCAGTACTAACAAGCTAAATATAAATGTAATACAAATAAATCGGTGTCGCTTCTCAGATGAATATTAGTAAACCGGTGTCGCTGCCTCAGTCAATAAAAATAATACCTGTTTTACTATAGGTCGCTATATGGTAAAAACTTATAGCCTTGGAGCAAAAAGATCCCCTGCCAAAGTGGCTTGTAATACTTTAAATATATCAAATTCAAAACGGCACGTAGGCTGGTAATGGCTGGTAATTCAAATTTGGGGCGAATTTAAAAACTCAAAACTGGCGCGTTTTAAATCTTAGCGCGATTTAAAAACGACCAATTTACACCGTATTGTCTATAGTTTTTTCTGTTTAGGTTATTGACACAGACAGCCAGACTGTGCAAGCTCAGGCATGTACTGACACGTTATTGACACAGACAGCCAGACTGTGCAAGATTAGACATGTACTGACACGTTATTACACAGACAGTCAAACTGTGCAAGCTCAGACATGTACTGACACGTTATTGACACAGACAGCCAGACTGTGCAAGCTCAGACATGTACTGACACGTTATTGACACAGACAGCCAGACTGTGCAAGATTAGACATGTACTGACACGTTATTCTACAGACAGCCAGACTGTGCAAGCTCAGACATGTACTGACACGTTATTGACACAGACAGCCAGACTGTGCAAGCTCAGACATGTACTGACACGTTATTGACACAGACAGCCAGACTGTGCAAGATTAGACATGTACTGACACGTTATTCACACAGACAGTCAGACTGTGCAAGCTCAGACATGTACTGACACGTTATTGACACAGACAGCCGACTGTGCAAGCTCAGACATGTACTGACAGTTATTGACACAGACAGCCAGACTGTGCAAGCTCAGACATGTACTGACACGTTATTGACACAGACAGCCAGACTGTGCAAGATTAGACATGTACTGACACGTTATTCACACAGACAGTCAGACTGTGCAAGCTCAGACATGTACTGACACGTTATTGACACAGACAGCCAGACTGTGCAAGCTCAGACATGTACTGACACGTTATTGACACAGACAGCCAGACTGTGCAAGCTCAGACATGTACTGACACGTTATTGACACAGACAGCCAGACTGTGCAAGCTCAGACATGTACTGACACGTTATTCACACAGACAGTCAGACTGTGCAAGCTCAGACATGTACTGACACGTTATTGACACAGACAGCCAGACTGTGCAAGCTCAGACATGTACTGACACGTTATTGACACAGACAGCCAGACTGTGCAAGATTAGACATGTTCTGACACGTTATTCACACAGACAGTCAGACTGTGTGCATGCTCAGGACATGTACTGACACGTTTGGGACACGTAATTAACTGTAAGCTCTATTTGAGGAGACACTGCACTGCTATGGTGTCCGGACTGTGTTGTGATACGTTGCAAGTGTTGTGTGTTCTGTAGTGAAGTGTTGTGTGTAAAAGGATTGTGTTTATATATTTTCATCATGCCAGGGAAGTGTTTAAATCATCCTGACACCTTCGTTATGTGTGTGGTGAATTGACCTTCAAATCTCAGAGGAGAAATTTTACCCCGCTGGTTAAGAAACATACGAGCTTCATTTTTTGGTGTAAAGTGGGTGAACAAGATAAAAGTTGGGCCCCTCATAATTTGTTGTATAACGTGTGTGAGGCTTCTCACAGGATGGGTAAATGGTTCCCCGCCAAAATGCTTTTCGCCATTCCCATGGTTCGGAGGGAACCAAATACAACACATCCGATTGTTACTTGTTTAGCAAACAAACAGGGATCGCCTCCAAATCCAAACACACATTGAAATATCCAGATTTGCCATCTGCAATAAGGCCTGTCCCACAGAGTGAAGAGATGCTTGTACCAAGCTTCCGAAAAGCTGACTTTTAGCGATGGCAACTCTGATTCTGACGAAGTTCACGGACAGCAAGAAGGGACAATGTTGATTGCGATCCGACATTTGAAGCAAGTTGTTCCTCACCTGAACCCCGTTATTAACACAAGGAGATCTTAACGACCTTGTCCGCGATTTGAATTTATCTAAGAAACAAACTTAACTCTTGGTTTCAGACTAAAAGGGTGGAATCCTTCCCACCAAGATACTGAAAAAGGGTAATTCAGGAAGAGAAACCACACGTTTTGTAATTTCGCTGTAACTCAATTTGAAAATCGTCAAAACGGCTGAAAATTCATAGTCTTTTTATTTAAGGTTTCTACTTTACTAAGTTGTGTGCAAAATGTCTGCAGAAGTGAAAACCTCTGAGAAACAGGACAACGTAAAAAAGGTGTCTTTGCGGATACTCTCCAGGACATGCTGGTAGAGACACCGCTTTTTGACAAGGATAGATGCCGCTATGTAGGGAGAGAAGCCGCTCTTTGAAAATATGCTGTGAATTCAAGAATCAAGATAAGTAAATGAAAAATATTGAACTTCATTCAAAGTAACGAAGAGATATCAACTTTAAAATAAAAAATATGTCACAAGTACACAGCATTTCAACCAAATGAACTCGAGTATAAGTTGTAGTGAACGAAATATTCTTCATCCTGTTTTACATTTTCCTGTTTTTCTGTCTCAGGAACTTTCTACCGCAGTTGACTCATTTTTTTTCGTATGGAGAACAGAATTCGTGCAGCCAGTTCCTGTAACTCTCACATACGATCCGGTCATCTTCCTTAGTTGTTTGGAAGTGGTTTTCCCAGCACTTACAGCATTTCGTGTCAGAATTTTCAGATGTCGCTTGATTATGAATATCTTTTAATGAGTTATTTTTCTCCATTTTCTGACCTTGTAGACCTGAAGTATTGGACTCTTTGCACTTTAGATTTCTTTTACTCTTTGACTTTATTTTCTTCTTGATTTTTTCGCATTTCCTCTTTATTATTAGCATCTTCAGTGGGAACAAATGAGTTGCATTTATGAAATTCCTCGGCATTTTCGGTACTGGACTGATTTGAAAAAGTCTGGGAAGAGTAGCTTCTTCAGAGGAAGTGTCAGAAGGCAGTGTAGTATTCAGAGCATTTAATGAAGATACTGCTGAGATAGGTATCACGTTTGGAGTGTTGGTTCGTGAAGTAGAGGGTGCACAAATCGGAGCCATACCTGCAGTAGCAGTTTCGCTGGCATTAGAAATGGAGAACAAATATTTAGACACTCTGTTGCGGTTCAAAGGATGAATAGCCGTTGACTCAAAAGCACTTACATCAACACCCGTGGAAACAGCTTTATTCCAAGCAAACCAGATAAGTAGCGCCACGTTCTATCGAGTGATTTTCCTTTGTGGATTCTGCTTCATCCAAGTTGAGGCTGCGTTTTTGAAATGACTCTTTAACGGTAAAAAAAAGCACACACACAGGCCTTGAGGCATGAGTACAGGAACTCGGTAGACAAATGATACTGACGTTATTTCAACAGCATCTTGAAGTGGTAATGGATGAGCTGCAATGAGCTCTGTGGCCATCTAAAAGTAGAACGACCTTTCCTGAAGTTTTATGTTTGAGGAAACGCTGTGTCAACCAGTTGATGAATACGTCGGTGCTAATTTACATCTACTTGCGATTAATGTACACATCTGAACCTGGTGGTAAGATCATAGAGCAGTAGAACAAATAATGTTTAGTACTCTATAACGTAAGTGTGCGACGTTCCCAGACTGCTTTGGAGTTAAGTGCGGCATCTCTGCCTTAATTTTTTGCGGCGTCACCCCTAATCTTCAGGGAGAGAAGCCGCACACCCCCCCCCCCCCCGCCCCTTCGCACATGCCGAAAGGAATGAAGAAATTATTGGCTACATGATGTGAAGGCATGGCCAACAGCGCCGGAAACCTCTAATGTATCATGATTGCATAGTTACTTTAATCGGAACTAATTAAGACAGATTTCATGAACACTAGTAAAAAGTTCGACCATAAAAATAATAATCTCACCTCATATAATGAGTCATAAGTTTTGCAAAACAGCGCCGATACTTCGCTACGTTCACTCTCAACACCTCTCTAGACTCACTGAATAAGCACATGTGCTGCGATCTGTAGAGGATTGCCAGAACCCACTAAAACTAAAAAATGGCCGTCACTCTAGCTGTGGCATCTCTCCCGGAATTACTACATGTTTCTTTCGCAATCGCCAAATTGAATTCAAGGAATTTTTCTCTCAAGAAATCGATCTGGTATTTTGTAATGATGTTTGCCGTATTATAGAGGGTCTTGGACACCAATGCGGTCCAACTGTGTGCGGTTGTTTATTGATTCTTCAAAAGTTCGCTTAAAAGCTGTGCTTCTACATAACGGACGGGTTCTTATAGACCAATTAGCCTTCTACCGGCTTTAAGCAAACTGCTTGAGAGAGCGGTGGCAACCCGTATTAAAAGCTTCACCCACCAGACTAGGTTAGTCCCAAATGAACAGTTTGGATTCAGGAAACGACATTCCACTATAGCGCAACTAGCCAGAATTACGGATACCATAACGCATGTTTACAACAAAAACCAACATACGGGAATGGTCTTGCTTGACATCGAAAAAGCATACGACACCGTCTGGGTGCGGGGTTGATATACAAGCTAATCACCTTCAAGTTTCCGGGTTATCTCATAGACTTCCTACATTCCTATCTCACCGACAGGTCGTTTGCTGTAAATATCTCCGGAAGTTATTCCCCTACAAAACTCCTCCCGGCTGGCCTCCCACAAGGGGCGGTACTATCGCCGATCCTATTTACCATCTATACAGCAGATATGCCACGACCCCCCCCATATACACTTAGCCCTATTCGCAGATGACACGGCCATATACGCTCAATCATGGCGTACCGACACTATATCACGCCGACTCGCCGACGCAGTGGATCGTCTCATCTCCTACTTTCATCGATGGCGCCTAAAAGTCAACATCTCGAAAACGGACGCAATTTTATTCACTAAACGACGACCGCGAAACCCAACGCCAATACAACTAGACGGAATGGACATTCCGTGGTCATCAGAAGTAACCTATTTGGGTCTCCGACTGACTCCTACCCTTAACTACTCAGCATACATCAGGACTGCAGCTCAAAAGGCGATTGGAAACCTGGTACAACTCTTTCCCCTTCTGGCCAACGACTCTACTCTCTCAGTGGCCACGAAAAAGCATATATATAAGGCAGCGATCCGTTCAACCATGACGTATGCGGCACCGGTATGGTGCTCGATCAGTGACTCGACGTACCAACAGCTTGAAATAGTGCAAAACAAATGTTTGCGAGTCATCACATCCTCTCCGAGATACACGCCCTTAATCCGCCTTCGCACAGGCTTGGGTATCGAAACTATCAAGGCATACGTCCGACGACTAGCGATCCGGTTCTATTCAAACTGTCACTTGCATCCAAATCCCCTCATCGGGGCCATCGGACAATATACTCTCCTAGATTTGAATCAGATGTATAAACGATACAAGCATAAACGTCCGAAGCGCAGACTGCTCTAAATAGAGCAGTTCGATAGGTAGTGTTCTTTCTGCTTTTCATACTTTTCATTACTCGTACTAAGAAATGATTACCGTGGCCACAAGTGCAGACAGGGAGGGAATCCCGAAGATATAAACAGTACAGAAGCTGGTATAGGGCACAGCTTAACTACAGATCGTTGACTTGTGATGTATGTAATGAAAATAGTTAATAAAGCATTCTCGTTTAAAAAAAAAAAAAAAACATAACGGGAATAAATTCCCATCTGTACCCTAGCCCATGCAGCCAACATGAGAGTCCTATGAAAATATGAAACTACTTTTGGAAAAGATTCAGTATGAAAAATATAATTGGAACATTTATGGGGATTTAAAGGTCATTGCTCTCTTGCATGGCTTGCAGCTTGGCTACACAAAGTTTTGGGTTAACCCAAAGATGTAAACAACCTACGCCAGACATTTAAAAAGATAAGGTTGTATAAACGAAAACAGTGAGTGTCATCAACTGTTAACAGAAATTTGACATACAGTGTGGTGTATAAGTGGTGAAACCAAATGGATTAGTGAATGTTGAAGTGAAAGTGACCTTGAACCCTGATGATGGCTCTATTGAAGCCGAAACATATGTAGGGTTAATGGACATACTTAAGAAATAAAGTACATTTGTTAGTTTAATTGTCGAGTGTTATCAAAATGCACGGTGAACACAAAGCTGGATTTGTGTATTTGAAAAATAAGTTTCCCAGTAGAAGTTATGCTAAAATCAAAGAAGCTGTACTTGTTGGACCTCAAATAAGAGAGTTAATACAGGGCGTAAAATTTGAAGACCAGATAAGTGAAGTGGAAAAAGCAGCACGGAAGTCATTAAAAAACGTCACTAAAATTTTTTTGGGAAATCAAAAGGTAGAAAACTATCGTGGTATGGTGGTTGATATTGTAAATCCTACAAAGCTATGGGATCTAATATGTCTTTAAAGGTGCATTTCTTATACTCTCACTTAGATTTCTTTCCAGAAAATCTGCGGGCAGTGAGCGATGAGCACGGAGAGCGATTTCACCAGGATATTTCCACGATTGAAAAGCGTTACCAAAGCAAGTTCAGTCCCAGTATGCCAGCTGATTACTGCTGCACACTTAGAAGAGACGTGCCACGCGCAAAATGTGGCAGAAAGTCATCCACTGTTACTTTTTAGGTAACGTATATGCCGTCCGTAATATAATGTAAATACAGGTTGTCTTCAAAATTCAACCGCGCGTCACTCAAAAACCTTACCTTATAGAAAAAACTAATATCTAATTCGAATTCAGCGCAAAAATGCTATTGACTTTACTCACTTTACTTAGTGTGACAAAAATAAGAATTGTTTTATTATGCAGTGTTATTGGCCGCCCATCCCAGTGGCCGTGCGGTCTAAGGCGTGGTTCTGCGGCCGCTCGCTTGCTGAGGGCATGGATGTCTGTCTCTTGCGAGAGTTGTGTGTTGTCACGTAGAGGTCTCTGCGACGAGCTGGTCCCTCGTCCAGAGGAGTCCTACCGACTGAGGTGTGTCTCAAATGTGTGTGATCATGAAACCTCTACGAAACGAGGAGGCCCAGGCCCATAGAGGGCTGTCGAGCCATAGAAGAAAAAAGTGTTATTGGCCACTCTATCAATTGAGGGGGAGGGAAAATCAATTAAATCAATTTAATGTGTAATTGCAACAACTAATGGGGAGGGACACTTAATTAGGTTAATTTGCATATTAATTATATAAATTTAATTTACATCTTAATTAGATCACTCAACTTAATTTGAGCATTAATTTAATTAACCACGTGACATCATCCATTATGGCGGATTCCGACGCCAGGTGTCGCGTGCGGGAAAGTCACAGCAATGCTACTGATCTAGGTCGGTGGATTACGGTTGGGGCCATAGTGCTTAATTCTCTTTCTTTGGTTAAAAGTTTCTAAAACAGACAAAGCCGCGCGGATTGGGGCTTTGTCGTGATGCAGAAAGCGAGTCCTCAGAGCTCCAAATGGCTTAGAATGAATGTGTATTATTGCTTATTTACAATTTGGTCTTGAGAAATGATCACGATATGAAGAATTCCCTCACTGTCAAATAAAGGATGTGAGATTCTATTGGAGATTCTGCTGATCTCCTTTGCTTTTAATGGACGCCGAAAAATGGGTTTCCCAACTGGCGAAACTGCTGCTACCTTCCTATGTCACAACCCGAAGCCCAGGTTCCATCTCCTTTTATGACCTTAGGAAGGAATTGTCTGTCCTTTTGACTGATCTTGCAGGTCCTTCCACTCACAAATTCGGTTTTGCTTCTGGTCATTATTCAGCAGACGATGCAAATATTTTACAACACTACGCCTCATGTTTTAATCATCTGTTTAAATTACGACGCCATGAACCTTATAGCTAATACGTCTAGAATATAAAAAACCTAATGATCATAAGCCTCCTGTTTCCATGGACAACTTGACATAGCTTGGTTTGTGTAGGTTACAACACAACTTGATGCAAATTCTGTGTTCCTTCATGTCTGACATTCCACCGGGCTACAATAGTAGCAGAAAGCACTCAACCCAAACACACTGAAGGACCATTTGCAATAAAATGCAAAATCATCGTATAGCGACGCTCATCAAATTAATTCTCAATGAATTCAGTCAGCGGTACCTAGCAGGCGCACCGCTGCGTTCAAAACTGATAGCGCTTCACGCGGCCAGGACAGAAATTTTGATCTGCACCACGTAAATGTGGAAAGTTTGATGTATATATTATTCCCACATATAAAAGGCGCACTCTATTTTCCGTAATTTTAATAATACATTAATTCCTCTATACATTCCTGCTTATAAATTATTCTGTACCCTCATAAAAGAGCCCAAGTTCTATATTCCTGCAAGAAGCCTTTTATCCTACGGTAATTTCTTTTGTCATGCGAGTGCGTGTTTCAATCTACACCTCTCGCAGTAATTGGTGAATATATAAACGCTTATGTGCGCGGTATTCACTCTTGCTTAGGGTTATCTTCCTTTTATTTAAAACACTCTTAATTAGTAGTTCCTTATGTTTGGGTTTTCAAATATGTATGTTTTACCAATTTTCTGAGGTAATTTAACATTTTTATAGACGATAATTCGGCATTTCCCTGAAATATGCATATTTGTTATTTTACCTCAGAGGAACAAAGAGTGGCTCCTTTACTTTCTTTTATCTTACACAGTTAGGGAGGCGAAGCAGTATTATACTAAATCGGTATAGGTTTACTAAGAAATTTGAATGTAAGTCTGAGAAAATCAACGTTATGTTAGTACTCATATATTATTTAGTCATTCTTTCCAATGTTGCGGTCTAATCATCAGCACGCGCACCACATTTACCTGTTCCAACTTTCAACACCCATATCAATAACAACACATAACATTCTTCTGTTTTTTCTCTCCGTCAGCCAGTCTCTCTAGAATGTACCTAACAGAATTCCCTATTTATTTCTTCGCAATTATTTAAGATGCATACTTTGTCCACTATAATGTAATTGGTTTTTCGTTCTAATAGAGTTCTGTGCCTTGTATTCGCTCCGTAAAATCGTCGCTTAAATTTCCTACAAACCTTGTCTTATGTACTTCTTGTTCAAAGACATTTAATTTCCTGAACGTTTTTGTACTGGTTTCAAACGAAAAATACAGGACTAGGCCCACCTTGAGAGAGAAAAACACACATACAAATATGACAAATCCAACTGCACACACGGTTCATTTTTGCACTCAGTACACAAAAACCCGAAATTTAGAAGTGCTGCCTTCGAGTTTTCGAAATCTTTACATTGATCAGACGTGGGATATAACACAACTACAATTTCCAAATGTTGGAAAGACGAAAATAAGAAGACCTCACCACATATGATGTCCAGCGTGCAACTGGTTATGTAAGGATATATGTCGAATGTCTGGGATTCGATTTCCTTCTGCAGCTTCCTGACTAGTACCTCGCTCTTCTCCGAGAACACTTCCAGAAAGTTCTCCAGGATCTTGAAGTGGAAGGTAGGCGTTATCATCTTTCTGTGAGTTTGCCATTTCTGCCCTGTGGAATAAGTACTATATATGTTAGTATTTCACTTTTCTTCCTTGAACATTATTTATGGTTCCTTAAATAACTAAGAAATTCCATGAAACCCAGTCATTCTTAAGAAGCTAACATTACTTAGCTAGTTAAAAAAATTCAAGCATTTTATGGAACCCGATATTTCTTTACCGTAGTTCAAGAGCCAGCAACTTGTTTCTAACCTGATCCAGATTAATCCAATCTACGCGGTCCGGTTTCATGTTGCCCTACCATTTACGCCTAAGCTTTTCAAGTGTTTCAAGATTTCATCACCAAGACACTTTATTCTCTCATTTCTCCCAATATCTTTCCGATATTCCGTCCATCACATTCTCATTGATTTTATGATTCTAGCGTTATTTGTAACGTGCATAAATGAAGAATTCTTTCGCTAACTAATATTTTCAGCTTCCACGTCCTTTCATCTCTTAGATCCAAATATCCTCCTTGGAAAACAGTTCTCAGAAAACCTCAGATTACCAGCTCTTCTTCGTGTGACAGAACAAGTTACACGCCCATTCACCACAACAAGGAAATCGTAGTTCAGATTAGTTTGATTTTCATGATTTATAAAGCAAAGAATATACAAATTATACTGCATCAAATGGTAGCATGTACTCCCCGAATTTATTCTGCTCTATACATTTAGTGCATGTAATTTAGATATGTTAGTGTCTTTACAAAAGTTTGAACATAGACTTTAAAATGATTTATTAACTGTTATTGCCTTGGCAGTGGAACTTGTGAGTTCTAGTGACCCTGAGAGCTAAGCCGGCGGTAGCATTGCTACCAGTAGAGTCACCCAAGCCGCACAGTTCAGGAGGGTAGGAACCAGACGAAGAGAGATGCCTAGGAGGTAGAAAATCCAATAAAAACTTCCCTGATGCCGGAAGCAGCGACATCAGTAGCGACTTGAAGCACAGAGCAAATAATGCTCAAGATGGTTCATGATCGTGTAGCAACAGGTGTGACCAGAATGGTCTGAACGACTGCTGTACTGCGATGTGGAAAAGGCAAATGGAAAAACTACCACATTATTACTTTTCCTGGACAGTCTCTTCCAGAAACAGAGACAAATGCGTACTCTGGAGACAAAACAATCCGGAGGTAAACTACTCTCTGGCGGGGAGTATTTCTAGAGGAGACTCCATGCCGTAGGAGTTACAGCGAGGACTACAGGCGAAAGCAGAAGACGCAGAAGGAACATCACAGCTTCAAGACAGACACTTGGAACGTAATTGACCTTGAATCGGGGAGGAAAACTCGAAAATTTGAAGAAAGAGATGCAGAGAACGCAGTGTCTGTGCTAGGTGTTAGTGAAGTGCGATGTAAGGGTCAAGGTGAAATAAGAAGTGGTGATTATACAGTGTATTATTCCGGGGGTGACAGGGCTGAAAGAGGCCTTAGCAATAGTAGTGCATAAAAGCATAGTGAAAAGTGTTGTTAAGAAGAGTGTGTATAGTGACAGAATCATTGCTGTTAAGTTGAAGGCAGTTCAGCTTGAGACGCGGAGTAGTGAGGTTCGGTGCGAGACACTCTCTTACTTAACCGACACTAACAGTGCGTAAGTGAACGAATAAGTGTGTTATAGTGACTAAGTCAACATGCAACGATTCGACAGGAAGGACACAATAGTATGTACTTTTGACAAGAGGAGACCACGGATCACGGCCTACGACATCCATGAATGGATACACCAAGAACTGCATCTCGACACGGAGGACGTAGCAACTATACAGATTGACGGGCCGAAACGGCAGGTATTCATTAAAACTACCGGACACAACTAGTTGAGATATAACATTGCGCACTAATGGTGAGTCTGTTTACGCTCATGACACAGGGGAAATATCTAGGATCAGCTAGCTAATTTACCACCAGAAATGCCCATTAGGGTGGAGTGAAAATGTATGGTTTTTACACTTTTTTAAATTTCCGTTATGGATTAGTGCTTAAAAGCTGCTTTATTATGCCACTAAGGCATGTGCGAAAAATTGGTTCTCTACATTTAAGTTTTGAGCTGCCCCGAAGGTCTCGGACTTTCAGAGATTTTGAATTTCTTGCGTATTTCTTATTTTTTTTTATTTAATTAAATAATAAGAAAATTAAGCTAGAATAGTCGTTACAATCGTAACATGAACCTCAAAATGACAGTGGATAAAATTTTCATTGCCCTTACCTAGAGATCAGAGGTGCCCCAAAGGCCCCAAACTTCAAGATTTTTCGCAAGAAAATAGTGAAAGAAAGTTGTTGAGCTCTTGTAGGCTTTTATTAGTTGATATTATAAAATGTTTGTTTGCACAATTAAAAAAATCAAAAGATACAATTACGTAGTATAATCTCTCTTTGTTTCAAACGAGGGCATGTTTTTGCGGGATAAAAGCCTGCCCCTTATAAAACCATCTCGCTTTTCATAACCGCAGACTGCTCCTGAAGCCTCTGTCACCAGCTTAATGCATCGTTCAACTGTTTGGATGTGACATGGGAAGAGAGTTATGTTGTCTCCTGTTTCAAGTCCACATTCAGCCATACTTCTTAATGTTTCAGCAGATAAATTTGCAGTTAAAGGTGGTTCGGTGACTTGAGACTCTTGCCAAAAAATGATTTCCGTATAATCAGAAGCCTCAAAATTGAAGAAAGGTATTTTGAACTTTCGAATGCCAGCTATTTTTTGAGATCTTGCTTTTAAAATACGACGAAAGGCTAGTTCTCTAATAATCTTCTTTTCATCTGCTAGCATAGCTATAAGAAGGTTTTCAGGATGACCATAATATCCATTTCTTTGGATGACGGGATCAATTACCCTTTATAAGTCATTGCTAAGATAACGGCTGTAATTTATGGTTGACCACAAATGTTTTGCTCCTTTTGTGCATGAAGAATTGCACTTGATTTCAAACCACATTCGTCCATATACTTTTAAAACAAAAGTTGCCAGAGTTTTCAGATTTTCACCTGGATCAATCTTAGCTGCGTATAAACGTAAGATTCTATTTGCAGTTGTGACCCATCTGGAATGATTTAGTGGACCTGGGTCCTTATTTGCCAAATCGGAAGAAAATATTCCTGTTGAAATTGCTGTCATTATATCGAATAGGTATTTTTGGTCTGTACTGAGATTTTCGTCCGTTATTGTAGGAAGTGTCGTAGATATAATTTCAAATTAAACTACAGGAAGTTTTTTCGCATTGTTGCAGTTCAGTGCCTATTTCACCTGAGAAACAACGGGGCCCTGTGGTTTGACCATCTAAATGTAGCATTAAATGGCGTAGAGGTAACTCGTTTGCGTGAAGTTGACAGACCAACCACTGCAACGGTCTCTTAAGTTCTTCTTCTAAGAGCCGAATGACACCTCCTCTGGGTCCTGTGTTAAGACGGTTCCATCGCAGCCAACAACAGATAAGAGACTTGCGTCAACGGACTTGTCATTTAAATAATTTATGATGCTAGTTTTGATGTTTGCTGCTGATCCTGAATGACAAGTTACATGGCCAAAATAATTATCGCCTGGTTCCGATACGAGAACATAGTGTCCTTCAAATTGTATTTTTCGGTAGTTTTTAGACCCTCTCTTTTCCACTGTCATTGTTTTGTCCCTCCTGCCATCGAAATATAGACCAAGCATGGGCTCTATTACTTTATCTTGTTTTAACTGAGATCGCTTTTTAAATCTTTCGGCCGAACCTTAGAACGATCTACTACAAGACTTTGTAGTGAATATTGGGGGCAAGGGTAAAATTTTTGAATTTTGTGCATGATTTATAAGCTTTGTGAAGCAATGAGGGAATATTCCAGTTGTAGAGCTAAGGTACAAGGGTTAGATGATTTCCATGAGACTTACATACTCAGTAGAAAGACCAAGGCTATGAGAACTGCAGGTCAGCACTTAGATAGGAAGCAGTGCAAACTAGAACAATGTGTTTTAATTGGTAGATCCATATGTGGGAGGAATCGTAATAATGAGTTTGATTGGAGAATGAGTTATGAGCAGCCATCATGTGACGTATGATTTGGGTGTGGAACCGAGGTTTTAAATAATGAGGAGAGACAATGCCTCGGGGTGTTTGGCTTCAGTTTTGGATGGAGAAATTTGAAATTCACAACCTGTAGAAAATTTGAAATAACAAGTTTTATTTGTAAAAATGTTAAGTCGGCGTAGGTAGGAAAGCAGCCGCAACATGTCAATTTATTTTGGTTAAACATTTAAGTGCAGATTAGTAAAAGAAGCGTCGATCATTTAATTGAAATGACAAGAGAATGAATGGCAACAGTGCTTGTTTATCAACAGAGTGATATAGCGAGAGCAATTAAGTAGATAAGTGAAACCGCGTACAACAAAAGAGAAGTGGAAACGGCGCGAATTAATTGAATTACTGCGTCACTAATAGAGGCTAATATCATTGGCTATGTCGGTTAGTTCCGAGATGATCGGAGTGATCCTGATACAAGGTAAGACTGGTGCAAAACTGTTATTATGTATGTAAAAAGGAAACGCAATATTCCTACTAGGGGGATGTTAATGTGAGGCTACTGAAAGTGTGTGAGTCCAACGACGTAGACAGAATAAGGGGAATTTCATTTAGAGTTATATAGTAGAGAATAACTGGGGAAAATATACAAAGAAACAGAAGGAAATTTAATAGATTATGTTATATTTGTTACTTTGGGTTTATTAAAGTAACTTTGTTGTATTAATAATTTTGTTGTTTGATTAGATATAGTTTTGTTAATAAATTGTTTGGTTTTTATGAGTTTGTTTACAGTATAAAATTTGGAAACCCTCCCCAGTGAATTAAATTGTTTAGTTAAGGAATTATCGTACGGAGTTACGATTGGTGGCAGCTACCAGGTGTACTGTTTGTATACACCTTTGTCGTGGTCTTACTCTGGGTTGTATCCGCGGAGTAGGCCCGCGTTACAAATTGGTGTTTCAGCGGTGGGATCGGCAAACCAAAAGATTTGAGAAAAACCAGGACCCGAGAAAACTAAGGGTACTGAAAACTTAAGTGGGATACGCACAACTAAGAGATAGATAAATTTTGTGTTACAGTTGTGGTTACGAATTTTGTACAGGATTAAATATTGAAAACTTTGGGTTATTAAAGTTGGACACACACACAGTTGAAGTGCTGCTGTAAGATTTGTAGTTAGCAAGTAAGTTACGCCTCGAACACAATGGCGACCCAGCCTAAGTTAGAAGATGCTATGCAACAGCAGATGGTCAGGTTACAGGCTGAATTACAGCATATGCAAGCTCAGTTAAGCACAAGACCTACAAGCAGTAAAGATATGTCACTAGTAACATTGATGCCAAAATGGTCGAGGGCGGATAAAGCCACCCCTTTGCACGAGTTTTTTGAAGCTATTGAGGGCACATCCAGAGTCGGAAATTGGTCCGAGACGGATAAAATCCAAGTGGCCGTGCTAAAGTTAACTGAGGTTGCAAGAACATTTTACAACACAGAATTAAGTTTACACTCTAGTGATGTAACTTGGGTACGATTTAAAGAAGCTTTTTGTAAGAGATTTAAAGACGTACGAACTGACCAGTTTCACTATATGGAACTTCAAACGGCTAGGCAGAGGAAAAATGAATCACCCCAGGAATTTGCAGACAGGTGTAGAGCGCTATCGCAGAAAATTGTAGAAAAAAGCGAAGATCCTATGCAGATGAAATTTCAGTATCAACAAGCTTCACGCTTAACTCTAGCCAGTTTTACCGCAGGATTATATGGAATTCCAGGAAGACAAGTTAGGTATTCCAGGCCAAGTTCTTTGGAAGAAGCACTGCAAATTGCTATCTCAGTAGATCAGGCAGAAAAACAGGAGCGTAGAAATGAGTCATTCTACGTAGAAAGATCTTCAACGCATATGGGGCGAGTAGGAAAACACACGGTAGATCCAGAGGAAACGGTAGGCAGGCAAGAGATGAACGACCTCACAGGGGGAGTAGTTCAAACGAGGGTACAAGTAGGAATGTACAGCCTGTTAGAAGTTTCCAGTGCTACCAATGTGGAGGCGAAGGTCATATAGCCAGAGTATGTCCAAGCAAGCCCAGGATAAGTTGGTCACAGGACACAAAGAAATACGTGCAGAGCAAAGATCGGGAAAAACCACCGGGAAAGAGAAATTAGATACTAAGGGAAAACCCAAGGCACAGGGAAACTAAAATGTGGCAGATCTGGAGACAGCTCTATCTGTCACACTGTTGTTCAAAACGCTGTCAGTGCTCACTCAGCAAGAATCAGTTGGGATCGAAGTACCCCTACTTTGATCGTAACGATTCAAGGAATGACGAGGCGACTAATAATTGACACAGGGTCAAATATTTCACTAATACAACCTTCCATGAGTAGTGAAGAAGTGCAAAATACCGAGTTGATACCTTTCGGAGTGACTGGGAAAAAGTTGGAAATATTTGGAAAGCAAGAAATTGTTTTTTGCGATAAATAAGAGGAAATTTAAACACCCATTTTTGGTTTGTAATTTGCCAACTAAAGCAGCTGGAATTTTAGGAGTCGATTTTTTGTTGACTTACAATGTTCAGTTAGATTTAGGAAAGGAAGAAATACGGCTGTTTAGTTCTTGGAACCGGGAAATGCTATCGCAGGGGGGATGGCCAAACCTTCTGCGCTGACAATATTCTCTGATTCCGACGACAAACAAACTAGGAAAGTACAGAAAGAGGGTGAGATGCAGACAGTTAGAAAACCCAGTATAACAACAAGTGAGCCAACATCATACTTGGTAAAGTCTATTGGAACGGTGAAATTACAGCCTAGGGCTAGGCAAATCATAAAGGGAAAGTTAGATTTGCCAAGACGAAAGGAACCGCCAGGGTTAGTTTGTATAGAACCAGCTCAACTACCCTTAGCCGGAATATTTGCAGCCAGAGGAATTTCTAGACCCCATGTTAATGTCATTGACCCAGATGACAGTCGAGTCAGCAAGCATGTGACGTCACGAAACAGATGTTCGACGGACGCGTCGAAGTCAGCTGTTTTCGTCATGGTTGCCAACTTTAGCGACGAGGAAATAACTTTGCCGAAAGCTACAGTGTTAGGAATCGCAGAGGAGATTTCTGAAAGTTTAGTTGCTTCAATAAATGAGGGTCAAGAGTTCGAAGCCCGTCAAGAGAGCCAGGGACCGTCGACAAGCAGGATAGAAGAACCCCGTGGGAAATTTAAGAATTATTTGAAAGATAAATTGAAACACTTGAGTGTCAAAGAAAGACAGGTGTTAGAACCAGTTTTGCATCAGTATAGGAACGTATTTCATGATGAAGAAAGCAATGATTTTAAATCAACTAGTGTAGTTGAACATTGCATAGAAACAGAGAATGCGAAACCAATTAGAAGGCCCCAATACAGAGTGCCATTTTCACAGAGAAAGGAAATGGAAAGTCAGATAGAGAACATGCTACATAAGGGAGTAATTCGAGACAGCAATTCGCCATGGTCGGCACCAGCGATTCTCGTTCCTAAGAAATCTTTGGACGGCACACCAAAGTACAGATTTTGCGTAGATTTCAGAGCGCTAAATGCAGTGACTAAGTTTGATACTTATCCACTCCCTGTATTTGAAGAGACAGTTTCCACTCTTCATGGCAGCAAGTATTTTTCAGTGTTAGATTGCTATTCGGGATTTTGGCAAATTCCCATTAGAGAAGCTGATAAGTGTAAAACCGGATTTTCAGTTCCTTCGGGACACTATGAATTTAACCGTTTGCCGTATGGACTAAGTAACTCTCCAGCTAGTTTCCAGAGGCTAATGGATACAGTTTTGAAGAATTTGACAGGATCAGAGTGTTGGATTTTTATTGATGACATTATTTTGTATTCCGACACCATTCAGGAACATGCCAGTAGGCTACAGCATGTTTTGGAAAGATTTGAAAGGGCCAATTTACAATTGCAGCCGAGTAAATGTGTATTCGCACAAAGTGAAGTGCAATACTTGGGTTATGTTATCTCTAGAGATGGAATTGCACCTTCACCTGATAAGGTTAGGTCAGTAAGAGATTATCCTAGACCCACAACAGTGAGAGAAATTAGATCCTTTATAGGACTAGCTTCGTATTACAGAAGATTAGTGCCGAAGTTTGAAGAGATTGCAAAGCCATTAACTGAACTCATGAGGAAAGATGAGAAATTTCAGTGGGGAGATAGGCAACAAGCAGCTTTTGATAGCTTAAAGGAAATGTTATGTTCAAGTCAGGTCTTAGCCTACCCAGACTTTAGTCAACCGTTCATATTGAGGACTGATGCGTCAAAGATTGCAGTAGCTGCAGTTTTATCACAGGAACAGGGCGGAGTAGAAAGGCCAATATCATTTGCCAGCCGCCAAATGAATAAAGCCGAGCAGAATTACTCAGCTTCAGAAGCAGAGATGCTAGCTTTAACGTGGGGAACCAGGCATTTTAGATGCTATTTGTATGGAAAAAGATTCATGGTCAGGACGGATCATGCTGCGCTGACTTATCTGCATAAGTTTGCGGATAACAACAGCCGTCTGTTAAGATGGAGCTTAAGATTAGCTGAATTTGATTTTCAAGTACAACACAGGCCAGGAACGAAAATCAAGCATGTTGATGCTTTAAGTAGGCACATTCAGCAAGTAACGGTTAGTGAAACCCTTACGAAAGAAAGAGTGAAAGAAGAACAGGCGAAAGACAAATTTTGTCAAACCCTGAAGCCAGGCAATGAGAGTAGTAGAGCCGAATATTTTCTGGATGAAGACGAGGTTGTCTACAAGAGAAGTAGAACCACGGAGCACAAGTTAGTAATACCCCACAGTTTAGTGAAAGAAGTGATTGCAATGAATCACGACCCAGTATTTGTTTGTCATCCAGGAAGGAAAAGAACATTTGAAATTGTAAGCTTGAGAAACTATTGGCCAGGGATGCGCAAAGACATTGACACGTATGTGCAGGGATGTGATGAATGTCAGAGGAGGAAATCAGGGAAAGAATTTAAAGCACCCTTGGGAGAGGTGAAGGAACCTACCTACCCTTTTGAATACACTTCAATGGATTTGTCTGGTCCGTATCCAGTGACGGCAGACAAAAATAAGTACCTTCTAACATTTATTGACCACTTGACCCGGTATGCAGAGGCTATACCAATCCCTGACATAACGGCAGAGACGTGCGCAAGAGCATACGCGACACAAATTATTGCTAGACATGGTAGTGGCTCAGTGCTAGTGACAGACCAGGGAAGACAATTTACTTCCGTATTTTTCAAGGAAACGTGTAGAATTTTGGGTATTAAGAAAGCTATTTTCTTCACCCCTACACCCACAATCTAATGGCATGATTGAGCGTTATCATCGATCGATGAACGAAGGTTTTAAGTCATTACGTAAACGCTAATGGAAACAATTGGGATAAGCTAGTACCATTTTACTTGATGGCTTACCGAGCTACACCACACGGCAGTAGCGGGTACAGTCCGTATTTCCTATTGCATGGAAGAGAGATGGTTATTCCATCCATGCAAGACCTGAGAGCTAAGTTGTCATCAGAGGCAGAAACCCATGAAAATGCGAATAGATTGGAAAATTTAAAGTCCAGTTTGAAGAGAGCGTATCAAGAAGTACGTAAAAATAGCAAAAGGTCGCATCAAGTTAACAAGCAGTATTATGACAGGAAAGCCAAAGTGAGGACTTTCGAAACTAATGACATTGTGTACTTGTTCAATCCAAGCATAAAACCAGGGCTATCTAAGAAGTTCAAAAAACCCTGGACTGGTCCTTATAAGGTAATAGAAAAGTTGTCAGATTTAAATTACAAGATACAGAATTTGCAAGGAAAGGAGTTCGTTGTTCACGTTAATCGTTTAAAGAAGGCATTTAATCCAGATGTGTGGAAATCAAACCAAGGGAAGAAGTATGTTAGGAAGAGCAAGAAAGAGAAGGAAGGAGAGAGTGAGGAAGAAGAAAGCGCTGTTTTACCTCCTAGGAGAATTAACTTACCACCTCAGTGCGAGGACAGCAGGCAGAAGGGCAGCAGACTTAGATAGGCAGGATATGCAACCAAGTTGTGGACACCCCTACAGGCTCTCCACAACACCTAGATGAACCAGGATCGGCGAGAATCGATCCCAGTTACAGACCACCCGACACCCCTAGGTCTCGTAGAGAATTAGAAGAACCAACTAGACTCCAGCCACCAGTAACTAGGCTTAGAGCGAGGTTGCAAGAACAGCAGGAACAATAAGATTAGGTAAATGTCTGTAATAGTGACCTACTTGTTATGAATGCCACAGTGTAAGTTCAATGTCCAGCAAGGGAGATAGCATTGACCACTCCCTACTACTGACACCTCCTTCAGATAAGAATGGTCCAACCCAGTGATACAAAATGGCGGACAGACTAGCAGCTGATGAAAGTCACTCAGAGCTATATGATACTTTGTTATGATGTGTAGTGAAGACCAACCCATTTACAAAATGGCGGACAGGTTAACAACCCAGTATGTAAACATTCAGCCATGTGTTTAGGTTGAGACAGATGACAGGTGAACTAGGTACTCATGCAACAAGTGTAAGGTAAATTGTTATGGTTAACAAACACTAGTAATGCATTTATGGTTTGTTATAGGTTTGATCTTCGGTTTAATACGAGCAGAAGTAATAAATACTTCGGTGAATAACAGCATTGTATTTTTGCAAGAAAAAGATGTAATTTTTACAAATGATGTTTGGAAAATTGTGATTAATGTTGATTTGTCCAGTTATGAAGATGTTATTGCGGAATTGTATCAAGAATTGGTTCATGCCCAATAGTTTAATGACACTTATACCTTAGCAAGGGAATTACAGCAAGTAAAAGTTATTTTGATGTTATTAGAGGAAAGATTAAATGGAGTAAAGACTATGTTACCTAGAGTTGATGCACGAAGAGGTTTAATTGATTTAGGTGGTTTACTGTTGAAAGCATTATTTGGTACAGCCACTGTAACAGATTTGAACACATTACATGGCACAGTGAGAGTGTTAGATGAGAATGAAGAGAACGTAATACATGTAGTTAATCAACATGTGACGTACATAAAACAATTGGATGACTCAGTTGAACTTAATGCAAAGGCAATTACTAATTTGTCTAAATGGACAAAAGATGCTATTTTAAATTTGAATGATGGATGGACTAAATTGGAGTTAGGATTAGAAGGATTGTATAACATGACTAATAACATTCGAGAAGTAACTATGGTAACGAGACAACTAGAATTTGCTTTAATGCAGCTTGAGATGAGCGTAAATGAAATTGTACACGCAATGGAATGCGTCAGGATGGGCAAAGTTGCCATAGGATTAGTAAGTCCAAACAAGTTACAAGAGTTGTTGAAGAACGTAACTTTGAAGTTACCGAATGATTTGGAATTGTTTGCTGGAATACAGTTCAATAATATGTATTTGTATTATGAGATGATGGAAGCAGCAGTTTTGGCTGATGTCCATAGTTTTAAATTAGTGTTAAGTGTACCTTTAAAGTCTATGGGTAGAGATTTTACTATGTACAGGATGTTTGTGTTTCCTTTACTAGTTATGCAAAGAAAATATGTGCAATTAGAATTGAAGCACCAGTTTTTTGCAATAAACTTGTTGCACAGGCAATATTTGTTGCTCACAGACCAAGACATAACTCAATGTCGAGGTGATAAAGAGTTCATGTGTCCTACGAATCAAGCGGTGTATGACATGCAGTTAATGACGTGCGAATTAGCATTGTTTTTGCAGTCACCGGAAGTGCAGCGGATATGCCAAAGGAACTTGGTAATTTATCCAGTGTTACCCAGGATGATACGACATGGAGCCGTTCGAGTCTATTACTTTCCACAGCAACAGGGAGTACACTTCAAGTGTAGCATCAAGGGAGGTTGGCATACCTTCTCACTTAAGTTGAGTGGGGGCGGTATCCTCAGCAATGTAAGTTCGTGTTACATATCAACAGATAAATTGCAGTTCTACCCAGAGCTACGGGGCGAATTGGATTCTGTCCTTCCCGCACCAGCATTATATGTACCAGAGCTACAACCGGTAGTATCAGCCCATGAATTGCATACCCTCCAGCAGCTGATGCCAGTCGACACCAAGGTACTCGACCAGATGGAAGCCAGGTTATCCGAATATCACCATGGGAGTAACGTAAATTCACTCATGCAGCTTCATGCAGTCTCTTTGGAGCATGAGAGGCGCACCAATTGGCTCTTTTATGCATTGATAAGCCTAGGAACCATTTAATGAGTTTCCTATCCTATTTTTGTTTCCTACCCTACCTAAGGAGTATGGTAACCAGATGCAGAAGAAAACCTAATGAGTTTACTCATCCAGATGCGAAATCAGAACATCCACAGACCATCCTATCCACTTCCCAGGGACAAGTCAGTCCTAAACCTGAATGTTCCTTGAACGAGTCAGCAGCGACACCAGTTAGATTCTCAACGTACTCACTACAGAACGAGTAAGGGTACCACCAAGAGGCAACACAAGGTAGGATGCAGATGTCCAGCTACATCCAGTTACGAGCAGCAGATTTGGGAGAACGAAGACTTGTATTAAATTAATGAACTTTGAGAGGGAACGCTTTAGTTCAAAAGAAAGAATTAAGTGTTAAAGAACTTCCAAATTGTTGTGTTTTAAAATTTTGGTTGATTACAGCATTTTGAATAACAAGTGTAAAGAACTGTGCAAGAAAAGTGTAATATGTTTACAGGAAGCGTTCAATGACATTGCTATAGTTAAGAGCAACATTGAGTCAGCTGATGACATATGAGTACACATTTAAAGTGATGTAGTACAGACAGTGCTACAAGTAATGTTTTGAAAGACATGAAGGGAAACTTTGAACACTTAAGTGAAGAGAATTTTTTTTTGTGTATGGTTTAAACACTTTTAAGCTTTTATTATGTATTTGATTGATTGATTGATTGATTTATTGTTTAATGTTTTGTGTAAGACGCTACTAAATGTTCATTGCAAGGCATTACCCAATTAATATGATGCGAGGACGCATCATGATTTGAAGGCGGGATGATTGTAGTGAATATTGGGGGCAAGGGTAAAATTTTTTGAATTTTGTGCATGATTTATAAGCTTTGTGAAGCAATGAGGGAATATTCCAGTTGTAGAGCTAAGGTACAAGGGTTAGATGATTTCCGTGAGACTTACACACTCAGTAGAAAGACCAAGGCTATGAGAACTGCAGGTCAGCACTTAGATAGGAAGCAGTGCAAACTAGAACAATGTGTTTTAATTGGTAGATCCATATGTGGGAGGAATCGTAATAATGAGTTTGATTGGAGAATGAGTTATGAGCAGCCATCATGTGACGTATGATTTGGGTGTGGAACCGAGGTTTTAAATAATGAGGAGAGACAATGCCTCGGGGAGTTTGGCTTCAGTTTTGGATGGAGAAATTTGAAATTCACAACCTGTAGAAAATTTGAAGATAACAAGTTTTATTTGTAAAATGTTAAGTCGGCGTAGATAGGAAGCAGCCGCAACATGTCAATTTATTTTGGTTAAACATTTAAGTGCAGATTAGTAAAAGAAGCGTCGATCATTTAATTGAAATGACAAGAGAATGAATGGCAACAGTGCTTGTTTATCAACAGAGTGATATAGCGAGAGCAATTAAGTAGATAAGTGAAACCGCGTACAACAAAAGAGAAGTGGAAACGGCGCGAATTAATTGAATTACTGCGTCACTAATAGAGGCTAATATCATTGGCTATGTCGGTTAGTTCCGAGATGATCGGAGTGATCCTGATACAAGGTAAGACTGGTGCAAAACTGTTATTATGTATGTAAAAAGGAAACGCAATATTCCTACTAGGGGGATGTTAATGTGAGGCTACTGAAAGTGTGTGAGTCCAACGACGTAGACAGAATAAGGGGAATTTCATTTAGAGTTATATAGTAGAGAATAACTGGGGAAAATATACAAAGAAACAGAAGGAAATTTAATAGATTATGTTATATTTGTTACTTTGGGTTTATTAGAGTAACTTTTTGTATTAATAATTTTGTTGTTTGATTAGATATAGTTTTGTTAATAAATTGTTTGGTTTTTATGAGTTTGTTTACAGTATAAAATTTGGAAACCCTCCCCAGTGAATTAAATTGTTTAGTTAAGGAATTATCGTACGGAGTTACGATTGGTGGCAGCTACCAGGTGTACTGTTTGTATACACCTTTGTCGTGGTCTTACTCTGGGTTGTATCCGCGGAGTAGGCCCGCGTTACAACTTTTATCATCTGACGTGATAATTCCAACATCGTGTAGCACGGCAGACGCTATAATTGCAGCAGACCTATCAGACACTCCAGTACGGTCGCAGGCAAGAGCAAGAGAAGGAAGACTAATTCGCATTTGTTTAGCTGGTCGTTCCTGGATATCATCTTGCAGTGGTAGCGGATTTTCTGGTGGACCTGAGCTGCATACTTGTACTTGTATCTCTATTGACTGAACAGAGGACATTACTTCTAGTGGATCTGATACATCGGTCATCTCATTTTCAACTGATGTAAGCCCATAGGAACAAGAAGGTTTCGGAAAATCCACGTCTCGCTGAGCGAGGGATAAATCTCTCTTCTTTCTCTCTATTCTATTATTTTCCTTTTTGGTTGCAACTAAATCAATGCACCCAATTATCATCTTTCTTTCTGTTCTTTGATCGATTAGAAAATCTATTTCACTTTTTGGAATTCGGCGATTTTTTTCACAGGTACAGTTACCTATACTACACTTGCAACTACAAACGTCAAACAGTCGTTTTGAATTTTCTTGGAATATATTAATTTTTTCTTTATAATTTTCGTTCGCTTGACGTTCCTTATATGGTTTCATTAAATTTCTGTATTTATCGTGATAGGCCCTAATCATTTGTAGAATCCTTTTGTGAATTACTGTTGGGATAGACGCTTTCTCCCAAATGTCACGAATTCTGACAGCAACTCTTTCTGATATTTGTGTTACAGTATGTTCTTTCGATGTTATTTCCGGTTTTAATTCATGTTTGACAAAAAGGTAGTATTTCATGACATCACGGTAAGTAGGTAGCTGAGACGGCCATAACTCCTCGGGCGTGCCAAATATGGGGCAATTAGTACTTTTTCTTGTCTTTATTTGAGCCATATTATGGTTATAACCTATAAAAAAAATCATAACATCATAATTTGAGTTTAGATGATATCGTGGCCAAAATACTACTGAGAATAAAAATATCTCACCTTGCTTGTAGCAGACACAAGTTGAACAATATTCACGAAATTGTTACACAATTAAATCGATGCGGTAAATTCTGGAGAAACGTACGAGACCTCTCCTCTCAATTGTTAGTTTCTGACTGAGTGACTGATTGGCGGGTACGAGAGGGCGGTTAGTGGCGGTGGCTGTGGAAGAAACTTGCGTTCGGTACAAGTATTTCACGACCATAGCAGACAAGTTTTACAGTGCAGCCACTTTAGGCCAACTGTAGTGAAAGTCAGAAATCTTCTATTTTTTTTCAAAATATTACGATTTTTATCGCGGTGGGGGCACCTCAATACGTGAAGCAAAACAAAAAATATTTTAACCAGTTCTTAGTGACCCTCTCCCCATATTTCCCCAAGTATTCCGAACCGTTTATAAAAAATTAATATTTTCGCTCCACCCTAATGCCCATGGATATCATAAAGGAACAAATGACAAAATAAGGCGTAGTCCACGCAGTATCAGAGGAAAAATGGTTTCATATATATCGTTATACGGTGGAAAACGGTGTTAGGATTGTAAACATCGATCTAAAAACACATATACCAACACACCTATACATCGAAGGCTGCAGAACACTCATCTACTACGTGGGACAACCTGTAACGTGCTATGTATATAAATGAGACCACACACATGGCTCAAGAATGCCCAAAACGTAGAAAACAACAATACGAAAATAGACCGCTGTACCAAATACATGGGCACAAATCGTCGAAACGGGAACACAGAACAACACAGACACAAATACAACACCTAATGATGAACAACGATCAACACAAGTGGAACTACACTCTTTGCAGAAACGAACACACGAAAGACAAGAAGGAGCAAGAATAGAAACAACTTCAATGCCAATATCACGACCGCTTGAAAGACCGACGAAGCAGATCATCCCATGAACATGACACACTCGTTAACTGAACATGTTGACGACGAAATGGATACCACAAACACATACACTGAAGGGGCAGACGCAACCGTGAAGGCATGTATTGAAGAAGACACACAGGTCACAACGCCAGTAAATATGACACTCATAGTAGAACCACAAATACGTCCACCAGAAGACCAGGAGAAACGCACGCGCCCCCAATGGGCAGACGACATGCCTTTACATGCCCCCACACACCCCGAGAATGTACATGACGCCGCGACAAGACCGACTGATGACACACCCATATTAACTGCCACCACTGATGAAGAACAGGCCATGAGCCGACCGCCCTTTATAAGAAAAAAAAAACGCCACGCACAGACGTTGACGCAACGGAAGAGAGAAGAAGCAGCAGAAGCATGAGAAATAAAAAACACACCAACTAACAAATCATACCCCCACTCCACACTCTTAATGTTGCGACAATAAATATAAACGGAATTCAAGCAGCGGCGAGATTGACCATGCTGAACGAATTTTGTAATCATCACGACATAGATATCCTGCTATTACAAGAAGTCACACACCACAACTTTGACACAATATTACGTCGGAACAAATATCTCAACGTCGGCACCGAAAGGCGAGGAACGGCCATCTTTACAAAAGAACACATCCTCTTGACAGATATAAAATACCTCCCGTCGGGAAGAGGCATGGCCGGAAGATATCGCGACATGTACATCATTAACGTGTACGCACCATCAGGAACCAGTAAAAGAAAGGAAAGAGACGAATTTTTTATGTCAGATCTCCCATATCTACTTCAACATGCGGCTCATGACTACATAATCGGAGGTGATTTCAATTGTGTGCTAAATCAAACAGACTCTATTGGTCCCCCACAATGAGCAAACCTTTAGAATTGTTCATAAAGCGCTGCCAAATCATCGAAGCGTGGGATAGCAAAAAAAAAATCAAACAGGCTATACACACTATACAAGTCACGGGGCGTCCCGTATCGACCGAATATATATGACCAAAACAATATACCAAAACAAACTTACAGGTACCACTTTGGCAGCGGCCTTCACTGACCATAATGCAGTGAGAGTACAGCTACGAGAAACGCACATACCGCCCCATTGGGGACGACCTATGTGGAAACTAAATACAACATTGCTACAGATAGACGGAATCAAAGAGACATTCCGACAACAGTGGGAAAGGTTGAGGTCAAAACAGACGTGGTACAGAACTAAAGAACGCTGGTGGGAAATTTGTGCTAAAAGTGGAATAAAAAGATTTTTTCAAATCGAAGGCAGAGAAAGAGCACGGACCAAAAAAGCGCAATTAGAATTTTACTACATGTGCATTTACGACCTGCTACGAACACCGAGTAACTTCCCTGAACTTCATGTGAAATTAAAATACTACAAGGCCAAAATAATACAATTACACAGCAATCAAATGCAGCAGCTACAATCGGAAATACGGAAAACGTGACAGCCCCGGACGAACAGCTATCACATCATCACCAGACAACAACGACGAAAAAAGAACCTCATCACAGAAATTACGGACAAAAATAACGTCCGACATACACAACAAACCAATATGAGGAAAACGTTTTACTCAGAACTACAAGCACGCTTTGCGCCCATACACATACACAAAACCAGCCAAGAACAAATATACTCCGTCATCGCCCCAACAATAGAAACCGAAACACAAGAACTCATAAACGGACCGATCACTTCTCACGAATTACAGTTAGCTATAACGCAAGCACCTAAAACCAAATCACCAGGAGCTGACGGCATCACGGCAGAATTTTACCAGTGGGGTATTGACATTTTACAGAACGATTTACTACAACTATATAACGATTTCTTTGCAACAGGACAACTCACACAGGCCCATACACGTGGAATAAGAGTCTGCATACCAAAAACTAACAACCCGATATCAGTAGAAGACTTCCGACCTCTCACCCTCATGAACACATACTACAAGATCTATGCACGCATCCTAGCTAACCGCCTCAAACCTACAAACCTACCTTTGGCGCAGACATCCCTGCATCAATAGAGCATACTTGGACAAAGAAAATACATCAGATCCAAGGTAGTGTACAGGACTACCACACGGAAATTGGACATCCAGCAACGAATATGGTCTTGTAACACATGGTATCTTTCCAAACTCTGGTATGCCGCACAAGTGCTCCCAATTACGACCCAGCACACTCAACAAATCACAACGATCCTAGTAAGATATTTGTGGAAAGGATGGATTTTTAGAGTTTCCTATCACTACACTGTACAAAAAGAGATCAGAAGGTGTGTTAGGTGTAATACATATAAAGGCGAAATGTGATGCACTATACATTAATAGACTGCAACAACAGAGACATGCCTCCAACAGTACCACAGCTCGTTGGATTACCCAATATAATGACCGGTTACAAAGAGACAACCCCTCCAATTGGGTGAATATCCCACTCACCATAGAATACCTCAGATCGTACTTCCAAGAACATGCGTATATACGGGAAATACAAAGTTACAACTCCAACCGCCAACGACTGCGGAAGCTCTATGAAATACAATTTCAAAAGCACTGTGCAAGAGCCTCATCTTTGGGAACTAGAATACAGTCAAAACACCCTCACGTCAAATGGCCGATAGTGTGGAGGAATATTAATCTAAAGTCCTACCACACTATATCAAGACGATATGGTATGTAATCATCCATGACATATTACCTACTAATCACAGACTACACAAAATCAACTGACACGCTAATGGCAAGTGCAAATATTGTCAACAAGAGGATACTGTACTCCACAGATACACGACATGTACAGAAACCCCCCATCTGGACGTGGACTCGAAAACATATTGCTTGCTACCTACGTACTAATATTAAACATATACCTGACGAGTGGATTTGCGCCCCAAATTTTGAGTTACGACCAATACAGAGACATAATGCAACTATTTGGATACTGGGACAAATGCTATGTTACGTACACAATAACCACAGTTTGACCATGAAGGATTATCTGGACTTTCTCAAACGAGCGCGTTGGAAAGAATATTCTCGCCCACACGGATACAAGAAATATGGGAAATATTTGGAAGTACTTGACCACTAACTTGTCGAGACACAACCTGTACCTTCAGAGAGGAACGATGGAACGGAAGCACCACATATTCTGCGAATGGTATGGACAAGAAAATGTGTTCACCTATTCATACCGTCATTTACGGCTACACACGGAACTACCAAAAGCACAAATATCAATTATCCATGTTAACTATTATCACATGTGTCAATGCAAATACCATCTTTGTACAAAGAAGTGTCATTAAGTAATAAAGATATTTTACAAAAAAAAGGCAGAACCGGTAAGTATTTTGATAGTGCAAGTGTACATGCCAACATCGGACTATGAAGATGACGAAGTGGATGAACTGTATGATATAATTGAATAATTCTTGAAGAGGATGGAAAGGGCGAGACAAATACGATTATAATGGGAGATTGGAACAGTGTGGTTAGAAATAAAGCACATCAAAACAATGTTGGACCATTTGGACTGGGAAGGAGGAATCAGAGACGCCAAATGCTTATTGACTTCTGTGGAAGAAATGGACTTGATACAACAAAGACATGGTTAAAAAAGCCTAAAAGGAGATTGCACACCTGGAAATCACCAGAGGATAAGAGTCGATATCAATTGGACTATGCACTAGCGAAATAGCGATTCAGGAACAGTGTGAAGGATGTGCAGACACTGCCTGGAGCAGATATTGACTCCGATCACAATTTACTGGTTGCAACAATCTGCACCAGATTGAAGAAGATCATAAGGTTCCAAAGGGGAAAACCAAGATGGGATTTGGAGAGGCTATATGCTCAACGACAGATAGTACATGATGGACTAGAAGAAAAACTTGGTGCAATCAAATGTGGAAGTGCAGTGGAACAGTATCAAGAAATGTGTGTTAGATACTATGAGTGATTTAGTGGGAAAAGTCGAGAGGAGAGCAAGAAAGCCATGGATTACACAGGAAATGATCAGTAAAATGGATGAATGAAGGAAATGGAAGAATGTCAACAACGAAGAGGGAAGGAAGAATTACAGAAGACTGAGGAACGAATTGAAAACAGCGACAGACAACGCCAAGAAGGAATATCTGGAGAGCATATGCGAGGAGATGATAGAATTTCAAAGAACAGAACGTTATGATCTAATGTACATGAAGACAAAGGAACTAGGTTGGAAAGAAAACCACGGGATTCAAAACATTGGCATCGAAGACCCTCAAGGGAAATATAATAATAGATCAGAGACGAGTATTGCAAATTTGGGAGAAGTATATCACAGAGCTGTAGGATCGAGCTAATCGACCAGAACACCTAGAAGTCGAACCTGAAGTTTAAGTAGATGAAGACGAGAAAGGTCCTTATATTTTGCAAAGTGAAGTGGAAAAAGTTATCAAGGAGATGAGAGATAAGAAGGCTACAGGAGCTGATGATGTACTTGGGATGCACTCAAATTGTTGGAGAAGATAGTCTCAGACTAATGACAAAGCTGATCAGCAGCATATAGTAACTGGAGAGTGGCCCAGTGATTTCATTGAAGTTACAATGATTGCCTTAAAGAGGAAGCAAAAGCTACAAAATGCAGCTACCATCGCACAATCAGCATCATCGCGCACGCAGCAAAGATAGTAGCGATAATACTTAGAAGAAGGATTGAAAGGAAGACTGAGGATGCGCTTGGAGAAGATTAATTTGGATTTAGGAGAGGAAAAGGAACTAGGGATACAATTGGGATGCTGAGAGTATTATCAGAACGAACATTGATCTTAGATGAGTAATTGTGTGCTTGCTTCATAGACTGACAGAAGGCATTTGACCGTGTCAACTGGACCAAATTAATGTAGATCCTTAAGGGAATTGGGATAGACTGGCGCGAAAGAAGATTGATCAGCAAATTGTACATGGAACAGTGTGTCAAAATACGACTGGACCAAGGGGAGACGAGAAGTGTGAAGATTGGAAGAGGAGTTAGACAAGGTTGCTGTTTGTCACCGATTCTGTTCAACAGTACAGCGAGTACCTTACCAAGGAAGCTCTTGAAGGGTTTATAGACTTAAAATAGTAGTTAAAGTAATTCGCACTGTGAAATATGCAGATGATCTTGTGCTACTGGCTAGGGAAGGAAAGGTGCTACAGGGCATGGTTGATAGACTAATTGAAATTGGAAGATGCTATGGAATGGAAATGAATGTGGAAAAATTTAAGGCAATGAGAATCTCAAGGCAACCAGACCCAATGAAAATTATGATAGGTCAAAAACAATTGGAGAATGTGGCCTACTTCAATTATTTGGGTAGCATGATGACAAATGATCAAGATGCACACGTGAAATTAAATCCAGAATTGCCAATGAAAAAGCAGCATTCAAGAAGAAGAAGACTCTTTTCACCAGCAAATTGGACTTAAATTTAAGGAAGAAACTAGTAAAGTGCTACGTTTGGATCATAGTTTTGTATGGTGCTGAAACGTGGACACTTTGGAAAGTAGAACAGAAATGTCTGGAAAGTTTTGTAATGTGGTGCTGGAGAAGAACGGAGAAGATCAGATGGTCCGATCATGTGAGAAATGAAGAAGTATTACACAAAATCAAGGAGGAGAGGAATACCCTACATAGAATAAAAAGAAGAAAGGCTAACTGGATTGGTCACAGGCCAACTTGTATATAGGGAAGTACAAACATTGCAAAATCAAGGTCACTCAACATTCTGCCTCCAAATCTTTCGGACTTTCTGTGTTGTGTAAAGTGTTCTAAAATGTTGTTGCTACCCTGGATAGCGTAGTGGATAATGTTGTCAGTACAAAGTAGGACTGATGGTCTGCTTTTACCAGTATTTGGCTTGAAATAAGAGGGATTATTTTGGTAAATAAAATGGTAAAAAGAAGGAGAAATCGCGATTCAAGTTTATTGGCATATTAATACATAAATTACGAGATTGGATATTGAAATTCACGTAACCGAACAGCAGTTCAAAGTCAGCTAGAATCGTGGAAGAAACATTTAACAAACTATGGCGAGAGGGTCTTTCCATTAAGATATCAGTAAGGGAACAATTTTTTGTTTGGCAGTTTTCATTAGATTCATGTTTTACATAATTTGTTGTTTTATTTGAAATAGTTTGTATAGTAGTAAAGTAAGTATATTTATATAGAAACTAGTATTTGCGTTGTATTGGCCTTTTCAACGTTCATTTAATTTGCGTCTTATTAGGTAGTGCGACTAAATATGATATTTTGTTTATTGTTTAGACGAGGACATGATTATAGATTTAACACTTCGTCTTTCCTAGGCCTGGACTTGGTGGTTAAAATTACACTTAAGATAGGAAAAGATAATGGTAGTACCGGGAGTGAAACTTTTCTCGTCACGTAGTTCTGAAATCTTTTCCAGACACTCCCGTTTCACTATATTATGTAGTTACCTCTGCTGATGAAGAGACCTGTACCCAGCCAAGGTTTGAAGAACGTGTAAGGGAATCCCTTTTCGTTGCATTTGGAACTTCCTAATACAACCTGCAATATAGAAAACAAACACCATTCATCGACTAGTAACAATAAAAAAACCAAATGAAGTCTAGTTATATTTTACCAAAGATATAACTCAGAATGTTCTCTTGCACTCCCTAATTATAATTACAAATATAAAATTTGCATTCCTTCACTAGCTCACCTGCACATATTCGGGACTCAGCAAGACGACAATTGGAGATGGGCCCGCCCAGAATATAAAGGCCTCTCTATGTTTGTCTGCCAATTTTAGACATGTCTCCAGCAGACCTACAGCAAAGTATAGCGTCAGATAACTTCTCATTTCCTGTCGCCAACTGTAATAGTAACGCCGAAGAATTTCGGCATTTGAATAATGTGTTGTATGAGGAGAAATTGGAGCACATCTAACATACAAAGAAAACTTTGATGGAATTAATCCACTTTTGCGTCGACAAATCAAATATACATATTTTAACGTCAAAGATAGGAATTTTTTGTTCAACAATGCATGATACATGTATCGATCTATATGCCCATTTTCAGACACGAATGTACATCATTTAAAACCAAGTAAAATGCGTGACAGATGAATTGCAATTTGAATAATCTCGTAAATTTTACAAATATGTGACATTGGATTATTAAGTATTTTACCTTATGTCTCTTTTTGTTGTTAAATTTAAACTGCATTTCTTCTATAATTGTGAAAAATATTTTGCTAAAACGTTTTTTGCGCAAATTATAACCTTTGATTTTTTTCACGTTGTATTCACCGTGCATCTTTTTAACTAATTAAGAGTTTTAGAAACCAACATATGCACTATATTATCATAAGCAAGTCGATCACCCCTACATATGTTTCGGCCTTTAACAGGCTATCCTCAGGGGGTCAAAGTTTTTTACATAAACTTTACATCTGTTTGTTCAATTTTAAAAACAACTAGTTCATCCACATGGAATAAATTAATAAAAATAATTTATTTTATTCTATGTGGATGTACTAGTTATTTTTAAAATTGAACTAACACATGTAAAGTTTATGTAAAAAACTTTGACCCCCTGAGGATGGCCTGTTAAAGGCCGAAACATATGTAGGGGTGATACACTTGCTTATGAGAATATAGTGCATATGTTTGTTTCTAAAAACTTTTAAATGTACCCTTTGACTTTTTGGAAATTTAGTCTACAGGTGTATTTTTTTTTATCTGCTTGTATATGTTCTCATGAATTCCATACGTTCTAGGTATATGATTTGTTTTTATTTTGACTTTCAAATTTCTTTGGTTTGCCTATGTCACCGATGTTATTATGATTTATGTGTGTTTACATTTTCCATTTTCCACAGTAAACAATGCGATATGGGAAAAGCTTTTACACAAAAATCGATATCTATGGAAAAGACGAAATAGAAACCATAAACACACATACATCATAATAAAATCGGTGACAGGGAACCAAAACCTTTGAACATCGAGAAGAAGGAAAAGTCATACACCTAGCACGTATCGGAATTCATGAGAACGTGTACACGCAGATGAACATTAATACACGAGGAAACTAATACCCAACAAGTCAAACGGAATGCAGTTTGCGGATAAGCATTTTAGTTAAATATTTTTAACAATTATAGAAGCAATGCAGCATGGGCTTAACAACAAAAGATATCAAGATAAAATACGTAATACTCAAATGTTACGATAACTGTAAAATTTACATCTCGCAAATTGCCATATAATTTTAACGTACTTCACTCGGTTTTAAATTGTGTACATTCATGCCTGAATAAGTTCTTATGAATCGAAACATGCAGCGGATTGTAGAACACAATAAAATTGTTGTAATTTTGAAGGTAAAGTATATATTACTATTGTTACAAAGAGAAGTAAGAATGTTAGCGCCCGAAAAACTGTGCAGGTGGGGGAGAGCAGAGACAAAAATGTTGCCCTTGTTTTGGGAGAACATTTTAAGTTCACCTACCATCAGCTAGCCTCCACTTACGTTAAAGCATCAGACACAACTACAGGGAGACTTAAGAATTTTTCACGAACTGAGTGGTAGGCATATATTCAAGGAATTATTCTTGATCATAATTCTGTATATTCCAGAAAGTATCCTTTGATTGTCCAAGGGTGTGTTATCTTGCTACAAATTCTTGCAAAAGCGTGTTTCACAACAGTTCCCTTAAAGCCGTGGAAAGACAAATAATTGACAAGCATTCCATTCGCGAACTAATTATCGCTCTTTTCCTGCAGAGCAGCCCAGGCGACAGCTGATTCACACAATTAATTCGGGGCAATAAAGTTAGATTTGATGGTCTAAGTGGTGGAGACACTTACGGTTGTGTGGTACCATTATTTCCAAAATGCTGCCTATAAGGGGATACGCCCTGGGTCCGGGCATGCGCCCCAGTCTTCTGACGAGACGCACCCTGTCCTTCAGAGGATAGATGATGTACGTCATGAACACCACTAGCACCACCAACGATATTATTGTCATTAGCTCCATCTTTTTAACAGAGTTCCGAGATAATTCTGCGACACATGTTTCTCCTATTGATTATATATTTATACTGTAGACAGACAGCTTTAAAATAGAATTACGATTGAAAGGGTGCAATATTTACCATAATGCCAGACTCTCCGGCCTATTCTTTATAACGTTAGCATTTATCACATTTTATCAAAATCTGCCGTTTGTTTCTCGAATCGAAATATGCCAACGGACAGAAGGACAGTCAGACCTCTTCTTCTCTATACATAAATATTTTAAGCATATAAAGCAATTTAAAATTTCACAGACGTAAGGACTTTATAAGCTACGTAATGAACCACATACTTGAATAGTGCTGAAGCTGTTAGTGCGATTTTATTTTCGGTATTTTAGGATGCTTTCATCTTCCGAGACAATGGACCGTCGATTGTCAAGTTTTGAGCAGAAGGTAGCGCCTGTATTGTAATTTAACGTGGTGAACCCGTATATTCATAGCAGGACTAATGAAGAAAATGGTGAAACTCATTAAGATTACCCAGTCTCCAACCCGAAGTTTCAATCAAGTATCTGTCTAGAGCCGCACGCTCGACCTGCGACTTGGGACACTGTTTTTAGGCAACGTAAAAAGAGGAATCGGTGGTTTCCTGTCTCAAGATATGTGGCTATTCCACAAATGGGCGTCTCGTGTTTCCTCTTCCGAATGGACGCCTTGCTTTGCTTCGATTGTAAACCACGCAGTCTGAAACAAGTTCGTTCAGTCTCTCCTGGTAAACTGTCATCGTGCCTCATTCACGCTGTCGCCATTTATTGCTCATTTGAATGTAGTAATAGGAGAAAAAATTTCAAAATTTTTTAATAAACTTAACCTACATTTTTATGATGGACGTTATAAGGGTTCTCAATTATATTTTCCACAATGTCTTTTTCTATTCCTTTTCATAATGCTACTAGTCACGCGCCGTTCTACGCTGGAGTTGGCGTAAATTCACGTTTTGTCTACAATTGAAACGTGTAACAAATCTGAGAACATTTTAAATGGTAACTAAATTCGGGTTGAATCCTTTTAAATATTTTTGTTATTGAACGCGCATTAAAATTTTCATAATGCTTCCTTACATACATTGTTTCCCTTTTCATGTTAGGCCTAAAAATAAACCTTTTATCCCGTACTCTCTAAGAACCAACCTAGGTTATGCTTGTGCACAATATAGATTTGCTATGTCAAGACCAACAATTTCATATAAGCACTTCAAATATATTGCACTGGAAATTTAATTGTTCAAAATGACAAAGGATAGTACAAAGACGTTGCAATCGTAGATTTTCTTGCAATGAAAGCATTCTGTCTAGAACATGGCCAGTAATCATTGCAGCTTCGATGAAGATTGTTATATACAGGGTTATTCAAAATGATTGTCGGGGTTTTAACAACTTGTCATACACAATACACTTGAGATAGGAGTATATAGTTGCACCGATGGATCAAGAAATTCTCAAAGTTTTTTTTTTGATGTGCGGTGTGCAGTAGTTATGCATTTCTCCGCTTGGAGCCAGTTTACTAAGATGGCGGCGAACGGCAGTGAGAAGGCTTTTTGTGTGCTTAATTTCATGAATGTCGGTCAGTTACAATTGTCCAGCGGCAATTCCGCACCAAATTCGGGAAACAACCACCATCTGACAATTCCATTCGAAGGTGGTATGCACAGGTTCAAGAGACAGGGTGCGTGTGTAAAAGGAAAAGCACTGGTAGGCCGTCTAGAAAATGTTTGGAACGAACTCGATTATCGTGTTGATGTTTGTAGAATCACAAAGGGTGCACATATAGAGCACCTGTAAGGTATGTCACAAAAACTTGGAGTGTTGTTCTATTAAATAAAAAAAATACATATACTCCTATCTCAAGTGTATTGTGTATGACAAGTTGTTAAAACCCCGACAATCATTTTGAATAACCCTGTATTTATTTTAGACCAGGTTAGTAGAAAGGTGGACAGAAGCTTATCACGCGTTATTACTAAAATTTCTAATGCTTTTTGGGCAATCCCGATATTTCCAAGTAATTTAAGAATTTAGCAGAATAATTTACTTCTTTATGAGAATCCATTAGCGTATCTACGATTGCTACTATTTGGCAATTCTTGGTTTTTTATAATGTTGTATATTGTGGTTGATACTCACAGATACGTCGGTAAGCTTGGAACCTGCGCATATTTATAGGGAGATAAGTCACGATAACTTGAACTGACCACGTGCACATTAATTGACTAACTTAATTTTCACCTTGTGCTACACAGTCACCATATGAACCATAAAAATAGAAACCGATTTCTTATTCATACAGCAAGCAAAGCTTTTATCCATGTATCGCTGTTCTGCTATCAGCGTGTTTAATGTTAAGTTTTCGCTTATTATATAGCACTATTATCGATTAATATCGGTTGACATCACTTACTCTTGACTATTATAGACACTCGCTACTCCATGGTCAAGCAATTACGGTTATATTGCTATTGATTTTTTTTTTCGAATAATATCATTTACTTTCTACTATTATCTCCAGACGCTACTGCACGGATTGTTTCCTCGGTCATTTCCTTATTCTTACGCGAACTCGAGTGTTAATCTCATCTGAACGCTGTTATCTGGTTGTGCTATACTGTATTACATGCTCGGAGCTCAGCTATTTCTTGCACCTCCGCATACCACGCAGTGGGTACAGTCTATCATAACCATGGCAACCCTGGTGTGAAACGTAGTCTATGCTAAACTGCTTCCCTGCATCCCGGTAAGCATTGCGGTTAGGATGTTGTATATAGCTAGGGAAGGTCCGATCCCGTGAAATGATTTCTTTATGATATGGAGATTTGAAGTGCTGTGTCAGTTACCTTATGGTTACGACTGCCAGACAGCGAAAGACACAGTTACATCTTCCTTTACTATATACTGAACTATCAAACGCCTACAAAATCAAATTGTGTTCATACATTTTGGGATTGGGTAAAGTTAAAAATATTCTTCAAAAGCATCCTCAGCAAATAGCATTTCTTACGGTCATTGTTTTGCGAAGAATGCACTTGGGAATTATACATATAAACTGTCTGGGGGAAGTGAATGAGACCACTCAAATGTCAGCCAGTAATAGCCGATGTATTTTTGGAAGGAGATAAAATGTTTGATACAAAGTGGTAGATGAATCCTGAACCCAGCTTATGTTAAAATAATGTAGTGTTGTATTGTAGGACACATCACGTTGTGCTCGAAGTTAAAGGGGACTTGCTTTCCTCTAAGCACTTCGGTCTTGCCCTGTCACTGTCAGTCCAGCGATGCTTCGTAAGCATTAATCCATCTACGACCGTGGCTATCTAAACATAAAGATTGAGAGCGACATAAACAACGCACACTTTCCCATGAACTGAAGGCTGGGTAGTCCCATCACTGCACAGACTGCTTGCACCAATTGACAGTGCAAATAGAACCGTAACTACACTGTGCACAGTACGTGATTGACACAGCGGCATCTTCTGTAATTTTAATATCTCCTACATTACTGATACCTTTTGTAGGAAAGCTCACAGCTTTATGGGTGTTTGTACGATATAGTTCTGTAGCTTGCAAAGACACCGTGTAATTGTAAGACGTGCAGAGTGGAGAAGGTACTTGCCTTTCTTTCCTGTGGCTGCTCGCAAAGTGTTAACCTTGAGGCATGTTCTCACGCAGACTGGTACAAGCTCGTAGACGGAGTATCATATACAGTGAAGGCGAGTAGGTACTACTGTTTTTCTATTGAAACGGTTACGTAAATGACATTGCCATCACGATGTTGGGAAAGTTAGTCTCCTCCTCCTCTTTTTTTTTTTTTTTTTTTTTTTTTTTTTTTTTTTTTTTTGTGTGTGTGTGTGACGTGAATACGTCTTTAAATTTGCTTCCGTAGTGGGAGCCAATTCAGAAAACTGATGATAACAAAATTGGGGGATACAGTTTGGCATTGCAGCTACATATCTATCATCTACATCCAAAATGTAATTACACCACTCGATAGTTAAAGGATCAAAGAATTCATAACGTTGAGTGGGGACTGAGACGACTCGCGCGCGGCGGAGGGGGAGGCGCCGCCATTTTCAGGTCGTTTCGTCGCGTCACATACTTTCGGTTTAGTATACATTTTGACTCGGAGAAGCTACGACGCTCGTTTCAGTTTCAATTTACAGCTCTCCTCAATATTTCTCTATTGCGTACACAAAATATGAGTGTGGAATATTTATGGTGAATGTATATGGTGTTAAAGTTAAAAATTTAAGAAAATGAATAAAATGTCGGCCTATACTCGTCAAAAAGCCAATTCGAAATATATAAATCGTATACGGTTGGAAAAGGCTTCTCAACAGCTATTCAGTGATACCCATAAAACACCATATCATACAGTGTGGCGGTGCCGGGAACGTAAAACAATGAGGGCGTCCGAGCGGATCAACGACTGCGCAGGTACATCTGACGCTGGGGCGGCCGGCCCTATGCAAGTCGATGATGTAATCGCTTGTGTATCAACGCCGGGCTGTATAGACATCGGTTGTGTGCGATCGCCGATTATGACGACACATTCGGCAGCAGCTAGTGCACGTTTCACTACAACGTTTGTCAACAATCCATTCGGACATAAGTGTAACGTGTGTGACCGTCTATGGTTTCTGCGCTCCTTGAAGCCACCAAAGGGAAAACACTTAACGCTGCTTAGTAATCTCGATGTATCCTGCATGCCATTTGTATCGTACTTTTCGTATCACAGACCTATCATTAATAAAATTATAACACACTAATGATTTGTTTACTTCAATTGTTTCCTGAACCCGACTAAAGGAACATGTTGCCATCATCAATAAAACATGCAGATACGAAGGACTTCTTACTGTTAAGCAATGATTATGACATACATATAATACGCTGAAACAAAATATTACCCGTTAACGTACACGCATTCACGTTAAACACACGGCCGTGTCCCCGACACAGCCACACCCCGTTTTTTTAATGGCTCGACAGCCCTATATGGGCCTGGGCTTCCTTGTTTGTCGAGGTTTCATGGTCACACACACTTTAGACACACCACAGTCGGTAGGACTCCTCTGGACGATGGACCAGCTCGTCGCCGAGACCTCTACCTGACAACACACAACACTCACAAGAGACAGATATCCATGCCCCGGTGAGATTTTTTTTTTTTTTTTTCTTTTTTTTTTTTTGTTATTCTTGGGGTATTCCCCTTTGACCATTTTTGTACTGTGTAATCCTATTTTTGTCCTTCATATTACTGTCCTTATACAACACAACACAAACATCCATGCCCCGCGTGGGATTCGAACCACGATCCAGTAAGCGAGCGGCCGAAGACCCACGCCTTAGGACCGCACGGCCACTGGGATCGGCTTCCTTTTTTACTTAATCCTATTCAAATATCAAAAATAAAAACTGAATCATTTTGCAGTCAGATGCCTTACTTTATTTTCCAAATATAAACGTCTGAAGTCGATTTATGTTAGGTGATCAGAAAATCACTGTGCATAAAAAACCATATCGTTTAGAATGTGATTTTATATACATGATTTGACGTGAATACGTCTTTAATTCGGTCCGGTGTAGGGGGACTCTACGAAAACTCTAGCGACCAAAAAATGGCAAGATTTGTCGCGCTTATATCTCGTAAATATAAATGATAATTTAATTATTTAAATTTTGTTGGATAGAGGGTTGATATCCGTATCTAAAATGGTGGGTAGTGGGGGTGTGCAGCGGTGAGGGGGGAGGGGTAGCGCTTGCGCGTGAACACTGTAAATGGAGATGCCGCGCGGCGTTTGGGCAGTGTAACTTTGGATTGTGAAGAGATACGACGTTGAAATTGGTGTCGATGTGTAGAGAATAACAGGATCTACAATATTGTTTAGCAATAATAACCGATAAAATAAAATTTGTAAAGTTATAAGCCGATAAGTGTGCTGAGTTGAAGAAATTTTTCATAATGTCGAAACAATTGCAAAGGAAATATGAACAGAAATGTAAGAAACGTATATCATTGAAAAGAAAAATTCAAGAGGAATCAGAAAAGCCCAAATTGACTAATGCCGAGAGATGCAGATTGTATAGAGAGCGTAAGAAATCCGAGCGCGTCAACGCCGGCGCGAGTAATTCGAGTGCGCCGCCGCCTGGTTCTGGTGCTGTAACCTTGGATTTTACAGCACCAGAACCACTTCTTCTTCCTCTTAATTTATACCACATCATCAGGAAGACTACACTATGACGTAATAAACGAAATGACAAGAACTCATACAGCACGCATTGCCTATCGCCGTTCTGCATCAATTCCATCACAACCAACACAGTGCAATATATGATCTTCTATAACTTCTAGAAATGCGAACATATCTCTATATAGTAGACGCAGTGAACAGTGTTTTTTAACAGTTATCATTTTTAACAAATCATCATTTTAACTATAATTTATGACTCATGTTTTATGCTCTAAAATAGTGCATAATTTTACAAGTGTCATCAACAGATCCAGCATTTGAAAAGTACTTTTTATAAGTAAAACCCCTGATGATGGCTCATAAACAGCTGAAACGCGTGTAGGGTTAAATCATGATAAGGAGCTAATTTGCACCTTTATAATTTGTGCATTTTGTTGTGTATATCTAAAAAAAAAACTACTATTACCAATCGCAGAAATTAATTTCAAGTCTAATTATGGACAGCAAATAACGCTACTTGTCCTGCAGCTATGTACTTAAGTTACGGTGTTATGTAAAATCTCCGCTCTATCAATTATGTAACAAATATTTAACTAAAGTACTCCTCTTGTGTGCCGATCCCAGTGGCCGTGCGGTCTAAGGCGTGAGTCTGCAGCCGCTCGCTTACTAGGATCTTGGGTTCGAATCCCACCGGGGGCATGGATGTCTGTCCTTGTCAGTGTTTTGTGTTGTCAGGTAGAGTTCTCTGCGACGAGCTGGTCCCTTGTCCAGAGGAGTCCTACCGGCTGTGGTGTGTCTAAAGTGTGTGATCGTGAAGCCTCGAAATGAGGAGGCCTAGGCACCCGAAAAGGGGCTGTTGAGCCATAAAAAAGCTGCTCTTGTGTAGTGTCATCGATTGCATACAATTTATGACCTTGAAACCTGATTACTTCACTGTGTGTCCGTGTAATTGTGTTCGCATTTACTCTTGGTTAGATCAGCGATGTCTTAAAAAAGCAAAATTTTTCTAACATTGAAAGCTTTTTAGTTTTGACGACACTATTTTCCCAAATTATAAACATATTCCTGGAATGATAAGTTGAAACTTCTAATAAAATACACGATATTAGATTACTTTAATATACACTACATCGAAGGGTTACGTAAAAGGGCCGCATTATTATCGTTTTTAAGTTTGCTAGTACAATACCCCGGGACTAAGGGTACTGCGAACAACATAAGCTACAATGTCTGATAGTTCAGCCGAGGATTAGAACAGAAATCTCCCGCATAATTAATACATTAACCAACTTACGCACTTAATACTTCACATTCAGAAGTATAAAACTTCTATAAACTCCTACATGTTTCGGCACCGAAGTGCCATCATCAGGCTGTTATTCTGACAACGGAGTATAAAGCCAGGACGATTACCTACGGGTTGTGTCGCTTTTATAAAAACGATGAAATATTAAAATTCTAAAATGTACCAAGTTAATAACCGTAAAATTTCAATGTTTTGAATTTAAAATTTCTTTAAAGGGAGATGCTGCAGGTTGAAGTTTCCATTTGTTTACACTCTTTATCCAGCATGCATACAAACATCGGTCTCAATCTGTTACGATTTGATGCGATCTCTTCCTGCTAGTGTGTATGGCATGTATCGTGTCAGGTGTTGTGGTATACCACAGCACCTGACACAGGTGTTCCACTTAAAAACGACCCGCTTTCACAGCGAAATCAAGAAAGGATTTTGATAACACGCGCACAAAACTGTACTGATTCACAAGGATCTCATTTCCAAAATCTTCTGTAAGTGTGCATTTATTCTAACCAAAACTAAACGAAACAATATCCTTTCTTGCTTTCGAAGAGCAAGTGGGCCGGTTATATGTGGAATATTTTGTATATATCTACATATAGCTAGTCTTAAGATTTCCGTTTATTCTGTTGGATTTGTAATGCTGCCACAGAATGTGTCTGTCATAATAAAAATTAACAGTGAATTACATAATTATTATTTACATTAGCAGCATGTCGCCCTTTGTCTTTGCTGGCAGAATTTATCGTAGCTTCACCGACTATGCTCGACATTCAACATTCACGATATACATCGTATATCTCACCAAAATTAGCGTAAGATTGTAGGTGGCATAGGATAGTACAATAACAATCTAAATACCTACTTTAATTACCAACTACTGTGTTTCTAAACTCTGTAATTGGGTTATAGGTCCTAGACAAACACTGACGAACCTTCTCCCATACCTGACACAGACTGACTACGGGAGAAACTATGACATCAAATTACTACACAGCAGAAGCTTTCCATATCTTGGCGAGACAGTTACAGGGACGCCATGCTCCGGTCTTAGGATCATGTCCGGTATAGCAGTCAGTCCCTTATGTAGTGCATGCACTCTGTAGTGGCGAAAAATGTAGGATAGTATCGTCTTTTCTTCCAGTAAACCAAACTTCTGGCCTATGCAGTTTCTGGGACCGGCGCTGAACGGATGTAAGAGTAGCAGAGTATTTTTACCACCCTCTCTGGCAGGAAATTGTCAGGGTTGAATTTTATTGGGTCGGGAAAATTCTCGGCCAAAGAATTCAGTTTCGCGGGCCCAAATCTATATAAAAGTGTTCCTTTTGCAATTATTTTAACATTTTATTGCGTATTGTCATTATTATTTCATAAAAGTTAATACGAAATGTAAATATGAAAGTGTTGATATAGTGATAAGAAGCACCTGTCTCATAGACACAAAGATGTAAACCATTGGGCGTTCCAAAGGCTGTCCTATCCATCCGCATATAAACAATCAATTCTCTATACACAGTAGACCAGAGATCCACCCAGAATTGACCGCCTACAATTTTAACCATTTTTATTCATTTTAAATTTTTAACACATGCTTATTATTTTGGTTTTAGTTTATGTAATTTATACTCACAAGTGTCCCTGATGATGATCCCAGGAAGGGATCGAAACATATTGGACTGATTGACAGGGATTGTATATAATACCTAAATAATAATAATAGTAATATTTTTTGGTTGAGTGTTTTATATTCTAACTCCTCAAACCGTTGAAATGAGAAGCCACAAATATAAGGTTATTAGAAGTCATATTTCGGGTATTTCTTCTATTCCCTTCCTAATGTTTTTGCCACACATACATCAACCTACATTCTTCTAATATTTCCTTGCTTTTTCAAAATACGTCGATTTTTGTTTCCGTTAATGTTACATTTTATATTCATCTAGTTGCAAGATGTCACTTTCTGATCAATCGCCTTTACAAGTCCATTTATTGCAAAAGAACAAATTTCTAGATATCAGCAAAAAATAGACCAGATACCGTCTTCTTCTCAACTACGTGTGAATTTGCATTTAAATTATAACATAATCTCTGACAAGTTATATGACTAAATGAATAAACAAGGGCTCGATCTACCCTGTTTAACACCAGGCTCTTGGTCTACAAGCTTGGTCATTTCATCGTATCCCCACGTCGCATAAAGTTATAATACATCTTATAATCTTTGATGCATTCGCTAACCCATTTCTTTCGTACATTGTACCACAAGCTGTCTTTGTTTACGGAATAACACATCTTAAATATACCGATATTAATGTTTGCGCTTGTATTGTGCGGCTTCTGAAAAAATATGTTTATAGTAATTACGCTCAAAATATTTTAAATCTCGTGGGAGAAATACGCGTTCATAAATAATATCCGTACCAATATTTTGAGAAAGAAGTTTTGACGTGAATACGTTTTAAATTCGGTCCGGTGTACGGGGGTCTCTACGAAAACTCTAGCGACCAGATAAATGGCAAGGTTATATCTCGTAAACTATAAATAATAATGTAATGATTTAAATTTTGTTGGATAGAGGGTTGATGTCCGTATCTAAAATGGTGTGTAGGGGGTTGTCCAGCGGGGTTGGGGGGGAAGGGTAGCGCTTGCGCGTGAACACTGAAAATGGCGACGCCGAGCGGAGTTTGGGCAGTGTAACTTTGGATTGCGAAGAGTAGGACGTTAAAATTGGTGTTGATGTGTAGAGAATAGCAGGGTCTACAATATTATTTAGCAATAATAACCGATAAAATAAAATTTGTAAAGTTATAAGCCGATAAGTGTGCTGAGTTGAAGAAACTTTTCATAACGTCGAAACAATTGCAAAGGAAATATTAACAGAAATGTATGAAACGTATATCATTGGAAAGAAAAATTCAAAAGAAATCAGAAACGCCCAAACTGACTAATGCCGAACGATGTAGATTGTATAGAGAGCGTAAGAAATCCGAGCGCGTCAACACCGGCGCGAGTACTTCGAGTGCGCCGCCGCCTGAACCGATGGAGATTGACTTGGAATGTGATAACTTTGAAACATTAAAGGATGAAATGAGAAGAAATTACAATATTATTGTCGCAGTTCGTTCTGAAGAGTTTGTAAAGAGATGACAGTGGGCCGATGTCCATTACGAATCGGCGTTTGTCAAGAATGAGTTCGGTTACGTTTGTAATGTTTGTGATCGCTTATGGTTTATGAGAGATTTGAAGCCAGTTAGTTTAAAACATTTCGCTTTGTTAAAAGAACATTAAAACCTTTGTAAGAAACATCGATGTAAATACTATGCCATATGTGTCTTACTCCTCCTATCATCGGCCTTTGATAAATACAATTATACTTCACGTATAACCACCAAGACTTTATTCATTTACATCTTACCCTTCTTCTAATAACACAAAGACGGATTCACGCCTTAAACGATTGCGGTTGTGTCTCCGTACACAAGCCACAATTTTTTTTTAAATAGTATTTATTAAGTGGCCGATAGAAAAACTGAGCACCTTCACATGTAACGTTGAAGTCACCAGTGGACATGAATAACACTTGTACGTCAGACATAAAATTATAGTTTTTTTTTCAATAACTGAATAACTATCTAACTCCATGGAGCAGAGTCCTTCCTCAGAAGATACGGGGTCCTCAGCTAGTCAATAAATTTCCTGCATTTTAGGAAACTTAGGGTTAATTACCGCATTCACAAGTAGTCGCCATCTGTCTCTTTTCTGAACCAAATCAGCTACTCAGCACCCTATTCTCCAACACCCTCAGCCTGTGTTCCTCCTTCAATGTGAGGAACCAATCCTCACACCTATATAAAAAAACAAGCAAAATTACAGTTCTGCATATCTTGATCCTTAACTGTTTGGAGAGCAAATTGGAAGACAGAAGATTCTGCACCGAATAATAGCAAGCATTCCCTGATCTCAGTCTGCTCTTAATTTCTTCATGAATGGAATTTTGATTTGTTAGGGTTGTTCCCAAACATCTAAACTGTTCCACCCGTTCAAAGGATTTATTACCTATCTTCACGTTGTGATATTTTCTTGCATGCTGCATCCCGAAACATGACCACATACATGTTATTCTCAGCATTTGCTTTTAGACCAATCCCCTTACTTGCGACTACTAAAGATTCTGTGTATTTCTTTATAGTATATATGCTTCCGCCAAATATATTAACATCATCAGCATAAACCCAAGCTCATGTGTACATTTAATTTCAAGCCCTCCTGGTTTGACTGAACCCTCCTAATGGCATATTCTAAAGCAAATTTGAAAAGCAATGGCGATAAATCAAATCCTTTTTTTTTAAACCTTTCTTATTAGAAAAGTTATTAGACAAATATTTGCTTGCTAGTACAGTGCCTCCTTGTCCCACATAACATCCCGTGCACCCATTAAATCTAATCTATGCCTCGCTATGCCCTGGCCACTATTTTACGTGACCCTGGCCTGTACAGGTTCCTCATATTCCACGTGTCTTATCTTACGTCTCTTTTCCATTGCCTGCGTCATACAAAAGATATTCCAAGCCCCAGGCCTTGTGAGATGTTTTGTAACACCGTGCGTTTTATGATGAGGAATTGCTTAAATTGTAGTTGTCTGTCTCGTTCAAAAAGAACCTGTAAAACTTCCATTTAAGATCCATTGTTGCAGTCACCTGTGGACTGCCTTCACGTAGTCGGACTCCACGTCTTCTAGCTGCGAGTTAAGCTCTGTCCCCATAGCTGTCTCTGCAAAAATGAAACATTGCTATGTTACGGTCATCATAAATCTTCGTCCGTACAAATACACTTTCATTTCACTCTCTGTCACGTAGATACAAATTCAGATTTCTACTTTATCAGCTAGATTTTGTAAAGTGTGATGATAAGTGTATAAGCATAACCGAAATTTTACGACTATTACAGCAACAGCTAAACGCTGAAAATCATTAGTACCAGAACCCAACATTTTGTCTGCTATTGAACTAAATGAATTCACGTCCTCTGTACATAGGTAACGTCATAACTTCATCTTCCCATCTCTTTCTATTTCTTCACAGTGGATATTTCTCACTAAGTCTCTAAATGAAACTATTGCATGTATTCATATTATACTATGCAGTAGCAACCCACCGTGTCAGTTGAAGCCTCCTACGTGTTACAATCCTAAATTACACGATTATTTAAATATACTTACACCAAATAGCCTAGCTCAAACTTGCTTCTCAGACACTTCCACATTGCTTAATATTATGGGTTTTGGAAACATAGGATCAGCTAGTACATACGAAAATTTAAGGGAAGAAATGTTTCGTGACTAAAAAAAACAGATTCCAAATTTCCACCACTAAAACAAGACAAGGGGTCATCTACACACAATCCTCCTTATAATCTGTGCTGCGCCCACAAGGTAAGAAGTTTGTTTTATATTCAGGCAAGACACGTTGTTTCGCCTGTAAATATCTGTTTCTCTCCTCATACCTCGTTAATCAGTTCATCAATTGTAACGAAATTTGAGCGATAAACGAAAAGGAATAAGGCTGTCTTCTTATTTACTGTACAACAATTTCCTCCATCAAGCAAGCAATGAATAATGTTTGGTGCTGCAAAGTTTGATATCTTCACTACTACATACTACTACTACTACTCTTTTATGTGGACTTCCGACATTATTATAGGTAACGGAACTGAATTCTCAAGAATTCTACATATTTGCTTTTCTGTTCTCAGCAACACATGACGGTTTGTTTTATAGTGCCGGTGCAAAACTAACCAGTGCACTTTAGCAGATTCTAAACACAATTTGTCAGTTCCTTGCTGAATTAAAGTTGTAAACAGGCATGAGAAATTTCGTTTATATCCAGGTATTTGGAGATTAATTATTCGTTCTATGAACTTTTGGATACCAATCTACAGCTCACAAAATATTTCCTACACCCTTACTTCTCAAACACATTTAATTATATACAAAGTAATAAGTTGTACCCAGCCGAACTGTATGAAATTAGGCTCATGCGAAATGACAGTGAGAGAAAGGAAAGACCTCAAACACACATGGTCTGTCCAATCTGCGTTTATTTTTGCACTTATTGCACACAATCTCTTGAACCAGAAAAACTGCCTTGGCGATTTAGGAAAGTATTATATATTCGTATTTCATAAACGGGTGTTATAACACAACCACATTTTCCAAATATTGGAAAGCAGGAAGTAAGAAGACCTCACCACATATGACGTCCAAAGTGCACTTGTTGACGTAAGGATAAATGTCGAAGGTCTGTGATCCGACTTCCTTCTGCAGCTTCCTGACTAGTACCTCTCTCTTCTCCGAGAACACTTCCAGAAAGTTCTCCAGGATCTTGAAGTGGAAGGTAGGCGTTATCATCTTTCTGTGAGTTTGCCATTTCTTCCCTGCGGAATCAGTAATATGTTCAATATTTCTTGCTTATTATAAAGAATTTTCTATCAGGCTTAGGAATAGCAACTTATTCGTGTTTCCAAGCTTATAATTTTAGTATTCCAGTTCGCAGAATCAGGAGAAGTACAAAATGCCCGCTAACAAATTTAAGACGTTACTCACTTGGTAACTGTTATCAAAGTGCACTGAACTGGCTGGACATATATTTCCTATAGAGGAAAAAATAAATGAAAAGCTTTTCTCTCTGGCCAGACATACTAACAGAAGGTGGAGAAAAAAAAGTCACTAAAAGGCTGACATTGGTATTAATGGCGATTGTGAATATGCCGGTTGAATTCAAACCCTCTGGGTAGCATAGAGTAGCAGAGTGCATTTGCGCTGTACAGTCTTGTGTTCATCTAAAGCAAGACAACTTTGTCTTGGATAAAGGACTTGTTAGGTGGCCAGGAAAAGATTTCCAGTGCTTCAGACACAAAATAACCGAGGCGCCGTACAGTTCAACCAATTTTTACAAGTGATGTTACGGCTTCATTGCATGTCAGAATGAAAAATCGTATGTGGTCAGAACTCGAGGGTTCTCAAAGACAGAGAATTTTTTCCAAAATTCTCAGAAAGGATCGTAAAGGATTGGTTTATAGGATGAAAGTAGAGAGCGTTGCTGAAGGCAGGTCTTGGTTTTGCATCTCTGCGACCTGGACGAAGTTTGTGACAATACAGATCGTGGGGCTGCCAAGATTGGATCCATCAACATTTCATAAAATTTGGACCGAAGTGGAAATAATAAAATTGCGAAGAGTGTACTTGGTCGATTTGTACATCAATGCAATCTTAAGGTGCTGTTATTCACGATGACTTAACTTAGGAGTGTACATTCTTAAATTGGACTGGTGCCGACGTTTAAGTCTTTCCTTTTAAATATACTTTTTTCCACAATGGGGCAAGAAAGAATTATGCGCTTATGTTCCTAATAAATACATCTTGGAGAGAAATTATTCTTTTAATTAATTTCTTTCAGCTTTCGTGTGAGACACTTTTGATCTTAGGGGATCCAAAATAATAATGGCTTCAAACAAAAGAGGTAATTTTTAAATACCTGAGGAAACACCGACGTTCGGCATCATTGTGTTAATTTTTGTAGGTCAATATAAGATATATTTCTTCTTTTCAAGCACGCAAAAATGCAATGCGGTATGTGAACCACAGAAAAAAGTTTTTTGCGCACTATGTTGAACAGGCAAGAACTTTTGACATCTGCGACGTAATACCCGATATACTTGCAAATTATTCAAGGTTGTTGATAGAAGGCAAATAACGCCACTTTTAATGTAGCTATGTAATTAAATCACGGTTTTACGCAATTTGAGCAGTCTCAGTTACGTAACAAATAGGGTGCGGCAATAGAATGTGACGTGCTTCTGATGCTGTTTTGTTGAATCGGTTCCAATAACAGAAACACAAGATAATAAGAAGTATATATATATAGTAAAACGTCATTAATATAAGCTCTTTCGCTTTTAAAAATTGATTCTCTTAAGTGGTCTCCCTGGCATGAAATACATTTTTCTAATAGTGATCGGAAATTAAACATAACTGCAAAAAGGCAAAAACCTGCCTCCGGAATTGCAGTCCGTTAGTTACGGTTGAGTTCTGAATATTATCGTATTTTTGTACATGTTAACGGACGAAAAATATATAAATGTCGCAATTAGAACCACTTTTAAACGTCTGCTGCAAAGTTATGGTTAATTTCTGATCAAAATTACAGAAATGCATTGCATGCCAGCAAGACTACGAAGGAGATATAATTTTTTAAAAGTAACAACATACATTAAATGGAATTTTACTAGTCATTATTTGCAATTATTTTTTGTTTCTTTTATTTTCAACCCAATTGTTTCAAACAACAATCTGAAAGTCGTCACATTCTATTGTCGCATTCTGTATTATCCACTGCTCATACCTAGCGTCATATTTACGTGCTAATAAATACTTTCTTGGAAGGTTATGTTATAACAGCGAACGTAATAGACGTTATTAAATCACTTTATTATACACAACATCCAAATTTACGTAAAATAATCTGATTATTATTATTGTTTTAAAGTTTGCTAGCACAATCGAGGCAATATTCTGGGATCTGCCTGAAGGGACTGAGGGAATTACGAACATCATAACGTACAATGTTTAACAGTCCAGCCAAGAAGTGAACCAGAAATCTCCCACGTATTATTTACATGCATTACACTTTCAGCCAAGCATAAACTGAAGGATCAGATTAAAACGGACTTAAAATATTGTGCGTGATATTTTAAAAATTTAGTCCTATTTCTGAGGACGGGGTTGAGCGTGAGGAGTGCGTGTGTGCTCGGTATTTGCCCTTCGGTTCTCATACAAAGCTGAAAGAATATCGACTGTCTAACAACCATTAGGATCTCAAGAAACAATCCCTTGCATTAAGTTTTAGTTACTTGTTTTACACATAATTGTTCTCCTTCTTTCTCAATTAACATATGAAGTACGAATATTATACCCATATTTGACATACACATTCGCAAGGTTAAATATTCGTAGAGAAACATTGTTCATACAAAGTTACAGTGTTGTAACTTCCGACGTGACATTGCTGTGGTCGTCAGGTCTGATAGCCGAGAACGTAACTGCTTATCATTCGACACGGCTCGCCGGTTCTGATATGCATGTAACGAAACTACCAAACATAGTAATGGAAACAACGGTCACTTTAACGTATCTAGCCTCTCATATGAAGATTCTGTCATTGCAATTTCCACCACGAAAGTAAAGGCATGAAATTCATGTGTAATTTCGTGTGATTTTAGCTAGAACAGTGTCTCCCCAACTTTTTTCTCGCGGACCCCTTTCGGCTTCGAAAAATAAAATGGAACCTCACATCTTTGCTCATGTAAATATAGAGTGTCCGAATGATAGGTTCATTCATTCTGTAGTCTGTCTTACGACAGGTCCGTAGCCTCTTCCAAAGCGAGTTCTTCATAGGGTGCAATCTAGTGCTTCCTCTTTCAATTTCCATTACCTTCTCTTTTCTTAAGATCATCCAGTATCTGCTTACGCCTTCATCCTAGTCTTCCCCTAATTTCTATCCTTTCCTCTAATGTTCCTTCAATCACGTGTTTTAGAAGGCAGTTTCTTTTTTAAAAAATCCTTTATTTTCTCCTTCCGTGTATACAGCAATGACAAGAAACATATTATATAAAGATCATACAGTTGTTCCAGTTACCAACTGCTTCGTAAACCTGTCTTCGGTACAACCACCCGACCGATACGTAGAAGCAATCGCATCTAAGTATCTGTAGTGAAAAACTCTAACACATAAAAAACACTGCCCACTAACTGCTCTAATTATAACAAGGCATGTTTCGGTCTTTTGTGCTTATATCTTTTATACATCTAGTGTAAGTCAGACAGCTCATATCGTCCTATGGCCCCAATGAGGGGGTTAGTGTGTGATTGGCACTGAGCGTAAAATCGGGCTGCTATGTGAAGAATATATGTGCGAAGATAGTCGACGCCCAAAGAAGAGTGTAGGCTAAAGATGGGTGTACGTCTCGTGGAGTTAGATATGACCCGCAAGCATTTATTCTGTACTATTTGAAGCTGTTGATATGTTGAGTCACTAATGGAACACCAAACTGGGGCAGCGTACGACAATGTAGATCGGATAGATGTTGTATATAAGAGAAGCTTCGTTGATGTTGACAATGTTGAGTCCTTGGCAAGGAGAGGGAAAATTTTAATGAGATTCCCAAGCGCCGTACCGGCCAGTCGCTTTATGTGAGATGAATAGTTCAGCGTGGGCGTGAGCCGTAGTCCCAAATAAGTAACTTCCGATGCCCAAGTAATCGTCGATCCCTCCAGCCTGAGTGGAGCTGGGTGAGCAGGTCGTCTTTTAGTGAAGAGTATGGCTTCGGTTTTATTAATATTTACTTTAAGCCGCCATTGAAATAGGCGGTGATGCGAGAAATTGCGTGTGACAGACGGCGGGAAATCGTGTCTGGGCGCCATGATTGGGTAAAGAGGGCGGTGTCGTCGGCATACATGGTTTGTTTGTATGAAGGGGTTACGCGGAAAATCAGACGTATAGATAGTAAAAAGGATAGGGGAGAGGACTGCTCCTTGTGGAAGCCCGGCCGGGAGGGTTTTTTGTGTTGACGAAAAACCAGCAACAGTAACTGCAAACGTCCTGTCTGTGAGATATGACTTAAGGAAATGTAGGAGATACCCCGGGAATTTGTACTGTATTAACTTATACAGCAACCCGCTCACCCAGACTGTGTCATAAGCTTTTTCCAAGTCTAGCAGTACTAGCCCCGTATGCTTGTGGATATTAAATCCATGAGTGATATATTCAGTTAGCCGAGCTAATTGTGCTGTGGTAGCATGTTTTTTTCCTGAAAACCGAACTGTTCATGCGGAATTAATCCTTCCATATGCGCATGCCGGACCACCCGTGTGGCCACAATCCTTTCCAGAAGCTTGCTGAGGGCAGGTAGGAGACTAATCAGCTGGTATGTTCCTGGGTCGGAAGGCGGTTTCTTCGGCTTCGGTAGGGCCAAAACCACAGCGTGTTTCCAGTTAGCCGGAAAGTATCCTAGGCGCAGCGAAGCGTTATAAAGATGCGTCAAATGTCTGAGCGCCTGAGGGGAAAGATGTCGTAAGAGAATGTTGGGTATCCCGTCGCCGCCTGGCGCTGTGCGAGGTTTAAGTTTCCGGACAAAGCGACGTACTTACGTATGGGATATTAGTGGAAGATCGGTGGTACTCCGCCCCTTGTGATTGAAGGGTTTCCACTATTCGTTCCACGTCACGGCCATGGTAGGTCGACACAGACGGGGTAGTCAGCCCATGATTGTATGCGAAGAGGCGTGCCAAGAGATCGGCTTTGTCCTCAGCTTTATAATATTGTTTACCTTGGTAGATTAACGGTGGTATTGGTTCCCTCCTCTTCGTAAAATATCGTACTATTTTCCATAGTGTTGCGGTGTGGGGTTGAAGTGTTTGCAAAAATGTCGACCACTTGACGTTACGGAGGTGTGCCAAGCGGTTCACAATTATCTGATTTAGGATCTTGAACCCCGCATACAATATTAAGTGCCGCGTTCGTTGGTACCGCCTGCGGACATAGTTTGCGAATCTTAATGAGAGTACAGATCTTTAATGGTAGTTGGAGGCGTCCAGTGTTATCTTTGCGCCTCGGTATAGCAGATTGAGCAGCCGACAATACTGCTGTTGTAAAATCTTGAACCGCATTGTTTATATCCTGCTCGCCATGAATTTGCGGGAGTATCGGTAAGCAGGTGTTCAGAATGCGCCTGTAAGTGTTCCAGTTTGCCTTTTCGTAATCAAATTGCGAGCGCTGTTCCGCTGCTCTTGGAGCAAGACGAATTTTACATACCACCGGATTATGATCCGAAGAAAGGCATGGCACAGAGCGTGGGTGGGAGAGTAAACATCCTCTTGCCAAAGCGATATCAAGGACATTTGCTTGTCCCCGTGGATGGACATATGTTGCTTGATTCGGAGCGTAGATAGTCACAGTTCTATCGGTACAAAATTCCAGCATGATTTTTCCGGCTTTGTTGGTATTTGCACAGTGCCAAGCAGTATGTTTGGAGTTGAAATCCCCCAGCAGGACAGTCGGGAACATATGCGCAAAGACGGTAGCCAGGTCATCGGCCAGCAAAGTTGTGGAAGGAGGGCTGTAGCCGGAGACAATGAGGAGCTTATGATGATGTGCAGTATGAACGATGACTGCCACTTTTTCCAGCGTAGAAATGATTGGTAGATTTATCCTGTCATGCAGGATATTGTTACGTATTAACAGAAGGACTCCCCTCCCCTCCCATGTTGGTTACGATCCGTTCTGTAAATAGAGTATCCAGGCATGATAAAGGGGCGACGCGGGGTTAGTTTTGTTTCACACAGTGCTGCGACATCAATCTTGTTAGTATAGAGGAAGTTCTCCAATTCTTGTTTCCGTTGGGAAATGGAATTCGCATTCCATTGCAGCTTTTTTAGGGGGATGTAAAACAAGCCATAATGGAGTCAACAATGAGCATCACTTTCTCCATCGGATCCGTCGTATTGCGAAGTTGTGTGGCCAGATTCTGTAACGCTGCTCCAAGTGCTTGAAGATTAAGTGCAGCCAGTATTGATTTTATCGATCCAATTAACGAGGGAAGTTTTTGATCGTGGGGAGGTCCTGGTTTCTGTGCCGCAATTTGGGGCCATGTGCGTTCTTGAGGCGGAGCCACCTGTGTGCGATTCAAGGACGGAAAATGAGACCGAGAGATAGGTAGAGGAGTTGGAGGACCTTGCTGAGTGTTTGGTTTACGATTCCTGGCAGCCAGACGTTATTGATATTCAGGAGTACCCTGAGTAATTTGCGGGGTGTTCACCCCCGCAATTTGCACAGACCGGTGGGTCAGAAGGTTGTTTTTTGCAGTCCTGAGTCGAGTGCGCTTTTCTGCATTTAACGCATGTCGATGGACGCCCGCAGTGGGTGGACGAGTGCCCAAATTGCTGGCAGTTGAAGCACTGTGGAATTGTCCGCTTGGCTTTGTATTTCTCCCATCGGACGATGCAGTGGCATATTTTATTTGTTTTATACACTTCTAGTAAATCAGTACCTGTCTGAAATATGACCACGAAGATTGGAAATTTCTGTAGAATCTGTCCCGTAGGTTTGTCCATACGAATAAGTTGCCGGATGTGGGCCACCTTTAGGTTCCGTAAGTGCAAGTCGTCACGAATTTCCTCTATCGCAACGTTCGGCGGAATACCTTTAAGTGCCAGTCTTGGTTGCTGCGTATGAGGTAGGGGATAAGTATGATATGCTAGTTTTGCTTGTTTGATTTCACGTAAGAGGATTTCATAATCCGCCTCCTTTTGAGTATACAGTAATAGTCTGTTTGGTTTGGTTTTAACCTCTACTGGGCTGGCTAATTTATCATTTAGAACCTTGAGTATATGTGTGTGTGTGGTTACTGAGATAACTGTAAATGACAATAGGCGGAATTCTTTCCTTCCTGGCGTTAGTCGGTGGAGAAGATTCTGTTGTTTCAGTTTCTGAGTCACTATCAGATAGTACAGAGAAGTAGTTTGGGGTCTCGATTGACGTACTTGCCATGGGTTCTGTGTGTTGGCTCATCCTTTTCCGTTTGGGCCGTGGAGCGGGACGAAAATCTTGAGGTTTTTCTCCTTGAATGCTCATTGTAGAACACTCACACACTGATTAGTACACACAGATTGTCCGGTTAGCAAACCTTCGCTTGCCTCCGGTCTTACGATTATTCACTGCACAACTCAATATATCACTCGTCACACGTAGCGCACTGACACGTCCTGAAGGCAGTTTCTACGCAAGATGTGACCAATCTAGTTAGCCTTTCTTCTTTTTATTGTATGTATGATATTCCTGTCCTCCTTGACTCTGTGTAATACTTCTTCATTTCTCACACGATCGGTCCAACTAATCTTCTCCACTCTTCTCCAACACCACATTTCAAAAGTGTCCAGGCATTTCCGATCTAAATCACAATATTAATTGATTGAAAATGTCAAACCCTACATATGTTTCGGCTCTGCCTGAGCCATCTTCAGGGGTTACTGTTATAGGCGTCCACTATTTTCACACTCACTATGTTGGTTAGAACAAGTATCTGGGTTTCATTGCAACCCATGGGTCTAGACACTGTGGCACTGTACACACTGACGAATTTTAAGATTTGGTTTGTTGTTTGTTATATCGTCGTGGAGAGATGCTAGTGATCGGTGTCGGAGCAGACGAAGTTTAGTCTCGTGTGTGAAGTATATTCCGCGGTCCTGTGGAGTTTACTTCGGTCCATGCTGGTTGAGTTTCATACAGTGAACTACGAGAGTTCACTGTATGAAACTCACTCTCTTCCACTCTTCCACGCATTGGTATAGATATAGGCTTCCAGTTATAGATTCTTTTAACCAATCTGTCATTTTCCATTCGGTACACATGCCCAAACCACCCTAGTCTTTGTGCTTTAATATAATTTACTATATTCTTATACTTTATTAGTTTATTAAGCTCTTCATTTGTTTTAATTCTCCATGAGCCATCCATGTTTTTACTTGGTCCAAAAATCCTTCTTAGTATCTTCCTTTCATATATGAGCAAGTTTTGCTTCATTGCTTCTTTCAGGGCCCATGTTTCAGAGCCATATGTAACTACCGGTCTTATAACCGTTCTATAGAAATGTAATTTTACACTCTTTGCGATTAATTTACTTTTAAATAAGGTTTGGTTTGCATAATATGCTTTGTTACCTTGGATTATCCTAGTTTTGATCTCTTCTTCTATTGTATTATCTCCGTTTACGATTGATCCAAGGTATTTATATGATCTCTTTTGCTCTAGACATGTACCGTTACAGTTACGTTCTGTTACTTTGTGTGTTTGTTTTGCACATTTTATGTATTTAGTTTTTTGTGTATTTATTACTAGCCCATACTATATGATTGTTCTTTTAGTTTCTGGAAGGTGTCGATAGCAGCTTGCGTGGTCCTTGCTGTAATTAGTATGTCATCAGCATAGGCAATACTTTGTTTTAACCGTGTTGAGATATTCCCTCTAACATCTAATTGATTCATAATTGAGTCAATTATCATACTGAACAGAGTTGCAGACAGTGGATCTCCTTGTTTCACCCCAGTTTCAATTTTAATTTCTCCACTTAGGTCATTATTTACTTTGACTTTCGCTTTTGTGTTTTCTAGTGTTAAGGAAATTAGTTTTATCAACTTTGATGGTACCTCATATTGTTTTAGACATTCTAATATTTTCTTCCGGTGCACCGAATCAAATGCATGTGTGTAATCTATGAATATATTATTCAGTTCGATATTGTATTCATGGCACTTCTCAAAAATCTGTCTCACTATAAAAATATTATCTATTGTTGATCTGTTTGTCCTGAAACCCATTTGAAAATCGCCAAGTTTATTCTCAATCATCTGTATGAGCCGTTTATTCAACAGTATTGCCAGTATTTTATATGCTGTGTTTAGCAGTGTTATTGGCCTGTAATTTTTGCAATCCAGCCTGTCACCTTTTTTGTAGATTGGAAGATGATTCCTTCCCTCCATTGTTCTGGTAACTGTTCTTTGTCCCAAATATTTAGTATAAGTCTATGCATTTTATATTTCAATGTTCTTCCACCATATTTAATTAATTCTGGGCATATATTATCAGACCCCGCTGCTTTGTTGTTTTTTTAATTTGTTTATAATACTACAAATTTCATTAAAGGTTGGTGGTATAATTTCTTGGTTATCATCCACAATATTCTCTATCGTGACTGGATCTGCTGTTGTTCCATCTTCTTCAAATAAGTTTCTAAAATACTCTTTCCATATTTCTAATATCTTTTCTTTTTGTATTATTATATTTCCATCTCCGTCCTTACATTGGATTGGCATGTTTTTTTTGTCATTTATCAAGTTCTTTGGCGTCTTTATAGAATTTCCTCACTTCGTTCTTCTTAAAGTTTTCTTCTATTTGGCTTATTTTATTGTTAAGCCATTCTTTTTTCTTAATTCTACAGATTTTATTTGCTTCCAGCCTTTTAGAATTATAATATTCTTGATTTCCTCTTGATTAATTTGCATGTATTTCTTCCTGGCAATATTCTTTTCTTGTATCGCTCTCCGGCATTCTTCATCCCACCATTCGTTTCTATTTTGTTTATCTTGTTTTTTGATTATATTATTTGCCGCTTCGATTATGGCATTCTTTACTCCTTCCCATTCCTTGTTGATTTCTTGGGTCTCTGGCAGTTCTATTAATTTCTTATGTAATTCTGTTTTGTACTATCTTATTTTTGTTGTATCTGTAAATGCATTTTTATTCCAACGTGTGTTGGGTGTAGGTTTCTTCTTGCATGCAAGTGGTAACTTTTGCTTAAGGATAGTTTTCACCAGGAAATGGTCTGAATCGATGCTCGGTCCTCTCATTGTTCGAATATCTTCAATTAGATCCATTTTCTTTTTATTTATTAATACATGGTCAATTTGGTTTATTGTGTTTTGGTCAGGAGATATCCAGGTTCCCATATGTATCTTTTTATGTTGGAACTTTGTACTCATTACTTGCATTTCATTTACTGTTGCAAATTCACACAGTAATTCTCCATTTCCACTTGTTTGTTCGTGCAACGTATGTTTACCTGTGACATTTTTGTATGTATCCTCCTTCCCTAAATTTGCATTGAAATCTTCCTAGTATGATTATTGTGTCACTACGTGGAGTATTATCTATCATTTTCTGTAGTTCTTCATAGAACTGTTCTTTAGTTTCTGTTTCTTTCTCCTCTGTTGGGGCATATGCACTGACTATTGTTATGTTATTAAATTCCCCTTTGATTCTCGACTTACACAATCTTTCATTTACCGGTGAGAAGTTCAAAACATGATTGTGTATTGTTTTTTTAACATAAAGACCGGTGTCGTGCGCGAGGCGGACGTGCTTCAGGCGGACAAGCTAAAATCGTGCGTGAGGCTGACAGAGTGTTAAATACCGTGCTTCAGGCGGACAGTGAAACTGATCCCTTTTTATCTGCTACATGATTAAGATAAGAATACGAAGGTTATGCAAGTTACACAAGTCCATTTTCTGCAAACTTTCCCTCACACATTTTTCTCCCCCCAACTTGGGACTAGTCATTGTCTTCATGACATGCAGACAAGAAGCTTTGTCAGTCAGTTACTCACATAATATTTTCATTATTTAATATTTATATACAATAACTGCAGACTATAAGTCTTCGTCACACAATCTGGCATTAAACAATTTCTCTGTTCATTATTTATAATTATCCCATACACAATAACTGCAGACCATAAGTCTTCGTCACAAAATCTGGCATTAACACATTTTTCTGTTCGTTATTTATAATTATTCCCGAACACAATAACTGCAGACCAAAAGTCTTCGTCACAAAATCTGGCATTAACACATTTTTCGTTCGTTATTTATAATTATTCCCGAACACAATAACTGCAGACCAAAAGTCTTCGTCACACAAGCTGGCATTAACACATTATTCAAATGTATTTATGTAGCTTAAAGCTTTGAGACATTTGTACAGATCATTTGATTTGTCGTATTCTGCCATAATTCTTTCAATTCTCTCATCTTGTTTTACGTAAGTCTTTTTTCGTTTCTGGCTAGCCAGTCTAAGTTCCTTTGATTTTATTTGCCAAGATACCAACTCTGCTTCTTCTTTTAATTTCTGTATCAGCAGAAAAACATTAGGATGTTGCTTTCCTATAATGCTGTTCAGTTTGGAATTCCAACCCTCGTCTGCATTGTTGGTCCTATGCCGATGCTGATGTACTCGTATGTTCCACATCTCGATGGGAACATTCTGCTTCTCCATCCATTGCTCGACAAAGTAAGCGAGAAATAAGGCTAATTTCTCATTCTGTGGAACACTTTCCATGATCATGAGCTAACCTTCTTCTACTTTGTCGATTGGTAGGTATGCCAAAGCAGCACACATTCTGCAAATTATTCGGACTTGTTCATCTTCTTTGTATTCCACCGCAAGACCAATATTTTGTATTTGTCTCCACAGGCACTGATTAAAATGAAAATTACAGCCAGTAATAACTGAGCCTAGAAAGACTTTATTTATTGCACTGATGACCGCTGCTTCAAAATCGACCTTTATAATTTTTGGTGACCAGAACACACACCAATTCTTCAGCAGAGTTAACAAACAATGATACGTTTTTTCTTTTTTGTCCGGTAAAAGTGCAAACAGAATCGGATATATGTAGTTTTCATGCGATGTGCTTCCAAGATCTACGTGCAAGCTATACAACTGAGCGAATTGCCTTGGACAACTTTTAAATGTGCCGTCTAGAAAAAAAGAAGTTCCGGTTCTAAGTAAATATTCACAATCTTCCCCAGCGAAGACGAGAATTATTTTTCCTTAGTCATCAGTGTGAGCGATTCGAAGAAAACTGGAGTTATTTGCCAGACGTAAAACTTCTTCCGGAAATACAATTTTCGAACTGTCTTCTGGATTTTGCTCAGTACCCAGAACTTTTCGCCGTTCTTTACACAGTCGAGACTTAACACTCTCGTATTTTGGTATTTCCGTTACCATGTCATATCCTTTCTGACAGTTCTTCCTTATAGACTGTATGTACAGGCACAGACACGTCTTCCCTAGCTCTCTTTATGCAGTTTTCCAATTTTACTTTAACCTCCTTTCCAGATAGGTTTGGAACGCAACTATGGTCCGTTTTACTAACGATTTCATACTGTAAAGTAGTTTTGCACTTACCGCACTTGTCTTAACACACGCCCAACTTATCAACTTCGAATCTTTACGATGAATTCGATATTGAAATCCGCCAAATATCAAGGACGGTTTTCCCATTCTAGTAGAAACTACTGCAGTTTCACCAGCCATGATTCCCTTATTGACTCGCGCAGGCATAAGCTGTGTACTGTTTGAAAACCAAATACCAAATGACTAAGGCAAAACGGCGGGAAACCCATAGTTTAAGGTATCCATGCACATGCAGTTATTGGTCAGGCCGTTATCTGACAGTCCGTTGACCGAAGGTCAATTTTTCCTATGCACATGAAGTTCGCCGGAATGCAGACATCTAGAGCAGCGGTCGCCAACCATTCGGACCTCACGGACCATTAAACTCACAAATTTGAATCCCGCGGACCACTAACATGAATTTTTTTTATAAAAGGTACAAACATCTATAAAATAATGATCATAAAAGTTCCATTTTATTAATATGAAATGCACTTGTTTAATTATAACAAAATTATTAGTGTGATATTTGTTGCTGCTTGTCTGAAATAAGTATAATAAACATAAAAATTGCAAATAATGTCCAAATTTCTCCACGGACCACCAAAGTTTTCTCGCGGACCATCAGTGGTCCGCCGACCACCGGTTAGCGACTGCTGATCTAGAGGCAGCTTATCATTTCTGGGAACTGTGTGTGTAGAGGCACCCGCTTTCCGGCCGACGTCAGGTAAAGAACTGGAGGGAATCTTTAGCCTAGACAGAAATGCGCTTCCATGGAGCAGAGTCCTGTTTGAAAGGCTAACAGGTTGTCAGCTAGTCAAGAAATTCCCCACATTTTATGGAACCCGGAGTTCATTACCGCATCACAAGAGCTCGCCACCTGTCCCTATCCTGAGCCAGACCAATCCAGTCCAGTCCTGAAGATCCATTTTAATATTATCCTCCCATCTACGCCTGGGTCTTCCAAGTGATATCCTTCCCTCAGGTCTCCCCACAAAAATCCTATATGCACCCCTCCCCATACGTGCTACATGCCCCGCCCACCTCATTCTTCTTGATTTGATTACCCGAATAATATTTAGTGATGAGTACAGATCAGAAAGTTCTTCGTTATGTAGTCTTCTCCACTCCCCTGTTACCCCGTCCCTCTTAGCCCCAAATATCCTCCTCAGCACCCTATTCTCGAACACCCTCAGCCTATGTTCCTCCCTCATGTGACAGACCAAGTTTCACACCCACACAAAACAACAACAAAATTATAGTTCTGTATATCTTAATGTTTGTATCTTTGGATAGCAAACTGTAAGACAGAAGATCCTGCACCGAATGATAACAAGCATTCCCCGGCTTCAATGTGCTCTTAATTTCTTCACTAATGTAATTTCCATTCCTCAACAGTCCTTCCCAAATATTTCAACTGTTCCACCCTTTCAAAAGGTATTATCTATCTTTATGTTTTCACTTCGTCCTGCATTCTCATCTCCACACAAGTACACAGGTGTGCAGGTATTTCTTGTATTCTTTCACATCCTCTTCCTTTTAAAAAGTATGTCCGCCTGGCCCACGGCCGCTACAGCCACGTAATCGTATCGTCTTCCTTATCAACAAATATGTCCGCCTCAAGCACGACGTGTCCGCTTCGCGCACGGTCCGCCTGGCGCACGTCCGCTACAGACACGGAACCTAAAGACCAGTGCCTGCTTGTCCGCTCTTCAAAGTAGATCCACTGTAATGTAGAGAATAATTCTTTTTGTTAATTATACCATTCCCTTTCCATCTTGTTTCTTGTATTGCCACAATTTCTAAGCTTGTGTTTGCTAGTTGATCATCCAGTTCTTGCATTTTCCCTACTTTTAGTAATGTCTTAACATTCCATGATCCTATTACCAATTTGGTTCCTCTTGTCCTTTTAACTCGCCTTGGTCTGCATCCAAATATCTGTCCGGCATTCTTTCGTTGAGATTTTTTTAGCAATTGTTGTTTTTATAGGGCAAGGGTGCTGGCCTTGCGCCTAACCTCCGTAACTTGGAGGACCTGGTTTTTCTGTTGGGGTTTACTCCCCTAGCTGGCTTGTCCCAAGTATCAGCGTCGGGAACTTGCTTTTCACCCCTCCAATGTCTTAGCCGTCAGAGACGTTACCAGGGGCCATGACGTGGACATGCATGGATTGGACTTGGCAGGAATAAATGGCTTTTCTCAGGTTTTAACAGTACACCTCTGCCAGCATCGATGTACCCCTGAGGCCACATACTGCCCCTTTGACCCCCCAGACAGTAATAAATAAATTCATAAAAGAGATTCTCCCATCAGACCTATAGCATACTGGCAAAACACCATATGTCACAAAGCAGCTTAACTAACTGTAAATTTGCTATCACAGAATATGAAACTCCCCAGTACCTTCAATGTCACGAAAACAGTAGAACTTATCAACGATTTAAAAATTGTAACAATTAACTCTGATATCAGACTGGCTACTTCTGATGCAAGAATATGTATACAAACATTCCCACAAATGTATTTATTCTTATCAGAGGCACAGCACTTTAAAAGTTTTGTGATGAAACAAAACAGAAAGAATTACAAAACTTATGTAAAATACTGCTAAAATACTTTACCCATGATAACAAATGTTACCTACAAATGATGGCCCAAAACTGGGTTCCCCTTCTTCTCAATCTTCTCAGAAATTTATCTACAATGCCATGAAATTAATAACCTCTTACATATTCTTAATAAACACCAAGTCCTGTGTTATTTTAGACATGTTGATGACATTCTTATCGTCTATAATCAAAATGTGTCAAACATAAACACCATCCTGATAGAAATCGACATCAACCTAAAGTTATCTTTCTCCATAGAGCTAGAAGAAACAATAAAATTAACTTCCTATACACCAATATAACTAGACATATTAACTCAATACAATTCAGCATATACAGAAAACCAAGCACTACTGACACAATCATTCCCGCTGTTTCCTGCCATCCATCTGAACAAAAATACTTATCTGTAAGATAAATTCTCAACATAATAAAACAATACCCACTATAAAAAACAAAAAAACACAGATAAATCCAAGTAGCCGCAAACATTCTACATAATAGCTCATACTCACCGAACACTTTGTACCTGAAAACACATAAACAAGGTACTTCTAAACACATGCAGAATGAAACAACAAAACATGTAAATTTCACATACATAGGTAAAGAAAATAATTTAATTAATAAATCATTTCAACACATAAAATTGAAAATAGCATTCAAACACATAATTCAATAAGTAAACTACTCATAAATAAAAATCCACTCCACAACAATAAATATTTATATTCTGGTGTCTACCGATTAATATGTCCAGGATGTAATAAACTATATGCTGGACAAAATGAAAAAAAAAATTTGACTCGTTTTAACGAACATTTATAAGCTTTTCGCAACAGCAGCCATCAGGGCCGTCTTCTCCAATAGTGCCAGGTGTGCTACACACACCCTATATAAATTCATCACCAATAATTGTTTATGAACCCATGACGTAATTGCGAGGGCGAGCTGTTATCTCCATACCGTTCTGCAGTGCTTCTGCTCAACTTCGGTGCACCTGCACGCGAGGAGTTAACTCTGTTGGACCTACTCAGCTAGCCGCATACGTATTATTTCCGTTGGTGACGCAGCTGAGCGTCTTGAGGGGAGACTGCAGTCGTAGAAACTGCAAGGCGTGCTGCCTCTCGTAAGCACAGCTTGACCAGTTGTCACGTTTGTTGTAGGAGGTTAGAGAGTCTGTCGAGTCACGAAAACTTTATCGTGTTGTTATCCTTTTATTATTTCTTAGGGCATTTCACATCATACTTGTATTTCGATAGTATGCTTTCTCCCTTCATCATTCCACAGCGTTTTAAGACTGATTAAAACTTTGAAAATAGAACTATTAAAGAACTATTAGATAATCCACTTTCTCTGCGCCCGCTACACGATAAGTGAATAAGGGTCGACCTACTCCACCATTACCCAATTTAATAACGTATCATAAAACTAACACAGAATAATATAAACGACATTTGTGCATATCTCACTATGAAAATTTTGAATGGTTAGCAAGATGTGAAACAACAAACAAACTTTATTTTTGGACCTGTTTACTTCTTTCTAACAGACATGAAGTATGGAATAAACAGGGCTTCTCAAATGTGCAGCAAAAACACTCAAAATCACGAACACATGTGCACAGTTATTTCCATTTTGTTGGACCGGAGCCGGCCTTCTGGGTCTCAACGCAGAGTATAAAGAAGAAAATTCAGTGCTGGTTGGATGCACAACACATGACACTGTGTCAGGGTCTTGCTGGCACTCAGAGACAGGCTCGAGAGTTGATCTCGGGCCCTCGTATTGCTGCTAAGACCAGGCTGTTTTCGTTTAATAGGACGCAATCCAGGGTAGTTATTGGCCTTCTTACCGGACATAACACCCTGAGAAGACACCGTCACAATATGGGACTGAGAGACAGTCCATTGTGTAGGAAATGTGGAGCAGAGGAGGAGACCTCAGCTGATGTCTTGTGTGAGTGTGAAGCCTTGGCGACACACAGACACACTTATCAGGATTCCTTCTTCTTGGACCCTGAGGATATCAGTGGACTAAGTCTGGAGGCGATCTGTAACTTTATTAAAAGAACAGGGCTCTTATGACTTGGACTTTAGTTAAGGGGCACAAAGGGCCTGTTAAAGGCCTACGTGCTTCGGGACCGCAAGGGTTGGACCCATTATTTACTCGTTTACTCATTTTGCACAGTTATTTACAGTTAAAATTATTTGAAAAACAACAAAAGGTTGACCTGCTCCTCGACCCTCGACGCAGAAACGACGTCACCAAGCATAATGAACAAGTGAAGAAGAACAGATGAATATTAAGTCGGTTTGCTGATACTGTGTGTTATTTAGCTAATCTTGAACTTCCCTTCCGGGGCCATGATGAGTCTTCCAAATCTTTAAACAAAGGAAAATTCGTGGAATATCTCATTGTGTTGAAAAACCTATGACCCACTTCTTGAAAATCATCTGGATTTAGCCACAGGTTTTCGAGGTATTTCTGCAACTATTCAGAATTATCTCTTAAAGCTGGGTCAACGGTCGCCCGCCAAAGAAGAAATAAAAAAAGACGTTCAAGCTGCTAAATCCTTTTCAATCTTGCTTGACGAAACCTCAGATATTCAATGCAAATCTCAACTTTTACAGTCTGCGCTACCTAAGTGACAGCAAAATTTGTGAAAGGTATTTTGGCTTCACTAATGTTAGCTCTGACAGAACACCTCATGGTATATTTAAGCACGTACAACAAGTGATAAGCGAGTTTGAGTGTGACAAAAAATTAGTCGGTCAAACCTACGATGGAGCTTCTGTAATGGAGGGCCACGTAACTGTTTTACATACAAAAGTTCTTTCATTATATCCAAATGCACTCTTCTCACTCTGTTATGCTTATTCCATAAATTTAGTTCTGCAGCAGAGCTTAGCAATAATCAAGGAGAGCAAAAATGTTTACAAAGCTTTGAGTGGCTTGTCAACATTTTTCTAAATCTTCCAAAAGAATATATGCCCTTAATGAATTTTTGCAGAAGAAACTGCATGAGGTAGGTCACAAAATTCTACAAACCTTATGTACGTAAATTGTAGGACGGCCAAAGAGATTGAGTTAGGTAGCAATGAAGCAGGTATTAAATGATCTGTTAAGCACTTATTCAAAATGTAATACACGTTTGCAACAGAGAAGTATGCCAGTGTTAATTGTTGGCTGAAATTATTACAACCATGATTAAATTCTTTACGTTTTTCTCTTTTTGCTGTATGTAATTAATTATATGACAGACAAAAATTCAAACATTTCAAGGAAACTGATTTCATACACATAATGTCTTGAATACTGTATTTAAGGGCCCCCAGAAACAATGAAAGGATAGCCTCCAAATGATTATTTGCGCCACTGACCTTACTATAGTAAATTCTGTAATGTTATTTTCAATATTTATCTTTTCTAAAAACACGAATAGATAATCTAATAATTTTTGCTTTCATAAAGAAAACTGTTATTTAATTTCAAAGAAAAAGTAGTTCTTTACTTCATGAAGTTTGCTGTTCTAAAATTCAAACAATTCTAAAAACTTTAATTAAATACGAATATTTACTATTTTTATGTTATTGAATTCTTTACGTAATCATTCTCTTGATAAGTAAGACCAAGTTTTTTAAACTGGTAATATGAAATTTGTCGAGTAATTTTTTAAAAATTCCTAACCAGAATTAACCTAATGCTAAAAGGCAGCACATCCTTGTTTTATTCTCACCAGATGCCGCTGACAACCATAATTCAAATTTCTCTACACACCTCCTTAAAAATCAACACCCCACAGACACGATTGACAAACTCATGGAAATTTTTTATGCCACAGAAAAACATCACATCTTAACACAGTTGAAAAATATTACATCTATGGAGAAACAATAAAAAATAACCAACTCAATAATCAAAATACCATGGAAAAACGCCATTTCCTGTACCTTGATCCAATTAGACCCTTAAAATATATTCACTCTACCAACTCACACAGCACATCATCAGCCCAAGACTACAGTGTTCGACCAAAATTATATGTCAACACATAAGTTTCTGAACTAATCAGTTTAAACTAACCTTGCACTCTCATTCCCCACTTCAACATTAAAAAAATTATCCATATCTCATACATTGATTTTATAATTAAAATTCTAAGCTTTAATATCATACTGCTTTCTTACAAAAATCTGGAATACCTATAAAGCAAAAATAATGCTACAATCAATAATCAACACACTGATTAAAATACCATGGAACATAAATTCATCTCCAGAACTTTATTACAATTAGACCTACGAAGAAATACATTCACTGTATCGACTCACACAGGATTTTTTCAGCACATTACGTTCACAATCTACACATAAACTTCTCAAAATATCAGGTAGGCTAACTATATACCCATTCCCCTGCTTGAATATTATAAACACTCTATATATTATATACCAATTTATAATTAAAATCTTCCAATTTTTTCGGGCTATTACTTACAAAAACCAAGAATACATATATAACCTCCGCTTCTTGCAAAATGTATGTTTTCTAGAAGTCGAACCTGAAGGGGAAGTAAATGCAGACGAGAAAGGCCCTTATATTATGCAAAGTGAAGTGGAAAAATCTATCATGGAGTTGAGAGATAAGAAGACGACATAAGATGATGATGTACCTGGGGATGTAATCAAAATGTTGGGAGAAATATTCTCAGAATAATTACAGAACTGATCAACATCATATATAAAAGTGGACATTGGCCCAAGAATTTCCATTAAGTTATCATGTTTCCTTTAAAGAAGAAACAAAAAGCTAGCTAAAGCAACGACCATCGCACAAATAGCCTCATCGTACATACAGCAAAAATAGTGGCAGGGTACTTAGAAGAAATTTCACTGTATTAGCACCGTGCATTTTATTTAAATCAAACAATAAGACCAACAAATGCACTATATTGACCAATTTTATTCTGGCCTATTTCCCTACACGTGTTTCGGAACTTTAAATTTCCATCTTCAGGGGTTTTTTTGTCTTATGCTACCAGATATTCACATATTAAAAACAAATTCACAATATATAAATAGTCTGTTGAACAGTGTTAAAACCTCATGTAAATAGATATTCGGAGCACTTTAGAAGTTGTATGATGTGTACCTTTATCAGTTAAAATGTAAGATCTCTCTTAAAAGAATATATAAAAACTGTTTATAAAACGTTGTAATCTGTTCGTGGTATTGGTTGTTTTTTATTATTTTACGCAACTACTGGCATAGTTTTTATATCTCCGTAGTCCATTCTTATGTGTTGTGAAACGTCTGAAACATTGAAAGGACACGACAGACGTTTCACAACACTAAGAATGGACTACGGAGATATAAAAACTATGCCAGTAGTTGCGTAAAATAATAAAAAACAACCAATACCACGAACAGATTACAACGTTTTATAAACAGTTTTTATATATTCTTTTAAGAAGATCTTACATTTTAACTGATAAAGGTACACATCATACAACTTCTAAAGTGCTCCGAATATCTATTTACATGAGGTTTTAACACTGTTCAACAGACTATTATATATATTGTGAATTTGTTTTTAATATGTGAATATCTGGTAGCATAAGACAAAAAAACCCCTGAAGATGGAACTTTAAAGTTCCGAAACACGTGTAGGGAAATAGGCCAGAATAAAATTGGTCAATATAGTGCATTTGTTGGTCTTATTGTTTGACTTAGAAGAAAGTTTGAAAGGAAAATTGAGGATGTACTTGGATAAGATCAGTTTGGATTTGGAACAGGAAAAGGAACTAGGTATAAGATTGGGATGCTCAGAACAAAATCCGAAAGAACGTTGGACGTAGCTGACAAATTGTGTGCGTGCTTCATACACTCTTAGAAGGCATTTGACTGTGTAAATTGGACCAAATTAATGTAGATCGTAAAGGAAACTGGGATAGATTGGCGCGAAAGAAGACTGATCAGCAATCGGTACATGGATCAGAGTGTTAAAATAAAATGGACAAAGGGGAGAGAGAAAGTGTAAAGATTTGAAGAGTCGTTAGACAAGGATGATGTTTGTCGCCGATTCTATTCAACTTGTACAGTTAATACCTTATCAAAGAAGCTCTTGAAGGGTTTGGAGACTTCCAAATAGGAGTCAAGTAGTTTGTACTGTGAAATGTGCGGACGATGTTGTCCCACTGGCTAAGGAAGATTCGGTGCTGCAGGGCATAAAAGATGGACTAATTGAAATTGGAGTATGCTATGGGATGGAAATGAATGTGGTAAAAACTAAGGTTATGAAAATGTCAAGGCAACCATCCCCGCTTATGATAGATCAAAAATAGCAAGAAAATGTGGAATATTTCAACTATTTGGGTAGCATAATAACAAATGATGCAAGATGTACACGTGAAATTAAATCTAGGATTGTCATGGCAAAAGCAGCATTCAACAAGAAGAAGGTTATTTTCACCAGCAAATCACACTTCAATTTAAGGAAGAAATTAGTAAACTGCTACATTTGGATTATAGCTTCTTATGGTGCTGAAATATGGACACTTCGGAAAGTAGATCAGAAATACCTGGAAAGATTTGAAATGTGGTAATGGAGAAGGATGGAGAAGATCAGTTGGGCCGATTTCCCCAGCATGTGACTCATAGTGACTACGTGAAAATCTATAAAAGCAAATTTGTATTAAGCAGAATGGTTTCTATTTCTTGGTGCGATGGTTACGGGGACGCCATGCTCCGGCCTGAGAATGATATCGGGAATAACAGGCAGTTCCTTATGAAGTGCATGCACTCTGTAGTGGCGCAAGATGTAGGATAGTACCACCTTTCCTTCCAATAGCGCAAACCTCTGACCTATGCAGTTTCTGGGGCCGGCGCTGAACGGGATATAAGAGTAGGGGTGTCTCTTTACCACCCTCTCTGGCAGGAAATTATCAGGGTCGAACTTCATTGGGTTGGGAAAATACTGAGCCATTCGATGTAAGTACAATATCGGAATCATGATTTGTACTCCTGCGGGAATAGTGTAACCACCTGAAACACAACATATATGCAAGATTAGGCTGACTGCGCTTTCCCCTGTAGAATTCTGCAAGACCTAATGCTACGAAGCCCTACAGACACTCACATCCTTAATAGAAGTAAAATGTATTGATGGTTTTAACTACTTACCTATCTCTGTGTCCTCTGTCAGTTCCCTCGCGATTACAGGAGCAGGCGGATACAACCTCATCGTCTCCTTAATTACTCGCTCCAAATACTTCATCTCCTTCAGGTCTGTCATTGTAGGAGGGCGGTCCGACCCTTGAAATATGGTCTGCAGCTCTTCACACACTTTGTCCTAGAAAAAAGTATTCTTATGTGGTTAGTTACTCAGTTAAGTGTACCATTAGTTATATGGTTATTTACTTAGGACATTAGATCTTCAATTGATTATTTTTTTCTGTTCAAGTCTACTGTGAACAGAAATTAGTGACCAGCTATACACATGTAAACTTATTATTGACACAGAAGAGTGTAACATTTTAGACATTCAATTTCTACTATTTAGTACCTAGTCATATATTAAATTGCCCTTAGTTAATATCGTGTAACTTTGTTTCATTACAAAATCAATAGCTCCTTTCCTCAGTAGATTAAGTGCTTGTTTTCTCTCATATTCAGATTTTCTTTCCGTATCCTGATTTCGGTACCTGGACGTCTTGGTTCGTCCCCAGCATTTGGATGGTCCAGCAGACGCCTGAAGCAACTGTGTCGCGACCCTGGAACACATTGCACTGCTCTTACACAAGGGGCAGTCAGAAAGAAATGACTCTTACTTTCTATTTTATCCTCATTACAATTTCGATATGTTAAGATTTCACAGAACTTCACAACAATATTATTGAAAGTATTTGTTAATATATTCTCTATCTTTGTCAACAGTCTTCGTCCACATTTGAACACGAACATACATTCCTGTCCGTACAAGTCGCTTTACCTCCACTGCTGCCACGGGCTCATGGCGTTCTGCAGTGCCTCGTCATTGGGGTTATGTTATCTTCGCAGTGTTTCTTCGATGGCCTTTGTGGTGCGCACACTTTGTGTGGCGTAGCGTTGTAGGAGAAACATTTCAGAAAATTTTCCTGCTTGACGAACTCGACGAAGGCGAGCATAAGGACTGTTATCTTTTTCAGTACAACGGCAGGAGTTCACTGTTGTCCCCTAGGCAAGAAGCTCATAAGACCGACCACTCCGTGGTTTGTCGCAAATTGCTACTTCTCCTGTTTCAGCAACTTTAATCCTTTTACTCATCGTTGGAGAGTTCTTGCATCCACAGCAGCTTTATTTTGAGAAAAGTTTCGTGAATGCAAGTCGGGTTCTCACCATCAGGAACCAAATGGTCTACCATTGCTCGTTATTTGAACAGCACGTCAATTTCCGTCATTTTATAACCAGCTGTGTGCTGCCATCTGTTGAGCGAATATAGTTGAAACAAATAGAATATGTTCGAGATTTTTCAGGACCGTCACTCATGTAGTGTTTATTCACATAAAAAGAAAGTAAGAAGCTACAAAGCAAGAGACTGCATGACAACACCTTCTATAGGCCTAGTTGTTTGTGCATGTAAACAGGTGAATATACCATTTTTTCGAGATATTACGCCTCGTCGCTTAATATTTTATTCCAAATTTTTCTAAAGTAATAATATCTTACTTTTCACAGGTGTAGTTTCCTAAACATTTAGACCATTAAGAAAGGTCACTGATATGATGCATTACTGTGGAATGTAATCAAAGTTGGAGAATCGCTAGATTAGAATCAGTATATTCTTACCCCATGCTTTAAATACGTGACTCAAAGTCGGTCAACCAGTGTATAATTAATTTCTCCTGTGTGTCTCATTCTAAGTGGTGCAGTATTGCGATAGAAGGTCTTCGAAGGACTTTTCACTTACTGCGAACATGAACATTTCCACTTCGTCTTGTACTTCCTGATCACTTAACGTGGCGCCATTTTCTGAAGCTTCCAATAGGACATCAAGGAACATTTTCGGCGTCTTCTTTCCTGGAGAAAAAAGAACTTTGTTTCTTGTGATTCTAAAACTTAACACATATATCCTAGTGCAGCAACCCAGGTATTGACAATTTTGAGCCAATTAACTTTCCAAAAAGCATTCTCTAAGTGTGCAACTTTCATAGATAATTTAAGAACGCTAGTTTAAACTGCTTCAAAATTTTCGCTTAATGTTCACTAACTTCTTCCAGGCACATTCGGCGTCAAAATGTTAAGTAAAAATTGCATAGTTAAATATTATGTTTGTCACTTTATTATGTGAAAATAATTGGCTAAACTTGAGTATTGTTGGTCTATATGTTATTGACAAGAATTACATGTTTTAAAAATAGTTAAACTCCGCTATTTGTGGCGATATATCGAGGGTGCTGGTAAATTCAAATACTCTAATTTTTCAACTCGTAAAAGTTTCTTAAAATGATAAAATAAAAATAATATAAATAATTACAAAATGAGACTATATTGGTAACTCGTTTAACATAATATTAGTACTCTGTTTACAAATCAAATTCCTTTCATTGATGTCAACAGTTTCTCATTTATTGCTTAATTGTTCTTCTCAGTAGCCTTAGAGTAACAAAGGTGAGAACTACAAAATTTTCCATTGTATTCTTGTAACTGTGATTTTCCAACTATGGACACATGCTTGCAAGGCACATATAGGGTTCTTGGCAGCAATTTTTTTCCACATATCTTCTTTCATCTCTGCACTTTCTCATTGTTCTCCACGCTGTGATAATCCATGAAACAGTTTGGAACTGGATAACCATCCACTTTTTACGTGTAATCTGCAACGCCTATATTCTCTCTGATTTTTTCGCCCTTTCCCTCATAAATCGTTTGTTGTTGTATCACGTTTATTATTTAACCACCATATCAATTTTACCAAAGCTTCCTGGAGTTTTACATGTTTTTCACGTTGCATCCTCTTTGGTCTTACCATAAGGTAGAATTTTTCAGAAATAATTTTCTTTAAATGTATCAACAATAGAGCCTTGATTCCTCAGCTTGTCCACTAGGAAGCTAAGTGGTTGGTTCTGTTCAGCTAAGAAGCTACAAGACATTGTTTTACGTAAGCACAGACATCCTCTTTTCCATTAACACAAAATATTGCCTTTTCCCCATGTACGTGTCTAGTAAAGTAAAGAGATAGAATAAAGAAAATTGTACTGTAACGTTAAATGCGCCTGACAGTGACGTAACAACTGCGTTGTCCTTTTGGTGTAATCAGTGATTCTGAATTTACACTGAGCGTCGTCTACAGTAAACAACAGGAAAGGAGGTTCTAATATTCTGAAATATAAAACTGATTTCGAAGCTATATTCTCTCCTGATTTGGGCTGCTTGGACATAGACAGCGACACAATAATCTCTCTTTAAGTTCCTTTTCTTTTCCTCCCCAAAGTGTAATTCTATGAGCAACTGATAACTTACTTTCCGAAGACCTCCTGCAGGACGCGAGAGGGACGTTTTTCGTTGAAAGTCTTGGAAGAATTTTCACAGTCGTCAAACCTTTTAATTTAATATTGTCTGCTGAAGTCAAAGAGCATAGGATAATAAATAAAAGCTGCGTTTAACAAAAAAGAGTACAGTTCTGAAAGTACACTTTCCACTTTTGCTCTAAACTGTATCTTCTTAAATAATGTGAAATACCAGTAAGTTGTGCTCAGTATTACTTATTGATCATTAAACATTTTATGTTTCGTGACATGGCGCTATATCTGATATTGTTTAATGTTTATGTGCACATTTATATCACGAAACTCTTTCGCAAATGGTGACTAGCGAGTATGGCGCTATACCGAGCATTCCCAATGTTAATATGATAGGGAATTTCTGTTCACAGGAGAGAGGGTGGCGCTGTATAGAGATGTACTAAATCGGGGTTTGGCTGTGATTTGTCTGGGTATTTCCATTTCTTTCTCCATGTCATTTGCGACTAAACACGACTTATGTCCTCTACGATCTGCATCGTCTTTGTAAAACTGAATCTTCTTACCTATGTCATGATCGTCATTATTCTGTTCCAGTGACTGAGATGTACTGCAGCGCTCTCTTCTCCGGCGTATTACCTGGAACAAGAACGTATCTTTGTTATGAACATGCGCAAATAAAATTCATTACTGTCGTCTGCAACTCCCGTTCTGAATAATGCCTAAGAAAACACCTATTTCATTTTCACTAGCGTATAATGTATACAGTTATAGAACCTAAGTGAATAACACGAAGAAAATATCTCCTTCGTTTTCTCTACCATGTAATTTATACGCTCATAAAATCTAAGTGCATTAATTACTGTATCTGGTGTAGAGGATACAGCTGTACATAATAATACGTATCAGTCAATTATGACATTCTTTGCAAATGATTTTCTACGTTACCAAAATTTTCCGCCGTGCTCTTTGAGGTTTCGGGATATTTTAGCTATCCTGAAGCTTGCGACATGTAACCAGGCAACACTCGAAGTATTTTAATTACTTAACAGTAATGTAGAATATAAAAGCAGAAATTGTGCCACTAGTGTCAGTCTCCCCTTTTCAAATCGTCTAACGTCAACTTGTAATTGTAGTGAAAATTTTTTTAGCGTAGATGAATTTAATTTTGAAACTTCGACGAATGGTCCCGATTGGTGTGTCGTGTCCACGTGATTACGTTTGGGGTGCTTCGCTTTGTATTGGTGTTAGACACCCTAACACCTTAAAAAAAGAATAAAGAGTGAAATAACACAAACATCATAGATATATCGGAAAGTAGCTTGTAAAAACGGCCAGCTGTAATATAGGACGAACTCAGACAGTAAGTGTAAATGATAATAGTGAGTGTGATAATGCATAAGTTCAAATAGACGAAGGGCAACGAAATAAACGGATACGTGGGGGCACACGAATAATTTAAAAAAATGTGGCGAGGTGCACGACACTTTCACATATATAAGGTTAAGTATTTCGTCAGGCTTTAACACTTTTACAAAATTGGTGAGTTTAAGGGGAAAAGTATTGGGCATGTAGACTGCAGAGTAGAGTGTGCAATGGTAACTTTCATTCAAGCAGTGCTGAATTCAGGATTTCGAATAAACACAAAATACAAACGTCTTCCTTGCCGCAACCGTCAAACTGTCATTCTAGGCTGCAGGGTAACACGTGGAATAGAATACAAAGATTTCCGAAATAACGCACCATTGTAAAGTGGAAATATTAAATGGTTTCATATTAGCCACTGCGTCCACATTCACCAAACATATAATACGTTTTAATTCTGTTCACGCTTACTTATGACATACAAAAATTTATTCAAGAAATTTGTAAAGAGAAAGTATTTGGTTTAATGCTATGAATATTTTTGGACTACCAACTGGTTAGAGCGCACATCAGCTGCCGTGAAAATTACGTGGTGACTTTCCGTTTCTTAATGCGAAAGAAGATTTTTACCTTGTCTGAGATATTACTGCCAACCAACTTCATTTCACATGTCATGTGTCCTCAGTCAATTGAGATCGGATTCTTCTGTTATTACTGTTTGCAAAGAAAAATGTGTTCACACATGTATGCAATTGTTATTAACCTTTCTTAACCACGAGTAAAGGAATTTTTTTTTTTTTGGCGAGGAAGAACAAAGTCTCCCAATTTTCTTTTTTGAGACGAATTTCTTTCCGTTTTATTATTAGACAAATAACTTGTTAGTTTCGTTTGTAAATTATCTGAAACCATCTCAATATGTGACACCAAAAGGGAAAGTAATTAATACAAAATACGTTTCCATTATTTTGAAGTCCTGGAATCGTTCGTGGGGCCCTCAGAAGAGGAAAGGGTTGCTGACACATTTTTTCTATGCCAAGAAAAATATTTTGAACTGCTTTAGACGCTGAACGCGAAAGAAGAATGAATATTTATTGATTTTCCTACAATCGAAGCTTTACGTTTAAAGTCTTGGTGCCACAATCACCTCTGTAATAAGCTTATCTTTCTCCTTTAGATTTTTGTTAACAGTGTCCAAGTGTCATGTCATCATTCATTCTGTTGTCTGCCTTCGACAGGTCCGTAGTCTCTTCCAAAGCGAGTTCTCCACAGGGTGCGATCTAGTGCTTCCTCTTTCAATTTTCAGTATCTTCTCTTTTCCTTAATGTCATCCAGTAGCTGCTTACGCCTTCTGTCTTACGGTCAACTGTTGACCGACAGCAAGCAACCGATACACCGCAAAACACGCATAATACACAGTCCACATAACAGAAAACACACAAAACGACAATGCAAAACCATGCATAAGAAAATAACAATATCCAATAATAACGCGCAGGCATAATATCCCTAGACTTCAGATCATAGCAGATCTACAATAAAAGGTACACTACACAGCTTCTCTACGAGACATACTCCGATATGAAAAACAGGACGCATAAGTGAATATGCTACAGTATTATACAATATCAGTGCTATAAGTTTTATAAAAGGTGGAACTATTGTAGGATTACAAGTGTTGACTATTTTAAAAAAGTTTTAGTGATTTTTAGTGACTTGTGAAAAACTTTATATACGACGAGACCTTATAGGCTCATATCTTATGTGTGTTTAACATATGGACTACGCAATTAAATGTAGTATACCCCTGAAGATGGTCAGGTACCTGACTGAAACATGTCGGGTTAATTAATCTACTATTAAAGTTTTTTAATAGTGAGTGTGCATCAAGTTGGTTTTAATTTAAATTTAAATTTATACAAGATGCACGGTGAATACAATATCAAAAAGAACTGTAATTTGTTTCCTTAATACAAAGATATAAGCTATACAAATCCTTGACAAAGAAATCAGGGGTAAAACGTGACCGGTATTTGTTTAGTGAATGGCACCATAAGAGCTATACGAACATCTGAATAACAGATTGTTGTGTGATGACAAAATATATATTAAGTTACACTAAAACTTGGAAATACCTTATCACTTTCGGAAGATAAAATTACACAACATTGCAAGATGGTTTGATAAGTGTTACGTACGATATTTGCAATATTAGTTAAACCGAACCATGTAGATCACCTGATTACTTAAGATTATGTATTGTACAACATAGTAAACAAGGATTAATGAAAGCTTTTTTGATAGATATAGAATTTAATTATATGAAATAGGCTTTAAAATCATTGATTTTAGAAGAAAACGTGAAAACTGAGTCCGGTTTATAATAAACGTTACTGTACGACATTTAACAGCTGTGTAATTGATGTTGATACATTTCGCACTTAGTACAAGTTAGTTATGTTGAATTATTTCAGTCACTAAAATTATTTTTATTAATATACAGGCCATCGCTTATATATTTAAGATATTGTATCTCTCTCTTTTGTGTTAAAATCTAAAAATGATGTATTTTCTACTGAAATTTGCCTGTCAGCATTAACATTTTTTGAAGTAATAATGGCTGCTGTGGTGTTCCTATTTCCTTATTACACACACTCACCGAGTTACTGAAGTCGTGCATGATGTGTATGAGCTCCTTAAAACGCCTTCCGCTTGCTGTTTTGTGGTATATGAAGTCAGGGTACAACCACGGATGGAGAAACCTCTCCATCACCAACTCTGAAATGCTGAACCAGGAGAATTATATTATTCCAAAGAAAGGAAGTACCTGCTAAGAAGCGTTAAACATACTTGTGGCCGTAGCCTCCTATTTCGATACGTTTAAAGGGAAATTGTACTTGCCTTTTTTAAAGTCCAGAGTGGCATGGCAACTAAATGTAAAGCAATAACTGTAATCCTCTTCCACACAAAACAATACACAATATTATTAGCGTTTGTTTTGTTTCAAATATTATATGACGTTTTCAGGAATCCGTTTATTAGTATTAAATAACAGACAAATTAAGAAGAGTTATTTGAAAAGATCGTTTACACCCACGATCAGTTTTCAAAAGGCGTAGTCGACCGCAATATATATTTCTGCATTGAATTCCTTCACTTCGTTACAATTGATGTACCTTATTTCTGATTAACCACTGTTTTGAAATTTAAAGTTACGCAGAATATCAATTACGAAGTACTTCTCTTAAGGTTTTTTACTCCAAATGTTGAGAAATATTTAGAATTAAATTTGTAGCAGGTGCCTCAATCAATACGTTGACTGCCCTGGCCTGAATTCGCAGGCTTTCTTTCACAACTCGGCAGGAATTGTGTCTTCAGTATTCGCCTCCACTGCACCCCACAATTCACCGACCGCACATTTGAATGTGTACCGTGTACTTTGTACAAATACGTGTGAACAGAAAAATTGCACTGTCTAATGCCAGGTTCTGTGCTCACAATTATACCTTTAATCCATCTATAATCTGCAAATGAATGCCGGGTCGAGAAAGTAATTACTATCACGGAATCCGACAGCGAATTGCAAGGTTGTGCAATTGTGCCAAAATGCGATTTTGACGCAATTTACTATTTTATATGCCATAATTTAATAAACAAATAATAACGATTCTACAAAAACGAAAATAAATTCCGTACATTTCGTACAGCTTCATTGTAGGAATGACTTACAGACTTGCTACTTTTAAAAGAAAATTTCAGGCTTCTGTGCTTCTCTACAATCGTTCATTACAAGCTCTAGTCACTTTACATATACGTAAAGTGTACCACCTTACAAAGATTTATGCCAGCACTGAATATTGCTATAAGTGTCCACGAAATACCTGATCATATATCTTCTGAATTGATTTTTGTGTGTGCATTAGCTCTGTCACGTGATTTTTGTCATAAAGGAATGCCGTGTGATTACTTTGATAGCATTATATGTAAGAATTACATCTTGCACCACATTAATGCAAATGCAAGTTCTTCAAATTTTTAAAACTTGAATACCTGTGGCAAGTGCAGCATCTCAGTTGTTCATGATCACTTTTATCATTGAATAAATTTTTCATGTAATCAGTATTAAATAATTTCAAGGACGTTATTGTAGGTAAGCGAAGATTGGGAACAGAAGAAACCAGAGAAGCAGATCGAATGGAATAAAGAGTGGATCTCTTGGACGCTTCTCAGCTTTCTCAATAGCTAGAATTAGTATTTGGGCAAACCATGATGTAAAATTCTCAGAAAGGTTTTAAATGTGAGACCTTACAATACACATTTCATAGAGATAGCTAGCGGTCATTTCATGGATAGTCGCAAGAAACTTGTCGTGTTTTAATTTAAAATTTATTAGCGTTTTAAAGGATGCTTCGTACTTGCAGCACGGATCTTATGTTTATTTTCATTTCAAACTCACAAAAATAAATTATTGCAAAGGAAATTCGAAGATAGGTACTTCCTCCACTAAACTTTACGGTTTGTTATGCTTTGTCTGTTGTTCTTACTGTGAGCCCCTTATTCTTTGACACGAATATAGACTTCGAACTATGTGGTGTAGCCTCGTAAAAAAACTTCATCCGTTGCCTGCCACAGTGGATCGTAATTTCAATGACGCTTTTGTTTGAGCATAGTTCATTGCGGCCGCAAACTCCCAACATTTTTTCCACGATCAGTAAAATCAAACAGCTAGCATGGTCGATTTGACATACGGTGGTCCGAACTAATACAGGCTATTGATACTAATAAGAGTAGGCCTACATCTGATTTTACTATAATTTTGGGTTGTTCTTCACAGATAAATTCATAGAATTTGTGCTCAAATTGTCGATGTTCTGAGAAGTAAAATATAAAGTAACCAAATTATGGGTAGCAAAATTCTGAAACTTACAATCCATATATTCCTTTTACACATCATGTTGTTGAAGTGGATCATACACACATTTGCATGTTCTGAATTAACATTTCTCGCAGCGTCTAAACATTTTGTAACTATATTTACTTTATATGTATTTTTCCTTCTCTACTGTGACTAATTAAGTACGAGTTATGTGTTACATTCGTGAAGATTCTCTGTAACTTCAGTTGGAAATATATTTCTCCAGTCACCTGTGCACTGCCTTTATGTAGTCCGACTGTACGTCTTGAATCTGCGAGTTGAGATCGGTCCCCATAGATGTCTCTGCATAAAAGAAGAAAAGTCAATGGCATAGTAAATTATTTTCTTAAAAAGCAGATTTTCATATCTCACTCAATCGTCCAGACTTTAATTGTAATGACCTCTGCGTCAACTAATTTACTGAAAATTTAACGACAAATATTTGCATACAATAACAGTCGCAACATTGCCCTAGCCGGAGCGTAAGCCGCAACACAGTTTGCAATAAAGCCAGTACACAGCTACATATTCCCACGCCCACGCAATTTATATTCTGATGGCATCATCCATCAATTTCCTATCTTTAAAAAATGTTTCTCTATACATTTATTACAGAAATTCCTGTTTATATTCTTATTAATCTCCACCACAGACATCAACCGAGGAAATAACAAATTCTTAGAAATTTCACAGTATTACCACCGTGCATTTTTAATCAAATAATAAAACCAACGAATGCACTATTTTGACCACTTTTATTATGGCCTATGTCCCCTCACCCTACACGTGTTTCGGAACCTTATAGTTCCATTCTCAGGGGTTTGCCGTGTGCTACCAATTACTCACATATCAAAACAAATACACAATATGTAAAATAGTCTGGTAAAGTCTTAAAACCATAGGTAAATGTATATTCAGAACCTGTTTAAAATTGTACGATATGTACGGTAGTCTGGTAGAATCTTAAAACCTTACGTAAATGTATATTTAAACCTGTTTTAAAAGAGTTGTAAACTGTCCGTAATATTCACTGTTTGTTTACGGAACTACTGGCGTAATTTCTACATCTCCGTGTTCCTTTTCTTGTGTGTTGTGATGTTACTGTGGTATCTTTTCATGGCTGTGTGTGTAGGCAGTCTCCCTACACACACAGCCATGAAAAGATAGCACAGTAACATCACAACACACAAGAAAAGGAACACGGAGATGTAGAAATTACGCCAGTAATTGTCTCCCTACACACACAGCCATGAAAAGATAGCACAGTAACATCACAACACACAAGAAAAGGAACACGGAGATGTAGAAATTACGCCAGTAGTTGTCTCCCTACACACACAGCCATGAAAAGATAGCACAGTAACATCACAACACACAAGAAAAGGAACACGGAGATGTAGAAATTACGCCAGTAGTTCCGTAAACAAACAGTGAATATTACGGACAGTTTACAACTCTTTTAAAACAGGTTTTAAATATACATTTACGTAAGGTTTTAAGATTCTACCAGACTACCGTACATATCGTACAATTTTAAACAGGTTCTGAATATACATTTACCTATGGTTTTAAGACTTTACCAGGCTATTGTACATATTGTGTATTTGTTTTGATATGTGAATAATTGGTAGCACACGGCAAACCCCTGAGGATGGAACTATCAGGTTCCGAAACACGTGTAGGGTGAGGGGACATAGGCCATAATAAAAGTGGTCAAAATAGTGCATTCGTTGGTTTTATTATTTAACAAATTCTTAGGTTCAAGTATCCTTTGCTTTGCACTGCACAAAATTTCCATTCTAATTATTCTAAATACGTCAGAACATGCTTTCCAGACATTTATAAGAAATCTGTGTGGCCTTCGGGGCTAGGAATCATTGTGTCGCTAGGCATGACGTGCGAGCCAATAGTTTCCAAAATTACGGAATGTAACACTTTCAGGCTCATGTTACAGTTTGAAATATTCCCCTTTAAATTAGCCCCCCTTTGGAGAATCTCTGGAAATTCCGATGCGTGATGCTATGCACATCGCCTGCAACTCAGCTTTTGTTTATTCGATATACTCGAATCTTCGTCCGTTTAACTGGATTTCCGTCTTTGGAATCAGGAAGAATTTACAATGGGCTAATAGTATTGCTGTGACTTTACTGTACGCGACGCCTGGCTTTGGAATGTGCCATATTGGTTGACGTCACGTAATTGATCTAATTAATATGCAAATTGAGTTGATCGATCTAATAAATATGTAAAGTAAGTTGAATTGATCTGATTAATATATAAATTAAGCTTATTTGATCTAATTATTATGAAAATTGGGTTGAATTGATCTAGCTATTACATAACTTAAACTGAATAATTGATCTAATTAATATGTGTAAGAAGTTGAACTCATCAAATTATTAAGTAAATTAAATTGAATTAATCTCATTAATATGCAAATTGACTTCATTAATTTGGGCGGCTAATGTGCCTTAAAGATTGAATGAAAATCTGCAAACAAGGTTCATGTTCATACTTACTATTGCGCACGCATAGTTCGCCTTCAAACGTTATAAAGACATATTAATTCTAGCCAAATCCGCTTTTCTCGCCTCTGGTCTAAACTTAATCAATTGCTTAATATTATTCATTCCGTACAGTTTCTTTTCTATGTTTATTGTCCGACAAATGTACACTTTTATTCACTATTAATTTGTGAAACACAGTCCTACATGTTTCGAACCTTATCCCGATTCATCTTCAGGGACTTCAGTATTTTAAATTACACTGATTTTTTACATCAATGGTACAATATTTACACTGGTTAAATAGTAAAAACTGCATAATATTCAGTACGCTATGATCTTAGTTGCAATATGTTTTCCTACTCCTAAAAAAGTGTTGCTTTAAATAATCTTGATTCGAACATAAAATATTTCAATCATCAGGTCGATGCCTTGCCACCCTTCCCAACTGTTTATCGACGTAAGTAAAAACATGAAGTGTGAGCTTTAGTAAACTGCTTTCAGATTACTCTCTGAATAAGGCTTAGAAATTACTCATTTGTAAACAACCGAAGCCAGTTTTACCTAACAAAAGATCTGTAGGTTTCCAGTAACAACATCGTCGGTATCAACTCACGGTGTCACAAACTACCGTTGTTAAATTAACTACTTCCCATTATTCTTTGTAAAAAGACTATATCAATCTAACTTTCACCATAAATGGTACATTCCAAAACTAGTTAAGACCTGAAATAGTAAAACACATTCTCTCCCACACCACAGCTACAAGTTCAGCCATGATCTCGACAGTCCCGTCCAATATTAATTAATAAATTAAATTTTTAAAACATTCCTACCAAATTAAGTAACATCAACTTAATAAAATAATAATTACCGATTAAAAATGTAATTCATATTCTCGTTCTACCCTAAGGTCCTAAGTTCAAATCCCTTTCTAGTACCAACAAGCTAAATATAAAATTAATATTAATGTATCTGTGTCGCTCTTCAGCTAAATATTAATAAATCGTCGTCGTTGGCTCAGTCAATAAAAATAATACCTGTTTTACTACAGGTCGCCATATGGTAAAAACATATAGCCTTGGGGCACGAAGAAGCCCCTGCAAAATTGTCTAGTAAATTTTAAATATACAAATTCAACCTGGCACGCAGTCTGGTAATGGCGGAAATTTACAAATTTAAATTTGGCGCGAATTTATAAATGGCGCGGTTTAAAATTTAGCGCGATTTAAAAACGACCGATTGACAACTTACTGTCTAGTGGTTTTTTATGTTTAGATTATTGACCTGTCTGGACATCTAAAGATGGCGGGTTGACACCGTAACCTCTGGTAAGGTATTATTGACCAGTCTGGACATTTAAAAATAGCGGCTTAGCACCGTAGTGTCTGGTAGTTTAGTTTAGGTTATTGGCCTGTCTATCAATTAAGGGGGAGCAGCACTTAATTAAGTCAATTGGCTTATTAAACAAATTCAATTTAATTTACATAATAATTAGATCCATTCAACTTAATTTGCATATTATTGGGATCAAACAAATTAATTTGCTTATTACTTAGATTAATTGCGTGACGTCATCCAATATGGCGAATTCCGACAACAGGTGTCGCGTATGAGAAAGTCACCTCAATAAGACTTGGCTAGGTCGGTGGAGTACGGTTGGGGTCATAGTGCTTAATTTTCTTTTTTTGGTTAAAAGCTGCTAAACAGACAAAGCCGCGCGGATTTGGGCTTTGTCATGATGCAGAAAGCGAGTCCTCAGAGCGCCAAATTCTTAGGATCAATGTGTAGTATCGCTTATTTACAATTTGATCTTGAGAAATGATATCGATGTGAAGAATTCCCTCAGTGTCAAAGAAAGGACGCGAGACTCTGTTGAAAGTTCTGCTGATCTACTTTGCATTTAATGGACCCTGTAGAATGAGTTTCCCAGCTGGCAAGACTGCTGCTTCTTTCCTGCCTCATAACCCAAAACCCAGCTTCCATCTCCTGTTATGACCTTAGGAAGGAAGTGTCTGTCCTTTTGACTGATCTTGCACGTCCTCCCACACACAAATTCATTCAGCAGGCGGGGCAACATTTTGCAGCTCTACGGCTCGTATTAATCATCCGTTTAAATAGTTCGGCATTTTCCTAAGGTATGTGTATTTGTTATTTTAGCTAAAAGCAACAAAGAATGGCTCCTTTACTTTATTTTATCTTCAACAGTTAGGGAGGCAAAAAAGTTTCTAAAATAACCAGTATAGGTTCACGAGGAAAGGTGAATGTTCGTCTGAGAAAATCAACGTTGTGTTAGTACTCATTTATTATTTAGTCATTCCTTCCAATGTTGCGGTCTAATCATCAGCACGCGCACCACATTTACCTGTTCCAAATTTCAACACCCATATCAATAACAGGGAACACATGAAACATTCTTCTAATATTTTTTTCCATTAGTCAGTCTCTCTAAATGCACCTAACAGAATTCCTTATCCATTTCTGTCGCAATTATTTAAGCTGCATAATTTGTCCACTGTAATGTCACTGATTTTTCTTTCTAAGAGAAATCTATGCCTTGTCATGGCTCCGCAAAATCGTCGCTTAAAATTCTTCCAAACATTATCCTATGTACTTGTTCTTCAAACACACTCAATGCCCTGAACTTTTTGTACTGGTTTCAAATGAACAATACAAGACTAGGCCCACCCTGGGAGAGAAAAACAAACAGATAAATATGAAAAATCAAACTACACAGAACGTTCATTTTTGCACTCATTGCGCATGAATTCGAAAATTCGAAATGCTGCCTTCGAGTTTGCAAAACCCTTACACAGATCAGAATTGCATTTTTTAACATAACAATAGTTTCTGATTATTCGAAAGCAGGAAGTAAGAAGACCTCACCACATATGATGTCCAGCATGCACCTGTTGATGTAAGGATATATGTCGAAGCTCTGTGATCCGACTTCCTTCTGCAGCTTCCTGATTAGTATCTCGCTCTTCTCCGAGAACACTTCCAGAAAGTTCTCCAGGATCTTGAAGTGGAAGGTAGGTGTTATGATCTTTCTGTGAGTTTGCCATTTCTGCACTGGGGAATTAGTATTATATATGTTAGCATTTCAGTATTTCTTGATTGAACATTACTTATGGTTCCTTAAATAATTAAGTAAACCCATGAAACCCAGTCATTCTTAAGAAGCTAACAGTTCCTTGGCTAGTTACAAAATTGAAGCATTTCATGGAACCCATATATTTCTTTACCGTAGTTGCAAGAGCCAGCAACTTGTCCCTAACCTGACCCAGATTAATCCAATCTACGCCGGCCCATGTTTTCTTCATTAAGGCCCAGTTTTATGTTGACATCCCATTTACGCCTAAGCTTTCAAAGTGTCCTATCATTCCTTTAAATTTCTCCACCAAAATAGTTTATGCACTCATTACTTCCAATATCTTTCCGATATTCCGTCCATCACATTCTCATTGATTTTTATGGTTCTAATGTTATTCTAAAGTGCATCAATCACGAAGATATTCGCTAGTTACTGTTTTTAGCTTCCTCTTCCTTTCTCTCCGTAGACGCAAATACCTTCCTTAGGAACCCATTTTCAGAAACCTCAAATTACCGTCTCTTCTTCGTGTGACAGGACAAGTTACACGTCCATACACCACAACAAGGAAATCATAGTTCAGATTACTTTGATCGTCATGTTTTATAAAGCAAAGAGAAATACATAGTCTATTGCATCAACTGGCGGCATGAACTCTCCGAATGTATTCTAATCTATATCCTTAGTACATGCAGTTTAGATATGTTAATGTCCTTTACAAAATACATAGTCTATTGCATCAAATGGAGACATGAACTCTCCGAATGTATTCTAATCTATATCCTTAGTACATGGAATTTTCATTCGTTATTGACTTCCCAATGTTTTGAATATAATCAGATTTTAAAAGAATATATTAACTATTATTGTACTGTGAATTTTCCGGAATATATTGTCGAAAATCAAATTTATGCTCAGGTTTCTCAGCATTTATTCTAGACAAGCCTATTTACTTGCGGATAGTGTAGTTCTTTATTACTTTCTAGTAGGTAAGTTTTGACGCAATAAATTTTAATTCCCGTCAAAAACGTTTTCCATTAAATATTAGAAATTTCTAGTTTGCTTGAACTTTCCTAATGGCCTATTTTAAAAGAAAGCAAAAATATCAATTGCAATGAAGCAAATCTTTTCTCACATACCTTTCTGAATATCAAGTATATCTAAAAGTACATACCTATACATTCCTTACTCTATCTCTCACATCAACACAATTAATGTAATTATTTTTGTCTAGACGAAACTCAATTAGAATGTTATGTAAAATGACAATTCTAAAAAAAGTCATGTGTTTTCTTGAAGTTAGTAATAACATTTACATATTGTTACGGTACCAGACTGTCACTGTAATTATTTGGTACCTTATCCATTTCTTTAAATAATTTGTTATTTTATTTCATTTCTTTTACTTGGAGTCATGATATTGTACATGTGCCCTTAGAGAAGTTTCCGGTCAGACCACATCTTGAGTAGAGCCTGAAAAATGGAAATTCCAGAGCCTTTTTATTTGAGATCGCTACTTTTGGGTCTAGTTACATTTTGCACACAGCATCTGGGAATTGCAACCTGTGGCTTTTCAGCTTTGAAAATGGCCAACTTTTAGGGAAGGACAGATAAAACTTGGAGACACGAGTTAACATTCTGCCTCCAACATGTTTGGACCGACTATGTCGTGTACAGTGTTGTAAAATGGTGTTGCTACCTTGGATACTGCAGTGGGTAATGTTGTCAATACAAGGTTGGACTAAAATGATCTGTTTGTACCTGCATTTGACTTGAAATAAGAGGGATTATTTTGGTAATTAAAATGGTAAAGATAAATAGAAAACCTTATTGAAGTTTACTGGTATATTAATAGATAAATCACGAGATTGGATATTGAAATTCACGTAATCGAAGAGCAGTTCAAATTCAGTTAGAATCTTATATGAAATGTTTACCAAAATCTGGCGGGAGGACCGTGTCCATTAAGATGTCAGTGAGGGAACAATTTCTTGTTAGGCAGTTTTCTTTAGAATCTTGTTTTAGCTATCTGTGATTTCAGGCTCTTCTGGGACATTACGCAACTTTGAGTGATAATCCTTTACAGATATTTCGAGACTATCCGTCTAATCTTCAAGGATCAGGAAAGCCAAGAGTAAAAGAAAGCCGGCAAGACGGTAAGCAGTTTACATAGGGAGAGGTGTGGGCAGTGACTGGTGCTCAGTAAGCGTGATGACAGCCAATAGTTTGAAGCAGCGTGAGGGAAGGGGAGGGAGAAAGTGAAATAGCTGAGGGGTGAAAATAGGTAAACCGGCCCCGGACAGGTTAAAACAATACCAAGTGCAGGAATGGGAGACTGATAAAAAAAACATGGAATCAAGTAAAAACAAGGAATCAAAATATAAAAATAAATAAATTAGGAGAAATATAAAAAACAAAAATTAGGAATAAAATGGAAAAGGAGCAGAATATCAGATGGAGGAAAAGAAAAGGAGGGAGGAGAGCTACATGTTCCGGGGGGAAGAAGAGAATGATTAGAGACAGAAGGAGCTTTGAAGAAAAGCACACCTGGGGAAAAAAGAGCGTGGAAGAGAAAGAGGGAGAGTATGGTCTTCAAAAGAACCGTGGGCTAGTCACCAGGAATGGAGGGCCGTCTACTGTCTTTAAGGAGGCGAAAGATAGGTTTCCATGAACTGCTCAGAGTCAGGCCATCCTCCCTGTTCATATTGTTTGGGTGGAGCTCCAACTCGATCGCCTCCCTGATGAGTCGGTCCATGTAACCGGATTTGGTAGAGTGGATTTGGGTGTCTTGGAATTTAATGAGATGATCATGGTTGATCCTATGTTCCGCCACCGCCGTTTTGTCTGGACGTCCAAGTCGTATGTGCCTCTGATGTTCTCTTATAGTGGTCTCGATAGACCGACCAGTCTGTCCGATGTAAACTTGGCCACACTCACAGGGGATGCTATACACACCTGGAGTCCTCAGACCCAGGTCTTCCTTCACAGGAAGAAGGAACCTGGAGATCTTACTCTGCGGCAAGCCAACACTCCTGATGTTGTGTTTGGCCAACATTCCGCTAAGGCGACATTATGTCGTCTGGACATATGGCAGAAGGGCGACTTAGTTGGGCTTGTCTTTAGGCTTGGAGGTTCTCACCGTCAGGTTGAGGGCACGTTGTATCTTCTTAAGGCTGTACCCTTTTCCTTGAAAATGGTCTTAAGGAACTCCAACTCACCAAGGAGACTCTCCTTGTCACACAGAGCTCTGGCCCTGTGCACCAAGGTTGCAAGAACGACCTGTTTGTTGGAAGGGTGGTGATGTGATCCAGGGTTCAGGTAAAGGTTTGTGTATGTAGGTTTTCAGTAAAACTTATGGCCCAGGAAACCCTCCGTTCTCCTATAGGTGTCTACGTCAATAGAAGAAAGGTGACCCTTCTCCGTCTCCATGGTGAAGTGGATATTCCTGTGAAGGCCATTCACACGGTGAAGAAACTCTCCAGCTTATCTGGTCCTTATGGCCAGATGACAAAAGTGTCATCCACATAACGAAACAAGCACAGCCATCTATGGGTCGCTTGTTCTAAGGCCCTTTCCTCGAAGTCTTCCATAAAGAACTTAGCTATGACAGGAGAGAGCTGGCAACCAATAGTCACCCGGTCAGTCTGCTCGTAGAATTGTCCACCAAAGAAGAAGTATGTACAAGTGAGGACATGTCTAAATAACGGTGAGATGTCTTCACTAAAATGTTGGCTGAGGAGGTTAAGGGACTCCATAATATGCAGGCAGGTGAACAGGGACACCATAATTTGTATAGTGTTTGTACAGTGTGAAAATAAATATATTTTTGTACAAACTAAAATTTTTTTGTTCTTAACTTTTTGCAGCATTCATTTAATTTGCGTATTATTTGATACTGTAACTAAACATGATATTTTGTTTATTGTTTAGATGAGGACATGATTATAGCTTCAACACTTCGTCTTTCCTATGCTTGGGCTTGGTGGTTAAAATTACACTTAAGATAGGAAAAGATAATAACAGTAGTGCCGGGAGTGAACCTTTCCTCAACACGCTGTACTGTGATTTTCCCAGACACTCCCGTTTCGCTACGTTATTGTGGTTACCTCTGCTGATGAAGAGACCTGTACCCAGCCAAGGTTCGAAGAACTTGTAAGGGAATGCCTTTTCGTTGCATTTGGAACTTCCTAATACAACCTGTAATATAGAAAACTAACAACATTCATTGACAAGTGACAATAAATAAAAACCAAACAAAGGTTTCTGACGTATATTACTGTTATTACGTATACAGGGCATACACAAAAGAATGGTGCGGTTTCAATAGTATTCACTATTGAAACCGTACCATTCTTTTGTGTATACCCTGTATTACTACATAAGTGTCCCGTACTGCTCTCCTGCAGACCCTCTTTGTAAATAAATACAACTCTCACATTTACTTCTCGTCTCTATCTTACCTGCACATATTCGGGACTGAGCAAGACGACAACTGGAAATGGACCCGCCCAAAAAAGAAGCAGCTCTCTATAATTACTTGCTATTTGTAGACATGTTTCCAGCAGACCTAGAGCAAATATTAGCGTCAGATAATTTCTCATTACCTTTCGTCAATTTTCATACTAAAGCCGGAGAATTTCGGCATTTGAATAGGATGTTGCATTAGGAGAAATTTGAGCACATCTAATACATAAAGAAACTTCTGATGGAATTCATCCCGTTTTGCTTTTATAAATCATTACTTATATAACTTTTACCATCAAAGACAACAATTTCGTGTTCAGCAATACAGTTACATGTTTCGGTATGTAAAATAATCTTTAGACATGAATGTATATAATTTAAAACCAAGCAAAATGATTAAAAATGTTTTGCAATTTGCAAGATCTCTTCAATTTTACAAATATCGTAACATTAGAGTATTAAGTATTTTACTTTGTGTATTTGTTTTCTTACTTTGCTGAAATGTTTTTTGTGCAAGCTGTATTCCTTTTGACTTGTTGGATATTTAGTTTCCAGGTGTATTTATATTTACCTGCATATAGACTTTCTCATGAATTCGAGACTTTCTAGGTGTATGATATTATTACATGATATTATTATGCTTCATGTGTGTTTACGCTTTATACAGTAAACAATATGACATGGGAAAAACGATAACATAAAAACCGATGTTCTGTAGAAAAGACTAAGTAGGAAACATAAACACACATAAATCGTATCAACATCAGTGACATAGGCAACAAAAAGAGTGGATTTCAAAAAGAAAAACAAACCATATACTTAGAGAGTATCGAATTCATCAGAACGTGTGCACGCGGATAAATATAAATACACCAGGAAACTAAACATTCCATAATTCTAACGGAATACAGATTGCGCAAAAAACATTTTCGGCAAAATATTTATAACAGTTATAGAAGCGGTGCAGCGTGGTTTCAATAACAAAAAGATACACAAGATAAAATACATAACACACAAATCCTACAATAATTGTGAAATTTACGAGATCTAGCACATTGCAATATATTTTTAAAGTATTTCACTTGCTTTTAATTGTGTACATTCATGCCTGAATATGGTCGTATAGATTGAAAATGCAGCTGCGTTATAGAATGCAATAAAATTGTTGGTTTGACGGTAAAGTATATATTACTATTGTTACAAAGAAAAGTTAAAATGTAAGTGCCTGGGAAAATTGCGCAGTTGGAGGAAAGCAGAGAAAAATACTGTGCCCTTGTTTAGGGAGAACATTATAAGTTCACCTACCATCAGCTAGCCTCCCCGTACGTTGTAACATCAGACACAACTAGAGGGATTCACAATAATTTAGCACTAACTGCGTTGTAGACTTATGTTAAAAGGAATCATTCTTGATCATAATTCTCTATATTCTAGAAAGTATCCCTTGGATGTCTAAGGAGGTGTTACTGGGTATAAATGCTTGCATAAACAGTGCTTCACAGCAGTTCCCTTAGAGGTCTGAAAGGACAGCTAATTCCCTAAAATTCCATTGGCGAAGTAACTATCGCTCTTTTCCTGCAGAGCAGCCCAAGCCACTGCCGAATTTAACCTTTAGTCGGGGCAGTAAAGTTACATAAAGGTAAAAGGTAAAGTTCTCCCTAGAAGACGCCACGAAGGCCCAGAGGGGGAGTAGAGGTGTAGCTCTACTCTTTCTTTAACCCTGGCACTAGATGAGGGTGGGTAGTCAACTCCACGCCCCGGCCGTTTTACCCCCGGAAAAGAGACCCCGTACCCATTGTATAGGAGGCTGGGTGGGCCCCAGGGCCTGTCTGGATGGGTGCGGAAAATCTCGCCCCACCGGAATTTTTTTTTTGCCTGTCCGGGGTTTTTCCCCTTTGATCCATTTTTGTACTGTTTAAATCCTTTTGTCCTTCATGTCACTTTACGTTCCATGCTACCGTCCTTACAACAAACACAACACAAACATCCATGCCCCCGGTGGGATTTTTTATTTTTTATTTTTTTTGCCTGTCCGGGGTTTTCCCCCTTTGATCCATTTTTGTACTGTATTAAATCCTTTCGTCCTTCATGTCACTTATGTTCCATACTACCGTCTTTACAACAAACACAACACAAACATTTATGCCCCGGTGGGATTTTTTTTTTTTTTTTTGTATTAATTCCTGGGTTTTTCCCTTTGATCCGTTTGTACTGTTGAAGTCCTTTTTGTCCTGCATGTCACCTTATGTTTCATGCTATCGTCCATACAACTAACACAACACAAACATCCATGCCCCCGGTGGGATTTTTTTTTTTTTTTTTTTTTTTTATTTTTTTGTTTGTTGCCTGTCCGGGTTTTTCCCTTTTATCCATTTTGTACTGTTTAAATCCTTCGTCCTTCATGTCACTTACGTTCATATTACCGTGCCTTACAACAAACACAAACACAACACAACTCCATGCCCCCGGTGGGATTCGAACCCACGATCCTAGTAGCGAGCGCGCAGCCCACGCCTTAGACCGCACGGCCACTACGATCGGCAATTCGAACCCACGATCTAGTAAGCGAGCGGCCGAAGACCCACGCCTTAGACCGCACGGCCACTGGGATCGGCAATTCGAACCCCGACCGTCCAGCCCATAGCGAGTAGCTATACCGACTGCGCTATCCGGCCCACAGTAAAGTTACATTGATGCTAAGTATGGAGACACGTACGGTTGTGTGGTACCATTATTTCCATAATGCTGCCTATAAGGGGTAGCCTGGGTCCGGGCATGCGCCCAGTCTCTGACGAGACGCATCCTGTCCTTCAGAGGGTAGATGATGTACGTCATGACACCACTAGCACCACCAACGATATTACGGTCATTAGCTCCATCTGTAACAGAGGTCCGAGATCATTCCAGCAAGCTGTTCTTTATTCCTTATATAAATAATAATATATATAATGTTGTGTTTCACTGCAGATAAGTGTGCAAGTCCGTAAGCTTTATAATACAATTACATTGAAAGAAGCAATGTGAGAATGCAAGACTTTCCGGCCTCTTGTTTATGACGTACTTATTATCAATTTCATCAAAACTGCCTGTGTTTCTCGAATCAAAATGTGCCAACAGAGAGAAGGATAGTCAGACCACTTCTTCCCTATACGTAAATATTATAAACCACGCCTCGAAACTGCAGACATAAGACTTTTATAAGCTACGTAATGAACCACGTAATTTATACTGCTGAAGATGTTGTGTAATTTTATTTTAGTTTGTTAGGATGCTTTCAGCCTCCCAGACAGTGGACCGTCGAGTGCTAAACTTTGAACAGAAGGTATACTGTAATTTAACGTGGTGATGCCGTACGTTCCTAGAAGGACTAATGAAGAATTGTATGATCTATATGTAATATGCCGGTTGGTATGATGTATGCGAGAAAGGAGAAAATAAAGGTTTAAAAAAATGAAGAAAGTGGCAGAACTCAGTAAGATTAGTCAGTCTCCAACCCGAAGTTTCAGTCCAGGATCTCTCTAGAGCTGCACGCTCGACCGCCAATGTCGAAGCCTGTTTTTAGGCAACGTAACAAGAGGAATCGGTGGCTTCCTGTCTCAAGATAGGTGACGATGCCATAAATTTGTGTCTCATGTTTCCTCTTCCGAATGAATGCTTTGCTTTGTTTTGCTTTGCTTTGCTTCGTTTTTAAAACACGCAGTCTGAGACTAGGTCCCTCAGTCTCTCTTAGTGAACTGTTATTGTGCCTCATTCACACGGTCACAATTTATTGCTCATTAGAATGTAGTAACAGGAGAATAAAAATGCAGTTTTCTCACTGAACCAATTCTAATTATTTTACAATGAACGAGGATAAGGGTTTTCAAATACGTTTTCCTTAATGGCGTTTTGTATTCCTACTTATACTCGTAATTATATTTGTCATGCTTTCTTCTATGCTGGAGTTGGCGTAGACTTACTTTTTATCTAAAACTAAAACACGTAACGCATCTGCCAACATTTTAAAACGTAACTAAATTGGGTTGGATCTTTCTAAATATTTTTGTTATAAAACGCACAATAAAAATTTTGTGATGATTCCTTATAGACATTTTGTTCCTTTTCGTGTTCAGCCTGAAACAAATCATAACTTTCTATATCAAGAGAAAAAATTTACTAATACGCACTTCAAAAATACTAATATTCAAGATATTGAAATTTGAATTGTTTTAAAAGTCAGTGGATAGTCCAAAGTTACTGTAATCGTAGATTTTCTCAGAATGAATGCATTCTGTCTAGAGCATGGCCGGCCAGTAATCATTTTAGCTTCGATGAAGGAATTATGTAGTTCTTGCAGACCAGGTTAGTGGCACGGAGGATTGCGGTTTTTAAACATGTTATTATTTCAAGTATCAATTTCTAATGTTTCTTGTGGCAATCCCGATGTCTACAAGTAATTTAAGAATTCAGTTGAATAACATACTTCTTCATCAGGATCCAATAGCATATCAACTGATTGCTACTCTTTGGCAAGTCCTGGTTTTGTGTAATGTTGTATATTGTGCTTGATGCTCACAGATACGTCGGTAAGCTTGGCACCTAGGGCGAACATATAGGGAGATACGTCACGATAACTTGAAATGACCAAGTGCCCATTATTTGACTAACATAATTTTCACCTTGTACTAAGCAGTCACCACATGAACCTTAGAAATTGCATCAATCTTTTCTTTATTCCTACAGGGAAATAAGCTTTAATTCCATGTCCCAATGTTCTGTAATCTGCGTGTTGTAATGTAATGTTTTTGCTTATTATATATTATAGTCGAATATTATCGATTAATATCGACTGACAACAATTACTCTTTATTATTGTAGCCACTGGCTACCCAATGGACAAGCCATTACACCTACGTCGCTATTGACTTTTGTCAATTGTCATTTACCTTCTACTATTATCTCCAGACGCTACTGCACGGGTTGTTTCCTCGGTCATTTCCTTATTCTTACACGAGCTCGAGTGTTAATCTCATCTAAATGCTGTTATGTGTTTGTGCTATACTGTATTACATGCTCGGAACTCAGCTATTTTTTTTGTACCTCTGCATACCACGCAGTGGGTAAAATCTAACATAACCATGGCAACCCTGGTGTGAAACGTAGTCTATGCTAAACTGTTTCTCCTGCATCCCGGTAAGCATTGCGCTTAGGATGTTATACAGCTAGAAAAGCTCTGATCCCGTGAAATAATTTCTTTATGATACAGAGATTTCAAGCTGCTGTCTCAAATCCCCTATGCGTTCTGACTGCCATAATGCGATAGACGCACTCGCACCTTTTTTTACTGTATATATTGAACTTTCAAACTCCTAAAAGATCAATCTCTGTTCATAGATATTGGGAGTGTGTAAAGTTAAGTAGGCCTATTTCTTTAAAAAATGCATCCTCGATAAATAACATTTCGCGTAGTCACCTTCGAACACTGTAAAAACTGCTTTTGTTGAGCCTTCCAGTAGCGGTTTTTAAAACACGCAATTTTTCTTTGAACGCGTATTAGATCGGAAATCTTGTTCTCGTGTGTGCGAAAACGCAACCACTTAAACATCAGCCAGTAATAGCTGATCTACGTTTTGATGAAGATTAAATATGTGACACACGAAGTGGAGGATGAGTCCTGCGCCCAGCCTATATTAAAATAATGTATTATTCTACTGTAGGACACATCACGTGGTGCTCGAAGTTAAAGGGGACTTGCTTTCCTCTAAGCACTTCGGTCTTGCCCTGTCACTGTCAGTCCAGCGATGCTTCGTAAGCATTAATCCATCTACGACCGTGGCTATCTAAACATAAAGATTGAGAGCGACTTAAACAACGCACACTTTCCCATGAACTGAAGGCTGGGTAGTCCCATCACTGCACAGACTGCTGCACCAATTGACAGTGCAAATAGAACCGTAACTACACTGTGCACAGTACGTGATTGACACAGCGGCATCTTCTGTAATTTTAATATCTCTACTACTATACCTTTTGTAGGAAAGTCACAGCTTATGGGTGTTTGTACGATATAGTTCTGTAGCTTGCAAAGACACCGTGTAATTGTAATACGTGCAGAGTGAGAAGGTACTTGCCTTTCTTTCCTGTGACTGCTCGCAAAGTGTTAACCTTGAGGCATGTTCTCACGCAGACTGGTGACAAGCTCGTAGAGTTGGAGTATTATATACAGTGAAGGCGAGTAGGTAATACTGTTTTTCCATTGAAACGGTTACGTAACTGACATTGCCATTACAAATGGGGAAAATTACGGCTCGTCCTTTACTTAGGCATAGTGAAATAACAAAAATGAAAATAAATAAGTTTGCAGTGAGGTGCATCACCTACAGTTTATAAATATAAACATTCCATTGTTGATTTATATTAAGTGACCAGAAGTTCACTGTGCACGGAAAGCCATATCATCTAGAAATATGATTTTTATATACATGATTGTTTTCAAACATGACAGACGCATTAAAAATGTAAATTACCTGCTTTTATGTTCATGTCTGACTACGTTATGCGGCCACTAATACGTGTAGGTCTAATAATGCTGTTTGCTCACGTGGGAAGGCACGTTTATGGCAGAAATTGCTTTGTCAACCAAACATGTCACGTTCATAAGAATGCTGTGAAGAATCACATTCAGCACCAAATTAAACAGATTTGGAAATGGTGTTGGGTTCAACGTGATATTTTGATCTTCTCATTTGAGAATGACAATCCGGCTCAATCGGTAGGTAGCCCCAAGCAAAGAAGGATGAACTGAACTCAATAATATTAGTACTATTAATAATAATAATAATAATAATAATAATAATAAATCTTTAGAAATGTTAGAACTCACCAACACAACACTAATTCAGCATGCTACAGTGAGGCAGAAGCCTTAAGAAAGAATTACAGAGAGGAACAAGACAAATAAAGGGCAGCATAGCAGAGAAAACAAAAGAAATATGGCGAGGGAAAAGAATGTATGGACAATTCCCACGTAATTTAGAAGAAAAACTGGTGGAAAACGAAAAGTCATATGGACGTCTGAAATTTGGAAACATCAAGGGAGAAACAGAAATTGGCAGATCAAGGCCAAGCAATTAGTACAAACTATTTTAAAAATAAGATTTTGGAGGAAGTAATTGACAGTAAATGCCGCTTATGTAAACAACATGAAGAAACGATTGACCACCTAACCTCAGGATGCCCCATTTTGGCAAAGAATGATTACTTAATGAGACAAAATAATGTTTGTTAACATTTACCTTACTCAATATGCAGATCACTACTTACTGAAAAGACAGATGTACGGTGCACACACACTCATACACACACTCACAACAGTATGTGAATATGAAGATGTAATAGTGTTATGAAATAAAGTGGTACACACAGAGAGAAATGTATGGCAAATGGACCAGATATAATAATTAAAAACAAAAAAGAGATAACATGCATACTGATAGATATGGCAATACAAGCGGACAGAAATATCACGCAAAAGGAAGCAGAAAAGAAACTAAATACAAGGGTTTATGTATAGAGGTACAACGAATGAAGAACATGAAATGTATGAGTATATACTTTTATTCAATTTCTACAGTCTGACTCAATAAGCCTTTTGGCACGCCTTTTATCGGCAACGAGTTTCGACTCATAAAAGAGCCGTCATCACGCCATAACAAAAACTGTAATTGGGACAACCTAATTGTCGAAGGTAGGAGATCTCTCCCTTTACGTTACTGAATACATTAAAAATGTATATAACAATTAATAAATTAAAAATGTTGTGTATGTAACCTAAGTAAGTTTTTCGAATTAAGATAAACTTTACAATGTTGCCAATATTGTTATAAAAATATTTTTTGAAAATAGTTAAATGTACTGTTTTTAAAACGTGAGACATGGAGTTAACTGTAAAGTTTTTAGTTGGTATATATATGAAGCGGTACTAGTATAAGTCACCGGCTTTGACTCAATATAATTTAGGTGCTTATAAATTTCACGTTACTAACACCGTGCATCTTTACTAAACAGATTATATCAAACCAACTGATGCACAATTAAAAACCACTTTTTATTGTAGCTTTTATAAAATACATTTTATAAAAGCTACAATAAAAAGTGGTTTTTAATTGTGCATCAGTTGGTTTGATATATTAATTTAGGTGGTCGTTGTGCAACTAACTGGTCTGCAGGATGAAAAATATGTATATAATTTTGACACTTGCAGTATTTCTGATAATTTCCACGTCTATGTAGGCCTTGTGGTAATCAAATAATTGGTATGCATGAAAGCAGTATTGACAGTGGATTGCACTTAAGGAGTGAGGTATTACAGTACGTTTTGGTTGCAAGATTTCCGAGGTATGTGTGTGTCCGATGCTTGTTCTTGTACTACTGTTTAGAGTCGACTCTTTACATTTTAACTTTTACCTTAATTCTAACACTTTACTTAGTTTATATACATAAAATTTTTAATTTTTTAATTGTTATATACGTTAGTTATGTATGCACTATTGTAAAGGGGGAGATCTCTACCTGCGAAAATCAGGTTTTCCAGCTTACTGTTTTTATTATAGCCTGGTGATGGCTTTTTTATGAGCCGAAACTAGTTGCCGATAAAAAGTCTGTCAAACGACTTGTTGGGTCAGATTTTCGAGATTGAATAAAAGTACATTTTTATATCAACACGCCAACGGGGATATCTTCCATTAAAATTAAGAAATGTGTGATTATGCCGGTATAAATGGAGCCACCGGAATAGTAAAAGCTTAAAAGAAAAATTTGGAAGCCATACCAGGAAAATATTGAATAGATTAAAAAAATATATAACTATACTTGGAACATCACACATAATACGGAAGGCGTTGCAGTTTGGAACTTAAGGCCTGAGCAGTAGGGATCGGCGTTGTTTGAAGAGCAGTACCAGGGAGAAGAGGCCTGTAACAAGAGAAACAAAAACATAATAATATTAATTATTATTATTATCATCATCATCATCTTCTTCGACACCACTTATCTGTTATTGTGGAGCTCTTCCTTCGCCTTACACTTTGTTAGCTGCTGTGCCACAAGATTTAGTTCTGGGAAACTTCTTTTCAACTTTTTGATTAATTACCTGTGTAATGTGGTCATATTTTCCGATTTCCTTCTCTTTGATGATATCAAAATTCTTCGTAAAGAAAATTCCCCTCATAAATGTTTTACTTCTTCTTACTATAAATTCTGTACGTTGCTGCTGTATTTCTAACTTCATGAAGCTCAATGTTAACAGGACAAGTGTTATTTCCTTGTCCAAACAAACAAAAAAATCGACTGGCTTCGTTTTGAGTAAAAACTGTGTGAATGGTGTATTTATACGGAAGGAATCCATCAAAGTTTTGAGACTGCTTATTTATTCCAAACTTTATTTTTACCATCATATTGATCAAATACGTTCCTAGGCAATTATGTTGTTGGGTTTCATTCGATTTCTTAACGTTTTTCTTTTCTTGTTTGGAGAATTTTCTGATTCTGTTTGTTATATTGGTCAGACCTACGTTATACTTCTGCTGTCGTAATTCAGCTACTTCCACTGATGCCAGTAACCTCGAGAGCTTCCAGCCGAAATTCTTATCTTTTCTCTTTGTTTTTAATCATTTATCATATAACTACGCTAAGGTTTTGGATCACCTGAAATTTCTTACGTTTTGTGTTAGGAGGCTCACGTAGACGCGGTTTTTCATTAGTGTCTATATTGGGTTAACATTCTGCCCTTAGCAACTGAATATTGATGACCCTTTCTTCCTAATCGAAACATCAGGCAATTTAGTTTGTTCAGTGTTGGTTCTAATCGTCCCAATTGTCCTCCTAGATGGGCATCGGTGACTAATGCCATTTCTAGAGATATTGATATATTCAAGACAAAGTCCATTTGCTTAGTCATTTCTTAAACTAATTGTGCCAAACATGGGTACAAAAATATTTTGCTTTTTATTATTATTTTGTTGTTGTTATTATTATTATTATTAAGCCGTTTTCCCCAATTAGTTAATCTGCTTTTATTGCTTATATTTTTATTATGGCAATAAATTGAAATGAATGTATTTTACATAGCAGTATATTGAGGAATATATTTTCTCTCCTACACATTATTATTTTAATAATTGTAGTATTATTCATGCTGTCGGTTACCTAACGCCTTTCTTCTTATTGTCCCTTTTCTATTTGTTTATGTTTGTAGTTGGATGTTGGAAGTATTTTTTCTTATCTTACTTGTGCTGTCTCTGTAACTGGTTATAAATTTGCAGTTCCAGCACATTAGAAATGAAGAATTGAATTATTATTATTATCTCAGTGGTGTGTACAGACACATGTCTGTGTGCTGGCAAGCAATTCTTACACTCCTCTGTCACGACGAGACCCGTTCTTCGGAGATTATTGGGAATGCCTGCTGGTACTGAGCGCAGAATCTCTCACTTACCTGTCTATTAGTTATGACCATATACCATTAATATATGTATACACCAGTATAACCTTACCTGCAGGATGTACAGTTGTCAAAAACTTTTAAACAAAAGGACGGATATATAATTGGCAGTGTCGGAGAAGAGGATACTGGTGAGATTATTTGGATCCAAAGTAACGACAGGCTGGAAGTAACCGCAGAATTAGGAACTTCGTATCTCTACTAGATGACGTTCTTAGGTGGTCAGATGCGGGAAAATGAGGTTTGCGGAAAGTGTAGCGGACAAGGGGAGGTAAGAACTCGTAGGTAGGGGGAGACATAGGCGCAGATGGCAGGATGCCTTTAAAGGTTATCCTACAGAATTGTACCCCTATGTCGTGGACTAAATCTTCTGGCTGTGGGTAGGGTTCATTGACTCTTCTGAGGACATTGCAGAGCAGGTCCTCTAAAACAGTTCTTTATAGTGTAGCAGAACAAGTGTCTGTTTCTGAAAGAGTACTCTGCCTATGAATTAACTTTAGTTAGTAACTCGGTTGAATGAGTGTGAAATTTATAGTGCTGCATATTGCCGTGTAATTTATTGTAAAGTCTTAGTAATTAAACCTACAAACACAATTTGTTGGGGAGTAACTCCTGTCTACAAATTACCGCCTACATATTCCAGCACTTCCCTTGACATTATCAACGAGTATCAATCATAAGAGGAAGTTATAAAGATATAATGTTGTGCATTATCATTTGGTAACGTCTGTTTTCTATTCTCGAATATATAAACAAGTCCTACTTCTTTGGCTCTTGCTATCTTACTGTGTTGCACGTCTGTTGAACCATCCTTGTAACTGATACTCCTTTATAATGGGACAGAAAGGCCTGAAAATGTAGAGGGCAAATTGTAGACAATTAGGGGTTACTCCCCAGTAAAGTGTTTTTGTTCGTTTAATTGCTAAGAGAGTGAAACTTACCTCATCACTGAAGCCAAGAATAAGACGACAGATGTTTCTTACTTTCTCCTTATTTTGACAAAGACTATTTTTTACGTACTTAGTATTATTTTCACCGTGTTTACTAGTATCTTTTACGTGTTTTGCAAGCTACAAGGTAATGGCATAAATGGACATAGGACTTAATGTAAAGTGTACGCCATTCCTGTCCGATTGTAGTAACATTTGCGAAAAAATAATAGAATTTAGTGGTAATTCCCAGTGTAGGATATCACAGCAATCTGTCCATAGGAAATTAACAAAGACATGAACGAATGGACAGGTTTTTTTTAATGGCTAGACAGCCCCTTGGGGGCCTAGGCCGCCTCATTTTTCGAGGCTTCACGATCACACACTTTGTAGACACACCACGCTCGGTAGGACTCCTCTGGACGAGGGACCAGCTCGTCGCAGAGACCTCTAAATGGACAGGTATACCGAAGCTAATAGGCGCTTTTTGGAATTGCTTTGCAAAACAAAATGAAGAGTACAACTACCAGTACAAAATCTAAATTATTTTCACAACTTTTTCCTCTTACATATCACCGTCTGCAGTAAAAATCTCGCAGCTGAGGCGCATGTAGCAGAGTGAACAACGTTTGCATGGATGTGATACCATACTTTCGGACAAGAATGCTACCTTAAAGCGAGGCAAGTACCATAAAGTGACTGAGAAGGCAACTTCCTCCAACATATTACTGACGGGCTGAAACTAATGTGTTAACACAATACTGTAAACTCAACTCTTATCTGCCAAAGTCGACCATGGTCGATTTAAGTATTTACGTTTTAATATGCCAGCGTCGACTTTAGTCGATCTAAAGTTTATTCTGCTCTATTGCCTTAAATAGGCCACGCACACAATAATTTCTGTCAGAAAATATATTTTTACATCTTCATTAAATCCCTATCTGACGTAACTAGAAAAAATATATGCATTTGGTCACGTACATTAAGGTAGAAAAGTATCATAAATATGTCACAAAGTTTATGTTTAGTCTCGAGCTGAGCAAGTGATTTGTGAGGCTGCAGTCAGTAGCGTGTTTTCTTTCTGTGAAGTTGTTTGTGAGTTTATTTAAACATAAAGTTCAATATGGCTACTAGGAAAAGAACATTGCTCAGAACTGAAGCAGAATAGTAGCTTCTATTGATGAGAAACTTGTGAATGACAGTGATTCAGACGCAGATTGTGTCCCGCAAATATCCAGTAGTGAGGAGAGTGATGATGAGAACGACATTTCAGACTCGAGTCCGGGCCCTAGTGTAGACGGGTTTTGTGAAAATATCGTCAACCAAGTATTCCACTCTTCACAGGAAATCCAGCAGTAAAATTTGCTGTTCAAAATGGAACAGACATGATGGAATATGTTGATAATTACATCACTCTAGGACTCATTTAAATTGTTGTCAACCAGACAAATTTATACGCACAACAACAGATCGCGACAATGCCACGACCCGTTACTAAACATGCACATAGTGAACAATGGAAACCTGTGACAATATATGAAATGAAGAAATGTCTTGGTCTGATGTTCCTTACAGGTGTAATTCGAAAACCAAAATTAGAATGGTACTGGTCAACAAGAGGCATTTTACTAACACCCATTTTTTCACAAACGATGTCTAGGAACAGATTTCAAATTTCCCAAGGGCATGACAGAAGAGTTTAAAAAGTTGAAGAAGGGTGAGGTCACGCACCAAGATAAGAGACTCGAAAACATGATTACAGCATAAACGTAATATTAATCATTCCGTACATTTTCTTTTCTATGTTTATATTCCGACAAATTTACATTTTATTCGCTATTAAACGTGTAACATGTGTAACATGTTTCGAACCTTATTCTGGTTCATCCTCAGGGACTCAGTATTTTTATATTACACATTTTACATCAATTGGTACAATTGTTTAAATAGTAAAAATTTATATGATTTCAGCACTTCACACTGCAGCTGTGGTAGATGACTCAAGCAGACGTACTGGCGCCACAAAGAAAAAACCTAAATGCGTAGCAGATTACAATACACACACGCATGGTGTTGATACAGATGACCAGTACCTTGCCTATTACCCCTTCATCCATAAAACTATAAAATGGCCTAAGAAAGTCTTTTTCTATCTTCTCCAATGTGCACTTTTCAATAGTTATGTTGTATTTACAAAATCCAACCCTAATTCCCACAAATCGTTCCTAGATTACTTAGAGGATGTCAGTAAAAATCTTATACACACAACAGAAGATGTATCATCATCATCATCAGAGTCGCAAGACTCCAGAAGAACGCATACACCAACTCCACCGAAACGAGCCCCGAAAAGTGACCGACCTGGAAGGCTTGATGGAGAATTGAAAAACCATAAACTCGTGCATATCCCTCCTACAAAGAAAGACAAGACATCTACACAAAGATGTCGAGTGTGTATACTGAAAAATATCAAGAAAGAAACGAGATTTGTTTGGGCGCATTGCGGTGTTCCTCTCCATCCAGAAGGCTGCTACACACGATATCATACATGAAACATTACTAAAGGTGTGCTCAAAATTTCAAATTTTTATCTCTTATAGTTTCCGCGTAATTGATTTTTTATAAGATGACACACTAATTGTTTACATTCAAAAAATCCCTGGCAATTTAACACCCTCGGGGATTTAAATACCCGGCAGTGAAAGTGTTAAAATGTGTCGCTCAATGTAGAAAGTAGAAACTCAGGATATCAAACCTGATGGTACACACAAGGATGTAAGGATACAAGGATACATATAAGGATACAAGGTTTAGAACACATTGGATGCAATATTGGATCCTAGTGCCACTGGAAGACTGATGGTCCTCACTGAGATTATATTTTCACAACGGAGTGGATATTGCGTCATCCTTTACCGGTTTCTGTTAAAATACTGGAAAGGAAGAGGATCCTTACCTGCCGTGCCAGTCTGGTATTAACGTCCATTGTACAGGCAGGAAACTAATACGTTGGCTTTAAGTTGTCCACTGTGGTAATTTGTTGTCATTTGAACAGGCGGCAATACGAACACGGAACTAGCTACGGAACTATCTGATTTATGACGAAGCTGTTTGTTTTCCACGCAAGTCAAGAGCCCCTACTAAAGACAACGGCTATGTTACGGCAGGGTGAGTCACCAGTGGAAGCAGTGCTGCAGAAGTTTAGAGCGGAGCAATGCCGGTGTTTCACAACAGCCGTACTATTTCTATTGCAAACACCGTTACGTACTGCATGTCGCCATATTCTTCATTTGTAAATGTGTTCCGCATTTTGACTACTTCACCATGCTACAACAAAACACAGCGCAACCACTAGCCAAGTCAGTGTACAAGCAAGAACTCGAAAAATTTACAGCAGTATTAGTTCGCTTAAATAGTGCATACCTTGACAATGGTTTCGAAATGAACTATAATTTATTAGACTCTTTTCCTTAAAAGGACCTGTATAACACGATCCTGGAGTTGGGCAGTTACGTCGCGGAAAACTGTGTGTGTCTATATGTAAATGTATATATACAGCGTGTTCCACTTAAAACCGGCCCGCTTGCACGGCGAAATTACTAAGGATTTTTGATAACACGCGCATAAAAGTGTACTGATTCACAAGGATCTCATTTGCAACATCTTCTGTAAGTGTGCATTTAGTCTACCAAAAGCTGACCAAAACAAAATCATTTCTTGATTTCGCCGTGCTAGCGGGCCGGTTTTAAGTGGAACAAATTGTATATGTCTGTATATAGCAAGTCTAAGATTTCCGTTTATTCTGTTGGATGTGTAATGCTGCTAAAGAATGTGTCTGTCATAATGAAAATTAACAGTGAATCACATAATTATTATTTACATTAGCAGCATGTCGCCCTTTGTCTTTGCTGGCAGAATTTATCGTAGCTTCACCGACCATGCTCGACATTCAACATTCACGACATACATCGTATATTCACCAAAATTAGCGTAAGATCTGTAGGTGGCATAGGATAGTAACAATAACAATCTAAATATCCTACTCTTTGATTACCAACTACTGTGTTTCTAAACTCTGTAATTGGGTTATAGGTCCTAGACAAACACTGACGAACCTTCTCCATACCTGACTACAGACTGACTACGGGAGAAACTATGACATCAAATTGCTACCAGCAGAAGGCTTTCCATATCTGGGCGAGATGGTTAAGGGACGCCATGCTCCGGTCTTAGGATCATGTCCGGTATAGCAGTCAGTTCCTTATGTAGTGCATGCACTCTGTAGTGGCGCAAAATGTAGGATAGTACCGTCTTTTCTTCCAGTAAACCAAACTTCTGACCTATGCAGTTTCTGGGACCGGCGCTGAACGGGAGGTAAGAGTAGGGGTGCCTCTTTACCATCCTGTCTGGCAGGAAATTGTCAGGGTCGAACTTCATTGGGTCGGGAAAATGCTCGGCCATGCGATGCACGTACACTATCGGAATAAGTAGATCTACTCCTGCGGGGATTGTGTAACCACCTGAAACGTAAGATAAATGTAAGATTAGGCAGACTGCGTTTTCCCTGTAGAATTCCGGCGAAGTGCTTCAGGCACTCACAACGTGAGTCGAAGAGCAATGTATTGATGGCGTGCACTACTTACCTATCTCTGTGTCCTCTGTCAGCTTCCTCGTGATTGCAGGCACAGTGGGATACAACCGCATAGTCTCCTTGATTACTCTTTCTAAATACTTCATCTCGTTCAGGTCTGTCATTGTAGGAGGGCGGTCAGACCCTTGAAATATGGTCTGCAGCTCTTCACACACTTTGTCCTAGAGCAAGAGATACTGATGTTGCTACATACTCAGTTAACTGCATCATTAGTCACCTAGTTACGTACTTAGAGCTTTAATTTTTGGGTTAGACATTTGTTTGGTTTTTGTCGAATCTACTGCGACAAGTAATTAGTGGCCGGCTACATAATGCAAACTAATCTTCTTACTTAGAAGATGTAACATTTTAGACGTTCATTTTATATTACTCAGCAATTATACTTACACTCAGTTGTTACTTAGATAAGAGCATGTAAAATTTATCTTTATTATATCAATAAGTTTTTTACTTATACGTAGTATTTTTGTCATATTTAATTTTATTCCGCAGTTCAGCATTCGGTACCTGGATGTCTTGGTTCGTTCCCAGCATTTGGATTGTCCAGCAGATGCCTGAAGTAGTTGTATCGTGACCCTAGAATAGAGTGTACATGGTTTCACTATGTGCATTGTTGTTTAGATTCTGAAGAAATTGTACTGGTGCAATGCATAGTGTGAGGAATTAATGCCAGCTGGGAATTCCTAGAAGTAGAATCAATTTATTTGTAATGCACGCGTTAAATACCTGGCTGAAAGACAGACCATCAAGTGTAAGAATTCTTCTGCATGTCACATTCCCAAATTAGTACAGTATTTTAACTAAACATCTTTACAAACTCAATCTATTAAATTACTACTGTCGATGTATTATATAAACTATACTTGTTATTATAAACGCTACGTGTTTCAACACCAAAGTGAGCATCAGACCGTAGGTGCAGTTCTGTAATATAGTCGGATTGACGTCTTTTGTAACTTCACTTAAAGCCATCCAGTTAGAAATATGTTTGCCTCTACAAAACACCCATGGAAGAACAAAAGCTTTTGCTTAATTACAAGCATTTATTTCCTTTTTATATTTAAGTATTTTAATTAAAAGCAATATACTAATCCAAGTTACAGTGTTAGATTGCAATAGGATTTGCCTTCGGAACCATCATCACGTAGTTTTTCTTACGAGAGGTCGATAACCCCTTCCAAAGCGAGTTCTTCGCAGGGTGCGTTCTAGTGCGTCCCCGTTCAACTTCAGTATCTTCTCTTTTCCATAAGGTCGTCCAGTTCCTGCTTACGTCTTCTTCCTCCTCTTCCATTCCTTATAGTATATTTCCTTCATTAACGTATTTTAGAAGGCAGTTCCTACGCAAGATGTGACCAATCCAGTTAGCCTTGCTTCGTTTTATTGTTTGTAGGATACCCTCTTCTTCTTCACTCTTTTTAATACCACTTTATTTTTCACACGATAGGTCCAACTGATCTCCACCCTTCTCCAACACCACATTCAAAACTTTCAAGATATTTCTAATCTACTTTTTCAGGTGTTGAAATTTTAGCAACATAAAAATCTGTACTCCAAATGTAGCATTTCACTAGTTTCTTCTTTAAATTTAAGTCCAATATGCTGGTCAAAATAGTCTTCTTCTTGTTGAATGCTGCTTTTGCCATGACAATTTTGGATTTAATTTCACGTGTACAACTTGCGTCGTTTGTTATCACGCTACCCAAATAATTTGCATATTCCATATTCTCCAGTTGTCTTTTATTTATCGCACTCTATGCTGGGGATACTTGCCTTGAGATTATCGCTACCTTACTTTCTTCCACATTCATCACTACCTTAGTTATTCCACAGTCATTTCCATTACATAGCATCTTCCGACTTCAGCCAGTCTATCAATCACGCACTCTAGTAACGTTTCATCCTTAGCCAGTAGCAAGAACAAGTTCTTCTGCATTTCGCACTGCAAATTACTCATTCTCCTATTTTGAAGTCTCCAATATCTTCAAGCTTCCTCTTAACGTACTCGCTGTATAAGTTGAATAATATCCGGGAAAAACAGCATCCTTTTCTAACTCCTCTTCCAGTCTAACCCTTCTTGACTTCCCTTGGTCCAGTCGTAATTTAACACTTTAATTCATGTAAAATTCGCTGATAAATCGAAACCAGTTTTCTTTAGGATCTGCCTTAGTCTGCTCCAGTTTACACCCTCAACCATGACTTATGCGGCACCGGTATGGTGCTCGATCAGTGACTCGACGTACCAACAGCTTGAAATTGTGCAAAACAAATGTTTGCGAGTCATTACATCCTCTCCGCGATATACGCACATAATCCGCCTTCGCACTGGCTTGGATGTCGAAACTATCCAGGCATACGTCCGACGACTAGCAATCCGGTTCTATTGAAACTGTCACTTGCATCCAAATCCCCTCATCGGGGCCATCGGACAATATACTCTCCTAGATTTGATTCATATGTATAAACGATACAAGCATAAACGTCCGAAGCACAGCTTGCTCTAAGTAGAGCAGCTCGATAGGTAGTATTTTTTCAGCTGTTCGTAATTTTTTACTACTCTTACTATGCTATGATTATCATGGCCACATGTGCGGACGGGGAGGAGTTCCCGAAGATTGTGTGAAGTACAGAAGCTGGTATATGGCACAGCTTACCTACAGTTCTTTGTCATGTTATGTATGTAATGAAAGTAGTAATAAAGCTCTCTCCTTTAAAAAAAAATAATAAAAAAAACACCCTCCAATGCCTGCTGCCAGTCTATGGAGCAAGCACTCAATTTTTCATTTATGTCCAAATTTCTTTCTGATATTATTCTGGGCATCCCAATAGCATCACTAATACCTTTTCCTCTTCTAAATCCAAACTGATCTCCAATTACACCCTCAATTATCTTTTCAATCCTTCTATAAGGCTAGTAACTTTGCTGTATGTGCGATGAGGTTGCTTTGCGATTGTCGCTGCATTTTGTAGCTTTTCATGCCTTCAGAATATCAACCAAAAATAAGGGCTGAATAAAGCCTAGCTAACTACACTCGGACCCAACATTCATAAAACGTCGTTCCCCATATCTGCAGTGTAATGGAACAATAGAATACAAATGCATCTACAAAGACAATGTATTTCATTTTATACTCGTACGTCAAACAACAAATAAAAAACAACTAACAAAGAGATTAATTGACGTATATCTTGAAACATATTTGTAGAAAGACTATATTGCTTCCACAATTCCTATAATATAAATATCAAAACGCTACGGATTAAAATACTAACAGAAATGAGTACCAGGAATGTTTCCTGGGGGGTAAAGGCGGCCGGTGCTTAGGGCTGACAACCATAAATCTGGGAGCCTCAACCTCCTGGAACCCTAAGGGCCTGTCCAGGCCTGTAATGGTATTGCTTTACTTTTACTTTTACATATATGCAAGAGGGTTTTACAATATATTCAATTTAAGCAATGTTAGGTTGGAGTTTTCATAAAATAGCATAAACTATAGAAAAGGAATTTTAAGGACGAGACTCTGTCAAAATAATAAAAATTATACATATTTTAACTACTGTACCATGTAGAATTCTTGTCTAAATATTTTCTCACCTGATGATGAAATTTTGTTTTGAAATATGTAGCGTTTATAAAACAGGTGTTGTTTTTGCAGTAAAGAATATCTGTGTCAATTATAGGAATTCAATATTCTGTCGTAATTGCACGCAACAGGATAAACTCTGTTAAAATTGGACTTTGAAAATCTTTCACTTACTAAGAACATGAATGTTTCCACTTCTTCTTGTATTTCCTCATCACTTAATATGATACCATTTTCTGACGCTTCCAACAGGAGATCAAGAAACATCTTCCCCTTCTTCTTACCTGAAAAATAAACAGGTTTCATATTTGAGAAACTGGATTTAAAATATTGGTAAGGCCTCTAATTCGTTTCACCCACAGTCCGTCAGTCCTTACGCAGTGACATTGCTTTGAAGAAAGTCACTGCTGATCGCTTCATAGTTCTTACTTCATTTTTCTGTATATTTTCCAGTGTCCTTGTACATTCAGCAATAGATGTAATCCTAAATTTTTTGTTAAATACTATATCCAGTGCTCGAACTGAAAAATTCGGAAGGCTAAGAAAATGTTGTTTGTGGACTTGTGAATTTATTGTTTTGACGTAAAACGTAAAACGTAACATTGTTCCTTGCCTTACAAATATCAGCTGAGGTAGTCGATATTAATCTACTTTGAGGTTTGTTGGAAGGAATTCGAAATTTACTGCCCGTATTTTAACGGCTGAATTTTTCTCGTTTATTTCACTGGGGCCCCTCCATAAATTCCACTTCTCATGGCTAGTAATGCTGTGACAACTTTGACCGGTGATTGGTGAACATTGAATTATAAACACTGGTATTGCACTTTTTAAAGATTTATGTGATTGTGGCATCATTTTATGTTCCGTGGAAGATACTCTGAAAATCGGATAATTTATAAAGGGCATATGTCTTTAAACAAACGCTGTGGTCACAATTATTCTTTGGTAGCATTTCTTAGACAAACGTACTTGTATGTTTTACTGAAGTGATCGCTTGGAGCAACAAAGTTATTCATTACAGCATAATTTTTTTGCAGAAGTGGCCCGTCTTGCTGTCAATATTCTTGCAGTGGTTTATAAAATGATTCCTAAAGACTGACAACGTTATCAAGTTATCTTTGATTCCGGAGAGACTGATGACACACAGTATAGAGCTTGTCTGAGAATATTTGTGAATAGTTAATTCCGAGCTTTTCCTCAGCAATGCCAATCACGGCGACTTATGCTCTCCCATTAGAACAGTGCCAGTGTCAGATAATACTTTCAGGAAAGAGTTTCGGAAGATGATTTCAATCTTCAGCTTTTTCCCCAACATAACAAATTCACCATCGCAAATAAAACATACATACTTTTTCAAGAGCTCTTTTTTAAAAAACGTGAATTTAAACAAAACAGTATGGTTTTCGTTACACTTCCAGGATCTGTACCCTCTAATTTAGTTAAATCCAAGTTCAAGATATAAAACTTCAGCATATTATTCTTAAAAAAAAATTTTCAGTGGAAACACTGAAGTAGCTTTTCGAATAAAAGACGTGGATTCATTTATAAATAAATATCTTTCTTTTGTTTTCACCACGTCTTCTGCAATTTTCTTTTTATTTCGCTTGCAATGCGTTTGAAAATATCTGCACAATATTTATAATACTGAAAGTAACTGCTCATATTTATATCATTTAATAAAGTATTGGCACGCATCTCTATCTGCAGCCTTATAAACAGTTCGAAAAAACAAGATATTTAGTTTAAAATTAATTTTTATGCGTTACGTCTTCAACTTCTGTAATTATATTTTTTGGGTTTGTTTTTCTCCTGCCATTACTACAGAATGTGACTCGGAATGACTCTTTTCGAAATTTTCGTTTTCTCCGACTAAATTTTTAATTTGCTCTGGTATTTCCTTTATAAGTTACGAGATATTGTTGTCAATATAAGAAAATTTGTATAATCGTCTTTTGATTGGTAGCTAAAAATTCAACTATTTTGCAAACACTGCAACCAATAAGTTCATCTTTCACAATTAACCAAGGGCATTTTTTCGTAAAGACAAGCGGTAACTTATTTAATGTTTCGACACGTAGCTTCCTACCTGTGTTATATTCATCCTCACTGGGTCCAAGTGAACTTTTTGTCCTGTACAGCTCGCTTCTCCTACTTATTATCTGAAAAAGGAAAGTGCTTTTGCTATGAATATAACACAAATAAATCGCTCTATTCTATTGAGAATTGAAAGGATAAATTTTGTTGGACTCCCGTTTTGTACCAAGTGCTAGAGATTTCCCATTTCTTTCTAGCACATATTTAATAATGAGGAATTTTAATACGGTGCTGGAATAAACATATGGACACAGCTAGTACATAAAAAAAACTCGCAGATATTCGGGACACCGAAATAAGTATTAAGAAATTAAATAGAAATAAAATGTAATTTTATTCGGGTATTTTATAAAATGATGGTGTAGAGAAAATACCATTACCCAGTATCATGTCTAATGTACTGACAGTAAAGTGTAACGTTCAATGTAGAATTTGCTTGCTCATATCTTAACACTCTTTAGGATGTTTGTCCTCGATTTTCATACGTTCTGCTTCCGTGCTTTATATATTGTCATCCATAAACTAACACTTGTATGCCAAATTCGGATTTTCCTTATAGCAGTTGAAGGCATTGCCTGCCAACAAGGTGTTCAGTTTCAGCAGTGTTGCCATCCAAATCTATATAAAAGTGTTTTTTTGTGCAATTATTTTAACATTTTATTGCGTATTGTCATTATTATTTTATAAAAGTTAATAAGAAATGTAAACATGAAAGAGTTGATATAGTGATAAGAAGCACCTCTCTCATAGACATACAGATGTAAACCATTGGGCGTTCCAAAGGCGGCGAATCTTAGCATCGATCGGAGGCTCATGGGACAAATACCTGTCGAATGTGTGTTTAATTTCAAATAAAAAAAGCAACGTTAAAGTATAAGCATGCAACGTTAGAAATATTTTGTAAAAAAGTGTGTCTAAAAAGTGAGTTATTTTGGTGGAGAAATTGAAGATATTTTTAAAATTATGGATTGAGGATCAGCATAAAAAATGATCCCAGTGCGTCTTTCAACAATTCTAGCTAAAGCTGTAAGTTACGAGACGGGACCGTCGATTTTCCAGAAATCAGTTAATCAGTGTAATCAGTTAAAGAGAACGGCTTCTTGCATAATATTAATCTCACTGGACAATCTGCTGGTGGAGGTGAAGCAGCCGCAAAAGAATTTGCTTGCTCAAGATATTGAAGAACGGGATTACTCTGCTACTCAAATTTTTAATGTTGACTACACAGGATTATTTTGGAAATGCGGCTTGCATGCATTTACTTGGCAAAAGAGAAGAGCGTTGAACCTGGACGTAAAGTAGCTAAAGGCAGGCTCGCACTGCTTCTCAGTGACAATTCAGCGGGTAACATTTCATTCAACGCACGCAATTCTACTATTCAGAAAATCTTAGACCTTTGAAAGGGAAGATCAAGAAAATTCTACCAGTAATCTACAGAACTAATTGAAATGCCTGGGTTAATTGAACAATTTATAAGAATTGGTGCATTCTTCACTTTATTCCAGCAGTTAGACAATATTGTAACAGCATAATTTTATAGCCAAGGCATCGTCAAATTTCGAAAATGCTCCCGAGCCTTCAAAATTCTCACAGGATATTTACACAGAAACCGAAATTGTGTTTCGGCTTCCAAATACCACAAGCGGTACTCAGCCTATGGATCAGAGAAACATAGCCATTTTTGAGAAGTACTACTTGAGGCGAAAAATCAATCACACTGTTTGGAAATCGAAAATAAAGAATGATTTAACCTTTAAGAAATATAGAAAAGCTACATCCTCTGGAATGTAGCGAATAATTTTCGAGAGTCTTGGGATAATAACAAATCAACAATAAATATTTGATGGAAAAAGTTGTGCCCATATTTAATAGTACCAAAATTTAAATTTTTGTGGAGAAACTTGAAGCTGCTACGGAAAAAGTTGTTCAGCTTAGGAGTAAAATGGGCATTGGAGTCAGCACTGAGGAGGTGGATGAATCTGTTTTACTCATTCAAAGTCTGTGTCCGATGAATATCTGGTTGAGAAGCAAGAGGAAGTAAGGAAGAAAGTGAAGCCGAAGATAATGACTTTCAAATTTTTCGCACTCAATCTTTGACTGTGAAGAAAATGAAAGAATCATTCACGTGATTTGAAAAGGTCTTAAGCTACTCGGAAGAATATGATTCAAATTCAGATAAGTTTAAAGGTCTCTAGAGCTGTTGATGTGGGTACTTCTTGCTATACACTCCACTATCAAGAGACGAAGAGGCTACTTCAGTGTCTTATTTAACGACGCTTTCAATTTGTACATTTACATAGAGTCGGTTATAGATGAACAAATAAGTATGGAGCACTGGTAGAATGATATTGATAGACGTAACCGAAGTATTCGGCGGAAAGCCTATCGTACTGTCAATTAGTCCAACGCAAATCCCACATAAACCAGCATGAATTTGAACCCTGGCTTCTGCGATCAGATTTCGTAGAGTAACAGCTCGAACCACGGCTACTGAAGAATGAGGCTTGATTGTCTCTCTCTCATGACAAACATGCGAAGTAAGTTGAAAAAAATATAGCAAAGTCAGCATCACAATCTACTGCACAACCCCTTGCAAAATCATTACTAGAAAGACTTTATTTTCCATCGTTAAAAACAGTTTCTTCCGTCTACTCGATGTCACTTCAATTAAGTTTAGAAAAACAACATTTTTAGGTGAATATTACTCCATACAATTAATTTTACTGTCTGTCTATATAGTGTTAATATATACTTTTAATATTTCCAGTTATCACTCAGCGTTAAAGCTCCAAACTTTTATATATTAAGTAGGGATATCATATTTTTTGGGCTCCCTGGGAAAAATCCCTTCTAACAGGTGTGTCTGTTATTGTTTAACTTTCGTACATACAACGTTCAAGTATGTTTCCAGGCACGAATTATATGAGAAGGCAGAGGTAAGCGTGGAGCCATTTTGCCGCTGTGACCTTACGGATTACCTTACATAGAAGATTTTCAGTTACTGAACATGAATATAGGCAACCTGCACAGATGTTATTCTACACTTCTGACACTTCCATTTTGAAATCATGTTTTACACTTCTGTTAATGTCAGTTTCAATTTTTAATTCAATTTATTAATGCAAGGTTAAAGTTGCATGGAAATGGCCCATTATTTTATGTGAATCTTAAAGAGTGCGACAAAGGAAAGCTTTAAAACACCTCATTTTACGCTCAAAATTTGAAATAATGCAAATCCAAAAATTTATTTTGTTTATTTATCCATACTGTGCTTACAAGTATGTTTAAAACAAAAATACGCTATAGTTTCTGTAGACTTATGAACTCCGAGAACGCATCCCAGGTACTTTACATTAAGTCCTGTGGAAAAAGTGACTCCTCAGTTATGAGAATTTTGAAGTAACCGAGGTTTACAAGACATCACATAACATGCGACCGCACTGTAGCTCTTCTTGTCGTCGTGTTCAGGTGTCTGTACATGTGGTACTTTGTTTTGGATAGGTTGTACAAGAAACGTCAACAGTAGTTTCCAACAACAGTAAGTCTTCAATTAGAATCGAAATTGTAAGTGTAATTGAATCAATGAATGACTGACAATGCCTATGATCTAAGTAAACAAAAAGGAAAATATAGGTAAATAGCAATTTCTTTTAACTTTACCAGCAATTCTGATATAAACAGTCGTAATATTTATATACCATATAATATCTCAACGCCGATCCCGTTGGCCGTGCTGTCTAAGGCGTAAGCCTAAAGCCGCTTGATTCTGGGATCGCAGGTTCTAATCCTGCTGAGGGAATGCATGTTCGTCTCATGTGTTTGTTGTATGTTGTGTAGATAGCGGCCTCTGTCACGTCTAATCACTCGTTCCGAGGAGTCCTACCGGGTGTGTGTGTGTGTGTGTGTTTTACTAATTGAGGGTTATCTAGAAATCCCAAAAATGGCGCGACCTAGGCCCGATTTGGGCTGTTGCGCCATAGATAAATATCTCGACTCTATATAGAGTGTTAAAAATTATGCTTTTAAGCAACGTAATGCAGCATGTTAATAAAGCTGAATTATTGTAATGACCTCCAACGATTTAGAATATAATACGCTGTTTGTATGTATGTACATGATTCAGGATATGAAACCACTCCCTTGTTTGTTAGACACTGATGATGGCATAGCGAGTAGTCCTTAAAAATATTGTTAGGCTCGTAGAAGGACACCATATTATGCAGACTTACAGACTTGTTGAAGCACTGCATTACTTCTACGTGCTTCTTAAAACGCCTTCCACTTGCAGCACTATGGTAAATAAAGTCAGGGTACAACCAGGGATGCACATATCGCTCCATCACTAACACTGAAATGCTGAAATGGCAAAATTCTATTATCGTCAAAATAAGAGAATATCTGCAAGTAAGAAATGAACATATAGGTGTCTGCAGTTAATTACATGCTATTTCAAAATAACTTTTGCATTTCTGAATTTGTCAGACTTCATAGTGACAAAGTAAATAAATAGAAGGAAATACATTTACTATCCATTACGAAGAGTGAATATTACAAGCTCTTACTCTTTGTTTTCAAAATGTATGATTTGATAATAAAGGCATAAACAAGTACAGATAATCTCTTAGTTTTTTATGGAGAAAATTTTCAAGCGGAAGTCTAGGAGATACTCTCTGTTCCAATGACATCGTTACGGAACTGGCCATTGAAACAAAACAAAACACCTTGTCTTGCCACATCGCTAAGATTGTAGGCCCTTCCACCAGGTCCGCTAGGATAAACCCAAAAGAGAATGTACTCAAAGAATTAGGAGTATAATGGTGGACTAGACAGGCATGTGTACAGTGTTTCCGGGACAGCTACCGCCGCGGGAGAGATGTCACAATGCTGTACGAGTATTTGAAGCTTTTGATGAATTTACGCTTGCCTTCTGCTCCTTGATTAGCGAATGTTGGTCTCTCCTGTTATTTTGCAAATCACAGTTCCCGGAGAAAGCCAGCTAAGTTGAGCACTTTGTTGGTGAATTCGTTGAACATTTTATTTCACTTGTCAGTATGATCGTTAAATGTGTCTGTGAAAACTGTGCGATTTTGGAGGATCAGGATTTAGGTTTAACCATACTGCATATCTGTAAGCCGCAATGGTAACGGTAGTGTCTTTTTCCTAAGTAACTGGTACATATGGTAAGAATATACACCAATATGAAGTGAGATATGTTACTTGAATATTTTCGTACTGCTTGTAGTGTACTTCAGATCAATAAATCTTCAATTCCAATTTTCAACCTGACTGTTGAAAAATAAAACACGTTATTTTTCATAAAAATTTAAAATACTTCCTTTTGTTTCTGTCATTCTTTAGTACTTTCTCATCTATATTAAAGTTTTGGATTATTTTTTTTCTGTGGAGGAGGGCCCCGCAGCAGAAGCTCCGGACGCACCGCAGCCTTAAGGCTTTTTGTGCAACCCTGTGATGAAGATGAAGAGAAAAATTATTAGTTTTTTTCATTTTTCCAAGTAATGGAGCCCCGGTGGAATGAAATTGACAGGGGGGAAAAACCTGTCCCAGTGCCACTTTGTCCACCACAAATCCCATATGGACTGACCCAGGATCGAATCCGGGCCTCCGCAGTGGGAGACCGGCGACTAACCGCCTTAGCCATGGCACGGCCGATGATTTGGAATTAAAATACAACATATTTTTTCAGAAATTCATATATGTCATCTTTCCTCGGGTGTGTGGCAAATATCCTCAAACCGTCGAAGAGATATGCCACAAATATACGTTTATTAGAATTCATATTTCGGGTATTTGTTCTATTTTCTTCTCAAGTTTTTGCCACACATGCATCAACTTACATTCTTCTCATATTTCCTTGCTATTTCAAAGCACCTCAATTTTTGTTTCCTTAATGTTACATTTTATATTCCTCTCGTTGCAAGAGTCACTTTCTGATCAATCCCCCTCCATTTATTGTAAAAACAAATTACTAGACAAACAGCAAAAAATAGATCAAATACCGTCTTCTTCCCACCTATATGTGAATGAGCATTTAATTTTCTAATATAATCTCTGACAAGTTATATCTGTAAATGAATAAACAAGGGCTCAAACTACCGTGTTTAACACCAGTCTCTGGCTCTACAAACTTGGTCATTCCATCGTATCTCCATATCACACAACATTATAATATAGCATATAATTTTTCATGCATTCGCTAACCCATTTCTTTCGTATTTTGAACCACAAGCCTTCTTTGTTTGCGGAATAACACATAGTAAATATACTGACAATAATATTTGCGAGTGTATTGTGCAGCATCTTAAGAATTGTGTTTCTAGCAATCACGCCAAAAATATCTCAAATCTCGTAGGTGAAATACACTTTCATAAATAATATCCGTACCACTATTTTCAGAAAGACGGGGTGAAACTTTTTGCACCATGTTTATTAAGTGGCCGTTAGACAAACTGAGCACCTTCACATGTAACGTCGTAGGCACCGGTAGACATGATTGACACTTGTACCTCAGACTTATAAATTATAGTTTTATTTTTCAATAACTAACTCCTTGGAGCAGAATCCTTTCTAGAAGCTAAGAGGTCCTCAGCTAGTCAAGAAATTTCCTGCATTTTATGGAACCTTAAGGTTCATTACCGCATTCACAAGTGCCCGCCATCTGTCCCTATCCTGAACCAGATCACTCCAGTCTATGTCTGCCCATCCTACTTCCTGAACATCCATTTTAATACTATCCTCCCATCTATGCCTGGGTCTTCCAAGTGATCTCTTTCCCTCAGTCTCCCAACCAAAAGCCTGTATGCATCTCCCCTGTCCTCCATACTTGTCACATGCCATGCCCATTTCATTCTTCTTGAATTGATCACACGCATAATATTTGGTGAGTACACAGCATAAAGTCCTCGTTACGTAGTTTTCACCACTTCCGTGATACCTCGTCCCATTTAGGCCCAAATATCTTCCTCAGCACCCTTTTCTCGAACACCCTCAGCCTGTGTTCCTCTTTCAATGTGAAAGACCAATCCTCACACCCATAAAAAAAAACAAGCAAATTTACAGTCTATATATCTAGATCCTTAACTGTTTGGAGAGCCAATTGGAGGACAGAAGATTCTGCACCGAATAATAGCAAGCATTCCCTGATCTCAGTCTGCTCTTAATTTCTTCATGAATGGAATTTTGATTTATTAGGGTTGTTCCCAAATATCCAAACTGTTCCACCCGTTCAAAGGATTTACGTATTACCTATCTTCACGTTGTGATATTTTCTTGCATGCTGATCCCGAAACATGACCACATACCTGTTATTCTCAGCATTTGCTTTTAGCATTTTACTTGCGACTACTAAAGATTCTGTGTTTTCTTTATAGTATATATGCATCCGCCAAATATATTAACATCATCAGCATAAACCCAAGCATGTGCTACCATTTAATTTCAAGCCATCCTGGTTTGACTGAACCCTCCTAATGGCATATTCTAAAGCAAATTTGAAAAGCAATGGCGATAAATCAAATCCTTTTTTTTAACCTTTCTTATTAGAAAAGTTATTAGACAAATATTTGCTTGCTAGTACAGTGCCACCCTTGTCCCACATAACATCCCGTGCACCCATTAAATCTAATCTATGCCTCGCTATGCCCTGGCCACTATTTTACGTGACCCTGGCCTGTACAGGTTCCTCATATTCCACGTGTCTTATCTTACGTCTCTTTTCCATTGCCTGAGTCATACAAAAGATCATTCCAAGCCCCAGGCCTTGTGAGATGTTTTGTAACATCGTGCGTATTTATGATGAGGAATTGCTTAAATTGTATTTGTCTGTCTCGTTCAAAAAGAACCTGTAAAACTTCCATTTAAGATCCACTGTTGCAATCACCTGTGGACTGCCTTCACGTAGTCGGACTCCACGTCTTCTAGCTGCGAGTTAAGCTCTGTCCCCATAGCTGTCTCTGCAAAAAGAAACATTGCTATGTTACGGTCATCATAAATCTTCGTCCGTACAAATAACACTTTCATTTCACTCTCTGTCACGTAGAGACAAATTCAGATTTTTACTTTATCAGCTAGATTTTGTAAAGTGTGATGATAAGTGTATAAGCATAACCGAAATTTTACGACTATTACAGCAACAGCTAAAGGCTGAAAACCATTAGTACCAGAACCCAACATTTTGTCTGCTATTGAACTAAATGAATTCACGTCCTCTGTACATAGGTAACGAAATAATTTCATCTTCCCATCTCTTTCTATTTCTTCACAGTGGATATTTCTCACTAAGTCTCTAAATGAAACTATTGCTTGTATCATATTATACTATGCAGTAGCAACCCACCGTGTCAGTTGAAGCCTCCTAGTGTTACAATCCTAAATTACACGATTATTTAAATATACTTACACCAAATAGCCTAGCTCAAACTTGCTTCTCAGACACTTCCACATTGCTTAATATTATGGGTTTTGGAAACATAGGATCTGCTAGGTACATACGAAAATTTAAGGGAAGAAATTTGTCGTGACTAAAAAAACAGATTCCAAATTTCCACCACTAAAACAAGACAAGGGTCATCTACACACAATCCTCCTTATAATCTGTGCTGCGCCCACAAGGTAAGAAGTTTGTTTTATATTCAGGCAAGACACGCTGTTTCGCCTGTAAATATCTGTTTCTCTCCTCATACCTCGTTAATCAGTTCATCAATGAGTAACGAAATTTGAGCGATAAACGAAAAGGAATAAGGCTGTCTTCTTGTTTACTGTACAACAATTTCCTCCATCAAGCAAGCAATGAATAATGTTTGGTGCTGCAAAGTTTGATATCTTCACTACTACTACTACATTTTGAATGGACTTTGGCACTATGATAGGAATGGAAATGATTCATCAAGAATCCTACATATTTGCTTTCTGTTCTCAGCAACACATGACGGTTGTTTTATAGTGCCGGTGCAAACTAACCAGTGCATTGTAGCAGATTCTAAACACGATTTGTCAGTTGTTTTCCGAATTAAAGTTATAAACATGCGTGAGAAATTTAGTTTATATTCAGGTATTGGAGATTAATTATTCGTTCTATGAACTTTTGGATACCAATTTACAGCTTACAAAATATTTCCTACACCCTTACTTCTCAAACACATTTAATTATGTACAAAGCAATAAGTTGTAACCAGCCGAACTGTATGAAATTAGGCTCATGCGAAATGACAGTGAGAGAAAGGAAAGACCTCAAACACACATGGTCTGTCCAATGCGCGTTTATTTTTGCACTTATTGCACATAATCTCTTGAACCAGAAAAACTGCCTTGGCGATTTGGGAAAGTATTATATATTCGTATTTCATAAACGGGTGTTATAACACAACCACATTTTTCAAACATTGGAAAGCAGGAAGTAAGAAGACCTCACCACATATGATGTCCAGCGTGCAACTGTTGATGTAATGGATATATGTCGAAGCTGTGGGATCCGACTTCCTTCTGCAACTTCCTGACTAGTATCTCGCTCTTCTCCGAGAACACTTCCAGAAAGTTCTCCAGGATCTTGAAGTGGAAGGTAGGAGTTATCATCTTTCTGTGAGTTTGCCATTTCTTCCCTGCGGAATCAGTACTATATATGTTCAATATTTCTTGCTTATTATAAAGAATTTTCTATCAGGCTTAGGAATAGCAACTTATTCGTGTCTCCAAAAGCATAATTTTAATATTCCGATTCGTAGAGTCAGGAGAAGTACAGAATGCCCGCTAACAAATTTAAGACGTTACTCACTTGGTAACTGTTATCAAAGTGCACTGAACTGGCTGGACATATATTTCCTAGAGAGGAAAAAATAAATGAAAATGGTTTCTGTCAGGCGAGAGATACTAATAGGAGGTCAAGTTGCAAAGTCACTCTAAGATTGACATTGGTATTAATGGCGATTGTGAATATGCCAGGTTGAATTCAACCCCCTCTGGATAGCATAGAGTAGCAGAGTGCATTTGAGCTGTACAGTCTTGTGTTCATCTAAAGCAAGACAACTTAGAAAAGCAAATCTTTCTAGAGTAAAATTGGTTTGCAAGCAGCTAGACAGAAATCTAGTGCCTTAATTCAAATTTTATTATTGCAATCAATATTAAATAATACTCGTTACTTCGTCATTTTAATACAACAATTAATATGGATATGACTGAATCTTACACAGTCCACTTTGTGAAAATATGGATTTAGTTCATCTCAATTAAAAGTGGCGTCAAACCCAAGGTGGTTACAAACCAAGAACATGGCATCATAAAACTGAATGTTTCTTTATTAACCGCTGTGTGAGCAGAAACCTATTGTGACGCACCTGTGCTTGTCAGGAGTCCAGTACCAAGCCAAGGTTCCAAGAACTTGTATGCGAAGCCCTTTTCTGTGTATTTAGAACTTCCTAAGATCACCTGCAACAACAAAAGAGAACTATCACGCAGCTGCGAAATATCACAAAATAAGACAAATATCTGTGGTGCGCTTCATCACAGAACTGCCCCATTGTGTCATCTCCAAGAACCGCACTGCAAATGTAAAATTATTCTGCGGCTGCGCCCCTTGGCAATGGATATGGTGAATGGAACGCAAAATTTTTTGGAAAACTATCAACCTTGGGGAATGGAAATTAAGAGGGTTTTTCTGGGTTTCTTCGCTTTCAGCTGAACAATTGAAGGAGACTGACTGATTAGCAAGTTGATCGCGTACCGAGCTTCACAATGTAATAAGGTCGAATAACTTGCTTAGGAAGACACCACGGGAGAGTGATGACTCGTGAATGAAGGGATGGACACCCATGCCACAATGTATGACGCTGTTCGCTGAGGGATAAAAGCCATTCGAGATGAACAGATGCTCCTCGAATTGCGCGTCATGAAACAGTAAAAACATGAGACACGTGGAGCGTGTTCGTGCCACGCACCAGGAAAACCGCAGCATAACCTGCACGGCGATTGCACCAGAAGTGGGGGTATCTGCAGCAAGTGTGTCTTCCCACTCTGACAAAGCACAATATGGAAAAGAAAGGCCTGCGCAAAGTGGATTCCAAGCAAGGTGAATGAAGATCAGAGCTAACACATGTGGCTGTTAGTCCACTTCACATTTCCAATCAAGATTCAGAACTGAAGAATAGAAATACAGATTGGATTTCCTCAAAGTCCCAGCAGAAGTAGGGTAAACAAACAGTCAAAGTGTTCTTACAGTGAGGCACTTCATGTTTTCACCCATGAAGGGTTTGTGTTAGACCATGAATTTCCACCTCAAACATCATTTAATGGTGCAGATTTTACTAAACTCTTTTTTAATAATTTGGGACTTTCCCCTCTTCGAAAACAACCACATCTGCCGCAACAAGTTGTCGTCTTTATTGAGGACATTGAAACACCCTTCGTCATTCTATCGTCCAGGACTTACCGCAGGCCTGCGCCTAAGAAATTCTTGCATGTCCTCTGTACCAGTGCTTTTCAAAAAGCGGAACGCTGGCGGTCGCCTGGTGGTACGCGACAAAATTTAGGAATATTTTTCAATAATTAAAATTTAGAAACGTTAATTTCACTATTAAAATTGTTTTAAACGCGTTTAAATGTAGAAAAAAACGTTTATAAATTGTATACCAGGATACTGTTTCATTGTTCGAATATAAATACAGACTCTCCTCTGTCGTGTAGTGGCGTTAAATTATAAATGTAGCAACTGCGAAATTTGAGGCTTCCACAGCGTTATTTTTCGCTGGTTGGCATGTTTGAAGACTTCAAAACTGTCAACCAGTGAAACATCCCGTAATACCGGTATCCTGAAAGTAGGCATTAATATTTACTGTACCTAGCGGTATGCGCACGCTCAGGATAGGGACAGGTGGGGGCTCTTGTGAGTGCGGTAATGAGCCTTCGGTTCCCATAAAACGCGGGGAATTTCTTGACTAACTGAGGACCTGTTAGCTTCTCAAGAAGGACTCTGCTCCATGGAGTGAGTTAGTTAGTTAGTTAGTTAGTTAGTTAGTTAGTGGTATGCGCACTTGTTTCGTATTCTGATAGTGGTTGGCGAGAGAGAAGTTTTAAAAGCACTGCTCTATACTGTCCAGACCTTACGCCTTTCCGATATCTTTTTGTTTCCCCGAGATAAGGAGCCACTGTGGTCAACAGGCTGGAATCCGCAGACATCACCAAAGTTTAATTCAAACAGCCCTTATTATTACTACAGGGTTTTAACTGATCACTTGCTACATCGGTGGGAGAAGTGCGAAAAATTTAGAGGGGTTATGTGGAGTGGAGGGCATGGAGGGTCATATTCTTTTGTATGTGTTTTATTCACTCAACAAATTTCTAAAACGCATTAATCCCTTACAGGAAATTATGAAATGATATATTTAATTACTACTCTGAATATTACAGCTGTTCACAAACTTACCTGAAGATGTTCGGGCCTCACCACACAGACAACTGGAATTGGGCCAGCCCAAAAAACAAACAGCGGTCCATTTTCGCTTATAAATTGCAGGGTTTTCTCCAGCAGACCTAGAGCAAAATATATTGTCACGCAATTTAACGTTTTCCTCTATCAATGCACGGCGTCTCAAAGTAAACATTACGGACTGGAAGGAAAGTCCGACACTTCATTAGGCTGTTTCAAGGCGAGACAATTCCAAGTATCTTAAGTAAAAAGACATTTTTGGCTATCGGAGAGCCGGAAACACTTGCAAGCTTACAGAAACCGAGATTTGTTGGTTGTAATGTATTCTTATAGTACATCTTGCGTTAATTTAATTCACTATCTCTGTCCTAAACAGCAGTCCATTCTTCAAAGTTATTTGTTTGATAAGTTGACGCATGTAGATAGATATATGTATACATCATGTTAATCTACGGATGCGATTTTTAGGAAATGATCAAATCTGCATAACCTAATTCAGTTCAACGGGAAATTTAAAAAAAAGGACAGAAATAAGCGCAGTAAGAATGGAAATTTTGACAGGAAACATTGGTCGAAAGTGGAAGAACACAGAGAAGCAAGAGCATAAGCCAGATATTCTACGGGCAAAGAAACGAACCCATGAAAGAGAGTTTTGAGAAGATAGAGGAATAGCGTAATGATAGAGAAAATAGAAGTTCTTATTGAAAAGCAAGTAGCACGAAGAGAAGCTTACCAACTCCGGGCGAAATCCTGCTCTGATAACTGTGACAATCTTATCAGCGATGTGAGCAAAATACGTAGGAGACTAAAGTCACAATTTAAAAGTTTTGTACCACGGTCTAATAACAGAAAATAATGGGCCGAGTGCAAAAATACCTTTGGGTCCTTAATTGCGGATAGGACCTCCAAAACGAGAACAAGTCCGAAACTCCACAAAGAGAATGAATAATGATAAGACCTCTGTGGAAGAAATGATTTTTATGATTTCTACCCATTTAATTAAAGCTGGCGATAACAATTTAGCTCACAATTATGGCGCCTGATGAAACAAATTTGGATAGTGAAAAAGTACAGAATGAAATGTAGCACTTGTCTGCCTTACGCAGCAAGAGGCGGATAACGGAATATGCGGAATGTAGTGGTACAGTCCTGATAGACGTAGTATACAGGTGTTTTCCACGATTGTGACCAGTAATTTGGAAAGAGACGTAGACGAACTGGTGGGAAAAAAACAGGCGGTTTTGAGAAGGAAGAAATCTACAGTCGATTTTATTTTTGCTATGAGACAAATTTATAGAGAAATATTTGAAAAATACATGGCGTCCACCTGATATTTGTAGACTTCAAAAAGACACTTTTAGTGTGAATAGACACCAAATTTACAGACTGATAGTTCAAATGGGCATTGCTAAGAAAGTGGAGAATTTTAAAATGGTAACACTTACCCACTTACTGCACAGGGTGATACAAAGATATATGGTGGCCACGATCCTGTTAAATATGGTAGCTGAAACTACTATGAGGAGATTCTATCTGAGCCGGCTGGTACCATATGTTACAGAACTACACTCCTACAAAACATGGTCTGTGCGGATGATGTAGCTGTGACATGCAGAACCAAGAAGCCATAAAACAAGCAAATACAGAACCAACAAACCAAACCACAGATTTGGACTTGTTTTTAAATAATATATGACCAGATTCATGATCGCATACCGTTTTGAAAGGGGTATAGAGAGCACGAAAGAAATGGAGATTCATGACAATCCTTTTAAGAGAGTTGCGATATTCATGTACTTGCATGGGTCAACATAAATAAAACTATAAATATCGAAATAAACAGATAAATTAGTAATCGCTGATATTAAGTCTTCAATCTCATCTGAAAATCAAGAGCAGTATCTTGCAGTACGTACCTCAGATATATCGGGAGGTCATAAGCACAGCACAGACTTATGAGATAGAAAACTAGCATCTTGGCACAAAATAAATCAACATGTCAGCTATAGGGAGAGGGGGGATAGTTGGCACACTTTTCACGTTATAATTCTTCATATTTTCCCTGTACATGTTAAGTTGAATATAGCGGCACGTATGGTTAGCAACACTCGTGGGCTACAATCTGACCTACACAAATTTGACGCTATTCGTAAGGAATAGGAGGAGAGGCTTTTGCCCTAAGCTCTGCACGTGTGCCAACCTGCCCCACGCACGGGGTAAGTTGGCATACGGTAAAATACGTGGAAAATCAAGATGCCAACTTTTCAAGGCCAAAACAAACAGACAGTGATTAATATAATGTTTTATGGAACAAACGTGTCAGATAGGGGCGCACCAAAGGGGGGGGCTACCAGGCTGCAGCCCCCCAAACACACCAAAACTGAAATTTAAAAAACACAGATTTTGTGAATACGATGATATCAAGGGTTTTACGTGATTTACCCTGCAGCCAAATTCAGCCACTAAAATCAGCTGATGAGTAGTAACATTAGAATTTTGAATAATAAATTAATAAAATTAAAAAACAATAATATTGGACACTGTGATTGAGTCATGGAACATGTAGTTATATTTGTATGTATGTAAATGCAGTTGCTGACAGTGTTATGTTATACTTATGACAATGATTTTCATAACACAATTTTTAAAATCAAACACAAATTATATTCAGCCTCGGGGTCAGCCTCCCCCCCCCCCAATGAAAAATTCTGGTTGCGCACCTGGTGTCAGATACAGGTTGTGCGCAACAACGAGGTGTTATTATGGTAATAAAAACAGTTGAGAAACAATAGAATTTCGGCCAAAAATGCAATACATTTACTTAAATTGAAAAAGAAAATCAAAAGGAAAGGTAACTCAGTATGGCACTAGCCTACCACCAGCAGCACACGTTTTCATTCTAAATAAAGTATCCCAATCCTATGAGACTGGCAATTTAGGTAAACACAGTTGGGAGAGCCATCAGTCCATTATTCAAGTGACAGCAACTTGCATTCTGTGCACTGAATCCACATCTCTCTGGATGCGCCAAGACAGTAGAGGTAGGAAGTATCCTCGGAGTCTTCTTCGTCTGTGTCGCCTGCATTTTTGGATTTGTTTTGGTATTTTTGCGTTCTGCTCTTGTAAATCTCTCTTTAGATACATGGCACGCTCCTCTTTCTTATATTTTAGGCCCAGTTCTTCTCTCATTTGCTCCGAGCCTTCTGTTGTACTGGTGTCAAGCATTTTTGACAGAGGTATCAGCCAAAATGACAGTTATTTTCTTGTTCTTGTTTACATTATTGCTCTTTTTGCGTACGGTTTAGGAAGGTTTCGAACGTCCTCTGGAGTAGCAGGATGTGTGCAACTTTTGAAGCAGAAGATGATCATTTGGGAGAATCATCAAAATCGCAGGAAGTTCACTGTTGCTACTGGAATCTGCTGCCTCCATAGGAGGGGCAGCTATATCTGCAAAGTAATCTTCCATAAATTCCTCATTTTGAAAGATATCGCCGCTGAACAGGTAAATTCCAGAAAACTGGAAACCTGCTTTGGCATTTGCAGTAAAAAGAAGTCAGGTGCGAAGGTGTGTTGACGACACAAGGATTGTCATGTATTTCACTGTTGTGCATGTACGGTTAGTTATGCAGACATCATAAGCTCGGTTCACTTATGTCGTAAGCGATCCGTTGACAGACCTGTCAAAAGGCTGGAGTTACGGCTGCAGTGTGGAGGGAAGTTGAGGACAGTCACGCCATTCTGCTTGCAGTAGTCTATTGCCCGTATGGCCAAATGCGAATTATGGTTGTCTAGCAACAGAACTACTGATCTCTGTTTAGAAGGCTTAGCATGTGCCACGAAACTTTTTACATAGCTTACAAAATGCTCCTCCTTCATCTACCCAGAGGGATGGACGGTATGTTCAATGACAGTGTTGGTGAGATGGTTTTACCTCACCCTGCCTTACCCTTTTTCAGTATCTTGCCCAAATACGAAAAGGAATCTGAAATCCTTCGCCGCTTTCCTTGTTGTCCGTCCACGTTTTCGCAGAGCTCTCACAGCTTGTAGCAATAATCCAGACGTGTGTTGCTCCTATATGACCTCTTCTTGCAAGTACGCATTATTTAGCTTCTTAAACCGGACAGACAAAATCACACTGCTAAACAATTAACCAATGAGATTCTGATCGACAGCGGGGAAAGTTGACACAGTGAGCCAACATGCCCCACGTTGAGTGTGCCGACCTGCCCCGTCGCCACCTTCTTATGCTTTAGAGTGTATCATCCTCAAACAAAATGGAAGTCTACAATTCTCTCTAGCTCCAATGTTAGCCAAAAGGAGGTACCATTCATGGGTGGCACAATGTCACATGTAGCTGTAACCAAACTTCAAACACAAAACATTTTATAAAGCGATAAAAAATTACTTCCTGCGGTGTACAAAATAAAACACTACACCACACTTTAGTCATAGCTCACAAAGCGCTGACGCTTGCTGACCGCTCTCAGGAGAAGTCATTGAACAGTAAAAATTGACAGATGTTGCTATCCTGCGCCATCTTTGGGAGTTATGGCCATTTAGCCAACTTACCCCTGTAGCCAACTAGCCCCCATCTCCCCTACGTATAGGAAAGGAAAATACTGAGAAGAACCTCTGGACCCCTGAAAGCAAATGACGACTGGTGATCCAGGACTAACACCGAGCTTGGAAATCTAGCCATCTGTCCAGGAAATTAAAATTAGACAGCTGGTATGGCTGGGACACGAAGTGAGAATGGAAGACGAGAGAAGCAGGATGAAGATGCTGTTTGTGGGAAATCCAGGTGGCAACAGAAGGCAGGTTTAAAGGCTTTCTTTGGTTCGATTCCCAGGAGAGGCTTTCCTGAGATATAGGAGTAACCAATTATTGGGCTTGAAGTGTGGTTATGCGAAGGGGAATGTAAAATTTAGGCTTGTTATTAACGGATGCCTTGCAAATACATGCAAACTGCAGGGAGATCCCCGATAGATTGTCGAGGGTGGGGGGCTACGCAAGTAGGCCGACCTGAACGATGAAGGTGATTTCAGTTCAGCCCTCAGTCTCAACAATAGAGAATCTATAAATAGCAAGTAAGTTAAACAGGAAGAATGCACGCCAGTACATGCAGGTATTCGTGGATTTGCACGCGTTGGACACTGTCTTTGTTTAATGTCCGTGGTGATAGGACATACATTACAACGACTTGAACCCTCGACGTTATATTTCATATTGCAACAAAATTTAGATAGACTAACATTCTCCGTGTACTTAAAGCATAGAGTGTAAACTAAAATAAAATATACACTGCACCGTTTTTTACACTCATTCAAAGCATTAGCCGTGTGTCTAAAAGAAACAACACTTTAATTACTGCTGGCCAGTACCTGCCTCCGCCACCATAATCCACCCAATCTATCCTCCCGGATATTCCCTGGAATAAGAACGTGCCTTCCACTGATTACAGATTTCCCGTGAAGCTGCAGCGTGGTTGGGCCTTATACCATGGAAGTCACCAGACGATATGTGGTGCGATTGCTGAGGGACAAGCTAGAAAAATAGCCTCGAAGATGTGTATGACCTTAAGTATATAAGGGTCAAAAGACGGAGGCTGAAGACTTCCGTGCGGGAGGAGTAGGTTGCGATTGTCATAGAGGCCAAGATCCTGCACGGTTCCTAATGCCAGGAAATAAGTAAAACAATTCAAGGCAAATGTGGTGCTTCTCTTTGAGAGAAAATTTTGTTTCACCTCTCATAAGTCAACCTTACGTCTTATAGGATAATTATAGGATCGTATGTAATCCTATAAGATAGAAAGTTGTCTAGTCACAGCATTTGGCAAATATTCAGTAAGAACTACACCAGGGAGTTGTCAAAGTGTAATTTTTCTTCATACTCCCTGATAACACACTACTTTTCTTTCCACAAGTCCTATTGAATCTGTTACCGCTTTATAATTTCGTGCATATTAGTTGTTTCTAGCAGTTGTTTAAAAGGCCGTAAAAGTACAGTAACCCCTTCATTAAGAACTAGATTCTCCTTATCACAGCGGTGTCTTCCTTCCCGAGGCTATCCATGCGATTGCCAATACTCGCTTTCCCTGAGGGCTGTAAATGTGGCTTTGAGACTCAGTCCTGCAAGTACGTACGGTTGTGTGGTACCATAAACTGCAAAAGGTTGCCAACAAGAGGGTAAGCCCTGGGTCCGGGAACACTCCACACTCTCCTGGCGAGGAGCACCCAGCTCTTCACAGGACGTGCAATGGACACCATAAACAACACCAACACAGCCAGCAATAGAATAGTCGTTAGCTCCATCTGTTAACAGAACACCGAAATTATTACAACAAATTTTCTTCTCATACTTAATGACACAGAAATTTAAATTAACTGTTAGCCTGCAGATAATGTATTCGCGGTTATGGACTCATAAGGTAAACACTATCAGGAAGTTGCACTACGTAACGGAGTGTACAGAAATTCCAAACACGCTCAGTGCGCCACTTAGTATTTCTCTGATATAAAGTTGTATTAGGATCCGTCTAAAAGTTCTCGAATCTAAAGATGCAGACGGAAGGATGGACAGTTATACGTACTATTGTCTGCACGTATTCAGTGTGCGCGCATGGTGCTTACAGTGCGGAATATGTAGGGAAACCTTTAGGCTCCATAATCGAAAGTACGCCTATAGGTAATTTTGCTGAAACACGTTACGCATTTTCATTTACGATCTATTAGAAAGCTTTCGCTGTCTTCGACAATATTAAATTCACACATTCAAAATCAGCAGCTGATTACGATTTGTTACACTGTGCAAACCAGCAACTTGTTTGAAAATGCGTAGTCAGAAATAATATTTTGCATAGCCGCATTAAACTACGTAAAAGCTGTTTAATCTGGTTTATTTAAAAGCAGTTCTAGAACAGCCAGTTTTAAGATTAATATGAAATATAGGTCGGAAAGCATATTCTACGACGCGAAAACTGTGTTTATGGAGTAACATTTTGGAGGCAGCATCAGTCAGTAATATGCGTTTGTTGCATGAGGTAAAACATAAGCACACACAAAGTGACAGACGAGTCCCGAGACATGAAAATATAAAATGTCCATTTGCATTTCCAAGGCGCTCTCAAGTAAAATAAGACTATCACACATAATGTACTTCCAAATTTGTCCTTATATGGAAAGCTTCTAAAGTCCCCGTGTGACTTCATAAACTGCATGCACCTAGTATCAGTCGATATACGTACATAATTACACAGCACTTGAGTATTCCATGCTTTGTTACTTTCATTAAATCTAAGTACAATAATGTTATATCACATATAATTTCTACAATCCGTAGGAGATTCCGCCTATATTCTGTGTGTTTCTCATTGCTTAGGCAATGAGCTCTGATCTCTGCAAAGCTGTAACTTTCACAGACACCGCATATTCTTAAGATGCGCAGCAATCAGAGTGTACCTACATCGTCACACCGACGGCTGCTCGCGAACCTTTGATCTAGACGCAGCGTCTGATGCAGAAGGAAATAATGCGCCTGACTACAAGACCGCAGGGCTGTAGAATACTATATGAGGCCACTGGATTCCTGGATTAAAATGTTTATCACAGGAAATTATATAATAACTTTCGGTGTGTCCATGAAAGGAAGGCCACTGTTTTTGTGGGAAGTCGGCATTTCGAAACTTTTTAAAATTATTCCCCTCAAACTTCCATCAGAATAAAGCAGTCCAGTTCACATTCTCTCACAGCTTATTTCTGTGCGACACACATTAATAATATTCCCTTCCATGCTTAAATATTTCGTGTGTACACAACCCTTCGTGTATTTGAATAAACTATATACATACATACGCCGATTTCAGTGGCCGCGCCGTTTAAGGGGTGGGTTTGCGGCCGCTTGCTTGCTGGGATTGCGGGTTCGAATCCCACCGGAGGCATGGATGTCTGTCTCTTGTGAGTGCTGTGTGTTGTCAGGTAGAGGTCTCTGCGACGGGCTGATCATTCGTCCAGAAAATTCTAGAGAAAGCAGTGTGTCTGAATGTGATCATACAGCCTCGACAATGAGAAGGCCCTGGCCCACTAGGGCCTAACGCGCCGAGGAAATATATATATATATATATATATATATGTGTGTGTATATATACATATATACATCAGTTGCGGTGCACGTTATGTGACTTGTCCGAATTATCATCCTTGCTCCGAGCAGACCAACAATTCACGCGAAGATTACACATTGCAAGTTGTCACTGTGTGTTCCCTGCTTTACATTCCTTTCTCTCTTTCTTTTTTATTGCTTCATTCCCTTATCTGTATTCTTACTCCTTTCCTCTCATTTCCTTTTTATTCCTTATTTTTATACACTCCATTCCCAACACATAAAATCAATAGACCTGAACAGGATAAAGAATTCATAAAACTCATGACACAAGGGTTTTGGCCGAAGAATGAAGGTTCAAAGCATATGTTGTGCATAGTTCCATGCCTGAAATACAAATATTAGTGTTTACATGTAAATAACCTTATATACTGAAGCAAGTGATCTATGCACATGTTCTTACTATATATAATATTATAATTCATGACGACAGTAGCTGACTTACCCTGCATCAGTAAAGCGTCTACAAAGAAGAACAGTTACCTTTCTCCTTTACTGCGCATCTAAAGTGATGACAAAACAGTCTGCTCTTCCTTTCAGTTTCTTAGTGAAGTCTGCGTGATGGACCTGCCTAAGGTAAAATCTAATGGCTTGTAGATCACAATTGGTCCGTTCTAGATGGTTTGAATATGGCGTTTTACACTAACGATATGCTACGTGCAGGAACATAGCGACTGAAAGTGTAAATATTAGTTACAAAAAAGACGGTCCTTGCGATATCTGGTCATTCTCCTCGAGAGAAAGAGGAACGTTACGATAAGCACTTCGGCTCACACAGTTTTTTCGTGCATTTAGCTCCACGTCATCTTATTTGGAAGTCGAATGGACCGAAAAAGGACGGTAACCGCAGTTGGCGTACAAATGAACTATTCACACTGGAAATATGTAATGTATTTTAACTTATATGTGCCTTATTAACCCCGTAAAGGAGGCCTGTCTACGTCGAAACATGTTGCAAGCTAAAACAAAAATCTAATTTCACGCCCTGGACCACAATGTCACGTTCCCCTCGCCTTTCTTAATTCGTGAATTTTTCGATAAAAAGGACGTAACATGCTCATTTTATTTAGGTTTGCAGGATTTCGTTTGTGTATTACGCAACTAAAATCATAAGTTTGTATTTCTGAACAGTCATCTAAACACTGACATGCGAATCACATAATTCTTTTAGTTTCTCGGACCGTGAAATTTATATTCGCTTAATAATGCTAAATAAAACTGAACATTTTCACAATTAGTAAGTTATTTGAAATGAGCAGTAAGTGAAAGAGCACGATAACTTACAAACTATTCTAGTTGTGTTTTTCAAAATGCAGTTTATTTTTATATGTAAAATTGTCCCAGTAAAATGTATAAATATAAGAACGCAAGCATGACACATCATAAAGCTCTGCTTGTTGCATCGGGCCTGCTGGACACGTGTTTGACAAGGCCTGCTTTAGAGCCTATTGCTTGATACATGTAACAAGAATTTTAACATTTAATAATTCTAAATTCTGCCCACGAAGGACCTTTATGTGTTTCTATATATCTCAGACATATAATAATAATAATAACCATGGCTCGACAGCCCTATATGGGCTTGGGCCTCCTCTTTCCGAGGTTCGTCTTTGTGCATTTGCGGCAGTGTGGGACCGGCTGACTGGCCGCGCTTTTCAACTCGATCCTGATGTGACTTCCAGAGCCATCTCCTCCTAAGGAAGTGGTGTTCCGGATTTTTATCACCCTTAAAAATCCATCGACCTCGGTCAGGATCGAACCCGCGAACCTTGGGTTTAGTGGCGAGCACGCTAACCACTAGTCCACCGAGGTCAACTATATCTCAGACATAACAGCGATTATTTCACGATACAATAGCAAATTACAGCCTTTATAAAAGAGAAGGAGGGTGTTCAGTGCGCAGTACGAACTGACTCTTTACATCAAATTCAGGTTAATTCCCGTCTTGAAAGGCTTACATATTCTTCCTTCTTTCTCTAATACGGGAGAGGAGACAGGTCCATAGGACCTATCATCAACTGCAAAACTCTGAGGAAAACAATTATGTGCGAAAAGTAATTACTTTTCTGCAGCGCAACACCCTAATCAGGCCTAGGCAGCCTCATTGTTGAGGTTTTTAGATCACACACTTTTACACAGCTGGTAGATCTCCTTTAAACGAGTGATTAGCTCGTCGCAGAGGCCGCTACCTACACAATACACAACAAACACAATAGACAAATATCCATATACTCATCGGGATTCGAACCCACGATCCCAGCAAACCAAGCAACTTCAAACCTACCTACCTACCGGGATCGGCCTAAGAATAGATTACCAACATGAATTTTTGTGCAATTGGTACACACCAACAAGTGAGTTTCTTGTATCCGTCGATACAGGATCAAAATATGGGAATAAACAGAGAGATATGAAAATGTTTTACCATCAGCAATACCAAATTAAGGCAGATATTAACGACTCTGTTGCTTAGGCCGTGCCGGCGTGCCGCCACAGTGCAGCAGGTGTACTGCGAAATTTTATTACGAATGGTGTAAGTATTAAGACATTGGCTTTGACAAATTAAGTGTAATTATTTAACCTTAAACATTTCACTTTTTTTCAGATCTGTGCCTTCTACATTTTCGTAACAACCATGTAAAACAACCCTGACGTTTTTACTCAGCTTACAATCACAAAATCTGAAAGTCACTGGATTATTAGCTCATAAAGCAATCTTTCTGTTTAAGAAAACCCCCACCACCTAGATCGGGAAACAGACAAACTGACAACGACAGTAGACACGTAGTCTATAGATGGCAGTACTGTGGAGCCATTCTCTGCTCTTGGAGCAGAACTTGAAAGATGACAAAATGTCAAATATGAATAGCAATTTTTTTACTCATCCGTGAATTTGTATTCTTTTTCGCTTGTAGAAGTATACGACTCCACTGGTTTATCCCCCGCCCCCCTTAATTGCTACTAATGTTCGTAAAATTTCTTGGCTTGTGACTTCAAGACCAGTCGTTTCTGTTTAAAGTAACGCCCACCGCCACTCAAATAAATAAACAAGGTAGGCAATGTCGTATAACGTAATATTGTAGTGCTTTCGCGTAATGTTTGTACCTCCTCGGCTACCCTAAGAGCCTGATGCCACTTCACAGGAAGAGAGTGCTTTAATAGAGATTTAATGTTGCTAGCAACACTAAAACGTCCTTAGTTCTTCATGTAAACTCCCCTCTATTTTAGCCAGATTTTGATTAAATTTTGAGTTTCTCGACAGATTTGCATACAAATCCCCAATATTAAATTTCACGGAAATCCGTCCTGTGGGAGCCATGCTGATAAATGCGGACAGAGGGACATGTCGGACATTGCGGAACTAATAGGCACCTTTCGCGGCTATGCAAACGCGCCTGAAATCAGTCAGCCACACTAATATTTGGCCTACATAGTTCCGATGTTGTGAATTTCATGCAGCATTCTTCTGTACATTCTTTCATTTTCCGTACGACTGTGCACTTTACAGGTTTGAACACTTGAACACTCGTTGTTAAGTACTGATTTCATTTATTGTCCGCATTGTACATTAGTATACATCATGAACAAATTTATTGTAAAGCATATTGTACCAAGCCGTCCTAGTGCTGAAAGGAAAGCCAGGAAAAAAACAAAAGTAGTGCGTTGGCCATGCAGAACTAATTGTTTGCTTGCGGTTTTCCTTCTCTGGTGTGGTAATGCAATGCGTCGGAGCTGTGTGTGTGTGTGTGTGGAGAAAATCTGAGTAATAAAGCGATGTTTCCAAAGAAGCTGAAGCTATATTTTACGACAAACATTCCTCTGCGGTATGGAAGGACGTAACATATATTCCTAGATTGGTGAAACAAAAGAAAAGGCAGACCAAGTTTCTGATTTCATAATTACGAACATTGGAGAATATCCAAGAAGCTAGTTATAAAGTAACTGAACTTGGGGCAAAAGCCCAAAGCCACATAAAATGGACCAAGCACTATCAATGTTTGCCTGTACAGAGATGGAAGTAGTTGTTCTGGGTAGCTACTAAAAAAATCTCCAAATTTCCTTCGTTAGCTATCACATTCAATTTCCCATTTCGTGATATCAGGTGACACCAAATTAAGTGTGAAGGGAAAATTTATTTTCAGAAAAAAACATTTCCTTTCAGATCTACAAGGCTAAAGGTAAAAGGTATAAAGTTCACCTAGAACAGGCCGTGAAGGACCAGACGGGGAGTAGAGGTATAGCTCTACTCTTTCTTTAACCTCGGCGCCAGATGGGGGTGGTGGTCAGTGCTACGCCCCGGCCGCTTTACCCCCGGTAAAGAGACCAGGTACCCATTGTATACGAGGCTAGGTGGGCCCCAGGGCCGGTCTGAACGGGTGCGCAAAATCTCGCCTCCACCTTGATTCGATCAGCGAACCGTCCAGCCCGTAGTGAGTCGCTATACCGACTGCGCTATCCCGGCCCATCTACTGGTATTATTGGGCGCGCATAGCGGTCTATGATGACACGCCACTAAACCTACTCACATCAGTGGCTACGCTGAACTTGCTACCAACATCAGGCACACCGCTGTAGATTACATCGCAAACAGCTTATCTTTTACATGGAACTTCCAGATCGAGGAAACGGCAAATGAGCTGTTTATTGTGACTTATGAATAAAGTTGCAAAAATTGATTGCAGTGGAAGGAATGTTGAAGCAGCTTCGATGGTGAGAACAGTGAGGAGGTTTATAGCGAAAGCCCGGGAGTTGGGTACAGATATAGTCCTTGAGCACTTCCTTCTTCACAGTAGACACTTGTCAAAAATTTGCATGCCGTTCTCAAGAAATGTTGGACGGTTTTATAACATAGAATTAACTTCTGTTATCGCGGCCGCTTAATTCACGGCTTTTTCAGTTTTGTCGCAAGGAACAGCCGTCTGAAGACATTTCTTTTTGCTTTACATGGAAGTACGTTTTTTGTCACATCGACTGATAATAATAATGTTTCTGAACTACGGGACGAGACGCCTGCTGGAGAGCAGCAATGACACACTCGTACGCCTACAGCTGCCAAGAAATGTATCATGCAGAACTTCGCTCTGCTACAGGAGTCACTTCCAACTGCCGTCCTCACACAAAGAACTGAAAGCCATTGCGGAATTGATCCTGGAACCGAAGAATGGAGTCACTGCGATCTTCTCGTCTAGAAAATGAAATGTTCTTGTTAATAACAGCATACACCAATAGTAACACTATTTTACGTCGCCACAGTAATCAAGTACGCTGGCAAGTGAAGGCTCTTGGCCCTATACGTTGAAGTCAACATCAACAAAGATAACAACAATCTGAATAACTACAACTTCACAACAGCCCTCACTGGCCCATATTCTGAGCCACATGAACCCAATCCACCACCTACCATATTATTTTTAATATTCTTTTTAATATTATCCTCTCATTAACACTGTTTAAAATACAGTTAAGTATTTTGTATAAGTTTCTTTGATGAAGTGCGCAAATAAATTGCGGAACAATAAATAGCGAGATGTCTACGGAAGTAAAATCAATTCCTAGAGGCGCGGGAAGAGTCAGTTTATTCTCAAAAGTATGGTTACCTACCTGGGAATATTTTGCATCCATGAAGTTTTATGGTGCTATCATTAAGTTATTTTACGTTAACAACAATATTACTTTCATTACTAATTCTTTACGTAATTCCATGGCCACTACACGTAATGAAATTCTCTTCAATCAAAGCCGGAATTTCAACACATCAAAAACCACCAGTATACACGATGCATCAACAGTTTAAATAATCTCCAATACCAAATCCTATAATCTGAAGATCCTTGTTCAACAAAAACAAGATGTAATAAAATGAAGATGCATGTCTTCTTAGATATGGCGTGCCTTCGACTTCAAGGTCAAGTAGTCCAAGAAGAAGTATTCTTAGGATGAAGGCATTACGATCCTGCAAAACGTCGGGAGTGTCTGATCAACGAAACAAACCAGAAGACCTGAATCTTCAGCAACGCTGAGGTGACAACCTTAAAATCGCATGTCATAGAATGTTACTGCAAGTGGAATGCTGCGATTGGCACTCCTATTGTCCCTTCGGGATCAGGCCGGATCAGGTTCAGGCGGGAAAACCATCATATTCGGAACGAGTTTCGTAAGTTCATAAGTCACTCTAGAAAACTTGCAGGATAGCTATTTGATGTAGGGGCCACGACACTTTTCACTCAGCCATTAATGCCTCAGAATCCATGATCAACTTTGCAATTTACTTTCAGTATTTTAAACTCCGAAGTTGAAAACGTGTCGTTAAGTAGGTACACAAAACTACACAAAGCAAAACTATTGTTACCATCGTCGTCTTGGTTGTGTAAGTAGCTGCTTCCCACATATGCTCTCATATATTGCAAGACCTAACAATTTTCACTCCCTTGCTTCTACCTCTCTATTTTATTTACATTTTTTATTTATTGAAGGGCCCCGAAGCAGATGCTACGGACGCACCGCAGACTTCAAAGCTTATAGTGCAACCCTATGATGAATATCATGAGGATGATGAAGATTTATTTGCTTTTCCATTTTAATGGAACACCGATGAAAAGAAATTGACGGGGCAAAACCGAAGTACTCGGAGAAAAACCTGTCCCAGTTCCAATTCTCCACCACAAATCCCGCATGGACCGACCCGGGATCGAACCCGGGCCTCCGCTGTGAGAAGCCGGCGACTAGTCGCCTGAGCCATGGCACGGCCTTTCTACGTCTCTAAGATCACTAGGCTTTGATCAACTCTCTTGTTTCTGGTCACTTAATTGTGACTTAATTTAATTTCCTGCCAAAAAAAGCAAAAATTAAGCTTGTAAACTCACTGTGTGTTGTAGGCCCATGTGTTGTTGTATGTGGGTTTGTCCTTTCGAACTTTTGAAACAGCCGACCGATTTTCAGGAAACTTGGTTTGAGCGTTATGAAATTACACGTCACAACAACCCCGTAAATTATAATTATATATATGCGGTAATAACAACATAGCGGAGGCGAACGTTTGAGTCGGGGTGACATTAGCGAGATTTACTTTTTTTTTATGGCTCTACAGCCCTATATGGGCCTGGGCCTCCTCGTTTCGTCGAGGCTTCACGATCACACATTTGAGACACACCACAGTCGGTAGGACTCCTCTGGACGAGGGACCAGCTCGTCGCAGAGACCTCTACCTGACAACACACAACACTCACAAGATACAGACCCACAATCTTAGTAAACGAGCGGCCGCAGACCCACGCCTTAGACCGCACGGCCACTGGGATCGGCAAGATTTACTTTAGGGTCCTGAAATAATGTAAGGTAATAGACAGGGCAGAAGGCTGTACAAGAGAAAGTATACAGGACGACTTCTTTTCGCAGTTACTTTTTTTCTACTACTCGTAAACTGCTTATGTCCATTTGTACTTCTGTGTTGCAGATCAGGTCTCAAAATAATTCACTGTATACAAGAGCATCTGAAACGTGAAGTTGACCACTCATCTCCATTAAGGGCCTAGGGTAATAATGTGTGGAGCGATATCAGCATTCCTTTATACGTCTTCATGGTGTGCATAGGAAGGGCTTGAACAACCTAACAAGAGCGAAAGGTTTACTACAATAATTTTCAGCCTATTTCCCTTCCTTAAAGGAATAAAAAGGTTTTTGTGGCTGCCATGTTTCTGTGTGTGCGTGCGCACGCTAGCAGGCATGCATTTCAAATTTTGAAGCTTTGACCAAACTCTCCGAAATTCCGTATGGACCTTAAGCCATTGGAAGCCTTTCCGCCAGACTTTGTGTTTTCCCATAATCAGTTGTAACAAAATGAGAGACGAGCGAATTACTGAGGTAAACTACCCCTATACAGGCCTGGAGAGGCCCTTAGGGCTGCAGCAGGTTGAGGCTCCCAGAATTTCTAAACAATCGGCACATGAAGGTGGCAGGGTTGTTAGCCCTACGTACCGGCTGCCTTTACCCCCAGGAGAAATCCCTGCTACTCATTTCTGCTAGAGGTTGTGTAGACCCCAGGGCCATAGTGCGGCCGGAAGGATCAAGTCAATGAAAATTCTCAATGATCCCATCGGGAATAGAACCCGCGACCTTCCGGCTTGTAGCGTAGCGGAATTACTGAGGTGGAAACGAGGAACAGCTACTGCAGTTAGCGCACTGAAGTGATGTATGGTAATAGGCATCCAAAATTACGAAACTTTCATTTACAGACTGTAAACTGTAAACTGTAAACTGTGGATTTAAAACATAACATGGCGGTCGTCTTACAATTGTCTTTCGTTTTCGGTTTGATAACGATAAATAATGGATCACTGGAGGTGGGTGTGTGTGAAGTTTATTACGAAAATTGGCCTACGTCATAAATATAGTCACATTATTTACCTATGGTTTGTACGTATGACTACAAACACGGTGACGGCACAATATGATGATATAGGCTATCCAACAAAATTATGGCAGTATATGAAGTTCCTAATTACGTATAGAAATCTATAATAATAATAATAATAATAATATAATAATATAATCACAGAACTAAAAACCTGTGAAAGAGAGATGTCGGATTTTTTAAGATGGCTTGGTATTCATTTTTTCTAAATGTGTTTAAGGAACACTGGCCATCATGTTATTTATCGTACAACTACGCCCACTGTTACAGAGCTCCTCGTACTGTAATTAGTAAAATAAAGTTGATCATATTTTCCCTGTCCTTACCTCAAATATTCAGGCTGAAATCCAGAAATATTCTGCATTTTAAGATACTAATATGTTTGTTTTTTAAACTGTGAATCAACGAAATCTTAGATGTCGCCCTTCAGAAGTTTAAACTGAATATTTTTAATTTTTCAATAATCGTAATCAAAATTTTCCATCGAAGTGCAGCAATAAAATAAGATACTTCAGTATTTATGTAAGAAACCGACATGAAAACAGTAAGAGCTTCAGTATTTTAAATAATAACCCAAATTTGTGGGTAGTGATACCGATTTTACGTGGCACCAAACTGAGAATCGCGGATTGCCTACGTACTAGAAAATATAAAACACATTCTCTTTTCTTAAAAAAGATTTGTAACCTACAGTCCCTCATGGAAGTAGGTGGTTTTTTATTTCGTCATATTGTTTGTGTTTCCGTGTATTCCGCTTTGAGCGCTTGAATCATTTCACCGAGTTTCACAACATTTTATATGACTACTGGAGGCCATTCTAAACTGGAATTTTTCAGTCTTCTGTAGCCCGCAACAACAACATGGCGAATAGACGAATTTATAACGAGGGGGTGACACAATCTCGTATCCTGAAACATTGTATGGAAATAGAATGTCGAAAAACTTGCTTTAAATAATTTTATCTAGAGTACAAAAAACAATGTGAGACTGCATAAATCTAAGTATATCTTTCGATGGTATGCTGATAACTAATAAACTGTTTTTGATATGTGAGATTTGGTACTGAAGTAAATTATAAATATTCTGAAAATTCTGTATAAAAAGGATTTTTATTTGTATGTAGTTAGCAATATGGCTATTATGTCAACTTATAGGTTTAGCCTACATCTGAGAAATTTCATGTATACAAAATATGTACATAAGTACTAAGCACTTCTCCTTTTAACATAATAATAATAATAATATCTATAAAAGATGGATGAATTCCGACCCGACTAGAATTTTCTTATGTGGTCATTTGCGCAGAAGTTCGGTAGCCGAACCATGGGCGAAAATTGTTTGACACTATTATAGATATACATTATCTAAATATGACAATACAATCATAACATAACAATAAATACGATATCAAAAATTGGGTCTTATTAGGATCAGAAATTCATTTTTTATTTTGTTTCAAAATTGGTGTAAATTTTATTTGTCAGCAGTAGATTATGATGTGCCAAAATGGAAATAAATACATGAAGTTTCCAATAGATTTCCTGTATCGAATGTCGTTTAAATTCATTCAGTATCAACTTCAGAGGTGAAACATAAGGCAAGCAAGTTTCAACAGTTCACAAACTTTAGTGCAACACGAATTCGCACCTTTCATATCAGAAAACACGAACCAGATTATATTTAACCTTCACAAATCCACTTCAAGACACCCACTGAACCTGGCCCCTCCTTCCACACATGGGTGGAAATGGTTTCGAAACTTCAAAGACGCTCTATGCCAACGAAAAAGCCCGGAGAAAATAACAACATATATTATAAATAAAATTATCAAAATACTCCTTCGGGAAGAAGTAATTACCTGTAGCCTATCGTTGTTGGCAGAAACCGGAGCACAGGCAGGCGAAGAAAACAGTTGCCTGGAGCGCAGCTGACTTAGGGGCGTCGAGAGTGACGTATTGCAGTAGGGGAGAGGGGGGCTAGTTGGCTACAGGGGTAAGTTGGCAAATGGCCATAACTCCCAAATATGGCGCAGGATAGCAATACCTTTTAATTTGTACTGTTTAATGACTTCTCCTGAGAGCGGTCAGCAAGCGTCAGCGCTTTGTGAGCTATGACTGAAGTGTGGTGTAGTGTTTTATTTTGTACACCGCAGGAAGTAATTTTTTATCGCTTTATAAAATGTTTTGTGTTTGAAGATTGGTTACAGCTACATGTGACATTGTGCTACCTATGAATGGTACCTCCTTTTGGCTAACATTGGAGCTAGAGAGAATTGTAGACTTCCATTTTGTTTGAGGATGATACACTTTAAACATAAGAAGGTGGCGACGGGGCAGGTCGGCACACTCAACGTGGGGCATGTTGGCTCACTGTGTCAACTTTCCCCGCTGTCGATCAGAATCTCATTGGTTAATTGTTTAGCAGTGTGATTTTGTCTGTCCGGTTTAAGAAGCTAAATAATGCGTACTTGCAAGAAGAGGTCATATAGGAGCAACACACGTCTGGATTATTGCTACAAGCTGTGAGAGCTCTGCGAAAACGTGGGCGGTCAACAAGGAAAGCGACGAAGGATTTCAGATCTCTTTTCGTATTTGGGCAAGATACTGCAAAAAGGTAAGGCAGGGTGAGGTAAAACCACCTCACCAACACTGTCATTGAACATACCGTCCATCCCTCTGGGTAGATGACGGAGGGGCATTTTGTAAGATATGTAAAACATTTCGTGGCACATGCTAAGCCTTCTAAAGAGAGATCAGTAGTTCTGTTGCTAGACAACCATGATTCGCATTTGGCCATACGGGCAATAGACTACTGCAAGCAGAATGGCGTGACTGTCCTCAACTTCCCTCCACACTGCAGCCGTAACTCCAGCCTCTTGACAGGTCTGTGAACGGATCGCTTACGACGTATGTTAACCGAGCTTATGATGCCTGCATAACTAACCATACAGGCACAACAGTGAAATACATGACAATCCTTGTGTCGTCAAAACACCTTCGCACCTGACTTCTGCAAATACCAAAGCAGGTTTCCAGTTTTCTGGAATTTACCTGTTCAGCGGCGATATCTTTCAAAATGAAGAATTTATGGAAGATTACGTTGCAGATATAGCTGCCCCTCCTATGGAGGTAGCAGCTTCCAGTAGCAACAGTGAACTTCCTGCGATTTTGATGATTCTCCCAAATGATCATCTTCTGCTTCAAAAGTTGAAACACGTCCTGCTACTCCAGAAGACGTTCGAAACCTTCCTAAACCGTACGCAAAAACAGCAAGAATGTAAACAAGAACAAAGAAAATAACTGTCATTTTGGCTGATACCTCTGTCAAAAATGCGTTGACACCAGTACAACAGAAGGCTCGGAGCAAATGAGAGAAGAACTGGGCCTAAAATATAAGAAAGACGAGCGTGCCACGTATCTAAAGAGAGATTTACAAGAGCAGAACGCAAAAATACCAAACAAAATCCAAAAATGCAGGCGACACAGACGAAGAAGACTCCGGGGATACTTCCTACCTCTACTGTCTTGGCGCATCCAGAGAAATGTGGATTCAGTGCACAGAATGCAAGTTGCGGTCACTTGAATAATGGACTGATGGCTCTCCCAACTGTGTTTACCTAAATTGCCAGTCTCATAGGATTGGGATACTTTATTTAGAATGAAAACGTGTGTTGCTGGTGGTAGGCTAGTGCCATACTGAGTTACCTTTCCTTTTGATTTTCTTTTTCAATTTAAGTAAATGTATTGAATTTTGGGCCAAAATTCTGTTGTTTCTCAACTGTTTTATTACCATAATAACACCTCGTTGTTGCGCACAACCTGTATCTGACACAAGGAGCGCAACCAGAATTTTTCATTGGGGGGGGGGGGGGGAGGCTGACCCTGAGGCTGAATATAATTTGTGTTTGATTTTAAAAATTGTGTTATGAAAATCATGTCATAAGTACAACATAACACTGTCTGCAACTACATTTATATACATACAAATATAACTACATGTTCCATGACTCAATCACAGTGTCCTATTTTATTGTTTTTTAATTTTATTAATTTATTATTCAAAATTCTAATGTACTAGTCATCAGCTGATTTCAGTGGCTGAATTTGGCTGCAGGGTAAATCACGTAAAACCCTTGATATCATCGTATTCACAAAATCTGTGCTTTTTAAATTTTAGTTTTGGGGTGTTTGGGAGGCTGCAGCCTGGTAGCCCCCCTTTGGTGTGCCCCTATCTGACACGTTTGTTCCATAAAACATTATATTAATCACTGTCTGTTATGTCTTGGCCTTGAAAAGTTGGCATCTTGATTTTCCACGTATTTTACCATATGCCAACTTACCCCGTGCGTGGGGCAGGTTGGCACACGTGCAGAGGTTAGGGCAAAAGCCTCTCCCTCCTATTCCTTACGAATAGCGTCAAATTTGTGTAGGTCAGATTGTAGCCCAAGAGTGTTGCTAGCCATACGTGCCGCTATATTCAGCTTAACATGTACAGGGAAAATATGAAAAATTATAACGTGAAAAGTGTGCCAACTATCCCCCCTCTCCCCTACTGAGGGTTACTGGTCTTCTTTGGAAAAACAGGATTCTTGGTATGAAAAAATGATCCCTATGTGGAACATATTTATTTTATACATCAAATGAGGTAAAATTGTGTTACCTAATTCCATTAGGGGTTGGGATCACCCATCTTGCTTAGAGCTCCCCCCCCCCACCCTCTTTTATTCTTACCGGGTCAGATTGTTGGTAATACTAATTAAAACATCTTACGGCAATGAACATAGCTTCATAAAAGAACACAGACATAGCACTCTGGGTCTAAGCAGACGATATCTACCCTGCATACGCTGTCCCGAAACGTCGGTAAACAGCTACCAATTTGCACGGCGTAACATCCGAGAACAGCGAAGGCCTCCCATTCCGACCTATCCAACATAATTTATACATTAGATACTTTACTGCACCATAAAACAAGGACAAAAACACATTGCATTTTGCAACAGAGCTATGTGCAATTATATTCGTCTGCACACCAACTCTTGATTGTTAGAGACAATCTGACATTTAAATATTATTCAAAAAGCTATATCACAAAGCACTGTGTACAAAGCAACAGCTATCTAATTCAGGGTATTTTGAGTGATTATCTTAATATAGTCTATACTGGATCCATCTGGATTTGCTTTTTTTACTACATTTCTAATGTGCTGATGTCTATAAAATTAATTTCTAAAAATTGATTATTTTACTGGATTTCCAACTTTTAATTATAATCAGTACGGTAGGCTAAAATGTCTGTCTCCTTTTGGCGCAAGCATGCCAACTGTATGATTAGCCACTAGACCATTACTTACGTAAATTTCCTGAAGAAGGTCGAGGTTGATCAAAACATATCCTAACGTTTATGTGAGTAAATACACTCTTGCACATATATAATCAACTGACGGTATTTGTTTCAGTATTGTTAATTATATGGTACACGTCAAATTATGAATATATTTAAAATTATAATAACCTTCAGAACAAACCAATGAATTATGTAGCATTACGCTGTAATTCGGTGTTTTTATCAGACCTTTCTTTGGTTCTAGATCGACATAAACATAACACACCACACTTAAGTTTTGAATATTTGAGTTTTGTTGCTGTGTGGATCCATCAAGTTTTGTAAAAACACAAAAATCTCTCTTAGGCTAGGCGCACACTTGCGATTTATTGCCGCCGCGACTGAAAAGTCGCAATCGCCGAAAAGTATTGTGGTCCGCACACGGCGACCAAAAAATCGCTAGTATATTTCAGTAATGGTATGGATTTCATCGAAAGTACTTGTGTGATTGCCTTATTACTCCGTATGAAATCCAAAAAAAGACGCAAACGAAAACATTGGGTGCACCCACTTATAAGTCAAATTTTTTGTCATACAGAGCAGGCCGTTTTTCCAATTCAAAAATCAATTTCTCCGTGTCCAAAACAATGTGTGATGGTGAATCATCAACAGCAGATTCGTTATCAGACATAATTCAATATCAATAACAAATAATTCAAATACAATAATTTTCAATGATAGATTTCTCTCCAAGGATTGAAATGCGACTGAAGAGCTGCAGAAGCAAATGTGTGCAGGTTCATTCCTGTCTATGTAACCCATTTTAATTCGCGACAGTAGCGTCGCTAGTAAAATAAGGCTGGTTGCATCTTTTTAATCGCTGCTTTTATTTAGTCGCATGTGCGCGCATTCCTACTGAAAACAGTGTGTTCTATTTGTGCGACTAAATAATCGAGCGACAGAAAATCACAAGTGTGCGCCTAGCCTTAAGCAAAGAGTCTGGGAGACGCTGCCCTACACTATTTTCCGTACGAACGAACGTTCTGTAAATCGCAGTTAGGACACTGTGCGAAATTGTTCTTCAGTGTACACGATATACACAGAACAACACAAAAATGTAGGTTACATAATGATAGTTCTGCTGCTGTCAAATTTTAGGGTCTTCATATACACCAGTCGCCACCTGAAGACTACTTTCCTCTGAGATGCGAAGTCGTGTATCCTAGTATATAAGTACGGATGTTTCCAAGAATTTATCTACCAGAATGCACGATGTCACGTCGCGTAAGATTAGTGTTTGTAGCCACAATGAGAACCTCTGAATTTAAAAATGCCACCTCTTTTGAAACTACTGAATAAAGTCACGTGACGTGAGCTACGAAGATCTTGCCTAACGACCCAGTAACCACAGCGGTAACATCATCTCAAGATGGCGATGTTCCGTTCCCTAATACCACGTGTATCGGCTAGGAACAATGTATGTCTTGGTACAGCCGCCGCATAGCAACAAATAAAATTTCTCAGTTATCTACAGGACAAATGTAGAGACGTCAGCACGCTCGTGGTGGACTGATGTACAGATATGCCCTCATATCTTCTAAACTTATCCACACAGTGATTTATTTTCTGCCTTCCAAACTCCACTAAAGCTTCATATGGGTTAAAGCAACGAACAAAAAGACAACAAACCAATCGAAAACAAAAAAAAAGGAAGCCTGAAAGTGTTGTTCAGAAAGGGAAAAACAAGACAGTGAATACACTGACCCAACCAAGTGGGAGTGGAAATGGTGGCAGAGGCTGGTGGACAGCTTTCTACGCAGAAGTTACGTTCAGCGTCTAAAGGCGTACTCAGCAACAAGATGTGTGGACCTGAGGGACGATGCACTTTTCGCGAGCATGCACTGTAAATAATTTCCCATAAAGTACATGTGTTTATCATTCCCCGGGTTTTTAAGGATGATGACGGCAGAGTGAAAATAAGTTTCTACAAATACCCATTTATTGTTCAAATTTGGTACTAATCGATTAATAAAATTAAACTTGCAATTAAACTAGTACTAAAAGCTTATGAGTTATAGCATATTTACTAATAAAGAATTTACGATAATTATATCTTCACACAAAACACATACATACACACATGCATACCTAAATACACATATACATACAAGCATACAGGCATACATACATACATACATTCATACAAACATACACACATATACACATATGTACATATATACACACAAAATTCAGAGTATCATTTCGTCCCTCTGTGTATCACGGAAATTAATAATGATACTGGAAAAGTGTAAATGAATAAGTTCTTCTTGATAGAAAGACAATTTAATTGAAGTTGTTGATTTTTCGAATATTATGTACAGTTTGTCCAAAAAAATTATGTTACTCATAGGATAACCAAAATCTAATATAAACATCACGCCTACGTTTGCACTGAGTTCCAGGAAGAAACATTAGCCGACATATGGACGGACAAATATCGATAAAAATAAAGCTTCATTAGTGACGACGAAATTTTTAAGCATTCGTGTATTGAGAGAATCTCCAAAGCTCATTCATTCGATAACATGTCGCTAAATAAGCCTATATAAGCTCAATATGAGGCGTTGTGCGTAGTGTCGTATTTCGCTGTTTATATACCATATTTATCGGTATGGCTCGGCCACTATATCCTTCACATGACTACAGAAAGTTAAATACATCACTTCTGCTCATTTTTTTTACAAGAGTATGAAAACATATGAAAAATATATAATTAGTTGTCGGATTTTATTCTGTTTTCACCGTGCATTTTTCGAGTATAGATAATGTTTTTCACCAACTAAATACACTTGTTATAAAAACACTAAAATATTCTAAAACTGTTTGATAAAAAGCCCCGACATGTTTCGGCTCACCAATGAGCCATCCTCAGGGGTTCTGAGGATGGCTCATTGGTGAGCCGAAACATGTCGGGGCTTTTTATCAAACAGTTTTAGAATATTTCTGTGTTTTTATAACAAGTGCATTTAGTTGGTGAAAAACATTATCTATAGTTGTCGGATGTCTTTCATTTGAAATAGTCCAAAACTTCACATATCTCATCTGTAATAGATTTGTATAAATTATAAATTTAAAATTAAATTTATAGTAAAATTAAAATTAATTTTATAGTAATTTTTCAAACAAAGTGTGCTGATACAAACACGAACGTTCGTGCAGGTTCCATCGCACACATGTCCTTGAAGTAAACAATGAGATCGCTGGAGGAATGTGCAACTTTATGGTCCTTTAAAATACAAAATTCCCAAGACTTCAGCTATATAAGACCAAGAAAATCGGGGAGAATTATCAGTCAGTTGGTTTGTGCGATTTCATTTTTGAACAACGTCTCAGGTAAGAGCTTTCTTGTTTTTCTGCAGTATCATAAACGTTAATATAACTGGACCAAGCAGAACAATGCGCTCTCAGAAGGAATACAAGAAGACAAACATAAATAACCTGAGGATAAGCAAAGAAATTGCAGTTGTCCTCAAAATATTAAAACGTAAAAGGCGCAAGGAATGTGATACCATAAGAATCATGTTATTAAATTAAGATTAACTGTCTGAATGTCAAAGACTCACGCCTCAGCACGTGAACACTTAGCTAGTATGGAAATGTCTTGATCTCACGGAACGTGAAGTTTCGTGATATTGAGACATGAATTTCTTACAGCAGCGTTGCTGAAATTCAGGTCTTCTGGGATATGATGCTGTCTTGTTTGTTCGTGATGGTGTTCACAAAATTCCCTTATCTTAACATATTCTGCGGCAATAAAACTAGTCCAGATCCTCATAAAATATTATTCTAATCTGCTCTTCCTTACTTTCCTCATAATGATGCGATACGTGACTCTGCCGAGTCGTCACATTCGTCCAGGTTTCTCAATAAAAATTCTGCAGACTTTTTTGTTTCTTGCCTCATCTCAGTCCAGTGGACTGTGCTTTGAAACACTGCAATTTAAATATATTATTTTTTAAAAGTCTTCCCCCTAAAATATACTTTCAATATTATTGTTAAATCCATAACTAGGCTCCTTAGTTGCATTCTCCTTTAAATTTTAGAAGCAAAACTTTTTACGCTTTTGCTATCACGAAACACAGCCGACACATGTTTCTTAATAAACATCCCTAATAAAATTACATGAAAATATCTATTCAGAGCAAATTACGTGTCGCATATCCTCTTTCAAATGCATTAAATATACACACAACGATTCCAAATTTCAAGGAGCTCACAGAATGCTAGTGGTTACTACAAGTACCACCAGCTTTTACATTACATTGCCCACAGATTATTTGTGTATTTCCTATGATTCTCACAACAAAGTGAGATTATTTTCCTGCACAGACTTAAGCGATTGATTTATGTAACGCATACGGAGTGTGTTTACTGCGCGGTAGGAACTGAGTCTTTAAATATAGTTGAGGTTCAGCCGACATCCGTCCGGTCATATTGACACAGGTTTTATTTGGTTTCCTCTGTCTTCAAGCAAAAGCTGAGATCGTTCCCAAGATTGCAAGTTTGCTACTGCATTCTTCTCATGCAGCCTTCCCGATTTAAATTTATAAAAGTTAATCCCTTACTTTAAAGTAAAGAAAATTAAATTTCCAAATTAAGTACTTCATTATTAATTATAAGTTAAAATTCCGCGGCCCTTTCTTCAAGCCACTACTGTCCCCATTCTAACGTCTTCTTCATACAGCCTCATTTGCATACTACTTTATCAGAAGGACAAGGGAGCGAAGCCTGGGAACTTCCTAACATGATTCTCTTTCTCCCCCCATAAAAATCTGCCTCTCTTATGACCGTACCATGGTTCAGACAGTCGACAGCCTAACAAAGGCTGACAATCCCATGTATACACACACACACACACAACCAGGGCAAAATTTTCCCTTCATGAATTCGATTACGGAAAATGTTTCTGTTCTTCCGTTCCGGCACCACAAACGATTCTGTTCTTGAACAACACTAAGGCAAACGTTTGTGTTCATGAATGTGGCTACGGTTTATTTTGATTCGTGGATCCAAACAGAAAGCCTTTCTTGTTCACGAATGCCACCACAGAAAACCATTCCCTTCATCCAACAAGAGATCTTCACAGCCGGAAGTAATCAGATTGTGGTCATCTCAGTCGACCATGAAGATGAAGGCAGCAATTAACCTTTCTCCGAAACGTCGATATTCGTCGACATCACTAGATGGTGTCGCAGTCCAGAAGACCACAATCTGAAGCGGGGTTTACTAGTTGCGTCCCGCGGTCACGTTTCAGATAAGGACTGCGTATCAGTTGCGTCCCAGGCTGCTGAGGGTCAGTGTATTAGTTGCGTCCCGCGGTCAGTTTAAAGGTATAACTGTTGTGTAGCAGACTGCTGAGGAAAAACCCGAACGGCTCTAGTGTCGAATCGGGTCCAGGGTGCCTTGGTTCGAAGTCCGTCTGCGACGCTGTACAGTGAGTCCAATTAAGCGAGACCTGGCCAAAATTAAAATTCTTCGACTTTCACAAAATGCTTAAAAATCTACTTGAGGGGCAACAGGAAGTTCTCAGGGTAACGTACGTTTTATGACATTTGGGGTGGACATATTTTCGATAGAGGCAAACAAACAGAGCGTTCTATATTTATAGTCCGACAAATGTACATTTTATTCACTATTAGTTGCGTAACACAGTCCTACATTTTTCCAACCTTACCCTGGCTCATCCTCAGGGACTCAGTATTTTAAATTACACATTTTTATATCAATTGGTACAATTGTTTAAATAGTAAAAGCTGAATAACATGGGATTTTTTTTACAATCGTGTTTATACACTGGTTCAAATGTGAATAGATGTAGCTGCTGTTTATTTCGGTGATAAACCAAGTCTTATACGGTTTAAAATGTTAAAGTTGAATAATCTGTGTTGTTATGATATCCATATACGTTGGGTGTAGAATTGTTCTAAGGTATTCATATATCCATATATGAATATCTTAGAACAATTCTACATCCAACAATTTACATACAATAACAAACTAATACCAGAACAAAATACAGCAGACTACAACCCAATATTCTGCTTTATTTACGACATCCAAAAACGTCACTCCTCCACGTGAGAGTGACCTACTTAAATACCGGATACACCACTCGATAGCCAGTACTGTTCTCACCACGTAATAGTCAACCAACTCCGACAAACAGGTATGTACAACTTTGACTACTTCAACTTACGTTCTACCTACTAAAAATCACATTAACATAAATACGACTATCAATTTTATCTCAAATATTGTATGTTTCAGGATATAGTAACACAGATTATTCAACTTTTAACATTTTAACCCGTATAAGACTTGGTTTATAAAACCGAAATAAACAGCAGCTACATCTATTCACATTTGAACCAGTGTATCAACACGATTGTAAAAAAATCCATGTTATTCAGTTTTTACTATTTAAACAATTGTACCAATTGATGTAAAATTGTGTAATTTTAAATACTGAGTACCTGAGGATGAGGCAGAATATGGTTCGAAACATGTAGGACAGTTACACGTTTAATAGTGAATAAAATGTACATTTGTCGGACTATATATATATAGAAAAAAAAATGTACGGAATGAATAATATTAGGTTTTTAAACAGAGCGTTATTTCAGGCTTCCGCCGCGATGTTGATGAGATCTGCGCTCTTCTGGGGTATTACGCGTCGTCGAGTGGTAATCCTTTACCGACGTTTCAGGACAATGTATCGGTCCCCTCTTCAAGGGTCAAGAAGTCTTACTTCTTGACCCTTGAAGATGGGACCGATATTGTCCCGAAACGTTGGTAAAGGATCACCACTGGAAGCTGCATAATATCCTAGAAGAGCGCAGATCTCACAAAGAGAGCTTTGTTAGTAGCAGCGGTTCGGAAAGGTACTTTGTACGCAAACTCCAGTAGTGGTTTTATTAATTATTTTTACAGTGACAATTTAATTTATTAAGTGAATTGATTACGGTGCAGAGAAATAAAGTTAAGTAACGTGTGAACTAATTAAAAATGTAATATTTCAAGAGAAATAAATAATTTTTATGTCAATTTAAATTATGCTGATTTTTTTTCTGCATAAAATTTGAAGTTTATTATTTACATAGAGCTGTAAAATTGATCTGAGCCGATCCAGCTCCGTTTGTTGCATTATTGTACAGCTTCAAACTTTATTATTATTATACAAAAAATTAACTGTTAATACATGCTACTCTGCAAGTTTATTAACGATTGCATAAGGTAGAGTCATGTACTTAGAGAAGTTGATCATGCGGTTTGACATGTAGCCTAATCTACCATTTTGAGTGTCCACCTTCGATTTTAATAAAAAGTTAGTAGAGTGTGCATAACTAACCAGCTTACACATTATGTATGTTATGTTTATAAGTATACACTTTATATTCTTAGACATATATGTGTATATTTATTGTTATACATTTTATAATAAACTATGAAAACTTTTCGCACAATTATTTACAGATAAATACGAAATTAAAGCACAAGAAGTTGTTTAAAATTTGGACACAAAGGAAAGCACAGCAACATAAAGAGTGAATACGTTAAAAAGAGAGTCATGGGGATGTACAGATATGTTTGTTTTCAATTAAGAATCTAGATACCACGTGAACAATTATTTTATAAAAAATTAAACCGTTATTAATTAAACAGCAATTGCTTTATTTTCAATTTGCAATGAGTTTTTATTCTCAGTTTTGTTAATATAATTATAATTATTATTTTACAGCTCATTTTCGGCCTGAAGAAATTTCCCCGAGCTCATTAAGGGAAATAGAATATATCTCATGTTGAAGTGGATATTTGAAAAGAGTATTGATGCAAGAAGAAACCAACAGTATTGTGTATCAAAGAACACAGAATAGTTGGAGAAAGATGTCAATTTACACATTACAGTTATTGCCAAAACATATGAAACAGTTTACGAAATGTCATGCACTTCAGGTATACGTGGTTGTTGAAAACGTCGAAAACTTAGGAGTTGGGTGGTGTGTGTGTATGTGTATGTGATGTCCCTCGCTGCTCTGCGGATTCGCTTCCCAGTCTGTTCTGAAGGTTTGGTCATGTCTCTCTATGTTACACATGAAGCGGAGACCTTGGGACGCAACTGATACATTGCCTTATCTGGGGGGGCTGACAACTCGGGACGCAACTGATACGCTTTCTTGACCGCGGGACGCAACTCGTACGTCCCCATCTGAAGACCGCTTTCTTCACGCTGCAAATATGACTTACAACGACAAACTTTATTTAGAACCAGGCGTGAAGACTATTCACGTAAATTAATTTAACATATTTGCATGTTAGAGATAAACAATCCTTTAAAAACGTACTTAGACAATCTTTTATATTTAACCACTCATAATACGAAGCTTGTGAAAGGCAGATTGTCCTCTACAGAGAAGAGCGCCCTCAAGGAAACATTATGACGTGCATTACACTCCTGAAACAGGTTTTGTGCAAGCTGCTGATGCATCCTCACCACAGTTACAAATGTTGTTACAGCCCACACTTGCAAGCAGTTGATAAGAATGTGATGATGTCAAGCAGAGGGCACTGAATCACCTGAGGGCGGACTCACAGACACAAAGCCGACTGCACGTGACAGACAGCCATGACATTCAGGCTCGCGTGTGATGTGGTTGCCACTGCTATTTCATATTGCGAAATTCCGGGGGTTCAGATGTCTATCTAGAGAAGAGGTCTTTTCACTGAAGCTCGCCGTGGACTTCCTCAGTCTATATACTCGTATGTTCGGATATTACACGTAACATTTCAGGAGACCTTCATTACGCTCTCCTGTATACACATCATTTACAGTCGATAGTTCTTTTGACGCTACGAGACATAACCAATTGACGAAGCACCAGTAAATACGTAAATTCTCACACAGCCAAATATATGTTGGATAGCGACTAACTAACCAACGAACTAAGTAACACCATGAAGCAGAGTCTTTCTTGAGAAGCTAACAGGTCCCCAGCTAGTCACGAAATCCCCCCCCCCCCGCCTTTTGTGGAACCCGAAGGTTCATTACCGCGTTCACAGAAGCCCGCCACCTGTCCCTATCCTGAGCCAGATCAATCCAGTGTTGTACAGAGACAGCTGTCAGATAATGGGAAGTGACAAGGAATTACAGCTACATGAGAAATGTAGACATAGAATTTTAGCTTCTGGAAGAATCACAAAAAGTATTTTAATTAGTGGATTATCTTTACCGATTATAATCGTCGGTGTACTTTGTGTAACGTAGTTTATCCAATTAACTAACTAACTCTATGGAGCATTGTCCTTCTTGAGAAGCTAACAGGTCCTCAGCTAGTCAAGTAATTCCCCGCATTTTATAGAAACCGAAGGTTCATTACCGCATTCACAAGAGCACGCCACCTGTCCCTATCCTGAGCCATATCAATCCAGTCCACGCCTCCCATCCCACGTCTTGAAGATCCATTTTAATATTATCCTCCCATCTATGCCTGGGTCTTCCAAGTGGTCTCCTTCCCTCAGGTCTCCCCACCAAAATCCTGTATGCACCTCTCCCCTCCCCCATACGCGCTACATGCCCCGCCTACCTCATTCTTCTTGATTTGATCACCCGAATAATATTTGGTGATGAGTACAGATCATTAAGTTCCTCGTTATGTAGTCTTCTCCACTTCCCTGTTACGTCGTCCCTCTTAGGTCCAAATATCCTCCTCAGCACCCTATTCTCGAGCACCATCAGCCTATGTTCCTCCCTCAGTGTGAGAGACCAAGTTTCACACCCGTATAAAACTACAGGCAAAATTATACTTGTGTATATCCTAATCTTTGTATTTTTAGGTAGCAAACTGGAAGACAGAAGATCCTGCACCGAATGATAACAAGCATTCCCCGACTTCAATCTTCTCTTAATATCTTCCTGAATGGAATTTCGATAAGTTACGGTTGTTCCGAAATGTTTGAACTGTTCCAGCTTTTATCCAATTCGTAAGTAAAAGATCTGAATAACACAACACTTAGTCGAAGAATATCACATATCATTATATTTATACTACAACATATTTCGGTCAATTGCGACGCTTGCACTGGCCGAAACATATTGTAGTATAAATATTATAATATATGATATTCTTCTCCTAAGTGTCGTGTTATTCGGATTTTATACTTAATAATTGGACAGACCAACACAACAGGATGACAGTACCTAATTTAACGTAGTTTATCTGTGATATAACGCATAAGCGTGATAACATCAAGGAGGATGAGATGGGCAGGATATGTTACATATTATACGGAGGAAGACAAGGGCATGTAGGGTTTTGGTGGGGAAATATGAAAGTAAGAGACCACGCGGAAGACATGGGTATAGAAGGTAGATAATGTTAAAAAAACACTTAGAGAACTAGGCTGCTTTTCCACGAGCAGCTTCGGCAGCCTGGAGATTCATAAGACGTATTTCCGCGAGCGTACGGCTGTCAAGGTCACAGCCGCTTTAACGCTGCCAGCAGCAATGAACTGCGTGGTCCCCGCTTCTGGCAGCGGCTGATTATGCATGCGTTGCAGCTAGTTAGAGGCACTGGGAAAATCGTGCCTTTACCAAGAGCGGCTGCATCACGCGCTGCTCTAAGCGGGACGTTGCTGTGTTTGTCGTGTCATTTGGTTTGTCGGACTTTACTAAAATCGTCGAAATAATCTCCTCTTGAATAATTCGATACGGAACGATTTATTAATGAAACAGAGCAGCTGTCAGCCATTTTGAAATTCAGTTTGCCTTCTTGCAGCAAGAAACAAGAAAAAACCAATGCATGGGAGACGGTGTGGGGATGATCTTGCTAAGGTTTGATTTATTAAGTTAAACTGATGGTGCGTAGAAGAGCAGCAGCGCACAGCAGCGCAGCTCATGGAAGCAGCTGTTGACTGTGATAGCAGCGCTGCTACATAAACTCTCGTGGAAACGGCCCAAAGAAGGGGCGAGGAATGGATTCATCTGGTTCAAGACAGGGGGACATGTAGTGGGCTCTTGTGAACACAGTTATGAACCTTCGGTTTCCATAAAATGCACGAAATTTTTTGACTAGCTGAGGGAACTCTTAGTTAGTTAGTCAGTCAGTTAGTTACTTAGTCAGTTAGTTAGTCAATCGGTTAGTTAGTTAGTTAGTTAGTTAGTTAGTAGGCACTTAATAAATCCTCTTTAATAGAAGACTACAAAATCACACAGGAAAAAAATTCGCGATATTATTCCATTTACCCACAACCCTGTGCGGCTTGGAAAATCGGGCATTCTAATCGATCAGAACAGTCAACTGTCGGAAAATGTATGGACAGATCTACATTTAGTGTTCTTTGAAGTGTTTTCAAAAATAAGTTGAAGAGAGACGTATGGTGTTATTCAGATTCAGAAACCAAACATCCGCACACAAACATGTGTTCTTTCTTCTCTTAGGCCTTATCTGTAAATATACGTAGCTATCCTTTCGTGTTCAGCGCTGATCCTGATACATTAAGAGTTCTTGTACATAGAGCTACCGTAGCAGCACCGCCAAAATGTACAAGTACACCTAAGTTACATGAAATGTGTCCTTTTATTGCTATCTAAATATATGGAGTGCTTCATACTGTGTGGCTATGTAAATACATGTATTCTTTCATATCGTGTGGCTATCTACGTAATACATACAGTGTTTCATACTTTATGGCCATTATATGAAGTACTACATACTTTGTGGTTATTCATACACGTGAAATTATTAATAATATGTGGCTATCTATATCCGTGAAAAGTTTCATATCGTGTGGGTACATAAATATGTAAAACATTTCATAGTGTAGGCCTATATAAATACGTAAAAGTGTTTCATTTTATGTCGCTATCTTAATATATATGAAATATTTCATGCTCTATGGGTACTGAGTTTTGTGAAATAGTATATAATGTATGTATGGCTACATGAATGTATGAAATGCAAGTAAATTCTGTCCCAGAAATTTTTGAACAGCCCTCTAATTTTATTCTCACTGGTTACATGCTATAATTATATGCACATTGTGGTAATTCTCTGTGTAAGACATATGATCTTACTCTAAACGTGATCCTAATTCCGTGTTTAGAGCTAAATAAATTCACAAATTCAAAACAAATATTTCTTTTAATTGCATTATACACTTACGTGAATGAGCCTACAGATTTGTCTATAAATCATTTTAAACATATTTAATGTAAAGTGCTACTTTTATATTCAATGGGCGCGAATTTTTGCCTCGCGTTCTAAGAGAACTACATCCATTGATGGTGTCTGAAAACACAATTCTGAGTACGATATCCAGACTTACGAAAGAGGAAGCAACAAGAAGTTGCGAGAACTACACAATGGAAAATTTCATGTTTCATGTATTGTATCAAACATGTGTATAGGCGCGAAAATTACAGCTTCCATGGCGATAATAAGAAATGCATAAAAACGTTGTTGGTGGATTTTAAGACAGAAAGCCATGGCGTATATAGAAGATTGTTGTTAAAAGAGTATAAAAATAATGTCTACGTGCATTTCTTTGAATCATCTGGTTATGCATAAGGAAGATTCGCGGGCTGTTGTGAGCACGACAGTGAATATAGGGTAACATTAATAGACTTTTCGTAATGTAGAATTAACGCAGATAGTTTTCTTACTACTAGAGCTTATCCACTCCAAAACGGAAGTGTCTAAATTACAAAAATCACTGATTAAAAGCTTGGAATTTTGCGACCAGTTGACCGACTGCTAAGTCCTGAAGAAGGAGTCTACTGGAAGTCGTTAGTCAGGAGCCATAGAACAAAACATTTCAAACAAAATTTATAAAAATTTATTTTTTCATGTGCCACGAAGAGCCAGGCTTTATTTAGAAATCGCTGTCTTCTGCTTCTGCAAAAGAGTGGGTTATACAGTACAAACCCAAGTTCAAATCACCCAACAGATTTTGACATACGCGCCCAATACAAATTTATCTAAATCCCATCCAGATATTTCAGAGTTGAAACCTACCAAAATTTTATGCTTCCAGGAAATAATACCAACTGCCCTGCGTATTGAATATGAAAGCCACAGCTGTCATCATCACTACAATCATGATGTTTATTCGAACTAATAGTAGGAGCTACTGCGACATCTGCAAGAACCATACCATGTGCATCTACCCGGTAATTACTAGATGCTTTTAATTATTTAAGAATACGTTCTATCAAGGAAGCTGATGCAGAGGTAATGTTTGTGTTCGGGGGGGGGGGGGCGTCTTGTTCGAGCCATAGCTGGTACAACACCTGCCCAGAAGATCTGCGTGGACTTAGTCTTACTTTGAGTAAGAAACGACATCTGTCCTGCCAGATTCTTTCTAATTCACGACTTATCAATAATTATACCATCTACACCATGCACCCTGAAGGACTGATAATCTCGCAAAATAAATCACAGAACCAGAATATCAAAGAAGATATAATCATGCTTATTTCTTCATAAGCTCCAATATGTGTTGTTAAAGTCGTGAAAAGTAATAATTATTACACAGTTGACAGATAAGCGTCTGTGCAATAATGTACTAGTAGAGAATTCTACAAAACTAAATTCATCACGATCTGTTATATTCTTTTGTTTTAAAATGTTCACCATCGCCGTGTTTGTAACTGTTGACACGTTACATGTCTAATACTAAATTTGTAGTGAAGTCTATGTTGTAATTGTAATTGTAATTTTATTTATCCTGTTCATCAATACATTGATATAGGACATGTCAATATAAAATGACACATTATTAAAATAAAATAGTATATTATCAACTAAATCAGTAGCCAATTTCCAAGAAGTCTTCATTCAGATAATCATCTATTGAATAATAGCACCCCTTAATAAGTAAATCCTTCAATTTCTTTTTAAACCGGTTAATATTTTCTATTTCTTTGATATTATTGGGCAATTTGTTGTAATAGATACAGCTGCTACTGATGGTTTACTGTTGTAGTTTTCTCAGTTATGCCCATATATATGATAATCTTTATTATTTCTTGTGTTATGTGTATGTATTTGTTTAGTTACAGTGCAGTTACACTTTTCTTTTACATATAAGATTTTTTCTTGAATGTATAACGAATATACTGTTAGTATCTTTAGATGTCTAAAACTATCTTTGCAAGATTCCAAGTGTTTTAACCCTGCAAAGTACCTTACTGCCCTCTTTTGAAGAATAAAAATTCTTCTAGTGAGTGACTTAGCACTTTGTCCCCATACGATGATTCCATATGACAGAAAGGGATAGATCAATCCGTAATATAACATTCTTCTTCTATTTAGATCGAATAATTTTGATAGTCTATTAATTAATGTTCGTGGTATTCCCAGGTCTTCCCCGTGGATCGGTTGGCTTTTATCTACTCAATTGCCAAATCCTCGTCACTGTGTCTAAACTCACGCCTATGTAATATACCGTTCTTTCTGTTGCTCTCTGAACGGGTACCTGTAAACATTTACTTTGTACCTCTTCAACACAACCCTCGATTAGCCTCCTGATAATCTCTCTTTTCTTGCAACGAATTACTTTTTACATGTTTCAGACAGTCCATTTTGTTCCACTGCCAATCTCCTTAGCAATACATTTGAATAAGCGAGCTAAGCAGAATAGGGCGACAGACTACTCTTTGCGATACGTCAGATTAAATTTCATTATTACAGACTTAAGCGCTGTTAGAGGACATCAAAACTGTTGACACATAACAGGTGTCTTGGTCACACCAGGCCGTTGCGTGCAGTAATAGGTTTAGTTCTTGACACTATGAAACCTAGAAGGATGTGACCTGGATTAAACTGGCGCAAAATCAGTTATAGTTAGAAGTCTTGTGTAAACGGTGCTGAATGTAAAGATCAGTAAGTTCGCTAGCCAGTAAGCCACTCATTAAGGCACCTATTGTGTAAATAAATTTAAATAATCAACTAATACACTTTCACTTCACAGTTAGAGGGTACAGTTCTATAGCTAGGTGTCTACAGGGAAAGTTCTGTGTACGTTATTTTGATAGTTGACGTTTTTACGGCGATGATATGACGACAAATCGGATGTGACGCCATGGCATTTGTTAGATATGTACCAATATTTCAGAGGTAGGAAATGCCTCGATCTTTATCTATCTTCAACTATGCGAAGCTGGAGGCAGTAGCTTCTTCCGGAACGTTGGTACCACCAAACTGCCCGAAGCAAGACCCAGAAGAGGGTGACTTGAGTTGTTGGTGTTGTTTTGGTGTTCGTTATAAACGTCGCTACAGCCTTCATCTTTGCTGCCGTTACCACCACTACCACCACCACCAACAACATTATTATTATTATTATTATTATCATTATCATCATCATCATCCATGAACAGGTTTCTCACTATGTTAAGTCCAAATTTAATCCCTCGCAGCATGGCTTCATGAAATCCAAATCCACTGCTACAAATCTTGTTGCCTATCTGGACTCTATCGCTCCGCTAGTTTATTCCCACAGACAGGTCGATTCCATTTATTTTGACTTCAGCAACGCGTTTGATCTAGTTCCGCATGAGATGCTACTTCGAAAATTAAGTGACATCGGACTGCCTGTCGGTTACGTTAGCTGGTTTCGTAGTTACTTGACCAGCAGAACATCTTCTGTCCGTTAATGTGGAGCGCTTTCTTCGTCATATGAAGTGTTATGTGGTGTGCCACAAGGACCCGTTCTGGGACCACTCCTTTTCAACATTTTTATCAACGATCTGTTGGTATGGTCAAGTATTCAAATTGCCTTCTCTATGCGGATCACATCAAAATTTTTCGTGAAGTAAAGTCCCCTCGTGGCAGTCTGTTACTACAATCTGATATAAATTGTGTTCGTCGATGGTGCATCTCTAATTTCATGAAGCTCAGCATCAACAAGACTAGAGTTATCTCATTTTCTAGGAAAACTAACTTGCTCCTTTTTGATTACAAATTATGTGAATCCTTGATTACTCGAACTGAATGTAACAAAGATCTGGGAATGCAAATTGACTCCAAGCTGCACTTTCACAATCATGTGGATTATATTTTCTCTCAAACAATTAGGTTTCTGGGGTTTATTAGGTCAGTATCTTTTTCCTTTTCCTCTCTTCAGTGCTTCTTAATGCTATATTGCACATTAGTTAGAATATGCCTCTGTTGCGTGGAACTCCATTACATCTACTGATGCCAGTAAGCTTGAGCGCATCCAGCGGAAGTTTGTATCTCTTTGTCATCGTCGTTTTTTCAGTCACTTACCGTACAGTTATGCTGGTGTTTTAAATTACTTGAAATTTCGTACTTTAAGTGATCGTAGGTGCCACTTAGACGCCCTTTTTTTACTTAATGTTTACAATGGTTTAAAACTTTGCCCTACTCTTTTGGAAACTGTCGGCCTTCGTGTGCCGTATCGAAATTTCAGATATTTTAAACTGTTTCATGTTGACTTAAACCGTCGCAACTGCCCTTCCGCTAGAAGTGCTTCCGCAGCTAATGCCATCAGTAGGATACTTGTATATTCAATGGTAGGTCTGTTTTGATTAATGACTTGCTATTAATGTGTCATGAACTGGACGCTGTAGTTCGGTCACTGCGACATTTCTAAATCAAGTTATCTACGTTCTGTCAGGTATTGGATTTCTGCCCCAGTACTTCTTTTATATTGTTTTACTGCATACGAGTATTTGTTTTGTTTCTTCAGTGTTTTGTCTTGTGTATTTGTACTGTTTTGTATTTTATTTGTGCTTTTGTGCTGGCTTTGTAATTGGCACTTGTGCTTTTAAGTCTGCACGTCAATAAATACCCGATGAATTGAATTGAATTATTATTATTATTATTATTATTATTTTAAAGTTACCACTCTTCTCAGAATATTGTTCCCATATTTTTTCATTTTCTTGGTAACTTCACTATGAGACATCTTGTACACATAGACCTGAAACTTTCTGGACGGTGGCTCTATTTCTTTCTAACGATGATAATGAGAATGCTGATGACGATAACGATGACGACGGTGGCATTTTCGTTGTGTATCCTACTTATCCTTTTGCTGTCACTCAAGTCCTCATGTTTCCAGAAACACTCCTATGCGGCTTCTTTCTGCAAGTTGACATTTCATTACACGCGGCGTTGTTTTACGCCATAGTTGCGGTCCTGAATAAGAGGATGTAATTCAATTTGTCGTAAATCAAAAATGATACTCCCATAAGAAATAATGGAATAGGTAGGGTTTATGGGAAATTATACCAATGACAGTCTGTTCACATGTGGTACATGTATTCATTATATTATTATTGTATTACTGCTAATAATATAGAAATAAAAAAATAATAATAATACGGATGGTACATGTTCCACATCGTCGTTTTCACGGATGAATAAATTCACTCTCACGGCCTTTACAACTCGGTCACGTTATTATCATCTTTAAGATTCTTTTTGGGATTAGTTTAGGATTTTAATTGTGCCAGGTTTACATGTTCATAGGTAGGTAATATTGTGGTAAAGTTAGGGGTTGTGTTATTTGTCATTTTCTCGGTGTTTTATTTCAATCTAATTCGTAGATATTAGGCTTGTCATGATGGTAGATTTTTGTATGTCGTCGCTGTCACAGATGTTCTGTCACGGATTATCAAATGCACTCTCATACAATCGCTTTATTACCTACAGACCATACATATTACCACCGTTAAAATTACTGCTGAGAATATTCATTTTCGTGTCAGTTTTTTCTGATCCTCGATTGAGTGTGCCATTTTGGCGTTTGTAGTCATAACAAAATAAAAGATTCAAATAAATGCAAATAAACCAGTCAAAGGGCGTTAAACCGAAAATGAGGGAGCGCAAACCAAGAAGCTGTGTAAATTGGCAAGGGGCGTTAAAGAAAAAAACGTAAAACAAACGGGCGTAAAGCAAGGCTTGGGTGTATTTCAAATCCGAGACGGGGTTAAAGTCACATTCGATTAATAGTAGGAAGGATCTCCCCCCCCCATGCCGTCTTCGCCCTCTCACTGTGAAAGAGCATTAAACTGGTTCGACCGACGACCGACCAAATCTTACATCAATGCTTACGGCAGTGCTGATGGACAAGGCCAATCCTGAGGATGAGAAACTAAAAAATTAAAAATGTTGCTACTTCCTGGCGGGGCTTCATTGCCTTAAAACATGGCATGACGCTTATTTTAAAAACTCATTTTGTCATTTTACTGTGGACGCTACACGCACTGTCAAACAACCACTCTAAAGGAATCCATGAAGTGATGCCAACAGTGCGTTTACATAGCACATTTCCTCTTCTAGCACTGACAACAGACATCATGTAGGCTTATATGAAACCTGAAACGCCGTAATTAAATACGCTGCTAAGAAAAATGTCAGTGTCTCATGGAGGAGCTGAAGCTACACAAGTGCAGGTTGAGTTTGGTTGAGTTTAAGCTTTGGTTCCATTTATTTATGTGCTAAGAGTCGCAAATAAGTTGTACAGTAAGTCGACTTGTAAACCATTACTCAATTTACAGGAGACGGGTGCAAGGTGTTCACAGGTGGTGGCGTCCTCTATACATGACGAAGCACTCAAGGCGCACATCGTGCAGCAACATAACAAGTTTAGAAGCGTCGTGGCGTTGGGACAAGAGATGCGAGGCGCCCCTGGCCCTCAGCCCTCTGCAGCCAACCTAAGGAAAATGGTAGTAGAAGATTTCATGCGTCTTACTTAGTGGATCCTCCTCTAGCTAATGGTTTCGAGAAGAGCTGCACTATTGTAATGTTTTGCTTGTATTTCTCCCTCGTTTATTTCTTCTTTTTCATTCTTTTCCTTCGTATCTCTTTCTCACAGCTGTTTGAACCCTTTCCAGGACTACTTCCTTTCATTATGCTTGACATTCCTTCTATGGTAGGTCTATATTTAATTTTCCAACCCAAATTATATGCATGTCTGAAACATCACAGGTTTAACTTACCTACTCTTTAAGACAAAGGGTAAAAACTGTCATACTTGGGTTCTAATTCTGCCACTTGTTTCTGCGCCTTTTTTTCGTTAAATGCCTTTGAAGAATATTTCTAATTATTCTAATTATTAGTTCAAAATTGGGCTTACAAAAATGAAGAATGTATGACTGTGTTCTGTCTCTTCACACGTTCATGTTGATACCATAAAAGAGATTACAATAATACGTTGATGTGAAACAGGACCGCATCATTATGTAAGGAAAGGGGTTCATTTGTACACCTACTCTTCACTTAATACTGTTATGATGAATAACTCAAATGGAAAACAATTGGACGGACTTATAACCTGCATAGGAGCAACTGACATATGTGCACAATATTTCGGTCAAAAGACTTGAAGGGAAGCTGCACCTTAGAAGATTTAAGCATTTATGAGAAAATCATTAATATAGATATTACAGAAACTGTATGGAAACACGTAAACTGGTTTCAGCTGATTCATCATATGAAGTGGGGGGAAATTTTTTAAAAATTCTTATCATAAGATGCCGGCACTTGTGTGTAACAATTTTACTTAACATACTGTGTCATATCGAGAATAAAATTAATGATCCTATTTTATGAACATGAAATGAGGCAGTTAGTTAGTTGGTTAGTTAGTTGGTCGATCGGTCAGTCAGTTAGTTAGTTAGTTAGTTAGTTAGTTAGTTATTCAGGCAGCTAGCTACTTCGTTGTTTAGTTAATTATTTAATTAATTAGTTCTCTGTTTAGTTAGCCAGTTAGCTGTTTCTTTGATTAGTTATTTAGTCAGTCAGTCAGTCATATCATTTACTCACGTCACTTTTGAAGGGGCGCGTTCTGTTCGGCTCCATACAAACAGTTTAGATCGCATCCAGCCGTTACATCAGGCACATCCCAACCACACACGTACTATGTTTCAGATCTGGGATAGTGAGCTGGCAACTGTGGCACAGAGGTGGTCGAACCAGTGTATTTTTGAGCACGACTCTTGTAGGAATGTGGGTGAGTGTTCAGTCCTTCTAATGCCCTGACAGTACCGCAGTTGTGAAAATCTGTTTCCACTTATAGGCAGTGTATTTTGGCACCTTCTACTGTGACGTCTAGCACGTACGTCAAAAATTAGAAACGCTTACGCATTTTACCTATTAAAATGTATCTTCGATGAATAGCACGCAAAATCTTAAATTGACCGAAGATCGGGTGGTACAAAACAACACACACAATTAGAGTTATAGGCCTACTTTAAACATTCTGCAACGGATGTATGTGCGAGACACACATTTAGAGAAGGCTGTACTTGAGATCTGCCCTCTTCTGGGATTTTACGCAGAGTATAATGGGAGTTTTTACCGACGTTTCGAGACAAACTATCGGTCCCATCTTCAAGGGTCAAGCAGTCCAGTCTTATTGGACTGCTTGACCCGTGAAGATGGGACCGATAGTTTGTCTCGAAACGTCGGTAACAAACTACCATTCTACGCTGCGTAAAATCCCAGAAGAGCGCAGATCTCGTTTAAACCACGGTCGAAGCCTGAAATCACGCATAAGGCTACACTTATTGGCCAAGAGCATACACTGGTAGCCTAACAAACGTAGTGATGGAAAAAACTGGAATATCTTACTTCAACCTGAATACTTCGCTAACATCAGGTGTGTTATAATATGTCAACAAATTTAACGCTGTATTTTCAATGAGTAGTTAGTGATCAACAATAAATCAGAATATTTCGAGCGGTCAGAATAAGAAATTGTTTATTTGCAATTTTCCTATAATCTGTGACTTAATATACGCTGCATATATTATTTATCTACGACTTCCGTAACGGCGTTTCAGCAGGTGAATCTATATGGAATCTAATGGTACAGTGGTTAAAGAGTAATGAATTGGAAAGAATGTGGAATGAAGCGGTCGTGACCTGACTTGAGATTCTGTCCCGACATTTGTCTGCATTAAAGGAAAATTCACGAAGGACCTCAGGTAGCATAGCCATATCCCAGGCGACATTCGAACCAGATACCAGCAGGGAGCATCTTGTGAGCGTAACTGCTTCAGCCATCTTCCTCGGTTTAAGTTATACCAGGATTACATCCACAAAGTCCCCGTAATTTTGCATGACAGCCTTTTGCCCGAGTCTCACAAACCTTACCGCCCTCCTACCTTAGTCACATGACTGCAGCTACTAAGTAAGCAGACGAATACTGGCACCTCCACCGCTCTGACTGCAGAAACACGCTGATCTACGATCAAACGACTTCGCTCACTCTGCCGACTTGTGATATCAGCCTAGGCTCGCTAACGTTACCTGCGCCTGAAGCTGGAGATGTTGTGGAATTAATCCTGCTATACATTTCCAGATCTTTATTTGTACTTAACTTCCAGACCCTGCGCAACCCCGATTTTACTATTGTTAACACCACTGGTAAAGACACACAGACGCCGTGTTGATATTACTGACGACCGGAATCTGAAACACCGCAAGACTGAAGAGTCTCATCTGGCATACCACTCACGCCGAGTTTCACAGAATCAGTCAGTGGATGTCTACTGATATTTGTTACAGCCAGAATGGCAGACAGCACACGCAGCTCAATAATAAGAATCTTGCATAGACAGATTTATGAGGTCACTGTTGATTGGCTTCGTCAACAGTAAAAATAGACACCATGTGTGTGTGTGAGAGAGCCAGAGACGAAGAGATTAAATTGCTGGACGTTTCAGTCGAACAGTTACCACCTCTGCTTCTTATTCGGGAGGTCACACTTTAAAATCGTAGCCTGAGGAGAGGATATCCTCACTGACGTTGGTCTTCTTTCCTTCCGTCCCTGCAGGTAAATTCCGAGACAGTACCTCGAGATGGAGCAGGACTCTTTCTTACCACATTACGTCATATTCATTAATCATCCTCCGTGATAAATGGGCCCCTGTCACCACAGCATAGCACGTCCTCAGTTTGCAGATGGAGGAATGTCTCCAGACATAGAAGGTAGCTGCGATTATAGTGAATAAGCAGCCGCGTGCAGCCGACAAGGGGTGGTCCTCCAGCATGGGTGTTGGGCGAGGTGCTAACAACTGTCACCGTAAAAACTTACGATGTTACGAAACGTTTCACAAGGCCTCGGACTTGGACGGATCCTTTGGTACTACGCAAACAGTGGAAAAGAGATATGAGCTTTGGCACATGGAATATGAGTATCTTGTATAGGCCAGGGTAACTTACGTTTAAAATGGATCTTCAAGAAGTGGGATGGGAGGCATGGACTGGATTGATCTGGCTCAGGATAAGGACGGGTGGCGGGCATTTGTGAATGAGGTAATGAACCTTCGGATTCCGTATAATGCGGGGAATTTCTTGACTAGCTGAGGCCTGTTAGCTTCTCAGGAAGGACTCTGCTCCATAGAGTTATTTAGTTGGTTAGTTAATCATAATACCATCGACGCTTCTTAGTGTAAGGTACTGAGAGAATCGCTATACAAACGATAAATAAACCAGTAAGCAATAAATACTGAGGCCTTAACGATGACTCACCTGAAGGAGTATGTGAATGTTAAGTCATCCATAACGTACAGATTTCAGTCTTATAGGACATGACGCCGTGTTCATTGGTAGAATTTATAGGTACCAACGTTCCGGAGACGTTTGTTGCCTCCGCTTCAAGGTAATATAATACTTTCCTCCGACTACTCCGAAGATGGAGGCATAAAGCTCGTCCGGAAATCTGTTAACTATACACATATATACACCATGTCCTTTCCTATAAAGACTGTACTCTTCGTCAATACAGCTGTTCGAATTTCTAACTTTGCATATAGATACATTTACTGTCAAGTATGTCTGGTATTTTAGAGCGATTCGTCGTGGGGCAGAACTTATTCTACTGGAGTTCCATGTACCGTAGCAACAAACTACCCATCGACGAGACACTAGAGATACAAAGCACCGGGTGGACTCAGGCAGTGACGGCGTGGTACGATGAGGTCGCCAGGTTCGATCCTCAGCGTGTGGAACCGTTTCAGTGAGTCCTTATGTTTAAAATGTGCGCCAATTGAAAGGTTAATTTGCCTTGCGAAAAGGAACAATGCAATGTTGCCACATTACATCCACGTTATATTACATTTTAATCCTAAGAAATTTTAAAGTCAATAGGATTATATTTTTATGCTAAGAAAATCACAAAATCAATAGCATTATACTGTAATCCTAAGCATATCTTAAAGTCAATAGGATTATAATCCTGAAGATATCTTAAAGTCACTAGCATTATACAGTAGCACTAAAAAAGTTTTAAAGTCAATAGCATTATACGGTAGCACTAAGAATATCTTAAAGTCAATAGCTTTATACGGTAGCACTAAGAATAGCTTAAAGGCAATAGCATTATACGGTAGCACTAAGAACATCTTAAAGTCAATAGCATTATACGGTAGCACTAAGAATATCTTAAAGTCAATAGCATTATATGGTAGCACTAAGAATATCTTAAAGTCAATAGCTTTATACGGTAGCACTAAGAATATCTTAAAAGGCAATAGCTTTATACGGTAGCACTAAGAATATCTTAAAGGCAATAGCTTTATACGGTAGCACTAAGAATATCTTAAAGTCAATAGCTTTATACGGTAGCACTAAGAATATCTTAAAGTCAATAGTATTATTTCTGTTATTACTTCACAGGTTTATTCCGAAATAGCAACATACCTTCGAGTTCGAATACCTGCAATAGCATTTATGTTTACGTACGTTTTTCACTGTTCTTAATTTCCCCCTATTATCTGAAAGTCCTTCCATGCATATGATCCTAGAAATTTATTGCCAATGTTTCGTTTACCCGAAACTTTCGAACATAAATTCTACACGTTTACTGTACGCATGTCTGTACTGATGTTATTAGTGTTATGTTATTGTTGTTCTTTTTACTGAAGGTACACATTTGTGATAAATGTTTACTCTTTAGGATTTCGCCGCATTGCCGTCAGCCAAATCCAGGTGTCTCATCTGTGTAACTTGAGAGTTCAGTTATCCGCATCCTGTTAAAGTAATCAGAATAACCAAAAATTATATCTGGCCCTTGGATCCTTAAAATTATTAAGGCTCACGGGAACTCTCTTTTTGCCCTCCAGTTATCCGCATCCTGCTTAAGGTAATCAGAATACCTTAACGTTATATCTGAAGCCTGCGCCCTTACGAAAAGAATAAAGCTCAGGAGGGCTCTTAGTTTGCCCTCCATTCCGTGCACGGCACAAGAAATTCTCCTTAGCCTTAACCGAAGACATCAAAATCGCGATAGAGCGAACATTATCAACAGCGAAAGGTAGCATTGAATTGTGACTCCCTTGTTACTGCGCAATCAAATTCCAGTTGCCTTACTTCATGCGTGGGAAAGCGCATCTGTTATTTCAGATTTGACACATCACCACTAAAGATATACACAGAATATCACTTCGGTTTTAAAATTCAGAGACAGAATACGAAAGATTTTCTAATGTCTAATGGCTAAAGAACCGAATATTCCATATTACATATAACGTAAAGAAGACTGAAAAAACTGATAAACATCATGAAGTCATAAACTCTTTGTTCTAATGTATTTATGTAATAATAATAATATCAGTATTTATATCACGCACTAAACTTTTAATTGCGGTTATTCCTTGGGAACTTCATAAAATATGAATATCACACAAAGTAAGGCTTCAATAGTTGCTTAGGTAGTATTAGAACACACAAAATCCGCGGTGGCACTTTTTCCAAAAAGAATCCCTCTCATCTATTTTATTGGAGAACGAAATCTTTACAAAGCACAATTTGGAAGTAGCAGTCATATTAATTCCTTCACAATTTTCTTTGTGTTTTTTTCGCAGTTTTTCACCTGACACTGGCCACTACACCGCAATGCTGTGGGCCAACACTCACCGCCTGGGTTGTGGGTTCGTGGCTTTTCTTAGTCCAGACAACGATGGTTGGTATAGTAAGCACTTCGTATGCAACTATGGGCCCGCGGGTAATAGATTGGGTGCCTCCTTGTATAAGGTAGGCCCAGCAGGTACGGGTTGCGAACAACAGGACATAGCCTACCCTGCTCTTTGCGCCAGTTAGACCAGCAATAAGACACAACGTGCCCTGTATTATGCGCTATGTATATCCACAACAGCCTACCCTGCTATTCGAGGCACTTATCCCCACAACAGGATAGAGCCTAGCCTGCTCTACGAGCCAGTTAGACCAGCCAACAGCAAACAGCCTACCCTGCTCTACGAGCCAGTTAGACCAGCCAACAGCAAAGAGCCTACCCTGCTCTACGAGCCAGTTAGACCAGCCAACAGCAAAGAGCCTACCCTGCTCTACGAGCCAGTTAGACCAGCCAACAGCAAAGAGCCTACCCTGCTCTACGAGCCAGTTAGACCAGCCAACAGCAAAGAGCCTACCCTGCTCTACGAGCCAGTTAGACCAGCCAACAGGACACAGCCTACCCTGCTCCATGCAACACTCACACCAGCAATTGACATCAGAAGAACATTTCTCATAAAGCCATACAAAAAAACAGATGCAATCCTCCGTCTCCGCGTACACAAAGTCAAAACCCCATCTTAAAAGGGAAAGGGCTACATTCTTTCATACGTAGTACTCATTTTAATATAGGCCAACGTATTTTGTTCTGGCAAAATCACAGTAAAAAAAAGTCGTCATTGAACAGTGTGTAGTCACACAGTTCGTAAGTAAGTCGCCTGCTATTAAGGAAATTTTTCACATAAAACCCCACTTCGACTATAATCTTAGCCAGTTCAAACAAGATAATTCCCTAATAATGGTAAGTAACCGAAATATTGAAAGCTGAGATGGCTGCTAGATGCGTGATTTTTGTGCCACTTTTAATGAGAATCTTTCTATTTGTGAAATTTATGAGTGAGACACATATGGACATATCAGTATGCGCTTTCTTTCCTTACGAAGTAAGGAGTTCAGGTTAAACTTATATGTGTGCTGGAAACTGTAATTGAATTAGCAAAATATTAGTGCAAAACACAGTTTAAAAATATAATTATCTGTAATTGTGATTTTCTAATTAGGTGAATTCTTTACAGCCTAGTAAAGTTATTGTCGTCTGCTTACAGAAAAGCCAGACCGCAAAGCGCAAGAGCAGATATAGAGAGGTAATCAGAATGAGATATAGTACAGGTGTATCATGTACTGTGAACAACAGAATCTGATTCTCTTTTTATCAAAACAGAAGTTGCATAAATATTATCAAGTTTATTTTGTTGCTGTGCGCATCACTTCACTGTAGCCTGTCCTGTACTCTTTCACATAATGACTTTTATGGAATTTCCCCATAAACAAGATCCGTAATAGGAAATATTGTCATATGATAGAAGACACGGATGTCATTAAGGCATATTAATTTTCACTTGCAACTTATTTGCCTATATCTTATATACGTAAAGAAATACTAACTTCAGCAACAAGACGATAAGTCTGAAGGCTGCAGGTCCCAATGAAAGCAACTCAACACGATCCATCCATCATCTTTGTTACTTGTTTCCATAAAATCTCTTTTAATTTTATTAGCCTAGTGCATGTGGAATCTGTGGTGAAAAAAGTGGAAGTACGAGGGGTTTGTCTCCCCTGTAAATAATATTCCACCAATGCTCAATATTAACATTTCATTTATCCACCATCAATGCCATAACATCTGCCATTGTCAGAGCTGTTAAATAAAACATTAAGCAGAATATTGCCCCTCGGTGTTCTGCAGGTCTAACTTCAAGTCAGCATGTGTATTTTACGTATAAATCGTAGGCCATAAAATTATATCTTAATCCTTAATACTCTCCTGTTATTCAGTCAGTCAGCATATCCTTTTGTCGGTTAAAACGTATTTCAGTCACTCAGTCGTTCATTCAGTCAAATAATTAATCAGTCAGTTCATGTAGTTATTTAGTAAGAAAGTAAGTCATTACGTCAGTTAACTACACGATCGGTTAGCAATTCGGTCAGTATAATATTTAGTCGAGTCGGTAGTCATTCGGTCATCAGTAGTCCAGAAAGACTCTCAGTAGGATTTGGCGGTTGATTCGGATAGTAACCATTCAGTAATACACTTAGTAACTTTGCTGTTCTATAAATAAGTCAGGCAGTTAATCAGTCAGTAAAGCAGTTGAACTTAAAAATTTCTGTTAACAATTACTGTTGTCCGGTACGAAATGAAACTTTATCTTCTTCTGTCACGAATGTTCTTTCTTCTGTAAATTGCTGTAGAGCTACGAAGAGATTGATATGGAATCAAATGAAGTCTACCAGCAAAAGAAGTTGATGGTGCATGTATGTTGTTACCAGAAAACTTTCCGTTGCTGTGCCAATAGAAGACATTCATCTTAGAAGTCAAGAGGAACAACTGCGTCAACAAAATCTGCACTAGAGTAACCTAGCGGGAAGAAATGGCAAGAAATATCATCGAATCACTTTCTTTTTCCTTTGTCATTTTTTCTCGTTTTCTCTGTCGCTGTAGTTGATTTGTTTTCAGACAAAGACATTGTTTTACGAGTTAAGAAGTGCTCATTTATACTACTAGCTATACACAAATAATGTATGGTAAATATATTTTGAATGCGTCACTAAATGGCCGTGTTTTGTAAGTTTCGTAGAGTTAAAATACTCACGCTGTGTCATCATATGTTAAGGACGTGTACGTTCGCGCAGAAAAAAAGTTTTACTATACTCTTCATAAATCCCCCAAAACTGAGACCAATACTAATGAAAATTAAAGACTAAAGTCCCTTTAACTTGATGACGTGACTCGAAAGGTTTTGCACTTTACTAACTCGAAAAAAAACACGTTTCGATATCAATAACCTAGGCTGAAAAAAAAATGTTGCGAAACTTTCCCAACAGACACAATTCGCGACCATCAATCACAACCGACAGAGGAGCGCATGCGCTAAGAAGCGACGCGCCGTGTCGCCTCAATCAAGAGAGAACATAAATCCAAACGGCGTCGAGATGCCTTCAACTTGAAAGCGTGTGTTTTTTTTTTTCCTTTTTCAAAAAGACTGCAAATTGGAAAAAATAGCAAGGCATAGGGAGATGATAGGTTCAAGGACATTTCATTGTGTCGTTCTTCATTTTCTACCAACTAGACCTGCACAACTAGCTGTAGTAACACAAGTGCTAGGCACAGCACCGATAATATACTCGTACGTCCATACACTCCTTCAATCCTCTTCGCAAGAACACAACACACAGCTGTCAGGTTTGTTTGAATATTAGCCTCTCAACATATGAGCACTGGAGCCAGGATAGCGTATTAGGCGTAGGGACTAGTGTAAGGCTGGAAGACCGAGGAGTCTTAATTCAATTCCCGGCAGGAGCAAGACACCTTTTCTCTTCTCCAAAGGGTTCAGGCCGGCTCTGGGGCCCGCAAATCCTGCTATGTATTGGTTACAGGCGGGGAACCCTTCCTCGACGGTAAAGCGGGCATGAGGCTGACCACTTACCTCCACCTTATGCGAAGGTTAAGAATGCATGAAGCTCTACCTCCACCTACGCGTATGCCTTCATGGCATGCAAAAGGCATAGAAAGGGACAATATTATCTTCACCTCTACATATGAATATTACGTGTATGTAGCGTGGCATTCCACTGTCTGCCATCTTAGCTAATGCCTAACACTTGGTGACTCTTTTAACCTGAAAATTTTAAAGTACTACTACGTAGTTGGCTGCATCAATTACGAAATGAATTACTAAATAATTTTCATCAGTTTCCGATTCGCAGTTTACCTCTTAATATCGTGAAAAATATTTTTTCGAAGGCTGGCGATTTTCATTCTACTCTCAAAGTAAACCATCGCATTACACAAGCATAAAAAACTGGTAATATTGTTCTTTTATACCTACAGAAAGTAAGCCGAAACCTTGTACACAGATATCTCTAAAATGATTCCATTGGGATACAAGGCCAGGTTCCGATTTTCGGAAGGAAAAATTTTTGTCTTTGTCGCCGCGTCTTCACATAATCTGGGTCCCAGCACACCTCTGATCGAATTGTTATTAAGCACGCTCACACCGGGGATAAATTTGTTGGCCACAAACCCGATAATCATCTCCATCTGGTGTTGAGTTTAAGAACGTACTTCGCTCTATACATATCTATATTCTCCCCACTTCACAAAGAGGTGCTTGGAAACATTTTACACTTAACTGTAAGCGCATTTATTCTTTTTCGGATTTTGTCAAAACTCCCACACACATAATTTTTCCAGTTTCGTTCAATGTTTTGATATTTCAAATTCACAGCATTCAAAGGTTGTAGACAAGGGATTCTCCAAACTTTCTCATCTGCGGGCCGAATCTGCATTTACTTTACCACTTGAGAGTCAGGCCATCTAAACAAAGTTACTTTAATCTTACACATTTCAGCAAATTATTTATTTTTCCAGTAGATTACATAATTAGCTATACATGACAGACAAAAACAGCAGAAGCGGCATTCTAAAACCTTTCGAAGGATCATTAAATCTCGTACAAATGCAGTCTGTCATACTTTGTGGTAGAACGTATGCAAGAAAGTCAATCTCCTTAACAAAAAATGCGTAATGCCATACACAAAAATTAAACAATTTATGAGCCGTCATCAAGGATGAAAAATTAAGAATTGGGTTCTTAAATTTCTTGCACTGTTATATTTGCAGCTGTAAATATAAGTGAAACTGGTGGTTTTCTGATTAAACTACGTCGAACTGAGAATCAAAAATTGTGTTACCTGTCACTAAAAGTGGCTTCAAATCAGTTATATACAACGCTATGTGACAGTTACTTCGAATGATCATAAAAGTGAAATGTGATTAGGCTTCACAACTTTAGTTCCGGGAAATGTTTTTTCGCAGACATAAGTTGCAGCAAACACTAAAAAACAGCCACAAGCAAAGCTTCGAATTTGTGGGCAGTGTGCATATGATGACACACACTGAGACAAATTTATTAAACTTACTTTTGCAACATGTTTTTCAGTGCATCATTGCGCTAAATTCTGTTAAACCCAGTTCAATATTTAGTGGCACTTCCTCGCGTTTCTTATCAAATTGTTTCTGGAAAGCTCTTATTTCCCGGCTCTGCACATCGAGTTCACCGAAACAATCCTTAGCACTGTAACTTTAAATCACGAACTAAATCAAATTTGGAAATGGTGTTTCCTTCTCTAGTTTAATGCTTTCAGAGCATGGAAACTGAATAAAAATTATTCACATTATGAGTTTCACAAAGCGTTGCTTTTTGCCTGAAATACTTAACATGTGCATACACATCGCATGGAAGTCCAGGTTTACCTTGCAGACTAGTGTTGAAGTCAGTCATGTGTTTTGTTACGTGTGCAAAAAGAACCAGTTTCCAGCGTCATTTAATGTTGGTAATTACTGCAAAATGTATGATTTCTTCATTTCAAACTTTTTTCTCAGAGGGCTAAAAAATCTTGATAGTACATTTCCAGAGCCATGCCACTGAAATGCATTATGATAAGACAATCCCCACGATTCCGACTCCGTTTGGACTATAAATATGCGAAATTGTCTACGTTTAAAATCCATTTAAGGGAATAAAATTTACTGCAGGAAGTGCTGGGTCCAGAACACATGACAGTCACAACGATATTCCGCGAAGGGCTTGCTGGTGAGTAATACAATGTAGTAAGGTAAAGCAGTCCCATACAGGCCTAGAAAGGCCCTTAGGGCTCCAGGAGGTCGAGGCTCCCAGGTTTTTAGACAATCGGCACATGAAGGTGGTAAGGTTGTCAGCCCTACGCACCGGCCGCCTTTACTCCCCCAGGAAAGATTCCCGGTACTCATTTCTGTTAGAGGCTGAGTCGACCCCAGGGCCATAGTGCGACCGAAACGATTATGTCAGTGAAAAATTCCAGTGACACCATCGGGAATCGAACCCGCGACGTTCCGGTTTGTAGCGCAGTGCCTACATAAAATTCATACATAAAATACATAAAATTCGAATTACGACTCAACAAACTGCATTATTATTAATGTTATTATTATTATTACCATTATCCCACCACTACCTTTAATACTATTACTAATCGAAAGCCTGCAGGTCAGTTTTTGTTGTCGGGGGTTTTCTGAGTGTCCACGAGAATACTAAAATACTAATAGGGCCTAATAATTCCTTAACTGTTTGCCGATGATCGCAAAGCACGGGGTGCTTTCTGCTGTACGAACCAAATGTCAGTTCAGCGTCGATATTTTTAAAATCTGTTTTCAGGTGTTACTTTAATTGAGCAGTACTGATACCTGTATTGCTGACATTTCCGTGATAAAATTATCTGTTATTCAGTAGATATGTTGTGAGGTAAAAGTGGGCGAGAAAAACGTCTTGTTACAAAAATGAAAGGTGAAAACTCATTTATTTAAATTTGCATCTTCTATTTCGGTATGCTATGGTAGTAATGATGCCAGTGGCCGCGCGGTCTAAGGAGTGGGTCTATGGCCGCTCGCTTGCTGGGATTGCGGGTTAGAATCCATCTGGGGGCATGGATAGCTGTCTCTTGTTAGTGTTGTGTGTTGTCAGGTAGAGGTCTCTGCGTTGGGCTGATCACTCATACAGAGGAGTCCTACCGAGTGTGGTGAGTCTGAGTGTAATCGTGAAGCGTTGATAGTGAGGTGGCCCTGGTTTTTGTGCCATGGAAAAAAATGGTCGTATAATGAGGTAAATTAAAGGTGCAGTTTTCCCTATGGACGTAATAAAGGTACATATGTGAGTGGAGTTACAGCTCCGCGCATTCTTAACTTCGATACTAGACTGAAAAAAGTCAGGCTTGCCTCACCTTCTCCTTAGGCTCGGAGGAAGGGCCACCGGTACCCAATGAATCAAAGGATGCGTGATCCGGTCAGGAGGTTTTGGAGAAGAGGAAAATTTTTCCCTCCTGCCCACAATAGAAAGAGTCCTCCGCCGTCCATCCCGCAGTCCAGTCACTGTACCAGTGTCTATCGCTATGGAAACCTAAAGTTCCGCGGGCGACTTTCAAGGCTTCCAAAAGCAAATTTTCTTTATAATAAAACTAGAAATTATAATTTCGAAAATTTTTAACTGCATTTTGTTTTCCTCCATATATTTGCGCATAAGCGCGGCTGTGTTTATTTTCAATGTGTCACCAATAATAAATTTTTCAGAAATGTGCGTAAATATCTTATTTTAAATAAAATTTTATATCCTAAATTTCACTTTGCTTCGAAGAATCACACTTGTGTATTACAGGGATTTCAGCGAATATTCAAATTCATCTTAAGGTTTCTACAGATGCTAAAAATGTGAAGATCATTGCACTCTACCAACTACGTTATACCGGCTCCTATATTCCTACAGGAACCGCCAAAAATTATAACCTCTATTGTCCGACAACGAACGAAAGTTAGCAGCTTCTGGTGGTTCTTACCATGTTATTCTTTATAGAAGCATTTAAAGAAAGGTAGATAATCACAACGTCTTGAGGTAACTGCTATTTCTAGCAAATGTTTCCCGTATTTCATACCAACATATAAAAAGCTCCATAATCTTAAACTTCCTTACTATTCTTATGAATATCTCATTTTCAGTTACTAATATACATTAAAACTCGGGGTCGAAGAGGAACCTGTAAGATTGCTTACTGAACATCCTGCAACCACGAGAAAGAAGTCCGCTGTTTGGCAAGGATGACGCAGTTTCAGGCGACTTTCCTTCTACCCTCAAAATAATACAACTATGCAGAACTCTTTGGACGTGCGTTAAACAGCTGTTACTAATAGAAAGGAAAGTTGAAATATATTCAAAATAATAGATACTATCACAGGCATTATATAAATATGAGCTGGGTCTCGAGTAGCTATCAGGTAAGGGTATAGAAACTGATAATGGTGGCCCACACTCAAATACTCGTAGTATCCAGATATCAGCACAATCATGGCAACTGACTGGAGAGTTCGGGAATTCATGTTTATGTTTTGAGCTTCGCAAAGAAGGTTTAGACAACAAACATTTAATTTGTAGCAGTATCCAGACTCATTTCAGGAACAAACAGGTTACAGTTTGTTCAACTGTAATAACCAGTACAACTTCGAGGTTGACGGCGTCACGACGATCATGCGCCGAGCAACAGGTTGAGCATTCCCTGTACTTAAATTCGACGCCCAACCAGTAAACACGGCACTCCATCGACGTCTGTTCTACTCGCAACAAGGTAAGATTTATCCGTCAGATATTTACCGTAGATTCTTCCTTACATCATACTGATATGATAACAGTGAATACTTTTAATGCAGTGTCAGTGTCATTACAGTCACGCTGTTACCATAGCAACATGGTAGCAACTTTATTACTCGTTTGCTTATTTGATTGTAATGTTTCGTCTCATAGCACTGAATGAGATAGGGCTTCATTATGAATCACGAATACGTAACAATCTGTAAAAAAATTACAAAATTCAAATACAATTTATAAACGGCAAGGCAATGACAGCCACGACCTTAACATAAATATATGGTAGATACTTCGCTGCTCGTTGCTATGGTAAAGCGAAATAGATTAATGCTAGTTCAGTATTTAAGTTGCAGTGTTATTACACTCACGTTATTGTGGTAATTCTAATATACTGCTACATCTTATGTTGTTATTTTAGCCTAGTCTCCATTATTATTATTATTATTATTATTATTATTATTATTTACTGCAATTGGGTTTTCACCCGGTGGCAGTAGTCCTTACACTAGTACACACAACACAAATGGACATACAATATACATAAAAGTAACAATACAAAACAAACTATACACAATAACAAAACAAAATGCATACAGTAAATACAATTACACACATTAGAACACCGTACACACCTTACAAAAACATCCACACCTTACAAAAACACCCACACCTTACAAAAATATCCACACCTTACAAAAACATCCACACCTTACAAAAACATCCACACCTTTCAAAAACACCCACACCTTACAAAAACATCCACACCTTACAAAAACATCCACACCTTACAAAAACATCCACACCTTACAAAAACATCCACACCTTACAAAAACATCCACACCTTACAAAAACACCCACACCTTACAAAAACATCCACACCTTACAAAAACACCCACATTATGTACGTACCGACACAAAAGCGATTGTTTTTGTTTCTGTTTAGTGTTTTATTTAGCGGCACTTCTATTGCTACATAGCGTCGATTATATGTGAATGAATATGAGTGTAGGACTTCGGTGGTATGGCACTGAGAGGGAGAAACTGAAGTACTCGAAGAAAGTACTGTCCCAATGCCACTTTGTATGAGTATTTTAATTTATTGAACGGTACTTTTTGAATTCAACATTTTAAAGCTTCGAACGGTAGGCTCACTGCGAACGATAGTTTGGACAGCATGCAGTATGAGGCAGTCGCGGTCTGATCAATTCACAACATATGCATTAGATGGCCGAAGATAATATCCTCAAATTTCATTTAAATATCCCACCACAGCACCGAGATCCCAACGTAGTCCGTTTTCTTACGTACCTGTACACGTGTGTGTTTTCCTTACCCTATCACATTAAGTATATAGTTTTTATTAAAATTAAACAAATAACTTCTCAAAAACTTTCAGCCTGTATCTGGGGCCTATGCAACCTCCTATTCCATGGGTACCGGGGTTCTTTCCCGGGGGTAAAGCGGCTAGGGCATGATCTTAACTACTCACCGACATTAAGTGCCGAAACTATGCGTGGAGCTATACTCCTGCTCCGTCTATTTGTCTTCATGGCATGCACAGGGATATTTTTTAATACCTAACACTTACATCACCAAATAATAATTTTCCCCGGGTGCAAGAGCCCCTAGTGGGTCAGAGACTCCTAATTATCGAGGCTTCACGATCACACTCTTTTAGACACATCACACTCAATAGGACTCTTCTGGACGAGTAATCAGCCCGACGCAGAGACCTCTACGTGACAACACACAACACTCACCAGAGACAGATATCCATGCCCCCGGCGGGATTCGAACCCACAATCCCACGAAGCGAACGGTCGCAGACCCACGCCTTAGACCGCGCAGCCACTAGGCTCGGCCACCATATGATATACATGTTTCAAATTTTACCCAATCCAATAGAACTGTTTTCAAAATCACATCTTTTAAAATTTCTAAAATATTTCTTATCATTTGAGGTACCAAACCACAATGGGCGTCTTACAACGAACGTAATATGCATCCATTCAATCAGAGGGTACTCGAATCCAAATTTGAGCTCATTTTTTATAAATACATTTATTTTTAATTAATTCCAATTAGTAATTAATTAATTACTATAAAAGCCTTAAGTTAATGTATTTGGCTTGGAAGAGATTTTTGCCTCTTTCATTGAATTATCTTTTATTTTTTGTTGGTGTTAGGGTTTTTATTTTTTCTTTATTGTAGGTGTATTAATTTAGGTATCTAAGTTAATAGCAGGTTTGAACTTCTTTCATAATGTTTTCAAGACATTAGGCTTATTCTGTTGCTTTTTAACTTAGTTAAGTTATTTTATCTCATAATTTTGTTATTATTGGGTTTGAAATATAGTATTGGAAGTATAGTACTTACTAAATATTTATTTAGTGGCACATAGCAATAAAATCGCCAATTTGAGATGCTTTCTAAATATGGCGCATTTGGCATTACACCGGCTCAATCTGTTTAACGCAATCTAAATCTTGACTGTAAGGAGAAAGATTGTAAACACACGCACAATTTGTCTCTTAAAACGCTTAGAAATTTAGACAGTCAAGTATGCCAGCATTAGAAATATTTTCCCTCAAGTTTAGTAACATTGACACAGGAAAATTATATCACGAAAAAATACGCACGGAAATACATTAGCTTCCAAAATTACAAAAGTAGGCAGTCTATGTACAAGAAGTTCCATGCCGAACAGGATCTACGTCAGGACCTTCTTCTAGAGATCATTACAGAAAAAAGGAAAGAAGTTACTTATAAGCTATAGTTCGGATTGACAAAGTTACCGATTTAATGTATCATAACCTTGATCGAGGCGAATGCTAGCGTAGCGAGCTCGACATCGATCGAGACGAAGGCCAGTGTAGCGGGCTGTGGGCTAACGTGGCTCGAGTTGAGTGCTAGTGTAGCGGGCTGTGGGCCAACGTTGATCGAGTTGAGTGCAAGTGTAGCGGGCTGTGGGCTAACGTTGATCGAGTTGAGTGCTAGTGTAGCGGGCTGTAGGCTAACGTTGATCGAGTTGAGTGCTAGTGTAGCGGACTGTGGGCCAACGTTGATCGAGCTGAGTGCTAGTGTAGCGGGCTGTGGGCTAACGTTGATCGAGTTGAGTGCTAGTGTAGCGGGCTTGTGGGCTAACGTTGATCGAGTTGAGTGCTAGTGTAACGGGCTGTGGGCTAACGTTGATCGAGTTGAGTGCTAGTGTAGCGGGCTGTGAGCTAACGTTGATCGAGTTGAGTGCTAGTGTAACGGGCTGTGGTCTAACGATCGAGTTGAGTGCTAGTGTAGCGGACTGTGGGCTAACATTGATCGAGTTGAGTGCTAATGTAGCGGGCTGTGGGCTAACGTTGATCGAGTTGAGTGTTAATGTAGCGGACTGTGGGCTAACATTGATCGAGTTGAGTGCTAATGTAGCGGGCTGTGGGCTAACGTGACTCGAGTTGAGTGCTAGTGTAGCGGACTGTGGGCTAACATTGATCGAGTTGAGTGCTAATGTAGCGGGCTGTGGGCTAACGTTGATCGAGTTGAGTGTTAATGTAGCGGGCTGTGGGCTAACGTTGATCGAGTTGAGTGTTAATGTAGCGGGCTGATACCGCTGTAATTGATCCATTCTTGGTTCGCTTGTCTCTAATGATGTGGTTTTGTTTTGCTATGCACAAGGTCTTTTTTTCTAAATCGCTACAATATTTACAAATGACGAATAAGCCGACACGAATTCTGTGTATAATTTCTGCAAAGCGAATGGTAGGGCTGCTGTAATTGAATAATGGCGACGATGCCCAGGTCGTAGAATTACATAGCGAAACACAGTTCAAAATATGTAAGCCTACACAATTTTCAAGGATATTTCTGAAGAGTGAATTCATGACGTGACGAACCAAGCCCTGCAAAGTACGCTCTGGATGCAGTAAGGCGAAGAACGCGATGGATTGGGAAAGGTGGGCCGCTGGCATGAGCAGCTCGGCCACCCCACGTAAAGCCGTTAGATTTGCTCTTCTGGGATCTTATTAAATCTGGGATGTACCACAACGGTAAGCAGAGAATAAGGCAACAGCTGGTAGAGTGCACAATCAAAACTGCTGCTTGTGTGAGAAACAATATGGAACACATCCAGTTCGAACTTTCAATGGAGTGATTCCTGATAGCATAGTGTACATGTAATCACAGGGTGGTCATTTTGAATATCTGATAGAGCTGTAAACGCTTAAATTGATACTCATAAAGTTTAATTGAAAGTTCATTCTATATTCATTGGTGCGTACTGGGACATTGTTTCTCAATTGACCTCTAGAACAAGAACCTCAATTCTGGCCAAAATACTATGGATCATTTTATATAATTTGTCTAAAAAAGTGACCATTTGCCAGCAGTTTTTAAAAATTTTATAAATTGTAACCTCTAAAAAACTGTTCATCGACGAGTTTCGACAGCATCGACGATTACAGTAGACATCGGCAACACAGCGTCACACAACAGCTGTACTAGAATATACTACGGACATAATAGCAAGTTATATACACCGTAAAAAGAAACTCAAGGACCTTCATCCGCACCTATGCAACGAGTCAACACTACAACAGAATACAGACTGCAATAAAAACATGACCAAGGGTTTTAACAGTTTTAGCAGTTTAAATAATTTGGTAACAGGTCTTAATAGCCTTCGACGATTTCAATAGATAGTAACGACAACACCCTACAAAAAGTGCAGTGCTTGTGACTTCCAGTATAAAATGTAACACTGACAAAACAGTTGAATAACAGTGCAAATAGACGAGGATAAGTGAAGTGTTTTTAGCAAAGTTACCCCTGATGATGGCCAAATTAAGGCCGAAACATGTGTAGGGTATAGTGAAAAAATTATTTATAATAGTGCATTTCGTTTGTTGAATGAGTGAATATTGTCTAAGTAGGTTTGCTATTCAGTTTGTTGTTCACAAGCCACGCTTATATATTTAACACAAAGTTTACTAAATTTTAGCCCGTACCAGTTAAAGTGAGCAGCATGTCAAGGCACTTCTGACACAATATTCACCTAAACACTGTTCAAGTGAAGGAGAGAGAGGAAGGAGAAGGATACGCATAACGATACGATGGAGCAGTAAAAAGGATTGATAATTGAAAATTGATAAGGGAGGATGAAGAACAGAAGATGAAAATATGATACAATATAGTCTTCTCGGGCGCACAGCCGCGTCAACTCGTTTAAATACAACGTTTCGGGGATTTGCTCCGTCCCCATCCTCAGGCAAAACTGACTTAACATACTGCTCGTCTGTCCCTTGTTTTTCTACCTGCCGCGGCAGGGAGAATTCAGACCGGCTCGTAGTGCCCAAACAGTTAAGTTGGTGGGCGGGCTGTTAACTGTTGTGCTCCCACGCCTCGCTGCGAGGTCCTTATCTGACGTATTGCGAGCTGCCAGGCTCTGCTGAGTATGTAACCGCCATCACTGTTGATGTTGTCCGGATGTAATTTTATTTCAATAGCTTCCTTTATTATGCGGTCCATTTATCCTTTTGTCCTGGCTTATATGAAAATATGATAGCTTATATAGCAATTCTCGGTAAATATTCAATGGGAGTTTAGTACACGCAGGCAGTATTTGTCGGGATGTTTGTCTTTATGCCTGTTACACGACATAGACCTAAGGCAGGAAACAAAACGAAGACCAATTTATGTAGCACAGGGTTTGCTATATTTTCATCCGTACCAAAAATGTGGTTAAACAAGTGAGTACAGGAAGCAGAATGAAAAAAGAAACGGCAGGAATGGAATAAAAGAGAGGGTGGAGAAAAGAGACGAACGACGACATGATGAAAAAATGTAAGGGATTGGAAAGGAATACAAGAGGAAGGATATTTCTGCAATGATAGCTGGTGTCGGAGTGGATTTGAACCCGACACGGATTTTCGCTTCCTGTGTGTAGGTCTGTGTGCCTACACGTACACTGAATTTTGGGAATATCATATGCATGAGGTAAATGTACTGCGAGGGCATGAGAAACGATAGGCAATAAAATTTAAACTGCCTTCTTATATGAAATTATTTACATACTGGCATTTTTGTAGAAAAGTTTGGAGGAAACTGGTGCCTCCATCTTTAAAGTTATGTGAAAACAGATATATAACATACATTAGAACCTTTTCTAAATACCTTTCAGGCTAAATGATAGCACATCCCAGGTCCCTGTTTTTAATACAGTTCATATACAAAGTAAATATATTTATCCCTTGGCACGCAATGAAGATATATGGGGCAATGGAAGTATAGCTCCACTCATACTTAACCTCGACACTATACAGAGGTGAGTGGCCAGATTCAAGACTCGACCGATTTGCTCCCCCCCCCCCCCCCCCCCACGTTACTTATTGAACAGGTCGGGATGCTTGGGATAAGAGAAAAACCGCTTGTCTCTGCCGGAAATCAAAACAATATTTATTGGATATCCGTACTGTAGCCTGACGTCATTCCGTCTCCTACTTGTTCATACACTGCTGATCCAAATCCATTTCTGAATAACATATTTAACAACACGAAATTAAATCTGCAAGCCATAAATATTTTATTTGCATTTCCTTACTCATCGACAGCAGGAAGGTTTATCCTCATTGTGCTTTCGCTTAATGAAACGAGAGCAATGAACGCATAAAACTTCCTTGACCTGTTTAAAGTAACTGGTGAAATGAAAGAGGATAACGTGGGTGGGAGAAGTGGCAAATTCAGCCAGTGCTGCAGTCGTAAAGCTTCGAGTAAAGAGAAACATATTAGTAAGTTAGAGGACAATATTGCAGGGCTTACACGCCTCACTTCCTTCTATACGTTGATGATACAAAAACTGTAAGGTATTAGTTTATTGTTTCTTTACACATCTTTGTGCAAAATTTTCAAAATACATCTATGGAGTACCAAAACCTTAAATTTCGTAAATAATATCTCATAATTTCACATCATCATCATCATAATTTTGGTTGTGAACAAGGAGTAATAATGCATGCAAAACTGACATAGGCTTACAAGATGTAACTCCATATCAAATTTTGCATGCCTACTTCTATGGCTACATTATTGAAAGCTATCAAATCAAACCGTAAGTGCAAAATTTAACAATGGTCCAGTGTTGATGCTTTACATTCTAGGAATTAGTACAGATACACTGCTGATATTACAGACTATTTGTTTAGGATTTAAGGAAAAGGAGGTTTTTATCATCTGCAAGTCCTATCAGAACTTGGCCAACAACCTCCTCTTTGTCGAGCCCACGTACGTCTGGTTGGCAGGCTGCCCCGCGCAGAAAGATAATCGAAACGGTAGGGCGATCCCTTGTATTCGTTCCACCGCTGTTATTGGTATGATTTTCATTTGTATCACCTAACAGTGTTGGCTTATTTAAAGACACTGCATCAGTTCGTGCGATTATGTAACATACGACTGGATTTACCTTCACACTTCCCTTTCACTTCATGGCGTTGACACGGAAGACTTTGCCTATATAACATCTTCCACCATTGCAAACGGACTGTGCATAATGCTTAATATTTAGAATGTCGGTGGTTTCCAGACGTAGCAGTGAAGAGGGAAGTACAAGCCAAGTCGACAAGCTGATCTCACATACTAAGTTCCAGTGACAGTTGACGGCTAGGGCATCTTGTACGCAGAGTAAGCTCGAGTACCAAAATTCCGGAAATTGCGGCATAATGGTCAAAGAAGTGCATTTTATATAGAGGTAATGCCGCTGCCAGGCACTGTATTTCATTCATTCATTCATTCATTCATACTGTAGTCTTTTACGACAGGTCCATAGCCTCTTCCAAAACGAGTTCTCCACAGAGTGCGATCTAGTGCTTCCTCTTTCAGTTTCCAGTATCCTGTCTTTTCCTTAAGGCCATCAAGTAGGATAATATTAACATTTATTTCAGAAAAACTTTATGTTTCATAAAAGTGGGGCAGTTTCTTGAGTTTCTGAGTGACTGTAGGCTTCTCAATATTTCGTCAGTTGTGGATTAATTGGTACAGAGAAAGGATAATTTCCAGTGACATAAATTACTACGCATAAAACTGCACAAACGTCATTTCCTTCAGTTTGAAGTGTCAGTACAAAGAATCAAAACACACACCCACAACATGATGTCATAAGCCTGTATTTCCTTGTGAAACAAATGTAGTTACGTAACTAGTGGAAGTAAGTATCTATATCAGACACGTGTTGTGCCATTTGAATTGGTTGATTATTGGATTCAATTATTGCAGACAGAAGTCCATGTAAGTTTTTTTTTCCTATGGCTTGACAGCCCTTAGAGGGCCTAGGCCTCGTCATTTTACGACGCTTCACGATCACACTTATAGACACACCACACTCGGTAGGACTCCTCTGGACGAGGGACCAGCCCGTCGCAGAGATCTCTACCTGACAACACACAACACTCAAAACAGACAGACATCCATGCCCCCGGTGGGATTCGAACCCACGATCCCAGTAAGCGAGCGGCCGCAGACCCACGCCTTAGACCGCACGGCCACTGGGATCGGCCAAGTTTAAAAATACGTTTATTATATACCGGCTTTGGTTATAGAATCAGTGAGTCTGTTCAGCTTAGAAAGTACCTTACACAAAATTTGACACGTCAGCTTATTTAACATAGAAGAAAACCAGATTCTCCTCATAAAATAATAAGCAAACTCATAGTTTTATAAGCCTATATTTTAAAAGTTTCTTTAGTAGAAAGGAATTGGAGAGGTACAGTACTCTGAAATGGACAGTAGCAAACATTAGCCGAATTCTAGCTGCTGCTTTCATCACAAATATTGCTGTGAATTGTTACAGCTTTAATAAGCGATCGAATTTTGTCACAGCAAATACTCTAAAAGAATTAAATGTGACCACATTTTCGCCAGTTCATAACATACTACCATAAAATATTAGCTTAAGCTATGACGATTCCGATTTCTACTCGACAGCCTTCCATTTCTAAATTCTGCTGAGTCGCCGACTATCCTGACGTAGGTCTGTGATGGTTCCCTCCGTCCGCCCAAACAAATGCCGAAAGAGTTGCTTAGAATGTACTATGACTGACTTCTTTCACATGGTTGCCAATCAATTATTCAAAATCATTCAGGTATTCGACACTAAGCAGTCTGAGATACTGATAACGTCGTTAAATAAGCAACAAGCAAATAAATAGAAACACAACATGCTGTGTATGCACAGTTTCTGAACGTTGTGTCCTTGTTGCAGAATGTCAGCGTTCACTCAGCGATTTAGGCTGCAGCAGGCCCTGCTGTTATTGGTCGCAATCCAGATGTTAGGTGAGTGGACAGAAGATTACCACTACGTTCATTTCACTGCTTGACGATCAAAGTTTTATGAATAATCTCCAAACGAAATGTGTATTATCTGTATCAGCAGACAGACTCCTTCTGCACTGCATGTAAGCGGTAGTATAAACTACGTGTTCAATTTTTTTTTATGGCTCGACAGCCCTATATGGGCCTGGTCCTTCTTGTTTCGTCGAGGTTTCATGGTCACACACAGTTGAGACACACCACAGTCGGTAGGACTCCTCAGGACGAGGGACCAGCTCGTCGCAGAGACCTCTACCTGACAACACACAACACTCACAACAGACAGACATCCATGCCCCCGGTGGGATTTTTTTTTTTTTTTTTTGCCTGTCCGGGATTTTTCCCCTTTGATCCATTTTTGTACTGTTTAAATCCTTTCGTCCTTCATGTCACTTTACGTTCCATACTACCGTCCTTACGACAAACACAACACAAACATCCATGCCCCCCGTGGGATTCGAACCCACGATCCTTGTAAGCGAGCGGCCGAAGACCCACGCCTTAGACCGCACGGCCACTGGGATCGGCATACGTGTTCAATGTAAGAGCTAAAATTTCTAATAATGTTTTACTTAGATCAGAGACATACTATAGACGTATTATAGTACTGATCAAAAGAAGCAGTGGCTGTAAAGTTGTATTTGATACACATTATTAGGCTATTCTTTTAACGATTGAAAAAGATGCCTATCCTGTGGCATCACAGTCTAAGGCGTAGGTGTGCGGCGGCTCGCTTGCTGGTATTACGGTTCAAATCCCGCCTGGGGCATGGATGTCTGTCTGTTTTGACTGTTGTGCGTTGTCAGGTAGAGGTCTCTGAGACGGGCCGATCCCTCGTCCAGAGGAGTCCTACCGAGTGAGGTGTGTCATTGAGTGCGATCAGGCGCTACAGTAACCTCTACACCTGCATGAGTCAATAGAAGAGGTCAGACTAAGAACGAAAGTATGAAAATTGAGACGATATTGATAATTATATGTCATTAGTACTAACGTTATTGGAGTGTAAGTCACTACACACCAAGCATCTTCAGATGCACAACAAAACGTACGATAAGCAAGCCTACTTGAGTGTACGGAGATTTAATAACACAGAAGTCAAAGTCCAGTTTCTCCTCTTATCATTAAAAAGTTGTAGTGACAAACACTTCTCAAATAGTAGGATATTCTTAATGTTGGCACAGTGCCGTACTGTTAAGCACACTGGAGTTTAAGCGCCTTAAAATTCTGTTGCACGTTTCATCGCAAGGACTTCACAATGCACGCATTTTATTCTCATCATTATGCATGAACTGATATAAGTTGCCTTGTTGTCAGCATATCTGAGGCAGCCTAAGAGAATCTTCTATATGATTATATCCCACTCAACACAACTTCAGTAAATGGGCAGTGGGTTAAACATCACAGTAATTGTGACGATATTAAAGCCTGAACCTGAGAAAGGTAATATTTGTGCGACGATGAATTTTGTTGCTCTGCATTATTTTATACTTCCTTTATGACAAATATGATCTATGCTATCATAAGGTTTGTTTATATATCTGTATTTCTTCTACATGTGAATGCATGCGAGTCTTAAGACCCCGAAACAAACTTCGAGAGCCTGAGCCGATTTCGACCAAATTTTAACCACGTGTGTTTGCCTGTCTGTCCGCGTGTTGACCCACCCAACAACTTTTACATTAATATAGAGTATCCTGGAAAATGATTTTGGAATTAATGGCAATGGCACAAAATGGAGCCCTATGAGTTGCAGCGAAACACCTTCATTGTAATGTGTAAAGGCAGATTTGGTTACCCATGCTGAGCTTCCTTAAGCTTAGCCGCATGCATTTATTTATTATCAAAACTTCATCGGATTAAAACCAGAACAAGTCATTCTTACGTTAATACACTTCTTAGCAGAAGGCGTATCGTTTTATGTTCCTTTTAATCTTAGAAGAAGATTCTCAAGTGAGATATTTACTCTTATTACAGAGCTAGAAATACGAAATTAATATTCCATGTTTCTGTGGCGTCAAAAATAGTAGGAAAGAAGTTTTTGTAAAAATTTCAGCATACCAATGATGACTTAATAGGCTACCACAGGACAGAGGGTAGGAGGTAAGATACAATCGTGTTCCAAGTGTTCAAATGCTGGAGAAACAATTCAAGAGTAAAATGTAAAAGATCGAAAGACTAAAAATGGTAATGTCATTTCGTTAGCGAGTAAGAAATATCAGTCTGTAGTATCAGACGTCGGCCACTGTATCCTGCAGGTACATTATTTTATCTGACAACTACAGCTACTTACTTTCCTTTCGCTCTTTTAACTTTAAGATCTTCAATTTCGACTTATAGCGTCTACCAGGGCCCTGGTGTAATGTGAGCTTAGCTGTCGTGGTATAAAATTATTTACATAAACATATTAGTAGCTGGGCTTTACAACGCTCGTGTTGTGTGGTTATGATACAATGACTACGTAACTGTGAATAACGGAATGTATTCAGAGTTTAAAATAAATACATATAGATTTAAAGGTTGAAAGAATTTTCAAGTACCAAATCTGCTTCCAGTTTTTTATTACTCGCCTTCAAATTCCTTCCATTTTATCTGACATTGGATAAGCCATGGAGCTGAAATAGCGTGTTTAAATAACGTGAGATTTAAAGAAACATACACCAGCACAAAGTTTGATTGTAACTGCTCGTAGGCTACTTACTAAAGGATAAAAACATAATGTCTGCACATTGCCTATGTTCTAAATACACAGGCAGTTAACTTCTTTATTGCGACTTGATTCACTGATTGCTTTAAAGCAGCGGTTCCAAAATTCCATCGCTTCGCAATCAATTTGTGGCAAATTCGTTTTACGAGAACGTACACTCGCAGTTCCCTTTCTCTCCTTCTAAACACTATCTTAATGCATCCCTTCAACGAATATCTAAATCTCTAGAATGTGCTTTCTATATGTGTGTTTCTACACCCAAGTCCCTCCCGAAGAACATTCAATTCCGATACAGTCATCAGCGGAAATTAAAACTTCTCAGGTTTGTATGGATGGATTTTTCAGATTTCAGTCTTTTGTGTTTTAGCACTCTGTATTTATGTAGGTTTATAAGCACATTTCGTAGAACACGCTTTTTCCATCTTCGGATTTGAAGGAGTTATGTCCAAGGAGACGCTTCAGTGATTAGGGTCAGGAAATAATTCAGTTATTTAGGCGAGGAGCAAGGCATGTGGCCAGTGTTAATCACGTGATTAAACGAGATACTTATTTCTTCTCACAACATTTCAGTTCGTTCATAATCACCCACTTATTTGACACTACCCAACTTACGCATTTAATAAGAGTCGCTTTACTTAAAACAAGATATACATGCCAACATTTTTAATTAATGTATTTACCTTAAAGAGATATTCCCGACAGCTAAAAACTGGTGAATTTATTATTATTATTATTAGTATTATTAGTTATCATCTTTATACAGGGTATTTAAAAATATATAACTGAAACATGTTTCTATGGTACGTAATATTGCACCTGTTCTGTGGTTACAATATGTAATAAGTATATTCTTATTTCCCATGATAAATGTTTTACACTCTTCCATTAGTACCTATTATTATTATTATTATTATTATTATTATTATTATTATCATCATCTTGTATTCGTGCATGCATATTACACTTCTGCAATTTGAAAAGAACAAGATTTTGAGAAGTAAATAATAGATTTTTGCTGTAGATAAAATATGCTGCTTTATAGTTAACCACAACACATAGGCCAGAAATTAAATTTTCTTTTGCAAATTTCCAGAAATGTTACAGTGAAATTTGTGTATCTTCTTTACTTATTTATTTTCTTACGGCATATTTAACGACAAAGTCGACAGCTCAGACCACATACAGTAGAGCCTTGAGAGCAGACAGTCCATCTTCACAATCTGTATACTTGATATCACTTAAGAATTGCTTTTACAGTTTACTTTCCGGGCAAATAATTTTGATTTTGAATGTCTTGTAAAGCATGTTTGTGTAAACGAAAATTAAAATTTCCAGGCAACTTTTAGCGCCGAACGTAACATCAGGTTCAATCAAAATGCGTTTAGAAATTTCAGAGATGTAAGACGCAATGGATAGACAAGACTTCTCTGCATATGTGATCACATAATTCACCATTTTTTATTTTTTTGGAAGAAAGGAAAATAAAACATTTTCTGAACATGTTGTACTTACGTATGGCCTGCCCAATTTTCATAAGAAATGCGATAGAGGAAAGAACGGCTGAATCCTTATACGAATCAGAGCGCGCTAGGGCGGGAAGCATAGGGGGTGAAAAATCATTTGTTCCGCGTGACAGATGAGTTTCTCCAACACCCCAAAGTAATCCGAACTCGCCCACCTCTAATGGCTGCTCAGCACCCTCCTGCACTTACAGCGTGCAGATTAATCTTCCGAGGACTGCTGTCCGATCATCCGAGCTACTTCAATTCTGACCACTTCACTTAACACCGCCGGCCTTAGCTCTCACTTGCAAAATGTGTTTTTGTCGCTCCATCTCCATATTCAGATACAACCTTAATATTAACAGATTTTCTGGCATCAGAGACCGAAATGTCAGCACCGCCAACACCCGCAGCTGGATGGGACCTCAAGCTAATCTCAGCCTTAAAGCTTATATCCTTAATTGTTACCTTACGTTTATCCTAGATCATACATTTCGGTTTCCAGAGTTTAGTTCTCCAAGGTAATTCACTAAAACTCCATATTAATTTACTTTTCTTCTCATCTTAGTCACAGTACCATTTCATCTTAGACTCTTGTACTGATTTAAATACCCATAGCGCACTGAACGAATTGCACCAATCCTTTAAGGGGCAGTGGTGCGTCGCGTCACTACATACCACCTGACTTAATATTGAAAGAACTCCGCATTTTGTCCACACATTACAACTACTTGTTTCGTATGATTCTCACAACCAGAAGGCTTATTTGCCCGATCATCAGTTGTGCAGTACAGTTTGTGAATGGCAGTTTCGTGAAATAAAACATTGAACTGAAAGATATTAATCGGTCTAAATGTATAATTGAAATGGTAGCCTTGGTATAAATGGCTGACACACTAGACTAGTCTTTACCAGATACATTTCCGTGAAACCCAAGACGTTCCGCGAAACAAAAATTATGGTTCGACAAGGAAAATTCTATTGTAAAATGAAATAATAATAATAGTAATAAATATTATTGTAAGCGTCATTAACTTGTTTCCACTTTATTTGACAACAATTAATTATTTCAAATGTTTCTAAATTGCACTATATACAACATATTGTAAAAAAACAGATTTTTTTTGTTATGAGGTTTATTAGTTCCGAAATTTTATTTTGTATGCAAAAATACAATGTTTAATGAAAATGTGCGATTAAATAATATATGGTTATCATATCCTTGTTTACAATCTATTCGTTAGTAACATTACTTACTTGTGGATCAGGTTTTTGGTTTCGCATATCGGAATTATATTGGTGTTCCACAGAACTCTGTCGAATGCGAAGTGTTTCCATGGACAAATTACATTAGGAAACAATAAAGCTTTTGCCTATATATATAATGTGTGTGTTGTATTCACAACATATAATTCAGGATTATTCGCCGACACATTTTGTATTTGACGAAATATAAAAGTAGTTCATAAGCAATGTAATTTTCCTTCCGAAATTTCTTACATGAATTTACTGCTTATTTTGCTTTATTTTGTTTTCTTTCATTTTAAAGGATTCGACTGCAAGTACGTGGGCCGGATTCATTAGGGTCAAAACAGAGATCACTGGCTGATGTTGTGAACACGGTAACTAATATCTGACTTTCAAAAGCAAAGAATTGCTTGATTATTCGAGCGACCAGTAACTTTTCTGCTCCGTACAGTTAGTCGTTGTTGTATTGTTTCGTAGGTCAATGACCACGAGATTACGGACACATTTAATTATGACAAATTGGAAGAAAATTGGCCGTGACCTGCATTAAGATAGCTTGTTATTCCCGCAGTCTTCTGGAATGTTCGCAAAGAAATATTAAATTTTTAATCAGGACACCCCAAGCTCTCCGTCCAATATCCCAAACTGTTACCGCTCAAATACAGTCAAGCCCTTTACCCTAAGGCCTCTCTGTTCGGTCCTGTGTTTGCGACATGGGTTAGAGGCCCCCCCCCCCCCTGCCCTATATTAAAAGATTTCACAAAAGCATATTTCCAATTTCCTTTCACTTGGGCGCGGGGTCCCAGGAGTATAAGACAAAGACGTACGTAATGGAACTGTAGATATGGTGCGGAATGGGACCCCTGTAATCGACTCCCACAGCATCTGCCTCCTCCAGAACACTTCCTTAAATTCCAATCCAGTTGCCTAGCCATGCTGTTCACACGAATGCTGATAACTAAAACACTGTGATAATCTTTGCAGCGATAAGAGATTTAGCCGGTACCATGGCTCAGGCGGTTAGTCACCGGTTTCTTACCTCAGAGACTCAGGTTCGATCTCAAGAATGCGCATGTGGGATTTTTGTGGAAAAATGGCACTGAGACAAGTTTCTCTACAAATCTTTCCCTTTTCCTCTGTCAGTATCGTTCCACTAATGCCCAATACTTGTATTTCATTCATCAACCACCGACGCTATGTAATCTAACCTACTGACAGCTTTGTTAAACACTTCTCACGTCTGAGGATGGCTTGGGGCTGGGGAACACAGCAGTGGGCAGGGAGTGGGATGTCTCGAACGCTGTCTTCCCTTCTTTCCTTGGTCGCAGTGTAACTGCAAAAAAAGGTAAAGACGCTTTAGGAAATTCCTTATGTGGCATAATATTTCCGTCTTAGTTCACAATTTGTTCTTATTCATTTCTCTGCCTATTAATTACATTGCATTACATTACATGCCGCAACTTTGGTTCTTTCGACTTATGCGTTCTGGGCACATAGTAAATATACTGAACGCATAAGGGTGATGTGCGCTCTATTGGTTAACATGTTTAAACTTTGATACCACTCAACGCATTAAAACAAAATTTGGCTTTGATTCTACCATTCGTACTGGTTCCTGTTCCACATAATCCACAGATTTGGAAACTCAAATCCAATTTTTTTTTTTTAGAAGATGGCTGATTGTACAAAAACCCCATAGAATAACTAATCAAGGAACTAATTAAATGAGAGAGTGCTTTTTCGGCTCTTGATACTTGAGGTACATGCTCTTATGGGATGTGCCGCCACGTCAGTAAGCAGCTTGTTTCCAATGTTTCGAGACAACATATAGGCCTTGAACCATTGGGAAATAATTACCATCTGACGCGGCTTGATGGCATAAAAAACGGATACCTCATCAATACTGCTGCGAAAACCCAAAAACTCGCAAGCTAAAGAATTTGATGGAACCACAAGATTCATTGCTGTGTTGAGAACAGCCCTCCATTGGTCCCTGTCCTGAGAGATAATACTCGTAACAGCCCTCCACTTATCCCTGTCCTGAGCGATAATAACAGCCCTCCACTGGTCCCTGTCCTGAGAGATAATACTCGTAACAGCCCTCCAATAATCCCTGTCCTGAGCGATAATAACAGCCATCCACTGGTCCCTGTCCTGAGAGATAATAACATCCCTCCACTGGTCTATGTCCTGAGAGATAATAACAGCCCTCCACTGGTCCATGTCCTGAGAGATAATAACAGCCCTCCACTGGTCGCTGTCCTGAGAGATAATACTCGTAACAGCCCTCCACTTATCCCTGTCCTGAGCGATAATAACAGCCCTCCACTAATCCCTGTCCTGACAGATAATAACAGCCATCCACTGGTCCCTATCCTGAGAGATAATAACAGGCCTCTACTGGTCCCTGTCCTGAGAGATAATACTCGTAACAGCCCTCCACTGATCCCTGTCCTGAGCGATAATAACAGCCCTCCACTGATCCCTGTCCTGAGAGATAATACTCGTAACAGCCCTCCAATAATCCCTGTCCTGAGCGATAATAACAGCCATCCACTGGTCCCTGTCCTGAGAGATAATAACATCCCTCCACTGGTCTATGTCCTGAGAGATAATAACAGCCCTCCACTGGTCCATGTCCTGAGAGATAATAACAGCCCTCCACTGGTCCCTGTCCTGAGAGATAATAACATCCCTCCACTGGTCTATGTCCTAAGAGATAGTAACAGCCCTCCACTGGTCCCTGTCCAGAGCGATAATAACAGCCCTCCACTGACCCCTGTCTTGAGTGATAATAACAGCCCTCCACTGGCCCCTGTCTTGAGCGATAATAACAACCCTCCACTTGTCCCTGTCCTGAGCGATAACAGCCCTCCACTGGTCCCTGTCCTGAGCGATAAGAATCTAGCCTCATTCTATATTTCAGTTGTACCATTATCCTCCCAAATATATGTTTTCCTCCAATTTATCTCTCCCTCCAAATTTTCGTTCCAACGCCCCTTATGGCTTCCACACACATGCCTGCTACATGCCAGCCTACCACATTCTCTTTGATTTGGTACACAGTGGTATATAGACCGAACAACTACAAAGACAACAAATTCCCCAAGCCCCTCCATGGGTGTCGTTACAACTGACTTCTTGGCTGGAATGTCTAAAGAGGGGATAATAACTGTCAGACGTCCTTAAATACAAGGCAGAACTGTCTTAATTGTTTTTATATTCACCATGTACTTTTTAGCAATTACAAAGTACACAGGTAATATTGAGTCCTTTCTGCTATTATGCGTGTTACGGTAACGCGAATTGGCTGTAATGCGATTGATGATGGAGTGACCGCTGTTTGTATAACGCGAACTTTGGCATACGCGTGCTGGCTATTACGCGACTTCAGCGACCAGTGTAGAGGTAAATTTTGGATGATGGGCTAAATGTTTTCTGACTTCACACTATATTTATTACGCGATTTTCTATAGCGCGAGGTCTCACAAGAAAGCAACTACAGCGTTACATGGGCACTGACAGTACTGTATGCTTTGATGTAAAAGCTGCCGATGTGAGTGCACTCAGCTGACATAACTAGGGCCAGTCAGGCAAAACAAAAATGTATGTTTTTATTTAAATAAATACCAGTCAATATAATATGAAGGCTAAAATTTAGGAAGCTCCTATTTGTAAAATGTCTGGGTCTTGCTTTTTCTTCTTCCCTTCTACGTCCAAACGCTCTCCTCATCATCCTGCCCTAAGCATTCTGTGTTTATTCATTGGACTTAGATTCACAGCCTCAGATCAGCACGAAAGAGGAGAGTCATATTTTTGTGGATTCTAATGTTACATGCCTAGAAAAGACATTAAGGATAAAGTTAGGAAATGTGTGCATAGAGTAACAGTCGTGGTGATTTTCTTCTGTTGAAGCTTCCAGATTTTTCCCCGAGAATACTGAGCTTTGTTGTTGTCTTATAAGCAACTTAAAGTAGACGGAGTACTGGGAGAGGCAAAATGAGTTCAATGGTTATCGAGCTAAAGAGACGTTACAGCATAAAGATCACTTCTCTTTCAGTACCTCGAGATTTATCAGAGACAACGCAGCACAAAAATCGCTTTTTTTCGAGACTTTGAATTCATAACAGACAAGACAGCATAAAAATCCTTTTACTTTAAGACTTTGAATTCATAAAAGAAACCGCAGCACAAAAATCGCCTTTGTTTCAATACTTTGAGTTTTTGAGTGACAATGCGCATAAAAATTATTTTGTTTTACTATCTCAAGGTCATTTAGATCCCCTAACGTAAAAATCGCCCTTGTTTCACTCTCTCGAAAACCACAGCACTTGCGGTTTAGTGTCAATAAAGTGTGTGATTAGACACTTGCGCCGATAAATATTCTATACAGCGAGTTACGATTGAGAAGGTGGCAGAAAGGCAAGGAGGTCTTGATGTAAAGTTTTTAGAATTACTGCCGATTTTAACTGCAAGTAAAATGATTTGACAAACTTCAGTAAAACATTTCCATATCAAATTTTATGAAAATAAAATTAGCAGTTCCCACGATGTGACATGCAGGCAGAAGGATGGACACACACAGCAAGGATATTAGGCATGGTTTTGCAAATTTTCGTTGCGAACGCACCAAGAGGAGAGATAAATCTCTCTAAACATAAACAGTTTCACGACACAGAATAATAACGCGCATACAGAAACGACCCCCTAGACACCAATTAATATGTCGGTTTCTACAATCACTGCACTGCATACTCACCTTCGTAGCACGCGACTGCTTCAGACAAGGTATTACAGACAATGAGTTTAATCGCCAATAGCGACCTGCTATGAAATTTACGATGAAACTTTTAAATTCTCTTCTTAGATACTTCGGTCAACAAATGGTTTTATTCACAGGATAAGATCGTTCCCCCACACCTGTCTGGTCTATACTCGACAGTAAATTCAGTCTCGCCAATTTTTATATCCAGGATCAATATTCCCTTAAAGCACAACAGTTTTCATCGATCCGTAGCCTCCTGAACACTGTAGTTATGATAAATGCTACATTTATACCAGAAGTATAAGTTATGTGTACCACATTTTCTTCCTGCAACCACTAAAAACGAATGACGAGGCGTATTATTAACGTAAGAACCTAAACTTCTATCTAAGTATGTCGTTTCCCATTCGGATGTATTCGGCGGAAGCTTCCTACCACGTATCCGATAACTTTTAAAGATGGTCGGGTAAAACGTCGATACAATTTTATGGGTTATTCTCAGTTACCAAAACACGAAATGAACCAGGATTCTTAACACTTATTCCGAAACAAACTTTAATGTAAATTCTGGGAGTGCAGTTTTCTCCACAACCAATGTAAACCTAAAACGTATACCCTCTTCTGACCGTACCAGGTTTATATGTGTTCGGGTCGGATCAAAGTGCCTGAAGAGTGGAAGGCATTAGTACTGAAACATGTGGGCGTTTACAACAGAAAAACATCGCTCAGTCACTAACACAAGATATGGATCACATGTTTACACTGCCGTATGGATGATGAATGTAGACTTATAAGTACTGTTACGTCAGCAAATGCAAATGACGTGCTTCAACTGTCTCCAAATCTCTGCCTTATTTTGCATTCCTCTTTTGTTACTACAAAGGAGAGGAAAAGTGTTTTCCACTTCAGAATCGAGGTCCTCCCTTATAGATATTTAACGTCTCTATTCACAGCAATGTTTGCCATTTAATGCAGATGCTACTATGAGTATATGATTAAAGAGCTAAGGAAGATTAAAGATTTTTTCTCATGGCTCGACAGCCCTAGTGAGCCTAGGCCTCTTCTCTGAGGTCCGTCGATCACATTCAGACACACCACACTCGATAGGACTCTTCTGTAAGATTAATCGGCCCGTTGCAGAGACCTCTACCTGAAAACACACGACAATCACAAGAGATAGACATTCACGCCCCCGTCGGGATTTGAACCTTCAGTCCCAGCAAGCGAGCGACCGCAGACCCACGCCTTAGACCACGCGAACATTGGGATCGGACGCGAGATTAAAGATAAGTTTTCTTTATCTTGTTTAATGTACATCTTGTAACAATTATTCAGGTAATATTAAAAATCAAACACTATTATCACTTTATAAACGATCAGTCGTTTTTTCGGCTTCACATAAACTGTACACTATGCAGGATTTGTTTTCCTTACACTTTTTAACGACGCTTCTCACATCCATGTGTACTCAGCATCCAATGTTAGGACGACTCTACTGTAAAGTCCCAACTATGTTTTATAACATTTTTCGTGGTTTACGTTAAGGCAATGTTGTAGTAAATTGGGAGAATAGCGAAAAATTCACTCAGAATTGATGGTTTCTGGACCGAAATATTTCGCCTATTATCCAAAGATACAGGCCAAAGTAAAATACACCTGATATATATTTAAAGTTAGTTACAGTACCGAATTTTGTTTAACCAAGTGTTTGTGAAATACGAGTAAAATATACTGACCGTTACGGCCTTCCCATAAAATGTTCACTGCTTCTCAGCTGCATTTAAGCTAACAGCAAGTGGTGCTGCACACATGGGCTATATGTTGAGGACAGCCATCAAACGGACTTTTTTAAACTCAAAAGCTAAAAATCGGGTTGTGTTAGATGAAATGTCAAATTTTCCGCAAATGCAGTTGCATATTTTATGGTTATGAAAGGTTATGCATTTTGTGTTCCAATAAGTATACCTGTATTTTGTTCCGTGTAACTTGCTCCTTGTTCCGAAATTAGATTTATGATCGACAGTCAGGAGATAGCCATAGTGACAAAATGCCAGTCCTCAAACTCGGACCAGCTTTACAAGACTTTCTGCCTTCGTATTTTCCATATATTAACAAAATACATTAAAAATACTTCACAAAAATTTCAGATTGTATTTCTACCATGTCGTTGTATTACTCGTCACACAAAAACATGCTGGGCGGTAAGTTTCTTTTTATTTTCCATCTCCATAAAATATAGGTACAATAAATTTAAAAATTCCTCGAAGCTGGGTCCTTATTAAAAACTAGCTACATGTTCAGAGAGTTAAGAAATTTCCCGCATTTACAGAATCTGAAGGCTCATTATCGTGTTTTAAAAAGCCCTTCGTTGCACCCAGACCTGAGTCAGTTCAGTCCAATCAGCACGAAAAAAGACAATCGCAAAATGTGATCAGTTAATTCCTTTTGAACACGTGGAGAAATATCTTCCACGTTACCTGTCACTTGAGTGTTTTCCACTGCAAAGTTACTCTTCCAATCCAATTGTCTTTTAGCACAGCTTTTAGAATAAGGTAGACTATTCACACATGCTGCATTGAAACCAACTTCGCCATTTCGAAATGCTTCAAGAGCTCTCTCCATATATTCAGGCTCTCACCATTTGTAACTCACATCTTTTGGCCTATTACAATAAAAACTGAAAATAATTTTAATAGGCCTTCATGCCTATAAGAAATTGACTTGAAACTCCATGCCTATTGCACATAGAGCAATGTGTAAGTAAGGTGTATAATCGTTAGCACTTTAAAAACAGACATGTAATATTGTAGGTGAAATAATGGCACTCAGTGTACGAATGCACGATTCATTCAGTGGACCATGATTTAATTCAAGGAGCCTAGTGTTGCAATACACAGTACAGAACACACTTGTACCTAGTAATATATAAAAAAAGGTAATTCACTACTCTCTGTGATTAAGCGTATCAATAAACACAGCAAGATAAGCCAAAAGTAAGAACAAAATCATCGAAATTTTAACTACCACATTGAAAAATCTGAACAACATTGCGTATCACTCGTTGATGCTTCCACTACCCTGAATGCACATGCGCTATGACAAAAATTTGACGTATCACGGATTTCCAACAGTAGCCACTTATATCTTTGTCGTGTTTCTTACTTTCTTCTGTTTTTTCTATTCGTCTCCTATCATTACCTCTTTTGTTTCTTTTCTAGCACCCCTTCTCCCTTTTAATTTAACTTTTTCTTTTTTACTTACTCATTTCTTTTAATTTTTTCATCTTTTTTCCTTGTTATTTTTTCTCACTTCCTTCCTTGATTCTTTTTCCTGTCACTTCTTTCCTTTCTTTATTTCTTTCTTACTCCATATTCCTTTATTTTCTCTCTCCTGCTTCTTTATTTCATCTCTTATTCCCCCTTGGTCGTCCCTTTCTTTGTTCAAACCCCGCCCTCACATTCTCTAACATACTAGTACAATACCACCGATCCTAACATCACGAATCTCCTATGTGAGGCAGCCTCTCTTAGTTATGACCCAATCCTCTTAATGAGCATGCGTAACTTTACCTTGCCGCTCAAATTGACAAGTTTATTTGTTTTGGCTGATTCCCGCATCTTTATCGCTCATTGTCCGTCGTATCTTCCCTAATATCTCCAATAGAACTCTTGGCACCGCTGACTGGATTGAACTTCTAAAATCAAAATTATGTCCCTGCAAAGTTTTCTTCTTGCACTAAACTAGTGTGCTCATGGTAGACAGAAGAGCGCCCTCTCAGCCCTGGAACTGTTTCTCTCCTTCGTCTTTTTGTTTTGTGTTCCTGGCAACATGTCAGATGCTTTCTACAGAATGGCTCAGCCTAGGTCAGTGCCAATCTACAGCCCCAAAATTTGCAGACTCGCAAGTTACCTTTCAATATATAGCATGCCGAATGAAGTTTTTAGTTATTTCTAAGTTCCTGCAAGCTACTTTTGAATTAAGTCGTAATCACCGTCTTTCAATGTTTTTATAACAGTCAAAGGTGAGAACTGTCTCTGTTTAAATCCACGTCATGGAGACATACGGAAGATTGGAGGCACAGGTCCAAAAGTCTCCAAACTTGGAACCAAACTAAAATGAGAAACAATGTTAAAATTTACTTCAAACATTTCAAATAAATTTTATATTATTCATAACGTGCATTGCCATCAATCAAACATAAAACATTCAACCAACAAATGCACTCTTATTATTATTATTTTTAGATATTATATATAATCCCTGCAAACCAGACTGGTTTGCAGGGATTGTATATAATATATAGAAATAATAATAATAATAAGAGGGCATTTTTTGGTTGAGTGTTTTATGTTTGATTTCAAATCAAATCGAGTTCACATTACAGCTTAAGAGAGAATTTTATTCATGTAAAAGCACATAAATTTGTGAATACAAGTCGAGTCTCAATTAACATCCAGTTTCTCATGTACGTAGCATGGCCATAGAAATTACAATTAGTGGGCAGATAGGGTATTTTAATAAACAATACTTTTCTCTTCATAACTTCATAAGAGGATAATATTTTGTATAAGTAGTTTAAGATTTCGAATTTCAATACATCAGCCATAGAATGCGGTACAGGAATTGCAAACAGTCTATTAAAGGGCCTATTAAAACCGTTCGTTCATCCGCATACGCACGAATACCAATGAACGGATTTTCAAGAAATTTAAGATCAATTTTCATATATATCGAATAATTTTAACACATATTCTGAGTCAGTGTCGATCCCAGTGACCGCGCGGTCTAAGGCGTGGGTCTGGGGCCGCTCGCTTGCTGGGATTGAGGATCGAATCCCGCCCGTCTCTCTCTTGTGAGTGTTTTGTGTCGTCAGGTCTCTTCGTCCGGCTGATCACTCCTCTAGAGGAATCCCATCGACTGTGGTGTGTCTGTGATCGTGAAGCCTCGATAATGAGGAGGCCCTGTCCCACTAGGCGCTATTGCACCATGAATACAAATCTGCATCGATGTAAACGTGCATTTCCGTGCACATATACGTCTAAATTCACTAAATATTGATCGGAGCAAACACGTTTCGAGGAAAACGATAGAGAGAAGAATAAAGCGCTCACGTTCCATGTCCAGTACACTTTCCGTATGTTTTGCGGCTGTCGAGATAATTAAGCAAAAGAGACGCCGTGTGTACTTAGGCGAATTTGAATACAGCTGCGAGGTTTGGGGTTTTCGCAGCTGTGTAGCTTGCGCTTCCTTTCTGTTAAAATGTGACTCCGCGTCACTTGGTAATCTGTACCCTACTTTTCGAGGCAAAGTAGTGGCCTTGAAAAGTCAGCAATGGCTTACTCAGCGAGCGACTTCGAATCCCAGACGAACGGAATCCGTGTATACAATTCTCGCGACGAACATAACCGAAGATGACCGAGACATGCTATTGATAATGACTAGACGAAGCTCCTTCCCACCAGAAGTTACAACGGTCTACATGTAATATGTATAGCCGATCCCAGTGGGCGCGCGGTCTAAGGCGTGGGTCTGCGGCCGCTCGCTTGCTGGGATTGTAGGTTCAAATCTCGCCAGGGGCAAGGATATCTGTCTCTTGCGAGTGATGTGTGTCCCTGCGTCGGGCTGATCACTCGTCCAGAGGAGTCCTACAGAATGTGGTGCTTCTTGAGTGTGACGTGAAGCGTTGATAATAAAGAGGCCTTGGCCCGCTAGGGGCTGTTGCGCCATTAAAAAAGAAACAAAATATTTAATTGTGCCTACGCGGTCACATAACAACAAATTGGAAAGAAGTATTCTGCTACATTAAGACACTACAATGACAAAAATTTCGTAAGGTTAAAGCAGGCACAGCAGCTTTATTTAAACAAATGTGGTGTGGGCGACACCTTTACACGATTTCAGTAATGTGACGTAGCCTATTGGTTCACAGCAAGTTCGCACAAGCGATAAAACTTCGGAAGGTGCCAGGTTCGAAGCTCGCTAGAGCCGTCCTCACATATTATCCGTGATTTTACTCATTTCCGCCAAACAAATTCTGGAATGTTGCCTTAAATTAAGTCACGGCCACTTCCTTCTTCACTGTTTACAATCATCCAGTCACTCGATGCTACATGGTCTGAGCTCCTGACAGTGTCGTTAGATAAATAAATACCTGTAAATATGTAAATAAATAACGTACCAGTGATGTCAGTGTAGAACTCGAGCCAGCTCTCTCCAGTTGGATAAAAGCTTAATTCACATGATAAATCCTGATTTTGTTCCTACCATGCCTACTGGTTATATTGTTTAAAATCAAAGTGTCCTTCCACTGGTCCAATGATACAGAATGTTGCAGTTGAACTAAAAATGCTTCTCATTCCTGCAAACTAAATGCTGAGCTTTCTCCAACTTTGATTTAAAAAAAAAAAGAAAGAGCGTAAGGAAATAACACCACAGAAAGCAAGGAATATAGGAAATGAAAATAATAAAAAGAAAGGACGGCAGATCGAAAGAATGAAATAAAGAAATCAGTACTGGAAAAATAGAAAGCACATTAAAAATAGGAAACGTAAAAATGAAAGACAAAAAGAATCGTAAGGAAGAAAAGAATGAAGCAAAGAAAAGAACAAAAAACTGAGGAGAGAGACAAAAGGAAATGAAAGAAAAATAGGTAAAAATGGGAAGGACAAAATGAAGGCAGGAAGAGAAATCTACAGATGGAGAGAGAGAGAGAGAGAGAGAGAGACAAACGCAACGACGCTCGTGTGGTAGTGCATTATGGCTAGGTCCTCAAAAGACCACTAGATATAAATGATGGAAAGAGGTTACTATTTGCGTCTGCATCTGCTTTAATGTTCCAAACATCAGTTCTAATACAAACTGAAGAAGAAATTCATACAAAATCTGGGTAATAGAACCTCTGGTTAATATTCGTTTCGCAAACTATTTGTAACTCATTTTAATTCAGACAATTCAAAACAAGAACTATAACTTGGACGGGATATTTGGCCAACATGAAGGTTACCATGTATGCATTCAAAACTTTGTCATAAAAACTCAATGGAATACAGTCCTTATTACGAGTAGGCTTAGATGGAAATATGATGTTAAGATTAATCTTTGAGAAAAATGGTTTTAATAGGTGAAAAGGATTTAATTTGCTCGGGATAGGATACAAAGATCGAGGCACTAGTTTATTTTGAAACTTTTGTACCTAGCTATTAGACTGCACGGTGTCACAAGCTGCTTTTCTACACTGAAGATGGAGACAGTACGATTCTCTGAAACATTTGTAACAAACTACCAGACTACACTGCATCACATCCCAGAAGGCATTAATGAGCAAAGTGGCAAGGATTCGAATTTTACAAGTATAAGTAATTTCTTAACCAGCTGAAAACCTGTTTGCAGCTCAAAATAAATATGCGCCAAGAAGTTACATAAATGCAACGCCCCAAGAGGGAACTACAGTTTGAGTCTCATCTCCTTTACTACACTTTACAGACGTCTGCAGGCATTTCCACGCCTTCCGGCATCTCTTCCGGTACCCTTTAATTCAGAAACAGACCCTGTTCACTAAACATTGGAAATGTTGGCACAACGTGCTGTTAGAAAAACTTTATCTGAGCTTATCAGATGGATTTACTTCTCTACGTAAGAACCTACTGGAGTTGCAAAGATTACTGTTAGTTATACGGTTGTTATAGTGTCTGAATAAAATCGGATACCACCCTGTATAAGCCCCGGTGTATACTAAAATATATAAAACACATAACGCTTCTATAATTTAAGTGCCAGTTCTGTGTCTATTACTTTACGCACACAAAGCACGGTATATTAAACCCCTGGTCCTTTCGTCATACACAAGTGTCGTCAGAATCATCAGGTGATGACAATAACGTTGTCATCGTCACAGTTAACTAGTTCTACGTCCACTTCGGCTGCTGTTTGTGTCATCGAGTCACTGTTTACATTTTATCTGCTACAATTCTAGCTCCTTCTTTTAATGGCATGTTTACCTCGGTTAGGGGAACGGCCTGGACTACCGAGGAATCTTGGTTCAATTCTCATAAGAAGTAAAAGACTGTCTCCGAAGCGTCCGGACTGACTCGAGGGTCACACCAACTTCCTATTAAATGGGTATTGGGAGCTTTCCCGCCGAGGATACAGTGGCCAGAGCGTGAAGTAATTACTCACCTTCACGTAGTGCCGGAGTTAAGAATAAGTACAGCAGTACCTCCACTCCTCATATGCCTTGATGTTGTGCACAGGAATTGTTCTTTGCCTCAGATTCAATAATTTAATAAGACAGGAAATATGCGTGTAAACGTAACATTGTTGTTGTGGAAAAACAATAAGTATTACATATTCTGAGTTATCCAGCATGCAAAGCGCATGCGCCGTATTATATTGTCATCTGGGCCTTGTCTGACTCTACCATATTTTTCCACATAACCTCATGAAATCTACGAATTTCGGAAAAAAAGTTATTGAACACAAAATATGTGCTTTGATTTCCTCTACAACTTCTGTCTGAAACATTTCTCATTCTAAGAAAAGTTCAGCGAGTTACTATCATAAACGTAGACAGGTCTTCATGAAAAGTGCCCTTTATTCTTGCCAGATTTTAATGAAAGTTGAATTTTTTCGACAGCTTTTCGAAAAAATAATCAAATAAAATATTTCATGGAAATCCGCTCAGTGGGAGCCGAGTTGTTCCATGCGGACGAACAGACACACAGACGGACAGGCAGAGAGGCAGACAGACATGATGAAGCTAATAGTCGCTTCTCGCAATTTTGCGAGCATGCATAAAATTGTTTCGGAATCTGAAATTAGTCCTCAATGGAAAGGTGGGGAAGCACATACTCAGCTGTTCTCAATCTCTGGGCAAACTCTGAGGTTTCTTTTTGAAAACTGGACAAAAAACAAAGTACACAAACTACACAACCCTACATAAAATAGTATGGGCTCACCTGTACAATGAATCTTAATATTTATAAAATTAACAAATCCTCGCACAGCGCTTATTCTCGTATTTAATGGAGACTGCCAGCATTCCCAGATCAGTTGAATCCAGTCCACGCCCTTTTATCTCACATTATTAAGATCCATTTATAGGTGTCTCCGCAACGTCGCAAAAAAGACTGTTATCTTCCTCACGTCAGTCTGTCTATCTGTCCGCTGAAGCAAACCAGCTCCCAGGGGACGGATTTTTGTCAAATTTTCTGTTTTACGGTTTTACTAAAATATACAGAAAGAATTCAAATTTGGTTAAAATCGGACAAAAATAACAGAAACTCTTCGTGAAGACCTACTTACATTTATTATTCCTTTGGGTACCTTTGTTACCAAGGTTGCAAAACTCCTGTGGCCGCCATGGTTAGTAATGTTACCATTGATTTCTTGTTTCAAAGTTAACTGTCGTTACCTCTGCTACCATGCTTACCAAGGCGTCTATCAGTGTTCATTGGCTTCTATAGTTAGACAAGGGCGCGGATATTCGCTACCCTGTAATATTAGCTTCCCATCTTTACCTACTTCTACCCAGTGGTCTACCCAGGTTTTTCGACTAAATTTCTGTATACTTTTTTCTTTTCTCACACGAATGCTTGTACGTAACAAACTTTGTAGACACGAACCTTGCCACAAGTTGATTAATTCTGCCAAAAACAGACTGGGATCTCCGATGAACGAACACAGCGCCAGGAATCAATGCAGCTCAGTCTTGTTCAATTTTGGTGGACAAACTCCAGCTGGAAATTACAGTTACCTCTGCCAGCAGGGCGCCATGAATTGCACACTAACCCGACCACTGGAAAGAGCATCAGCAAATTCAAAATCTACTCCTAACACAAGAAACAATATTTGTGTCACGAAACCTTCAGTAGGATAAGTCACCATGTCCCTGCAGAAATAATAATGCTCTAAAAGTTTAACACTGTTAGTATAGAAGCACGCGACTGGACACGATCCTGAGGTACAGTCGTCTCTGTGTACCACATAAAGGCATATTGGAGAGTTCAGGTATCGCTCAACCCATTAAGAACCTCGGCACTAGATGGAGGTATGTTGATAGCTTTACGCTCCGGCCGTTTTACTCTGGACAAAAAAGGCCCCCGTACCAATTGTATCAGAGGCAGGATGGATTCGGGAGCTGGTCTGGACGCTTTGCAGAAGAGAAACGTTTCTTGCTCCTACCGGAATCGAAAAACGATCCTCGGTGGTCCAGCACGTAAAAGTCACTGTACCGACTAAGGTATCCTGGTCCGAACAAGACAATGAGTCAGTTCGAAACAGTTCGTTTCCATCACATCCGTCTTAATTTTAGCTTCGCGCTCTCTTTTGGGTAGCCAATTTCAGTACTAACATTCTGTAGGTGGGGTGGGGGTCCACCCTATCGTAATATCACAGGATTGTCTAAAAAAATGTAGTCTTACTATATAAGCTGAAAGATTGCACAAAATACCTCATCCGATTTCTCAAGAGTCACGCTTTATCATGTCACTGTAGATCTTTGTCAATACGTTTCTGTTCCAGCATCACAGCAAGAGAAGAGGTTACACAACGTGCAAAACAAATGCTAATTACGACATATAACGTCAGTTACACAGAAATGATAAGAGACGATAAAAATGTTGGAACAGCGCAATAACAAACATTTCTTGTTTTGTCATTGATCTGTATTTTTTGTTTGTGAGCCACAATCCCTTAGCTAGGCAATAAGTTTTCGATTCGCATCAATTACTAGGATTTCTCACAGGCAGAAAGCACAGATTCCTGTAGACTGAATAATGGGGTGAAGTGTTGGGGGCACTTCCAGGCCAGTAAAACGTCCGGAACACGAAGTTGTCCAATAATTCTCACCGAGTGCCGAGAAAAAGAGTGCATGGATTTTACCTCCACTTCCCTTACGTGTCGTTATGGTGCGATATTTAGGGACGGTTCACCTCCAGCACTATATTCTTTTGCCATATGTTTAAATCTTGGAACACTTTGAAATACATGTATTGCCAGTTTTCACACCTGCCGCCCTTAATAACTTATTATGGCAGTTCTACACTAGTAAATGTAATTGTCACGGTATGTGATGTATTATTTATTTTATTTAACAGCCTGAAGTCGATGATATGAAAGTACAGGTTATTCAGTTTGAAATACAAACAAATTTGAAAGGTAAAGGTAAAGCAATCCCTATACAGGCCTCGACAGGCTAAGCCTTAGGTTTCCAGGAGGTTCAGGCTCCCAGACCTTCTATACAATCGGCACATGAAGGTGGCAAGGTTGTCAGCCCTACGCACCGGCCGTCTTTATCCCTAGAATATACCCCTGGTACTCATTTCTGTTAGAGTTTGAGTCGACTCCAGGGCCATAGTGCAGACGGAAGGATTAAGTCAATGAAAAATCCCAATAACCCATCGGGAATCGAACCAGCGACCTTACGGCTTGTAGCTTGTAGCGCAGTGCCTCAACCAACTGCGCCATCGCGTAGCCATGTCATACGGTAATGACACCATTTATTTGAGACAGAGCCCCACTGCTGACAATTTCACAAAAATGCAGATATTTCAGGGTACAAAGAAGGCTACTATTTCTTTCATATTAGTTCAATCAACAGCATGTAGAAAATAATAAAACTTACGAACTTTAATATGTTACTTCATAATTAGCATATAAGGTCTATATTGGACTAACAAGAAAGAAAATTAAATTAATGAACATATTTCAGTAAAAGCTCGTCGTCTGCAGTGAAGTTCAAAATCGTTAAACGTAGCAAACTCTCTCTAAAAACAGAATAATATGATACAATAGGCAATAGTGTCTATCTCTGTGGTTTTATGTGAGCGAAAAACTTACTCTGAGAGATTAAGAAGGATTGGCGTTACTGAAACAAAACGATTAGGAAGAAATTAGTTTCTTAATGACAGGGGATTATCGTATAAACAGGCGCTTCATAAGCAGCTAGTTCACTTAAATGAAAGGAGATTACATGAAGAGGTGCTTCATAAGACGATAGTGTATATAATGACATGGGACTACCATAAGAACAGGCGCTCCATAAGTAGGTACTTTATTCAATAGCAGGAGATTATATGAACAGGTGCTTCATCAATAGTTGATTTAATCACACAGGACTATCATGTAAACGGGTGCTTCATAATAAGATACTTCACGTAACCTTCCGAAGACTAAATTAGTATAATTTTACGTAAAATTCAGTCCTTATCACACAGAAAACAGCATTTCCATCATAACGACCAAGTTTTTTTAATGACGCAACAGCCCCTAGTGAGCCAGGGCCTCCTCATTATCGAGGCTTCACGATCACATTCAGACATACCACAATCGGTAGGACTCCTCTGGACGAGTGATCAGAGCGACGCAGGGACCTCTCCCTGACAACACACAACACTCACAAGAGACATCCATGCCCCTGGCGGGATTCGAATCCAAAATTCCAGCACGAGAACGGCCGCAGACCCACGCCATAGACCGTGCAGACATTCGGATCGGCATAAAGACCAAGTACTGTCTTCATTTGCACTATTCACAAGCACGAAATTTTTCAGACGACTTGGCGAAAGGTTTTATTGAATTCAGTCGCAATGAAAGCTTTAGATTATATACAAAAATTTTATTTTAAAATGTTTCGAACTTAATTGAACTAGTATAATTTTAATTTATTGTGAGCAGAAAAGTGTAACTGGAACACACAAATTTAAATATTTCGAGCTACTATTTAAAAACACCTTTCGTAAACAAACCGCATGAGACGCCACTCTTCAAGCAGCAGAATGAACTGTGTACAATTACACTCTTCATTCAAGTAGCTTTATGGATGGCCCATCGTCATTTCATAAATGCTTAATTACGACAAATGAATCCGTTGCTAAAAATTGTACCTATATCAGACCATTCGTGTTACAAAATTATTCGCTTCAGACTTTCTTACCCTCTAATATGTCTTATTTTTCGCCTTCGTTTTATTAAAGAATATTGGTCAGACAAAGCGAAGTTAATTAGATATTAAGCCTGTTACTAACGCACAGCAATTCAGCCTTCTAACTCGTATCTGTGCCTGTAGCCTTCTGGATTCTAAACGTTGGGTAGCGAGGGGCGACAGCCAACATCAATACCACCTAACTGCATGAGGCAGTCTTTTTGGAAAACTGATAGTTCCTCAGCTAATCAAAAAACACCCTGCATGTTATGCAATATTATGGTTCGTTACCGTCTTCACAACACCTCGCCACTTGTCCCTGTCCTAATTCAGATTAATCAATTCCACACCCGTCCGTCCTACTTCTTTGAGACCCATGTTACGTCCCATCTACGTCTAGGTCTTCCAAGCTATCCTTTTTTCCTTTAGGTTTCCTACAAAATACCTGTGTACATTTGTCTTCTCATCCAGGCACAACATATGCCCCTCTCCTCTCACCCTCGTTGGTCTGATCACCCTAATAACATTTGGTGAGGGATATAAGCCATGAAGCTCCTCATCGTGCTATTTTTTCCAGCCTCCTATTACTCTTTCCTCCTCAGTTCTGAACAATCCCCTCAGCACCCTGTTCTCGAACATCCTCAGCCTATATCCTTCCAACTTGTTTCAATATTCATGATTTTATATAGCACATAAGGAAAAAGATTCTGAATGGAATGTTAGCAAAATTCATTGAATTTATTTGCTCTTAATTTCTTCGTCAATGCAGTTTTCAGATAGTCGGCAACAAACATTATGTTACTCGAGTTTGGCCCTTGGATGTTGTGTAAACTACGTAAGAACCACTCACTTTGGAGGTCGAATGGGACAATCTCCTCTCTCGCATATCTCACCACCCGCAACTAGGAGCAAAGGGAAATCTAAATAATCTTCTTTACCAAATTATCGGGTGTTTGGTAGACGTCACAGATGCTGTATAAAAGCTGGAGTGAATAAATTATTTTAGACAAATTGTAAAAATAATACAGTGCTAGTACACGGTCAAGTGTAAGCTCTGCACATATTAGTCGTATGTCTAGTGACGGCTATGCGATCATACCCACTACCCCAAATGTACAAGCCGCCACTGACACCGAGTGCTTAAGCCAAGGCGAACATCATCCACTGATGTACCTCCCTTTTTTGGTGGAGGGCCCCGCACCAGATGCTACGGACGTACCGCAGACTTGAGTCTTATTGTGCAACCCTGTGATGAAGATTATTAGTTTTTTCGTTTTTCCGTGTAATGGTGGAATGAAATTGACAGGGGAAAACCGAAGTACTCGGGGAAAAACCTGTCCCATTGCCACTTTGTACACCACAAATCCCACATGGACGGACCCGGGATTGAACCCGGGCCTCCGCGGTGAGAGGCCGGCGACTAACCGCCTGAGCCATGTCACGGCTTTATGAGCTTCTGCTAAAGTGATTATGTAGCTTCGGATTTCATAAAAGCAGAGAATTCCTTCACATGCTGAATTATGCTAGCGTCTTTGCCAGATGTATCGTCTGTACACAATGAGTTCTTCAGTTTTGAAGATGAAAGATACGAGGGGATTCGAACGCTGAGGCAGCAATGCGGGCTGTAGGAGAGGCAGGCTCCAATCTCGGTCCGCGACCATCAATCACCGGCAAGACGTGGCAGATCATGTCCATGATCGATACGGCGCTGACTGAGTCGCGCTGCCACAGACAAGAGCGGAATGGTGTACTCCAGGTCACAGTATAAAACAGTTCCCAAATTGCTCTTGTGTTAACACCACCTCACTGGTCTTGGTGATTATTTAATAGGCCCACATTTACAAAACGACTTGTACATATGTTTTGCAACAATCCAAAGCATAATGCAAAGATAAAGCTCTACGCCCGCACGTTTTACAATCAAAACGAACTCAAGGATTTCGATGAAATTGTGTATGAAAGCTTTTACACCACACGTTATCTTCGAGAGAATGTATTTGTGATCTGCATTGGTCTGAATGTACAGAGTGGTGCAGAGCCGAATGACAAATTTCGGAAAGCACTCTTGCTCTACAAGTGTGGTAGGGGGCTGAGTCTGTACACGGAGAAAGAGATGATGTCATGCCATTTCAGAACCTGTTCAGTGACAATGGACGGATGGAGTATGTAGCGTGGTAATGAGCGTCGAAGAGCGTTTTCATGTATCGGGTACCCTATGGCCTGTACGTTCTCCTGGCCTCACAGTCCAGGATCTCTTTCTGCGTCGATTTTTGAAAGGATGTGTATACAAAAATCGCCCACGCACACACACAATACAAGAACTGAAGCGTGCTGTTGTGAATGAATTTGCGACCATAAATCAAAAGCTGCTGCGCCGAGTTTTTGACAGTTTTGTGAATCGTTTAACACAATGGGTTGCAAGGGAAGGAGGCCACCTTCAAGCCGTTATCCATCAGAAGTAATACGTAATCAACTGCTTGCTGTGTACATACAAATGGTGCATTACAATTCATCCCTTTCTTGATGCGTAAAATACTGTCGTGTCAAAAAGTGTCAGTACTTACTACTATAAATCGTGCTGAGATTTCAACATCGCAATTTTGCAAATTCCCGCGTCTAGCCATGATTTGAAAAGAGAACCCTTGGACTGATTATTATATATTTTAGCCTATTTTGATAAAATGAAATCACAATTCTACTAAATATTCACGAGATGAATTGGACAAGTTATGAGTTTGTAGGCAAAGTACTACTCTGTAATTCGACCTAAGCATAGGTAACGCTCGACTGCCTCATAATTTAGTATAATTATACTGAATATTCACACTACGAATTATTTTTTTTTTTATTTTTTATTTATTTTTTTTATTTATTTATTTTTTTTTTGTGGATGAAGGGCCCCCGCACCACAGCCTTAAGGCTTTTTGTGCAACCCCAATGAAGATGATGAGGATGAGCAGTTTTTTTACCAATTTTTACAAGTAATGGAGCACCAGTGGAATGAAACGACAGGGGAAAACCGACAACTCGGAGAAAAACCTGTCCCAGTACCACTTTGTCCACCACAAATCTCACATGGACTTGGCCTGGGACCGAACCCCGGGCCTCCGTGGTGAGAGGCCGGCGACTAACCTTCACACCACGAATTTGAAACGTTCTTGAAAGACAGCTTGATAGACGTTATCGGCAAAGTACGAAGCTGCAATGCCGACCGAAAATAGGTAACTCCTGACAACGATATAAATTAATAAAATTTCATTCAATATCCACGTCGGTAATCAACAACTACACAGGATGTCCGGTGACTTTATGTCATAATTTCAGGACTAGACTGTTGATCTCATACACATTTAAAAACGTCACTTCAGCATGGGTCCTATGCACAGGCGTTACTTCGAAATTTGAATTCTGGGCTTGCCGCTAACCTTCGACAGCCTACACGGCGGAAGCATACAACGGCTGACAGGTGACACTTTCACTAAGTTTTCGGCAAATGAACTGCCAGTAGCATTAGAAGACATTCCTACCCATAAACTCGCCGTCAGATCTGCAAAACTACCAAAATGATGAGGCATCTGCCCAATTCTGTTGACGCTTTAAAACTGGCCATACTGTGTATCCTGGCTGAAGGCGGCCATTTTGAACACTTGTAAACACACTGTAACATTGTAACATTCTCTGAAGTAAGCCAAATCATATCTTCCACTAATTTACGTCTGTTTGCAGCCCACCCGTCCTTTTTCTTTCATATTTCACAGTGATATAGCTTTATAACTTTTTGGAAACGGATCCACATTGATATGACATTTTTGACATGGCATGTGATCAGGAATTTAACCCTGAAAGTTATGATATAAATTCACACACATTCGGCATATAATAATATTCAGAACGTGATTCATAAACCAAGCATATTGCGTACTGTGATTATAGCTACATTTACAACTTTGAACTATTTTAAACATGCTGTATAAATGGGGCACTTAACAAAGTACGGATTTCGAAACAAATATGATATCCCGTCAAAGGCAAAAAACCGATTAAATAGAATAAAAGTTAATGTAACTCTGTTTATCGTCAATATAAAACACCATCTGACAATCGCATCGTAGGATTCAAACTGGTTATAATTATCTAGTATTTCAATAAAGTTAAATTACTCAAATAACATTGCGAAAAAGTAATTCGCAAATATTCGAAGACAATTTTTATTACAGATGGATGATGCATATCGATGTCTTACATCTCATACCCCTAGCCTTAACATGGCTGTGACGTCACTCAGAAACCTAGCTCCATCGTAACCATGGAGTCTAGCGTGTATATTAGGTAGATTGCATAATGTTGGAAAACTGCTCATTGTATAAAAATATAGCCTAATGAAATATGTAATTCATTGCCTTTCAAACTTTTACTTCAGACATGAGTCAGATCGCGTTGTACAAGCTATAACATAACAGACCTAGAAGAAGGTGAAGTCTCTGTATTTGTTTAAGTAAAACAACATGATGACGTATGGAGGGGATGAAATTATAGATCCACGCAATTTTAACCCCAATACTAGATACAGTGATTTTTCAGTTCTATGTGACGGCCGCTTTAACCCATGGGACAGAGCCTCTGTTACCCGTAGACTGGAAAACTAGGTGAACTTCAGAACCGGTAGAGTCGCTTCGGAGAGGAAAATAATTGTTTGCCCTTTTGGGAATCTAATCGCAGTTCCTCTAGCATCCAATTCATTGGTTAGTCACCATATCACCTGAGCTACCTCGGCTCCTCAATAAGACACCTAAATACGTTTTATGAAATGTGAAAAATATATACAGCCTCTGCTGAATAGAAGAACAGAACGCACCTGGTACCCAAAGTGAAAGACGGTGACCTGCAGATTTTCAGGCAACTAACAGAATTTAAAAAATAACAAGTGTAGTGCTAGGTCATGTCGTACGTGTGATGATGTAGACATTCTAACAGTTATTTTCTTACAACATGTAATGCACAAGAAAAATAAAATTAAATCCAGCGGTTGTAGCGAAGCTTTGTAAGTCCTAATCTAGAGTACTCTGAGAGGAGCTGGGATATTTATTCAATAAAATAACTTTTTACAAGCGTAACGGTCGGATTTTGATTCTCTGAAGTGACAGGAACCTCTATCTTCGCTGCCATGTCACTAAGGTTCTCAGACCAACCAAAGAAAAGGACCCCGTGCGTTCTTTCCCCAGAAGCCAGAAAGTACAAATCCATCCAGTGCCAAAGTTCAACATGCATGAAGCTAACCATGCTATCCTTACTGGTCTCTATGGACTGGTGTTTGACACAGGCACAATTTCACCCTCAAACTATGACGCTACTTAATAATAACATACCTAATGAAGTCCTCCAGCAACAACATAAGCTTCTGTAGTCAAACTACGTATAAGCTATATATTTGTAAACACTATTAACTGAAACGAATGCAGACTGGGCAAGGTGGCCAACGTGATAAAGCATCTGACCTGAATTCGGTCTGGAGGTGCCTGGTTCGTGTCTCGATGTCACTCGTCTTACTGTCCCTCTGTGTCTGTATGACAAACACCAGTCGTGTACATGACCTTCCGTGACGTCACTCCCGACCTGCTTAATAAAACACGATCAGGCCACTTCCAGGATGTATAAGGCTTATGTTCGGTTTGTTTGTTTCTATGTATATACCTATTAATCGAATGACGAGATATGAGTGATACCTAAATACACAAAACTACGCCTTTTCAGTCCGCACTTTATTTCGAGATAATTACGAAATTTTCATCCCCCGGAGGCCTGCATATTACAGAGGAATCATTCTTTAGCTTAACTGAAGTAATGTACAATGTTTTAATATATTCAAGTGTGTATTATTTTATTGTTATTATTCTATTTTCGGCTTTTAAAACTCACAGAGTATTGTAATGTTGAGATCTCAAACACGTGAAATTTTATCGTGTTGTATACAAGTGCTCTTTCTGTAAGTATTTTTATAATTCCAGATGATGACTTTTGATTAAAGCCGAAACATGTTGCACAATATACATTTAAACACTGCAAAATACTGACTGCCCCTATCCTTCTATTTTCACGTTATCACAAAGGGATTCTCACGTAAAGATTTCACATGCTTGCTACATTTCTTGACACAAAAAGGTTACATGTACGTGCATATAACAGTCGTTATGTGACTGGATGCACAAATAATTTTGAGTTTCTCTTCCTGTTGCTACAAAATGTATTTCTTACATGTTACAGCTACCCAATAATCATGGTCTGAAATGCGGGAGCTTTGACATGAATATTCCGACAGTAACAAGGAAAGCGTTTGCATGTTTTGGGCTCCACGTCTCTTTTTCTGCAAGTCGATTTAGCAATTAACACGTATTCCCAATCACAGTAGCCTGGTGACTACCCTAATATAAAAGTATCTTTAATTAAATCAAGGGTAGCACTCTTTAATGCTTTATAAAGAATTAATAACTACTTTTACCACCTTCCTTGACGCTCAGCAACCCCACATTTTCATCTCAGCATATTTGTTTATTTTATTCTCAGAATATACACCAGTGATTTCTGTAACGGTACGCATATCATGTCCCATAGGAAGCAAAAACAGCTTTTAATTTTCGACTAGCGTCGTCTTTTAAAGGGATTATGTATATTATGGTTCCCAAGGACCAGTCCGTTCACTTTTATACTCCATTCGTACTTCGGTGTACCTCGCATTAATCGTGCGTATAATGCATTCATATGCTGACGGTTTTTGCATGTACTGTCACTTTCGATATCAAACGGAGAGTTGGGCCTGATATATATGCTACGACTGTGCTGCCGACGTCTACGCTACCCAACTTCCTTACTGCCCTCTACAACACTGCTTCACACGTGCAATGCACATACTGTACGTGCAAGGAACGTCGGGTGTAGCCGTGTACGTTCCTAACCCACAGCACACAGCTGTCAATCCATAGGGTCATCAGTACTTACCAATCCCCCGTTCTAAATAACATAAAATTTTGCTACTGGTCTGGTTTGTTATATCTTTCTTTTCGTCACAAGATAAAAGCAAATAGTCCTAACATTTAACCCCTCAATGACGGTCTCAGTGCACTGTATGACTATGTACAGTTAATTCTTCACACGCTGTCAGTCTCGATGACCATACGCTCTAGAACAGTGGTATTCAACCTTTTTTGTTCGCGTACCCCCACATAAAATTTCTCTTCAACTTTGTACCCCCAAAGTTGTTGGTGCATAATTCGAGTTATACATAGTCTATAATCTACATCTAAAATAAGTTAAATAAATGACATCCAAAATAATATATTAAATAATAAGTTTTAAATAAAAAAAGGAGAGTCAAGCTATTAAATAACAAATATATTTTTGCCTATCATATAAAAATTAATAAAGGAACAAAGGTATTTTAGCAAAGCAAAATTGTATGCATTATGTGGAATAAAATGAAACTAGCCGCCCAGATAAGAATCGCATAAAGGAGAGAGAGAGAAAAAAATGGCGCTCCCAAAGCGCATGTCCTTACGTCCGGGTCTCTTGTGGCTAACCCTAAATCTGACCCTGATTATTCTGTGTTTATCATGAAATAATATATTTACATTTTTTTAATTTTACATACCCCTAAGATGTCTTCGCGTACCCCCGGGGGTACGCGTACTCCAGGTTGAATACCACTGCTCTAGAATGCATTTAAGGTTACCAGAAACCCCTCGGTCCTGGGCAGTAGTTGAAATTTAAGGGTTAATACACATGGAACTAGTTTGTAATACCACTCATATCTGGTGGTGTCTTGATTTGTCGCATGTTCGTGTGATGTCTACAAATCCTTGCACGAAAATCGGATAAGTATCGTCAGTGCTTACGACAGTGGTGCATCAAGTGGAATTATAGGACAGATTGAAGATTTGACAAATAGTGTCATTATATTATCTGGCAACCCGCATTACACTTCACTTAGTCGGTTCCGCGAGATGGCAGGCGGCGCAGCCCTCGCCGGTGTTTCAATATGCCGTTCATATTAGATTTTCACTCCCCATATTTAAATTAAATGTTGGAAATGGTTTCGTGCGGCTAGTAGACACGCGTCACACATAATAACACATTGTGCATTGTACGTTGAATTTCTGCTGGTGAAATGGAACACGCTATATTATTATATTTTTGTCTAAAAATGGCTGATCACACAAAAAATGATTCATAAGAGAAATTATGTATCTTATCAATGTCTATGACTTGTATTATTTTAAATATTGGATATGGAGAACAGGCTACTTAATAAAGTAAATATAAATAATATAAAATATAATAATATATAATATAATAAATAATATAAATAATAAAGTAAAATAATTTATCTCTTCTTGTTGTGTTATTAGTTTTGATAGAACTTTTTCTATACAAACAGAACGACAATATCACTGAAATAAGCAAACTCGCGCATAAGAAATGTAGCAAATAAAAGTACTCCATTTCAAAAATATATACATTTTTCTTCCTGTAAAAAATGTTCTTAACATCCATTCGCAGATAGCTTGGATCTAGTGGCTAGGACAATTTAGGGGACCTATTTCAAATAACTGGATCATATGGATATTCAAAACTACATTTTTGTATGCTTTTATTACAAGCAAAATATCTCATGTCCGCAGATTGGACCAGAAGCGAGGACCCTGTAATCAAATGCCGCTTCGGCGGCGCAGAGTACGACGTCGGTCAGACGTGGCATCCACGCCTGGAGACGCAGGGCACTGTGTTCTGCGTCACTTGTCAATGTTACCAGGTATGCCAACACCCTACCCTTAATCGTGAAGCTAAGCTCTGACCGCCATTGAGCCGAAACCTGACATAGTTCTAACAGTTCACAAGTTATTGCTCTCAAAGACAGTTAAATTATGATCCTCACATCTAAGCCCAGTAAATAGGCTGGTTAATGTTACATGTCAGTGAAACTTAAATTACGACTGGCGAAATTAGAACGCCAGTCAGAAAATAAGTATGTGATACGAAAAGTATAGTTCGGGTTCCCCAATTTGATCTCTATTAAGAATAGTTCAGACTTTTGCACATAGCCCCCGCCACAATTTGGGCGTTTAACATATCGTCGCGAAGCGTTATGCTATTTTCTTTCAATAGAAGTTCTACGCTCTATGCCAGTTACAAGGCATGAACAACTAAAACCATCAGCTTATACTAGAAGGTGATGTCTCGTATCCAGTTCCAGTGCATCCTGATTTTCTTACACCTTCCAAAACGGCCCATTTCAATCTGCAAAGTCACAAGTTCAATCGGCAGAAAAGGTTTACAGATTGCATATCAAGATTACACTGTTTGTTTCTGATTTGAGTGACACAAACAATTGCAGTCGTCAAAATTGAATATATTTCCAACTAATTGCACTAATGCCTACATATATAGGATACTCCAACACGTTTCAACTATTACCTATAGTCATCCTCAGGGAGTACTCCTTGAGGATGGCTATAGATTATAGTTGAAGCATGTTGGAGTAGCGTATGTATATATGAATTAGTGTAATTAGTTGGAAATATATTCATTTTTGTATAGGCCTACTCATTGCACAGATAATGTATACTATCAAGTTCTCAGTCACAAATTTTTCATTTACAAACAACCACTTAGAAACATAACCCCACCACTTTTAACAATGAGCCAATAAGAAAGATGTTACGTAGTCATGCGGTGATTCCCGGGAGCACAGCTGCCTCATAAATTGCAGCATGATGACAATGGTACTCCTTTGTGTGTTTGTGTTAACAAATGGCTTTCTGCTTGGCAGATAAGAAGAAACAACATGTCACCTTGCGTGGTCAAGACTGTATCAGCCGTTGAACCTAATCCTCTCTATAGCTTCACAAATTCCCATCCAATTCACATAAAAATTACTTTGTTTCTGCAGGGAGGCAGGATGAACTGTTCTAGCAAGGAGTGCCCTGTCACATGTTCCAACAGTGAGGACACTTCAGAGTGCTGCAAAATCTGCACAGGTGAGTTCAATTTGTTTCTTAAACATTTCAGAGGAAGGGTTTCACCTCTCAGTTAACGAAATATCTTCACAGAGCAATCCTTTCACAGATGTAGTCAACAACTGCTATTCCTGCAGCAATGAAGCTGCAACATTCAGTTTGAACTCCAAAACCAAGTATAATAAAACGTGTGTTTTACTCAATTAATTCATATATTAAATTGTATCAATGTAATGCTACGAGATCTATTGGCATGAATTCAAAACATAATAATGGAACTTCTTACAACTTGTATTTTTAATTTTATGGATGAGAATGTAATGGGTCGCGTCTTGATGTTATCATAGCTGCAATAACTTCAAACCTTCTGATTAAGCAGACTGTTTCTAAATTCCCAGTGCTGCCATGGGGCCTACACTACACAATATCCCCATATAAGGCTGCTGTGCTACCACTGTACTTCTCTAAGGTTGGGTTGGGTTTTCGTTACCAACATTCATCTGTTATGGTATGAGGTCAGTATCTACTTACGTAGGAACACATCAGATTACATGATTCAAGATGATCCTAGTTCATTGTTTTGGGTAAGTTCATTGGTGTTAAGGTCATAGGGAAATGGTTCTGGACCCTGGGCATGATTTATCACAACTGCACTGTTAATGCAAACTATGTTTATACAAGAATTACGAATGAAATCACTGTCCACTGCTTGCCTGTTCCTCCCTCACTTGGTCACACTTCTCGACCAACACTGTACACTGATCATTCACTTCTGTTACTTCTCCTCTTACATTCCTCAAATCTATTGCATACATACACCAGTTTAACCCACTTGTATGAAAATATCATGAGACAAATGGTCGTCCACATCTCCTGATACTGAAGAAGGGTGATGCAGTTCTTGTTCAAGGTGGTACCAGAGTCTTGTGAATGTCACATATGAAGATGAAGTCTGTCATTCACTTACCAAGTGGGAAGAAAATGAGAATGATTTCAACCCATCACCATTTGTGAACCACCTTCAGACACTTCTGGGGAAGTCTGGAAAGATAATTCAACACTCCACTGCCAGTGATCAGTGATGGCTTTTATGTATATAAGCTCCTTTTCTTTCCAAATAGAGGTTACAGAAACTTCTGCATTTATTGGGAGACTCATTCAAGCATGAGCAGAGGAAATGTAAGTGTAAAGTTTGGACCTTAAAAACGATGTTGTTCTGAAATTCTACAGAGCACATGAAAACGTTCAGAATCCAGTTGTCCGAGAAAAATTTTCTTCTTCAAACATTAAAATTTAATTTTGACTCAACTGACCTATGTTAATCACTGTTTTCAACGAAGGACATTATCAAATCCAATCACATATCTCGACTATCTTGTGCCCTCTTGAAAAGTGTGAACAGAAACATCATCCTACACTCGCTTATCTGAAAAACTGGCCGATGAAATGCAGTGCCAAATATCACACTAACATCCCACTTGATGACAATAATTTTACTTACAAAAGTATTTCTCATTATATGGTTTCTTTTAACAATGAATATGTTTATTTTGATGTCCATATGTTGATTTATCCAGAAAGAAAGAAAAATGAGCTAAGTCCATTGCTTGGTGCCTGCAGTTCTCTCATAAAATTTCAAATGCATCCATAGACACAAAAAGTTGGGGGCCCCTGTGTTAGGACTAATTTTCTTTGTCTTCATTCTAAATTTATGACCTGAATCTGCAACAGCTTAATTTTTTCACCTTCCAATACCCCTTACAGCTGTAACTACTCATATGTAAAATTTATCCTGTAGGTAGTGAGAGTTTGTCCACTGGGAGTAGAGTAAATAGGAGTGGAACCTTTGCCACTTTATGGTTCTGGGGCTGTGGCAGATATTTATATTACTGCATAAAGAAAAAAATTACATTACTCTAAGAAAGCCTGTGCTTTGTCATTCTGCTCTTGCAGGATATGTAATAACACTTCATAACTGCACATACAAGACAATCAGTAAACTGGCTGTTGCAGAGTCACAGATGCCTGTCCACAGACCAGCATCACCTGATGTTGTGGCCTGCATCCACAATGGACGCATCTACCAGGATGGACAGAACTTCCCATCCAACTCAACTGGAATGAAAGTGAATGGCCCCAACCAGTGCGTCCAGTGTAGGTGCCAGGTAACTGCTGACTATATAACCAAGAAACTAATCAGTCAACCATCTAATTAATTAATTAATTACACAACTAAATTAATAAATTAATAAACCTACAAACGAAATAAAACACTAATAGATCACTTAAGAAATAAAAAACTACTTAATTAACTAACATACAAGCTACATAATACATAGCCAGCAAGTAAACTGTTAATAATTTAATTAACTAACAAACTGAACAATAAACAAACTAACCAATTAAACTGTCATCCCTGAGCAGTTTTCAGTTATGCTAAAAATAGTAAGGAGCTCACTGTTATTAAAACCAAAGTTAATCACTACCACATCTTCAAACCCAATTCTGAGCCATTTCAATATGGTTCACACCTTAAGCTCCCACTGTGAGCTATTTCAGTACAGTTTACATCTGAAAATCCAGTTATGAGCCATTTCAATAGCACTCACATCTTAAAATCCAGTTCTGAGCTATTTCAATGTCGTTCACATCAGTTCAAGTCAAATGCAGCTGTTACAGAGCATTACAACCCATTTTCCAAAGTTATTACTTAAGTCTGGGAGGTAAAGGTAAAGTTATCCCTGTGCATGCAATGATGGCACATGGGGGAATGGGGTATAGCTCCACACTTTCTTAACCTCAGCACTGGATGGCCGTGAGTGGTCAGCTTCATACCTTGACCGTTTTACCCTCATGGAAAGAGTATATGTTACCCACTACATAAGAAGCTGGGTGGGCCCCAGAGCTGGTCTGAAGGCTTTTGAGAAGATATATAATTCTTTAAGCTTCAATTCTTTAACCAATATAATTCTTGTCCCTGTAGGGAAGGAAATCATTCACGAGATGCCCAGGCCATATGTAAGTTGGAAATCACAAAGCAAGCACAGTCATTTTGGTGAATTTTGAAGTCTTCTAGGATGTGAAGTTATTTTGCTGGATGAGTAGTTTACAATATTTCAAAGCATCATAGTGTCTTCGTCTTCAAAAGTTTGGGAAGTACTCACCCATTAACACAGCATCACATCCAGTAGACATAAATATTCAGCAACATTGTTGTTGAAACCTAAAATCGCAAACCTTCTTTTGAATTCTAGTTTATAAAAAACATAAAATACTTGGCCCTTTTAATCTCAGCACCATTTCTTTCTCTTTATGGACAGGAAGGACTTGTGCTGTGTGATGTACAGACATGTCACGAGCTGCGTTGCCATGAACCAATTCGCAGCCCTGACAACTGCTGTCCTCTATGTCCAGGTCAGTCAAACTACAGCAATTAAATCAACTATTTAGGTGGCACACAATGGCAGATGATGTAGTAATGTTTTAAGAGTTTCAACATAAATTTATTTACAAAACAAAATGGCGGTTGAAGAGGGCAATAAATTTTTAATAAGTTAAACAATATCTTTGAAATACTTGGTGTCTTGTCTGTGTCCATTTTATCGTAATGAAAAAAGAAAAGAACTTTTCAGAAATGTATCTCTTTTCATCCTCTGGTTTACAAAAATGTAGGAAGTCACCTACTCATCTGGGGCTGAGAGAAAGTGCTACTTCCAGGCACTAAAGGTTAGGTCCAAGAGAAAAATAAATATTTAGCCATTAGCAGTGATTGAGAATATGTACTTCCTAATCCTTTCACACAAAGATGAGAATAGATCCATTTGCTGAAGATTTGATCCATCTGCAACAGTTTTATCTGCCTAGTGTCCGTAGCCAATATATTTTGATCAACATTAAATGCAGAAAGTAAGCAAATATGGTTGCTATCAACACAACAAAGTTTGCATTATACGACGAAGGTTTGTTCGCTGTAAAACATCCATTTACATGTAAAAAGCAAACTGTATTCATTTTCTGGCACTCATAATACTGACCTGCTAAAACAAGACCATATGTACCCATATAATACACTGTTAAACAGTGCAGCATTTCCTTTAAATAAGAACACATAGAAACTTTACAAATCCACAGGGGCCCGCCTAAGAGGGGGGTGGGGGAGTAGCCCCCCAAATCGAAATTTGATGTCAAAGGTTTAACGGGTTTTACTTTCAGCTGAAATTAGCCACTAATAGCGGCTGATGACTAGTACACTGGAATTTTGAGAAATAAAATTAAAAAACTTAGAAACATTTCTCTTGCAGTTAGTTTTAATTTTCTGTGAAAACAAATTTTGGGTCAATAACTATTAAGTAGCTGTCGGCTCAGAGATTTTGAAGTGGGATTAGAATAACGTATCGTTTTGATACTTGTGTAGTCAAAATTCCAGATAGGTCCCTTATTTGGTGATTGTCCAGCGACCTTAAGTGCATTTCGTAATTTAATTTCCAATTCAGAAACTGGTGAAACTAGGAAGCACTGTAAATGCTTGTCACGTTAAGGACTAGGGTTCAGTTTATAGGTGGGCCCTACCTGGTAGGGAGCCATTAAGTCTTTCTTTGTTCGCGCCTAATATTCGAATGACAAAAAGATATGTTATAAATTTGCAGGCTTAGCATAGGATTAAAACGTAGAGCAGGTTTTCTGTTTGATAGCTTTCGGATGTACAAACTTTTCGAATAAGGAAGGGTATTCACTGTTTAGTAAGGTGTAACAATTTCACACTATTATCAACGTGCATTTCTATGAATCAAATTAAATAAATAGACCAACCAATGCACTATTTGACCACTTTAATGTAGTGTCTTTCTTATACACCCTGAAGATGGACCTAGGTCCGAAACACGTGTAGGGTGTATAAGAAAGACACTACATTAAAGTGGTCAAATAGTGCATTGGTTGGTCTATTTATTTAAGGTGTAACAAGTTTTATTGACCATTATCAGAGCGGATTCAGGTGATTTTCGAAATTTTAAAGTTAGTATTTTTGTGAATCAGAGTAACTAGCCGCACCCACATGTGACGAATTTGTCCTATCGCCGTGAGGTAGATGGACTGTTAGCCTACAGAAAGTTACAGGCGGTGATGACTTTCATCCCCAAAATTAAAAACCGAATGCAGGAATTCGCACAGGCAGTTAAAACTGCACGAGAAGAGTGCGTAAAGTATGACTCACTTTGTCGATTTCCGTGAAACTCGCAGTTATTCAGTAAGATTTTGTTGATGTTTCCTGTGCTTAATAATATCCAAATCGGACGAAAAATGTGGAATATAAGACAAAAATTACTTTACGTCCTTCAGTAAACAACATCTTTCACTGCACCTGTCTACACGAAACTTACTGTTGCTCGACGACATTACATGGAGGTATTCTACACAAAATTTCACCTAACATCGGTCGAGACACTTGGAAAGTGCGTGTAGAAATGTTTTTACGCCCTTAAGTAAAGTGAGACTGTCAATGAGTCGATTTTCACGAAACTCGCGCTTGTGCGACAATTTCTTAAAGGAATTTATATACACCGCTCCCCGGTTATAAAGCGGGTTTGCGGCATAGGGATCCGACCCGCGTTATAAGACAACCGCGCTATAACCGACGGCTACAATTATTCTCTAATTCAGTGATTCTCTAATGGTCTAAAAACTCTTCTAATTTTACACTATTAAGCACGAAAACGTAGCTGCACACTTGGTATTTTTTAACAATCAAAAGGAAACCGATGTAGTTTACCTTAAAACTATAAATTATTCCTTGATCAAGGGCTGTATTAAAGCTGTGGTATTTTTTGGTAAATACATAGCCTTAATCTTTCCATCTTTTATTAATGTTTGCCATTGCCCATTAAATAAATTAACAGATACGTTCTCACACTAAGGATCGACTTACATTTTTCTCAGAATCGCATTCAAAGGCACGAGGAACAGGAAAGACCCGCGGTATAAACGACGGCGTTATATACGGGGAGCGGTGTAAAAAAGTTCATAAAAATCCGATATAAGATTCAGTTGTCCTTACTAAGTCTCAGACAGACGGACGCGGCCTCTAGACGCTTTCCATTCCCACTTTGTAGAAAACGCCTAGAAATCACGATTAGCTGCCATGCATCTTGATCTTCACTTTGTCAAAACTGATGGGTAACTGATGTTTCTGAATTTCCTTAAGTTGGAAGGCACCTGCCACAGTGGGATTCCTAAGAAATTCAGGTATATAATTTTTGGAACTGTATAAATGTAAAAATAAAAAAGTTAAAATTAGTTCTAAACTTCCAATCCAAAGTCGTTGTATACATGGCGATATACAAAAATAATTACAAGTCTGAGACTGGGAAAACATACTCGCTTACCATCACACAGTATGCAGTCACTTGTCTCCCCATTGATCAGCATATGATTTAACAGTAACGATATGAAGAATGGAAACTGGGGTATTGCGAAAAGACAATGAAGTATCCACGCCTAATATTTTTGGCCAGAAAGTCAAGGGTCTTGTGCTGTTATACTGCCTCAGACGGAGGGTTTCAATCAACTAACCAAACTTAAAACTACATACCCTGGTCAGTCAAATAAACTAAACCAGAACCCGTCAGTAAACTAACAAATCTTCCTCCTCTTGTTCTTCTTCGCCTTCATCTCTTCCTCCCCCTCCTCCTTAATCTTTTTCTGCAGAAGTTGCTCGTAACAAGGAACTGTCCTCACCTGTGGCTTTCGAGGACCAAACTGCCCCACGGGACCGAAGACACAAGGACTGCATCTCTTCTGGCAAGTGAGTCTGCAGGTTCTGTGAACCAAGAGATTCCTAAACTTCCTGTAGTGTGCAGCCCTAGTCATCACAAACAAAGGGTACTGATCGGGGGGGGGGGGGGGGGAGAGAGTCACATAAACACAAGTAGGCAAATTTTCAAATGGTTCTTAAGAGGAATGTAATGGGATGTGTGCTCATTTGCTTGTATACACAGTGATGACATAAACATAGATTTGAAGGGAAAAATAAACGTGTCGTAAGAAAGTAAATATATTTGTGAGTGAGTGAATGTGTGAGTGAGTGGGTGAGTGAGTGAGTAGGTGAGTGAGTGAGTGGTGAGTGAGTGAGGGGGTGATTGAGTGAATGTGTGAGTGAGTGAGTGGGTGAGCGAGTGAATGTGTAAGTGAGTGAGTGGTGAGTGAGTGCGTGAGTGAGTGAGTGAGTGAGTGCGTGTGTGTGTGGGGAAGGAGACAAGGGAGAAGTTGCAGAGAAAACGAAATTCATGCACAAGCTCTTCATGATGCGAATCCTTGTTAAAAATAAGTCGAAGCAGTAGCTACAAACGAATTTCGTGCTACGCTTAGTTTTCGAGATACACGTCACCATCGAGGTCACAAGGATTCAAATATATAAATAATATAATATAAATATAGGTAATAAATGATCGAAACATCAGAGGCAAGCGACTTCAAATGCTTAATAGATATAAGTTGCAATGTAAATCCAGAGGTAATACATGATCTGAAACTAGGCCTCAGTCCACGCAATCCGGACCGAGATCACTGAATAGCCTCCACCTCCAGTCACCTTATCGACATCCGCGTTCGCCAGCTGCCAGGCACCTTCCCCATCGTGTGCTGGAGTTCCGTCATGCTGACGCCACAATCTCAGCCTCACCGCTAGAAGCACAGCTTCATGCAGAACCGGTAGAACAGTTCGCAGAAAATTACGATGTCGAGCAGTCAGCCTGTCAGGTAACAGAGTGGGGCCCAAGAAAATCCCCCCCCCCCCCCACGATACCAGCCCAAACGCTGACGAAACTGAATTCATACAAACGTTCACGGACGACGTGCGTCCTGCACCCAGAGGTGACTGTTGGGCATACCCTCGCGCAAAAAACACGCTGCTTCACTGCACATAGAATGTTGTGTAAAAATAACTCAGTCACAGCATGTTAATGTCGTAGCCATTCACAAAATTGTATCCATAAAGGACGATCGTCAAGAAGTACTTCGAAGACATTCTTGCGATATCTCACAAGCTTGTCGACGGCGTTTATTCCACAGCTACAATTGTGGCATTTCATTGGCTGGCGTCCGTACAGCCCGTGGGCGACCTGCATTCACCAGTACCGTAGACGTTATACTTCCTGTCTCACGGAGACGCTGCTGCAACATTCAAAAACCATTAGCGTCTGGATGACGTTGACCAGAATAACAGCGCGTATCCCCGTGCAGCAATACCACTTTGGCTTTTACAGGCGACGAAGGTGAAGGGTACAAGGCAGTTTTCGTGATCCATGTATTCCATGGTCATCCGAACACAACTGAGCCCTGCTGTGCGCTGTCTTCAGCACTCCTAACAACGTGCTTTAACGTCGTGAAAAATAATGCCCTTGAAAAGTGTTACAGCATTATGTGGTGACGTGTATCTAGAAACCTAAACGCCTTAGGACATGCAACATTAAGATATAAATTTTAAAATAATTCACATTGCGTATAGCTATTGCGCGAATTTTCTTTCATACTGAGTATGCCTTCAGTATAAACACTGCGACCGTCACTGTAACACATGCGTGATTATATATAAATTATGACTTCGTGTCGAATTGGGATACACACAAAAGAAGGAAAGTAGAATAAAACATGTAACAACACACAAAATTGCCCTCTGGCCAGAGGATGGAATGTATAAAATGCTGAACATAACATTTTTCATGTTGGTACCATCTCTTAACATGCTCACAAATTGAAATCATTTTAAAACTAGGATGCATGCTTTTATTTCGCTGTGAAATTTCGCGACCTAAAAATCAATCTTGCCCTGCTTGATACATCTGGCAAAGCCACTTCATAGTAAGTAATGTGCACATGTGCATTTGCAACAGCAAAATAATACCTTTTAAAAGTTATTATGTTCGTAATATTTCCTTCTTGCTATTACAGATATTATTTAGATGGCTCCTCGTGGCATCCTGTAATTGGTCCATTCGGCCCAATGGACTGTGTCATGTGTCAGTGTAAATCTGGAAATATTGAGTGCAACAGATTCAAATGTCCCACTCGAGAAGAACTGCAGTGCAAAAAGCCGGCCAAGCAGTTTGGACAATGCTGCCCTGTCTGCCCCACCACAAGTAAAATAAACCACAATTACTAAACAATATCATGGTTCCAAACATTCCTTGAAAATCTGAGAGTTATTCAACTGCTCAATAAATTCCATTTCCTCTTTCATGAAAGTAGAGGGCTTATTATTGTGCCCACTATAAGACCATATCCTGGGCCAGTTGAATCCAGTCGACTTACCGACTCTATATTTTCCTGCAGCCACCTCAAACTTTCTGGCTGTGCATTGCACTCTTTTAAAGGCAAGCCAGCAAGCTTGATGTAGCATTTCAATACTAATGCTAACACCAATAACTTATAAAAAAGATTGTTACTTTTAGAGCAGAAAATTCGTGTCTTCCGGATGTTAGCTTTATTGAAATACGAGTATTTATGTTGCAATACTGTGCCTCGGCTGCAAAGGCAGAATCACACTTTTTACATTAACTTCAAGGTGAAAAGCCCTCTTTGAAATATTGTTACTTGTGTAGCCAAGAGTCAAATCATTCTTCAAGAAGCACTGCTGAGGAACCCCAGAGAGTAGAATTTCTTTTATATTATGTTCAACTTAACAGATAAATTTCTGAAACATAGCGGTTTCAGTAAACTACAACGAAGGGCAAAGTCCAAAATAATACCATTTTTTAAAATGTTTTAAACCACTGTCTCAAAAAGTTAAAATTAAAAAATTCCTTACTTTCAAGAAAGTTTAAGCTTCATTACCATTGGAACAAAACTCCATTACTAGTCCCATCGAAGCCATTACAAACCACTCTCAATTTTCGCATCCTGTTTCTCAAAGATTTACTTAATTACCGTCCCATCTACATTTTGGTCTATTGACAAGTGCCGTCATCCCTTGAGGTCTCATGATCGAAATTTTGTATCCATTTGTTTTCCCCATATATGCTACATGTTCTGCCCATCTCTTCGCCTCTTGAGTTGATCATTTTAACAACATTCATATCAAATTATGAAGATCCCTTTAAAAGAGTGAGTTCTCCAATCCCATGTTACTTCATGTTTCTTTGATCCAAATTTTCTCCTGACTTTGCACCCACACACGGTGTATCTACATCAGAGGTGCACAAACCTCGGTCGACAGGTCGCCGTGGCGACTATATTTTGTACTTTGACACCTAATATTTGTGAGGCCTTAGTATGAATCGTGATTCATTTTAGGGTTACCATATATCCATCAAGAAAATAAAACGTTTTCCACATATCGGCCATACAAAAAGGGGATATCAATGAAAAGGGACGTAAAAATGAGGACACAAAAATAGGCACAATTTTATTAAGTAAAGGTCCCTCTCAAAGTTTCTCTGCTAGCAGTTCTTTGGCTTTCATGGGTATGAAATCCTGAATGAGACGTTTTGTAAGCATGTTTTTCACAGAGTTCAAATTATTCAAAATGTCCGCGCGGAAGTTTTCCGAGCCATTGCGAAGGCCAACTGCTGAAATCACGTTTTTATTTTTTGACACAGACAATGATCATGTACTATTACAATTACGTATTTCTTTAGAAAATATTTTTGTATTTTTAATGTAATTAAAATACGCAAAAACTTTAAGAAACAACAAATAGTCAAAAACCTGAATATTTCTACAAGTTTAAATAACCCGCCCGGATGCAAACTTTTGTGGCGGGGAAAAAGAGGATGTATGGTAGCCCTAGCTTCATGTCACCCTTCTGGCGCCTAGAATTTCGAGGTCTCCCCTAGATTTTTTTAAAAATTTGTGCGCCTTGATCTATGTCCATAAGCCCATACTTAGTATCCATTGCATTAAGTGAATAAAATAAACGCGTAATGGAGAGGTACACTGCCTGTCCATTGGTAGGTCAACATTTTTCTTCACTGAAATTACTAAGTAAATATCAATGAAATCTTGCATATGGGGAGGGATGGGAGAACATATGAAGTCAGAAATATGACATCTCTTCATACCAGTACAGTATAACACCTACTGTACGTATATGAAGTTAAAATCAAATTGCATTAGCCTTCATTTCAGGCTTCTGCGCTCTTCTGGAATATTACGCGGCGTCGTGTGGTAATTGTTTACCGACGTTTCGGGACAACGTAACGTTCCCATCTTCACGGGTCAAGAGCCCGAGTCTTTCCTACTCGGACTCTTGACCCGTGAAGATGGGACCGTTACGTTGTCCGGAAACGTCGCTAAATAATTAACACACGACCCCGCGTAATATCCCAGAAGAGCGCAAATTCCATTAGCTTTCTCAAAAAACAGTTCATACTAGACAAGCCTAATGCACGATTTAAATGTAGATCACATCACCACTTGCAAGTTTCATTTAAAACATTTTTCAGTATGGAGAATGACAAATAAGATTGACATTATGCCGCTTTTGCAGTGATGTTTGCAGTACCACAAGGTGGAGTAACAATGACTGGGTCGCTGCAGTGTATACCAAAATCTGCAGAGCTGGTTGCATACCGGGCCCAGGGTGCTGGAAACTTGTCAGAATTTCTTCAGGTTGTATCTTGTTATAGTCACACAAAATACGTTTGTTTCTTGGATTATTTAACGATATCGTGCCAATTTGTTAAGTTATATAGACTCAAATGCGGAATAATATGACAATTTTACGTCACTGATTTTACTGTACTTTACCAGGTTTTCCTACATCTATGAAGGGTTGGAAATAATGCGTGTATTTCTGTAGGCTTGTACCTTGGTTTAATGATGTGCGGTAAGAAATGCATTTGTTATATGTGACACATGTCAGCAAGTTAAAAGAAACCACTTCCAAAACATTCTTTAAATACTGAGAGCAAAAAAGTTAATATTAGCTGCAATGCATTGAACCAAAACACACGGATTCCAGCCGACAACAAACTGTGTAGTCAGTACAGCAACTAGCCTACAGGTTGAAGGATCCAGGGTTTGAATCCCGGCAGAGGTAAAAATTTTTCCGCCCCCAAAATATCAAGATGGCTCTGGAACCCACTCAGGCCCCTGATCAGTGGGGTACCAGGGGAATTTTTCCTCGGGGGGGGGGGAGGGTAAAGCTACTGGGGAGGAATGCTGACCACATCACCTCTATCTAATGCCAAGATTAAGAATGATTTGAGCTATATCGCCACTCGCCCCATATGCCTTCATGGCTGGTACAGGGAAACTTTACCTTTTTTTAAGTTCTATATTTTATGCTAAGTACCAGCTTTTAGTATTATAAGACATTATAACGACATATTTTATGAGTTGAACTTCAGCATCATGAAAAGTACAATAGTAGTTGAGATCTGAGGTTCTATCCTTAGTTTTAGTTAAGATCTTGTGGGCTGTCATACCACGTGGTACCAACGTTTCAGGGTAGAAGACACCCCCAAGATGGTGGCAGCAGCTTTCTCTGAAACGTCAGTACTCATCTGCCAGATTGCAAGATGTCACATCCCGAAGGGGGGGGGGGTGGAGTTAATATTAGGACGCTTAAACTGGACTGAAAAGGATCAAAATTAAATTAATTTGATGGCACCTATTGTAGCATTGCTACTAAACCAAATTTAATTAAATTTGCTGCAGATTTAAAAATGAAATGTGCAGCTGGACAACCAAACACAAACTCCCTTTATACATGTATTTCATGCCCCCCCCCCCCCCCCCCCCCCACTAAGTTAATAAATAGCAGCTGGTAACTTTAGTATAAAAAAAACCTAGTGAATAAATTACTTGAAACAAATTCACTGTCTGGAGTGACAACCATTAACAAGTCAGTTCTGATGTTTATCCATTATTCGGCCAACAAACATATCACTGCTAGACACAGATATACTTCAGTGTGCCTACACACAAACTGTAAATTCCCTTCTATTGACAAACATCCCTATTCAAATTGCAGTATGCCTTCCAGCAACCAGATGTGAAGACAAGTGAGGTGGAGTTGCATTCTTGGGTTGTGCGAAGTGGTGCCGTCCATTCCTTCCAGTTGCAAACAATCACTGCAAGCAACTTTGAAGACCTTCGACATAGGTTCCGTTTCATACCTCTTGGCACAACGTCTGCAAGTAAGGCTTGTTAGAACACAAGTCTGGAGCATACAGTTTTCGTACTCTTGTGATCATACATCTATGCGCATAACAGTGTTTATATTCATTTATACCAGCCACAAACATATTGGAGCTGTACTTTCACTCCCTTACATGCCTTCATGGCATGTACAAGGACAACTTTACCTTTTACAAACACACTGCTGAGGGACCTAAACAAGGATCCAGACATAAATTACATTCTCTACACAATTTACTTCCTTACTACCAATCAGACCATTGCACAGTTTTTGTGCATCAGCAGTAGACTTACAATAGAGTCTTGCAGATACATTCACTTGATACTTACAACTGCTCATAAATAATATTCACAATTAAATTCACAGCCTTCTGTAGTGCTTATAAGCAATCCCTTAAATTTTCTGCAGACATCTGAAAAGATAATAGAGACATCACAGTGGGCTTCAACACTAAAGACACCCAAGAGCTGAATTCATGATGTACTGCGTACAAAGCAGAAGTACTGACTACTACAGTACAGGTTGGAAGTTCTGATCAGACAGTATGCCATAACACCTAAGAATATTAACAGGTATACATTGTATGATACAGTGAGGTATCAGGACCCAATTCTATATTTTACCTGCATTTGGAAGTATTCTTCTCACCACAAAATGGGAATCCATGATAAGTTACTAACCTCAAGATAAATATATTAATATGTACACTGTATTTATTAGGAAATAATATAAACCATTCATAAACAAAGGCAGCTGTGTAACCTCTCATGAAAATACAGCTTTTCAGCTTGTTAAACTTTTCACAAAAGCCCCTTAACTATTTACAAGTACTTTTTAATTCACTGACTTACTGCCTATTCATTCTTGCACTCTACCATTTAAAATAATATTTATAATTTCACATTAATGTTCCCGTTGAAGATTGGTGTTTTAGGAGCCCCTCTGGAAGACCAAGGGTAATATGTGTACACATTACAAAAGGCTGTGAATTGTCCTCTACTAGCCATGAAGCACTTGGTACAGTGAAACCTCTATCCATCGTTTTCAGGGACCGGAAAATTGAACGATACATACGGGAAATGAATAGTACCGGAACCATTAAAAATTAAGATAAGAACAATTTAATGATAATTATTACTTCTTGCTGAGAAAATCTTTCATTGACGTTTGTTTTGAGCAAACTTTACTCCCTCAATTCAAAGTACGAATTTTCAAGGCCTAGAAACACTTTCACGACCACTGTCACTCGTGCTGTGCGCATAAAATAAAGATCTTAATTCCATCAACGCTTCATGCGTCTCAGCAAGCTCGCCAGCTTCTTCTCTCCTTCTTCCGCTCCACACTCCCGGACGTCACGAGGCTCACGCACAGCTCCTGCACTGCTTCTACACACCACAGGTTGCCACGTGACTGTCCACAGAGACGTAGTCCTCGAATTTATCTTTGTTCATGCCACTGAACTTTCCCAGTCTGGCGGAAATCGTCGATCATCGTTGGTCAATACGACGTCATTATCGCCTGAACAATTGTCCCTATGCACGTAACCAGTTTTTCGGAAAACAATTTTCGATTGTCTGCTGGTTACTTCCTTGCAAGGCTGCCACAGTGTAGTGCAAAAGCTTCCAACACGTTTACTTCTTTTTCGTATCTTTGCCTGCATCATTAAGCAAACAGCTGTTTGCACGAGCGTTTTCTATAAAGCTGCTATAACAGTTTAATTACCCCTAAATCAAGGCTGGAGCACACTTTTACAATTGCCCGGTACCGTATGACTTTTACATTTCTTAGAAACGATGTATCCTTTGGATGTGCGCACAATTGTCCACAAAGAGGAGAATGTTCCTGTTTTGTGCACCCATACTTGCGTCTAATGAACGCAGAAATGAAGAAAAAATGTCTGTGGTCATCCACGCTTTATTGTTCGCGTGGTACTTGGTGGGTAATTTTTTTACATTCTTGAAACATCGCGGTTTCGGAAATTTTCCGATAACAATCGGCACTTGTTAGTCGGTTCCATCACTGTTAACACAAAGTAAAACAGTAAGTCTGTCTTTACAGTTTTTCCCTCCATGACAAGACTCTCCTTTCAGAGCCAAGGTTCTATCAGGAAGCACGTTGTAGAAGAGCCCCGTCTCATCCGCGTTGTAAATATCACGTTGTTCGTAGCCCTCCAACAAAGATGGCAGTCTTTCCAGCCACGCTTCCGTGCTTTCGCTGTCCACTGCCGCACTTTCTCCGACTAACTTCTTGTATACTAGGCCATGCCGGTCCTTAAACCTCGCTAAACCATCGCTTCAAATTAAAAAAGAAAACTATCAGTGCGGGAAAATGTTGCGTCAGGACCGTGATTTTTCAACTATTGGTGCGGGAAAACGACAGTTCGAGGAACAATGGAGGCGGGAAAAAATAGTGTTATTTATATGGGGCTAATTTCGGGACCAAATAAGGCAGACGATACATGCGGGCGAACGACGGTAACGGGAACGATGGATAGAGGTTTCACTGTATATAGTAACAGGTGTACAACTGCACAACTGCCACACGAATGACCATATAAGGAAAGTAAAGAAGCAATGTTGGAATCTTTCAGAGCATGTCAGCAAGTTTGGAAGGCGTGAGAAGAAGCTTAGGCAACGGTGCAAGACAAATTGCAGCTCCAAAGTGCAACGTTTGGAGGAGATGTTGAGCCTGCACAAGGTAGCACTACGCAAGACATGTTTCGCCTCAGAAATGCTGCTGCCATCTCTATGAGACACCCTCTTTCTTGTCTGTTAATTCACAATTACTTACGAACTACAGTGTTCTTTGTTTTGTACGGCTATTGTGGATGTCTTATATAGGGATGGGTTGTGTTGGTAGTAGAAACAATTCCTCGTACAGTATTTGCAATGATTCTTGATTATCTTGATGCCAGCAAATTCCATCTGGCATCTTTGAGTAATGTAAGTATAAGGTTGTTTGGTAAGAATTTAAAGGGACCAAGTTCAGTAACAAATAGTCTAAAAAATGTTAACTTTTGGGTAAAATTTTTTATAGATCTTCCTTTTACTGTATTGTCATTCTGCTGACTTCAAGAGTGGTAATTCAAAATTCTGGGAAAAGAATACTGACTATCAAGTCAGTACAGTGAGCAGTATGCACTACATTACACAAGATGGGCAAAAATGGGATACTGAGTCCACAATGCATGTAATGTAGAACATGTAGCATAAATATTCATGCTGTGTAGGTCAGCGAAATCTAAACAAATCAATTTCACACATTCCTTAATATTAACCTGCCTGATGGTTTATACATATACAAAACACAACCATGATACCTTCCTTATAATCCACAAAACATTATAATAACTTCATTCTGCTCATACAAAGCACTGCCATTGATATCCATCACTTGCACCAGATATCACAAAATCATTATATCCTCACAAATCCAGCACAAATGCTTCTCCCCTGTTACAGTTAACTGAAGTACAATCTGCCTATCACATCTCCCACTGTCAGTCTTCCACTGCTAGCAAAACATGCATAACGATGGCCATACAAGTATACTGTAAAACAGTGCTCAAACAGCCAATTCAGAACCACTTTTAGTAACTACTCAGGAAATAAATATTTCAGTGTGAAGGACAGAATTTTTACATGTTCTAGGAGGATATTAATGTCATATTTTATGTATCTGCAACACAGATTATGAAAGGAAGGTTGTAAAAGAGCAAATTTCATAACAAAAACTGACCACAAAATTCCAAAGATTATGCTTGCAGAATTACAATCACTCTTTGCCCCAGGCAGGGCCCCATGTCACCTTCCACTTCTAACAATTCAATTCAATTCATAAGATAAGAAAAGGATAAGAAAAATGAACATTTGTAACCAGAAGTGCTTCACAAAAGAAAACACAACCAATCATAAGTGTATCAAAAAATACTGTAAGATATCTTATGAGACAGAATTCCTTGGCTACAGGTTCGTGTTGTAGCTTAACCCTTTCACTACCACATGTTCAAGCAATGGAAGTCCTTCCAATGAGATTCTTTAAACACAAATTTGTATTAGGATTCCAGATATTCTTTGAGGGAATTCTGCTGACTCCAGAAAGGACAGCATACACCTTTGCAACTTAAGTTCTTTCAAGATGGTACAATAAATCAACTCAAGAAGCATGCAATTCAAAAGTCTTGAGGGTTGACATGGGGAATAATAATTAATAAAATAACAAGTAACATAATGGGGACAGGAATGGCAGACATTGTACTGTTAGCAAGATAAAATTTGTTTCTATGACTACTGCACAATTGACATTGTCTGTACTGAGAATGACTCGTCCCAGACTCTGCTGAGTTTCCTGTAGAGTGACAAACATTTCACCTTACCAGAACATTTTAATCTTATGCCAAAAATTGGGGAAATGTTATGTTGTACCGTGGGCAATTATATGGAGAAATACCTCTAGAGGTTTACTGCAGGGTGTTGCATGGCTTCAGATGATTGTCTTGTTTCTGTTAAACATTCTGCAAAACTAGCAATATTAGTAACTTCTGTGGAGTGTTTTTCTGTATCTGTAAATAACGTTGTTATACATTGCCTTGCAAAGAAGCAATACCCATTGCAAATATCTACAAACTGAATATTAAAAACCTCTCACCCTCTTGCCAAATACTCATGAATATAATAATATTTCTTCTCATTTCGTTAATGTTGAGACAAAATTGCCCATAAAACAAAGATCTCAAAGTAGTTTTGACATTAAAATAATTTATCACTTCTGTTTCTCAGAAGTAAAGTACTGAACAGTATGAATACATATGACACTTCATAGCATAATGCACTACAATTTTTACATTGCTGTTATGAAATATGGTTTAAAACATTCAATGAATTTTCATTACCTCTGTATATACATACATATAGCATATATTCATTGATAAAATGAAGAGCGTGACTTTTTGATTGTGACATACCTCTGGTCCAGATTCCTACCTCACATTCCATTGCCTGGCAACAACCCATCCCTACAGCAAGTTATAACATTCCATCTCATATTTATAACTTGCCACATCATTCAATGAAGCTTCTTTGTATATCATTCTGGTTTTGCAACTTCTCTCATACATGAACATTTCATGACAAATGGCCAGGTGATGCCCTGTTCTGCTCAATGTTAGACTGCTTCTTGAAGCTGATGCTCATGTAGCAAGGCAGGGCTTAGAAATGGGCCTATTAGGCAATGTGTGGCATGCTAGTCTATAGTCTCTGACTAAACAAATATTCATCACTGTCAAATAAAGCTACAACAAGACAATACAATATCTAAGTTTGTCTGTAGGAAGTGTATATGTCATTTTAAGAACTAGTGCACTAGAAACTTAATTGGTACAATTCTCAAGGGACCAAGAATATCAATACATTTGGACCTTCAGTCTTACATATTCAATTCACTTATTATTGCCAAATGCCAAACATGTACAGGGTTTAGCAATTTTCCTTACAGTTTGTGTTAAAGTTGTCATCTTGCACAGTTAAGGGTAGAGAACAGCTCAGGCAACCTGTTCTAACTGATGTGAATGTAAAAATCTCAAAGATCAAACAAATATATCTGTTGGCTACAGTAACCAGGCTACCTAGTAGTCACATTAGGGTCTGAATCTGTTAACCGTGAAAAAGTAACACTCTGATAAATTCTGTTCTTGCGCAAGAGTGAATTACATAAATGTTTATAGAGATGACAAAGTGCCGTAAACTTGAAAGTGGATTACTTACACATAATAATGGATCTTAAGATTATGGTCTTCTGGGGTGTGATGCCATGTGGTCTGATAGAGGTTCTCTCATTAGTTTCTACCAGATACACATGCTAACTGAGCCATGATGGACTTTCCACTCATCGGCCACAGCCACCTTTAGATAGCCAGTTTTTAATTCATTGTCTGCAAAATTATTTCTGAAATTCCAAAACCAAGTTATTCATTTATTCACAGGCTTGAAATCAAAACTGCCAACAACACTTGGGATCAGTGACTTGTAACAAATCAAAAGTAACCTACTAAACCTAAAATTAATTGGATCTGATGTTTGGTAGTGGCACTTCTAACACATCAGAGGTAATAAATATCATGGTAGGGAAACCACAACCTGAAATGTCAAGGTGGGACAGCTTTTCATTGCTCATTCCCTTCCCTTACAATCCATGGTAATTAACGTCTGAACTGCAGGTGGAGTTCAGAATAGGAACACATGAAACTGAGGATTGTCCTAAAAAGTACAATGTAACTAGCACGTGTCTTTAGACCATCCATACTTTTTTTAATTAGAGCAAATGGCTTTGTAAACTAATTAGAACTGCATGTCTAAAACAAACAATAGACATGCAAAATGTTTCTGAAATAAGGAACTTTCTTCATAGAGTGATAAAAGGACGGGCCGTAGCAGATGACAGACGTTGGAAGTAAAATATCTGCAATAAGAATATATCAAAATACAGTTCCTTACACATCCAGACTGCAGAATAAGTAATAATGTACAAACCAACAAGGCCAAGTTGAGAAACAGTTGTGATATATGCCATAACAATGGCTAAAATTTGTGTGGCAGGTATAAATTAAGCTGGCAGAGAAAGTAACTCACTCATGCATTCCACAGAACCGAGTCCTTCTTGCAAAGCTAATCATTCCTACGCTACTCAAGAAATTCCCCACATCTTATGCAACCCAAAGGTCCATCAACACTTTCATAACTGCCCATCCTATTTCTTAAAGATCCAATTTTTTATCCCACCATCTCCACTTAGGTCTTCCAGGTGGTCTTATTCCCTCAGGTTTCCCCACCAAAACCCTGTATGTACCTCTTCTATCTCCCCCATACATGCCCCAACCATCTCATTGTTCTCCGACTTGCTCACCTGATGGTGAGGAATACACAAGTGATGAAGCTGCCCTACAAGATATGTGGTGTAGCATTCACAACATGTGATAATGGTTATTTATCTTTCTGTGTATCACTCTATGAGGAAAAAGGATTTATTTCAGAAATATGCTATATACTCCTGTTTCAGGAGCTAAGAAACTTAACAAGTTATAACTTTGTACCAAACTCAGAAATAGTGGTGTAGCTAATGATGATACTAACTTACCTAGTTCAAAAGTGCAAGAACTCCAAATCTGTCATGATAACAGATGACAAAGCACATCAAGGCAATTAACTTTCCATGCCAAATTTTTATGCTCCCCACCCCCTCCCAAAGCAATCCATTATTCTTTTATTTCATATTAACAAATAATTCACACTGTTGAAAACCCACAAAAAGATACCATTAACTGAAAACAGGAGGCAGGAGAGAATTTCACTCTTCTTGTTAAATATTGAGTTCAGAAAAAAAAAGTTTAATTTTCAAAAGAAGGTATGTTTGTAGCATGGAAAGTGTTAAGCAAAAAATATTAAAGGAATATAAGTTACTGGCCTGCAATAAGCTTAGAAATCTAATATTATGGTGTATATGAAAACTTACATTCTTTCACTTTTGGACTGGACCAATGATGTAGTTAGGAAGGGAATGCCTTTCCCTTCAAAACTGCATTTTTGTTTGTGGCATAATACAAACTTTCTTCCCACAGCATCATGTTACTTCACTCTGTCTACACTCTTTACATAGCCATAGTATAATTCTGATCATCATATGTAACAGAAGCATTTACCAGAAATAAAGCTACATACAATGTGTGTTGGATACTGCTACCTAAGCCTTCATGCACCACAGTTAAAAATGCCTCTGCAACAATAGTGTGAAGTGATCCATGTTGTCTGTGCACAGTGCATAAACTGCATTCATACAGCGCAGGTCACATCCCTCAGTACGTCTGTTTGTCCAGAAGTTTCAGTATGAGAATTGTGGGACACTGACAAAATCTGACACACTGAATGCTTGCTAAAGTCCATCAATACATCCAGTTTTGGCTACAGTATTATAATAAATAAGGACTAGACCACACACAAGGTGCAGTCATTAAATAACAAGACTAACTGCAAACAAAATGACTATATCTGTATGTTATCCACATCAAAGTACATACTCCAGATTTTCAGTTTAGTTCATAGAAATTCAAGCACTTGTTATAAAAACACTTCTGGCAATGTGCACCTACACATGGCATTCATTTCTTCATAGCCATCCAGTATAATACTGACATCAGGAATATCAACACCTATGCTCAGAATGTGTTAAGTCCTTAGTAAAGACTGAACAATTAAAAAATATGTAGTTTTAAGCCTGTAATTTTCGTCCAATGCACTTAAAAAACTAATGACACTGAACTTATGTAGAGAAATAACAATCAGTCTGACCATAGTACAGACTCAGTCAAAAGTCACACAAGTTTCCATGTATAGTATAAGAATAAAATGCATGTGTCTGCTTCTGTGTGTGGCTGGCTCCGGTGGCATACTGTCAGCATACTGTGTTGTTCATCACATTCAGATGTCAGATATCTGTGCCAGTTGAATCAGGACATTTGAAGTGTAAATGTGAGTTCTTCACAAGCACAAGCATTTACTATCGAACATTTTTTTAAGCCTACATCATATGGAGTGTCAGAGACCATTCACGCACGTGTTTTTTGAGTCACAAAACCAATAGTATGCAATCTGCTGATCATGTTCATGAATGAGGCAACAAGGATGACAGGAAGCAATCTGGTCAATCACCCAGAAAATCCATCAGAAGCCTGTCTCAGTAAACCAAATTGTGCTACACAAATTGTGAAGGTGCGTTCAGTGAAAACTTGGATGAATGAGTTGATTTCATATTTCTTCTTAAAATGCATAGGCAAAAGAGGAGCAAACCCAAGGAATCGTTTACCAAATTTTCTGGTGCAAAACAGGAGCATGGGCAAATTTCCTTCATTCTAATAAACCACAAGAAATTTGATTCCCTTCTCTTCATTTTTGTTCACTGTCAATATTCAAAACCATAAATCAGTAAAAATGATTTCAGTGAATATCTTCTTCCATCACTTCTTAATTGTAAGAATGTGTATTGTTATCTGTTTTAATTTTTGTGTATTATAGTTTAATTATTTGGCAGTCCAGGCTTGACTTTAATTTGAATGGAACAATTTGAATTTAAAGAAGAGGTAAATAATTATTAATTAAGTGAATTAAGCAGATGTGTGTTCAATAAAAACAAATGAACAGTGAATGATCACAGTAAAAATACAAAATAAATATGTATGGTGAATGATCAATGCATACTTCAAGCTGACTAGTTTGAATAATACATGTGTGCATTAACTAATTGCGCAAGTTACTTGACAAACAGTTTCAGGAAAGTAAAAATTAAATTTTTTTATGTAAAGAATATCCATGTTATAATACAGACATAAATAAGATGAATTATTCCATGGCATACTTAAACAAAGTGTTTACAATAAGTGTGGAATCCAAGTCAATACAATCATCCATGTTCTTCCTATAAAATTAACTACTGTAACAGCATGTAACATGTATAACCCATGAAACTATGTGCTTATGTCACTAGGCAAGATTGTGTGTGTGTGTGTGTGAACTGCGAAAGATAATAAAAAATAAAATAAGTTGTAGCAAGGGCGGTTAGAATGTCTGTCTTGTCTCTCCTGTTAGCAATTAAATGCGTATGGCAGGGCATTGAAGAAGGTACAGTCACACAGATTGCCACAAAGTGAAAACTTGCTACACAAGACACAGAACTGACGCTACTACAATCTGACTCTGATGCAGTCATCTGAAGACAAAGACGTTTCTCCTCACAGTGACAAAGAAGATGACATTATGGACACACAACACATGATGGACCAACAGTACAGACTGTCAACCTTCTGTACTGTAGTCCACAGGTTTACACAGGGTCCAAGTGGGTTACAACAAAATGAAGCACCCCATATTACCAAAGACTCTAACTCACTTAGCACTCTCATGGTCTTCTTCCTTGAAATTATGCAAATGTTGGTGGAAGAGACAAACAGATATCATCACAAATACCTGGACACATTGAATGAAGAACAGTGCACACTGCCCGATTGGACCACATAGGAAATGCACATGTTCTTGTCAATTATTTTAGAGATGGGGCATCACCACACACCAAGGGATTGTCAGTTTTACAAAAGCATTCATGAAATAAGCACAGGCAATTCTGAAGGGTCTTTATACATATCTATCATTTTGACTATTTTGAGAAATAATAAAATAAGAATAGCAGCTTGGATAGGTCTATAAATAATTAATGATTTTTAGGAAAAACAAGCGTGTTAGTACACTAAATTACCAGTTTTAAAACTTTCGCGGCAACATGATTCAATATAGTTTTCTCGGGCGCACTTGTTTGAATACAGCATTTCGGGGACTAGCTCCATCCCCATCCTCAGGCAAAACTGATCAGTAATTGGCAGTCACCAATAGCTAAAAACACAATCACAATAAACAGCATATACACCGAGACAATTCAAAACTTGAAGAAACTGTGATTGTGTTTTTAGCTATTGGTGACTGCCAATTATTGTAAACAGCATAATGTTCTACATTAATACCTAATGAATGAGTGAACAGTGAAGTGAATATAGCGGTATACTCCTGATGATGACCAAAAATACGGTTGAAACATATGTAGGGTGGATAGAAGTGAGAAAATAAAAGGTGCATTCGTTGGTTAAAGAATTGAAGCTTAAGGAAATTCAATAAATAATCATAATTTTTTTACAATTCATAATTCCTGTTTGGGGCAGTCATTGCGATTACTGGCCCCAGGCATGAAAAAACCTACCTATGCCACTGGTTATGGGAAAGGGAGGAAATCACTTTCAGTGTCTTCTGTGACATTCCATATCTTTGGTGAACTAGCAGGCCCATTCAATACATAGAGTGATTTACACGGGGTTCCATGACATTCGACTTGTTCTTCATCCCTAGGCACAGAGGGTACAAGGGTTGGAAAGTTGCAAATCTAATCCTAACCAAAAATAAGTCTCAATAAAATTACATTCAACTTCCATGATTAATAACAAAAGGTAAATTTTAAAGTAAATGTAAATTCAACTTAGAGTGGTTTAAATATAATCTTCCATGAGAAAAAAATGTTCCTACTGGGGAAAGTTATGACCCATGGGAAGAAAAGAGGATGATGTTGTTCTGCACCTTTGTGGTGTTTTCTTCCAGTGATTTGCATCCAGTCAATCAATTCTGGTATCATGCACCAAAAAGGAGTGGATGCAAAGTAGACTAATAACTAGGCTTAGGATTATATGTATTTTGCATATTGCAAAACGCATAAAGTTTCTTTGCTGCCTTAATTGGCGGCCTGCAGGCACTTCCATGTTTCAGTTAGGAACACAAAATGAAGGAAACTGCTTTACCTTTATAATTAGGCTTAGGATTATATGCTTTTTCAATATGCAAAATACATATAATCCTAAGCCTACTAATAACACATTATCTTAAATGTGAATTTTCAAAATGAGTATCAAGAGAGAGTATTCTGGAATTTTAACTCAGTTTAAATACTATCTTCATCACAATGGGAAGTTCAACCTTAAACCAAAGGTATCTTTGTCGTTGGTTAATCATGCCCTACATTTTTAAACAGCAGTCCTTTCATGGAAGAACACTGGCTTAAGTAAATCTAATTATATGCTCAGGCTCTAGGATGTTATTCAGCAGACTTCCATCTGTAAATTTCTACATACGTCACGCAGGATATCATGGTAATTTCTCTTTTTCCCAGAGGAATTCTAAACCATAAAGTAATTCCACAATTGTAAATATATGAAATTACTTGTTTCTGCATGAATAATATGGAATAACATTGATTAATATGGATTTAATATGAATAACACTGAGTAAGTTGAATACCTGGTTATATACCACACAAGGGTATGACGGTGGGTACTACAGACTCATCCTGTACTAGCATAAAATAAATTAGCGACAATACCCAAGCTTTGAAGTGATTACCAACAAACTTTCAATTTTGTATTACTGAAAATAACAATTACGGCAAAAGAAGTGACAACCCAATTATTTCCATTTCAGCCCAGCACACACCATTAAACACCCCAGCAATCATACAATCTGTTACATTTCTAAGCAATCATATTTAACATCCTTTCCTTAGTAAAATCATCATAAGGCAACACAACTTCTCACAGGAAAGGAACTTGATAACAATTTTACTTAACCTTTTGTTCTCAAACTTCTGTAAATTTGACATTCAAACAGAATGGTGCAATGAGCATAAAAGCACACACATCTCAAAACAATATACAAAACAACTAGGAATTTGACATTTCAGCAGCTTTTCTTGAAGAAATTCATGATTGTTGCCTGTTTCGTCTTCTGCAGTACTGCTTTCTTCTTAGTTGGTGGTTCTTTACTGACAGCTTTCACAGTTTTGGATTCCTCTGACTTAATAGGCTCATCATTTTTCTTTAATTTCTTGTTTTCATATTCATTATTTTGCTCCTCCTCACTATCTGTACAACTTTCAAAAACATATTTCTTGCATGTCACTGCAACAGCATAAAATAACACAGCAATCACACTACTGATCAAAAGTAATGAAAAACCAATTTCTGTTTAATTTTTCAAATTACGCAGAATGTAGTGATTGAATGGTTAGCTGATTAATTATTATGTTATTTACTGATGCTAGAGAGATATATATATATATAACTACTTAACAGACACCAGTTAAATATACACTAATAATCATAAAAATCTAGCTCCAATTCCAGTGCATAATTTCATTCACCTGAACCTGGTTAGACGTAATTCCACACACCATCACAAAATTTACAATTCTAAACACGTGAAAGAGTTTCACACAGTACAGGATATGAAATTTCTTATGTACATGTACAGTGGTTCATCACATATGAGTACTGAAGTGACATCTTCTCATGTCCCCACATTATGAAGAACAGCTTCGGTATACAGTGAACCCTTGGTCATCTGACTTCCGTCAACTGACCCCCACATTACGTGACCCAAATCATTTGTGTGTAAAAACTTAAATTTAGCATTTACATAACACATAAAACTATACTTCTGTGGAAGCTGATCACATAGCCCACAGAACTACACTTACAAAAAAAAAAAAAAAAAAAAAAAAAATGACATGTAGGCTAGCCTTGGCCTAGTTAGGCTTACATAACACAGGTAACACTTTGCTAAGTGGCAGAAGCTCCCAACACATATTTAAGCCTTAAAATACATTTTTAGGACTTTTCTTCTAATTCCATTTCAAAACTGTACTACATATTTGCTGCTTTGTGCTACAACATTGCCCACATTCAGTTACTTGTCTTCCAAACTTCGTATGTATAGGCTATGCTATAGGCTAGGAAGCAGACCTCAAACAACTGACTTATCGGCTTTTCCAACCCAACCTTCATCTCCACCAGAGCAAATGACTGACGGTTCACTGTATTTACCAGCTTCATATGCCCAGTGGTTTCAATGTTGGGATAATCCCTCAATACATCATACCTCCTGTGAAAATCTACCAACTGTTACACTGATTCAATAATACATTTTAGGCTCAGGACAATTCATCTTCATTAGATTTTGCCCTTGATAAAAGTGTTGTAAGCAGAGTCTTATGGTCCAGCAAATACACTAATTGCAGGGTGTTATTAAAGGAGTCTTCAAGGCTTAATAACTATCTAAAAACCTGCAAGTCTTACAGAAAAAGTGAACTAGTCATAAAACATCTTTCTTTTTTCTCTACAACTTATGTTCAAAACATTTTCATTCTGATAAATACTTAGCAACATGTACTCTAGATACTCTAGGTCTTCACATAAAGTGTCTTTTTATTATTTTTAGAAGAATTTAAATTCTTTGGCACATTTTAGCAGAACTCCTCCATATCAAGCTTCACGAAAATATATTCTGCAATTCTCAACCTCTGACATGCAAACAAGCATAAATGTGTACTTTCTGCATACTTTGCCATAAATGCACCAAACATCCCATTGCCTCTAGCAGGAATCAAGCCCCAGCCATACAGTCCATAAGCTCACTGAGACATCAAATGCCAAGCCAAAGGAACTGGTCTGTTAAAGCAGACACCAAAGAAGCAGATCCATACTTACACATATAGCCATCTCCACCCATGTAAGTCTCGTCCTTCATCTTGCGGACACGTTTGCGACCCTTCTTCAACTCAGCCTCTGGAGTGGGTGGTATTACATCATCACCATCACTCTCATGATGTTTTGGGGCAATTTCAGGTGGTGGAGGAGAATCAGGAGCATCTACATCATCCCTGTCAAATATATCTACCACACACAAATGCCAATCTCAGCTTACGTAATAAAACAATATGCCTATAAAAACAGATATTCATCTGTAACTCATAATGATAACATCTAAAAGACTGAAAAGACATATGTAACATGCACATTCTCTTTCTACTCACCATCATCACTACTGCCTTCTGAATCTGACAAGACAACAATTCGTTTTAGTTTCTTGGCTGGCACCAACTCTTCACTGGTGCTCACCTTTCGACTTTTACCACTTCCAACTTTCTTACTAGTGTGTTTTATACTGCTATTCTTAACATTACTTGATAATTCTGTTTTCTTATTTGGAATCTCTTGTTTCCATTGGTGGCTTTTTGATGTACACTTCTCCTCCACTAAGTTACCATGAGCACCGTGGGGACTTTGTCCACCATTTTGACTGTCCTTAGCAACAGATATAATTGGCTTTACTGGTTTCTCTGTCTCACGACTGAAGAACATACTGATACCACTGTTAGGTTTGGATTCAGCTGTAGATTTTTGTGCAGCTCCAGGCTGTAAAATGCATAAAAATCATGTGAGTTTACAGGCATTCACGGTTGTGTGGTTGAGGTCTCTGTTCCTCTGTGATGTGGCGCCATGTCACCAGGTCATTGGTACCCAACATCTTGAGACCACCACACTGTCTAAAAACACTGGGCACCAATCAATCACTCATGCGGTGGCGACACACCCCAGAAGAAAAGAGACCACAAAATGAGAGGTGCATAACCAAATAAGAAATTCAGGCAAAGTTCTATGGATGTAACTAAACAACGTAGTAATGAAAAGATACAGATTTGGGGAATTCAGTAACAACACATGGATTAACCCCATTAAGTTCAAAATTGTATAACATTGTACAAGAGCTTCTTTGGAATGCAAAACTCCCCAAAAAGTGGGAATTGGATAAGCATAAGACATACGTTCAACCAGTATTCATGGATGGTGTTAAAATGTGGACAATAAAGTGTTAGATTTGTAGCTTTTAGATTGAACAAACTAACAAAAAATCCTCTCAAGTAAATAATTAATCGAAGTTCAAAAACTAACATTTCAGAGATATCAACCCTGATGATGGAGGTGAAGCAGATCTCCAAAATGCTGGTTATAAGTCAATCTGAGGCTGACGGCCCAACAGCATTTCAGTGCATGGACAATTAAACTGAAATATACTAATTAATTCCATAAAGCAAAGACCTTCCTGAGAAGCTGACACTCACTCCACTAGTCACAAAAATCCCTGCCTTCTATGGAATTTGCAATATAATTAACATGTTCAATATAGCCCAGCATTAGACTGTCAGTTGAATATTCCACTTCTTCAAGATCCATTTCATGTTACCTCCCATCTATGCCTAGATCTCCCAAGTACTTACATCTCTTCAGGTGTTCTGATCAAAATTTTGTATGGTTCTCATCTACACCACACCATACAAAAAATAACAGTAAAATTCAAACCACAGACATAAAATGTTTAATAAGTATCAAACAAAAGGACTAAAAGAAAATCACAAATACAACATTCAGATAAGTGCCAGGAGTTCATGAGTACATAATAAAGTTTTAGCAATGACAATACTGTAGTACTGTCAAACACATTGAGATACATGTCATAACAGAGTACCTAAAAATACCTGTTTAATTACAAATGAAAGGCCAAGACCAACAGAATAACCCAGATTAAGATGCACTACCCCAGAGATTGACAGTATTAAAAGTAAAGAAAAATACAGGACACCAAAGACATTTAGGCTTCTCTTCCAACAACCCACCTCTCAGAAAAACCAATGCCAATTTAAGTCCTGTACATGATTTAATACTTACACATTTAATGCCTTTCAAACCCTTGTTTTCAATCCTCTGATAGTGTACAAATCTACAATTGAAATAGCAGTGAACAATAAATAACAAAGTTTTGAAAGGCTGGATGTCTATGTCTCTCCATACACAAAGAAAAATTACCCAACAAACCTTTTTATCCACATCATCATGCTGTTTAATTTTACTTGTCTGTGCTGCAAACATGGCAGCTATCCCCCCATTCTTCAATCCCTTCTTTGAACCACGGTCCACCTTAGATGCATCTGCAGTAGCAGCCTTTATGAAGAAAGAGAGTTCATTAAATCAATTGAGATAACCAAGGAAACAGTACATTTTATTTTCTTGGTTAGAAATTCCACTTTCCTGCTCCTTAGTTATATGAAGTGGAACCATGTTCCAATAAAAATGAAACACTCGCACTACTGGTGGATTTCAAAATGAATTCCACATGTAGTGGATTAAATGCCTTACATTATCTCCTGTATTCGGCAGATATCAGATGACTCACAAAATAAGTACCTAGCAGAATTCTGTATATCCAGAGAACTGATTATATACATTAAAATGTTTTTAAACAAAACATACTGTAATGTTCCTGTAAGTACGTCTCTTACGCTTCCTAGTCAGGAGGTTCTGAAACAAGGTAACTATGTATAAACAATTCCACTGATCAGCAATAAGTCACCAACAAATGACAAGGAAGGAGCCTCCACGTGTGCAATGATACTGTGACCGTGCCATCTGGAAAGTACCATTGACGGCGTCCCCTGGAAACGTCTATTAATAGACGGCTAATCCTTCCAACACCGGACAGTAAAGAAATGCACCCTCGAGGATTTATGGCTTGCAAATAAAAAAAGGATTTGACGTAGCCCAATACTGGGCAAAAAATCTTTAATTTAATGGTCCGGACACGATAAAGAAAAAAGAAAGAAAGACCAACAAATGCACAAAACCGTCAATAAAGGTATAAATTAACCTTTTATCATTATTAAATTACCCTACATAAGATTAAAATTCCACTGATATTCAGTTCCTAAAGTATTTCCATGACATTACAGAAATACAAGTTTCATCACTATCTTGTGCCTGCTCATACCCTTTTTTACAAGTAAATCAGTCCCTGTGCACCCTACAAAGGCATATGGGGCAGTTGAGGTACAACACCACTCATTCTTAACCTCAGCATTAGATAGAGGTGAGTGGTCAACTTCATGCCCCATCTGCTTTAATCCCCAGAGAAAAAGTCCCCAGTACCCACTGAAGAGTAGGCTGGAGCCCCAGAGCCAAGCTGAATGCTTCAAAGAAGAAAAAGATCTCTTGCGTCTGCCACGATTGAACCAATATTCATTGGGCATCCAGCATGTAGCCTAGTCACTATACTGGCTCCCTGTTAGAGTGATTTTATTCTGCCAGCTATGCCAAGGTCCCTCCAGTAGTCTCTCCCAGTAAGGGTGTCCCAACAAAATTCTGAACATATTTTTTGGTGTCACCTATACAAGCTACATGTCCTGTTCCCTTCAGCCTTCAAAACTGAATCACCCCAACAATACAAAGTCAAAAATGCAAACTGTAGAACTAACCTAAGTTCCCCCATTTTCCATTCCCCAGTTACAATACAGCCTCTAAAAATCCAAACTATACTAAGCCATAAAGTTTCTAATAGCAGAAGATTTACCTCCTTGTTGCTGGGTGCTTCTGCTGTCTTCTTATTTGCTGGTGCACCTGTGGACCCAAGTTTTCCATCTACAGCAGATGTAGCACAGCGAGCCTTCAGTCTCAACCTTTCAATTTCCTCATGAGGCCTAAGAACTGCGTTGCTGCATGTGATAGCACTAAACCTAACAAAATATGACACACTATTACAGTAGTACAGGAACCATGTCCTATAGCACCACACAAACCTCTACACAGAAATATATGCTGTATAACAAACAACTGCTTTAACCTTTATCTACTCGTATGGGTATTTAAATCGAACGTATGGTTCATGAAAAAACATATAAAACAAAATTATGAAATAAATGGCACTCATGGAAAATAAAACAGAGTTTATGCAGCACATCTTAAAAATGCAGTAAATTTCTGGGTTGTGTAAATACATAAAATTAATTTATAGGGGTTTTTTTCCTGCATAAAAGGTTAATCCATATTCAAATTGTAATATAAATTCTGTGGATCTTCATCACAGATTAAGCAAAAACCCCACTGGGAAAGAAAATAAGATAAGGGCGATTTCACCTTCATGAACTGAACGACCCAGTTACAAAACTGTACTCGTTAGCAGGATCATGCAGTTGCAGTCATGCACTACTGTTATTTTAGTCAGTTTGTTTCAGGAATTTTATGGCAGTTTGTGCTGACGACTCTAAAACTCCAGTCTCTTGTGCAAGGTGTATAACAGATTTCTGAGAATAACTCTGAAGCCTAACACTAACTGTATCCAGTTTCTCTTCAGTGAACACTCAGCACTTCAGTTCAGTTTTCTGTCCAGTAATGACATGTCTAATATTACAGTTTTATGAATAGTTCTTACATGTTTAACCACAACTGAAATGCACGACAGATCTTCTCTTTACAGTGCTGCAAAACTATGTTGCACACAGACGTCACACATAAACACATCCTGTTATGATGGTGCATCTCACACATGGCATATTGATACAGAAAGTAACATGACCAAGTGCTTATCGCATAGTCAAGTACAGTACAACAGCAGAATTTAAAGCAACATAGGGCTCAGGATATACCAGTGGGCCAGCTCATAGTGCATAAGCTAATTTTGTGAACACTGGTTCTCCAATTTTCCCAGAAACACAAAAAATATCTCACTGTAGTATTGAATCAGATGAAAGTTCTTCATTCCCTAGTGTGACCATCAGTTTATCAACTCTACTGCAGTATGATATCGCTGCATATGTAAGGTCATGGTAAACTAATGACTTTTATGGATCCTGGGAAGCAGATCTATTCTATCAAACACTCAGTGTGGGTTCTGATGTCACAAATCCACTACTATCAACTTAGTGAATCTGTAACACCATATCCAAAATTTGTTCTCATATACCAACACCTTTACATTGTCCTCTTCAAATTGGAGAAGGTGTATGACACTACATGAAAACACATATTCTTTATCCATACACTGTTCAAACATAGTTACTGATATGTCTGTGTGGACTTGGAATGCCAGCTGTGTTGCACATCAGCAGCTGCCACTCTTTCACTTTAAAATGGCTATACCCCCCTTGCAACTGTTCGATACAATAGGGAATGATCACCCACTGTTGCATGTAGCTCTGCATGCCAATCCCATACACTTCTGCCATGCAGAACTTCTATATTCACATACAAATGTTGTTCCACTTCACAGATTTCCACTTCTGAATGAGGTCATCAACACAATGACATCTGCACGCAAAATGTGTGTGCACTCCTGTACATATGTCCCCATCTGATGGTAACATTTACAAGTATATATTATGTGCTTTCAAATGCACACACACAAACACTACTTCCTGTGTGGCCACCTTTTTGAACAAAACACAATTACCACGACTTACCTTAAATGACCTACAATCACATTTATTGCATTGCTGAGACATGCTGCATAATCTCTGTTTTATTTTTCACAGAATGCCAATCATGTTTTTCTATTCAAATTATACTCACATTTTTCGTAAACAATGCGCAAAAATTTAAATACCAACCCAGTCATTAAAAGGTTAAACAGGGACCCTCATATGTTTGTTGTACATTATTCTCAATTCATTGTTGCCTATTCCACCTTGGCATATCACAAATCCAGCACATGACCCTCACCTTCTCAGATATGTGAAAAGTGAAATAGGTGCCCTGTATGTATCACTGTTATTCTGCCTATCAGGAGAAAAACAGCTTTGTATTCTGACAGGTTGTGTGTGCAAGGTTTAACTGGTTGTGTTGCTGTCAACAAGGACCAAGCTTTCTCATACTACCTGCACAATTATAACACTGTCTACCTGGCTAACACCTACACCACCCACTAAACTCTTCTGTTTATTCAGCATCAACCTCTGAAATGTTACCACCTTTGCTCAGAATCCCACAATGCTTTGCACAGTCCCTATACACACACACACACACTTGAAACAAAGATTCTGCAGCAAGTACCCCAATTCCACAAGACTGGAAAGCCTATGGTCTTTTGCTATGTACCTGCCAAGCAATGAGGTCATCAAATGATGGTCTTCTTTTGGGTTTCTGCATTGTGTAATGGTTAAATGCTCTAACATTTCAGACGAATGTACTGCCTCCACCTTCACGGTGACTGAATTAGTTCAAATATATGCTGTTATAGTTCATATTGCCCTGCATGGCAATTTGATAAGACAAAGTTCAAGCCAGTGATGTTCATGCCTGTCTCTTTTCCACTGTTGCTCCCCAGGGCAAGATGAGGGGCCCACACAGTTGTGAAACAATTTGTGTGGGTTTGGCAATCCTCCTTCCACTCCATCAGTACGGGGGAAGTCATGTTTGTACGCCTCTCAATCGGCCATGCTTCCCTAAATTACATATCCAGAACTGATCTATTTTCAAAACTGAATGATGTCTTTGCAAAACTAAACAAATCATTGAAAACCAACAAACTGTAACTAAATTTTGATCGACAAACTTCATAAAATTTGCTATTAAGAAAAAGACATGTATATATAGCTTATGACAACAAACTAATTGAGAAAGCAGAATAAAATTCCTTGACATAAAAATTTATATAACTTAAACTGGAAAAAACAGATTGAATTCATTATCCTCAAACTAAGTTCTACATGCTTTGCCATGTGAACACTGTCCCACTCATGAAACTGGATACTTTAAAATCAGTTTTAATTCACATATTTCCACTCCATAAAGTTATATGGGCTAATATTATGGTAAAGTAAACAGACACAGATAAAGTACATAACATAAAAAAATCATTAAGGCAGTTTACTATAGGATTCCAGTCTTCTTGGATGCTGGGATTTGACACTGTATCGCTGGGGAAGTGGTTCCTGATGTTCCTTTGAAACATGGGAACCACTTACTGAGTGGCACAGTGTCACACCCCAGACAACCAAAATCCTTCATCCAACCACTGTGAAAACCTCAAAAGTTGCATAGTATAATGTACTTATGTTTGGAAGTGAATCTTTACTCTGGTTACTACTATTCTTTGTTAAGAACTCTGAAAATTTTCAAATAAAATTGCATGTACACAATTTAAACACAAGACATAAATATAGCCTTCATATTCAAAAGTCTAATCTCATTAAACATATATTGTATTGATTATACATGTATATTACGCAAATATTGATATCTTCAGATTGCTTTATTATATGTGTAAAGTTGTACAGTTAGGCTTAGTAAGATTCCAAATTTTATAATTTCGACTAAACTTGATTTAGGTTTGATCTGTTGCCTTGAATCAGTGAACGTGATGTAATTTCACTTGCACTTGTGGTGTTGGTGATGTGTCTTGCTTGTTGTATTTGTTTTTTGTTAATGTGTTTGTATATTCTGTTTGTCCATTTGTATTGGACTATTTCTACATCCTGTGGTTTCTTTTAACCTGCTAGAGGATTTATTGAATGTAATAAAGATGAATGAATGAATGAAAAAGAAGTACACTATATAGGTATAAAATGCTAAATAATCTTTCATCCACAACTAAAAGTTTAAAATCATGATATAAAAGTATTTAAGCCTGCATTAAAAGAATGTCTCTTATCTCACTACTTCAACCCTGTTAATGGATTTACCTCAATTGAAAAGTCTTAAGCTTTATACGGATACCTGTAAAATATTGGATTACGACACATGTTGACTTACGTAATATTCTACGTCAAATCTAAACAGCATCTGAAAGCAGCTTTAGTTATATGCACATTAAGGATTGGTACTGGTGTTTTGTATATGAAAGAACTGTTGTAGCTATATTGTATCACATTATACACTGTCTGTAAATCAACTATACAATTATACATTTATAACTGTGTCAAGCAGTTACTTCAGATTACATGTAAAATAAGTTTTGCACTTGTATTATGACATGTCCTACATCTTTTGGCTTAGCCCAAAGAAGGTTCTATGAAATGAAAAGAAATTCCAGTCTAATCAATTCTATTCTATTCTATGCTTAAGACCTTCCTTGCTGGACTACCTTTTACAGATGTCAGTTTCATCCCTCTTGTGCTTGTCTACTGCATACAAAATTCCCAGGTCTGGTAGAACATTCACCTTCTGAACACTATAGACATGTTCTGATGTCAAAGTCTTGAACTCAGCCTTTGCTTTTATCAGGTCTTCTTCAGGAACAATCTGTATTTTACATCCTGTTCCATCACATAAGATACCTCCCACCAGGTACATTAAGTGTACCTTGTTCTTTTGTTCAGTGGCAAAAGTGTACAGTAACCTGAAACATGTGTTACATTAATCAAGATCCACAGACACTTGTAGATGAGGGCTGGTTAGTGTACAAACTGCAAACTTAAAACCAAACAGTGCTTCCTCATCCCATGTAACTTAAACTTAACAAACAGTAATGAGTAAATCACCAACGTAAAGAGCTGTCAAGGTGGGGAATACTCATTTTGTTGTGATTTTTTGGTGGACCTTGTATACTGCCAACAAGCCTGCTACCTTGTGCGATAAAAGCTAGATCAAGCCATCATCTACATGATGATCCAAACACATCCTCACTGTTCATTTACCTAACGTACTTACTGTTTTGCTGTATTAACATGGACATCAAGATTTTTACTCAGCCATTTGTACGTAACCTGAAAAATAGGTGCAATCTGTGTCAGCAACTTAAGCATTACATCTTCCAAATAAAGAAGTTGGCAAAATATCGTAATTAACTCACAATTTTATCTTCATCCATAACATATTCTTCAATGTTTTGGAGATACAGTTTCAGGGACTCAACATCCATTGTAACCTTAACGTTTCCCGCGTTTGTATTCGAGCACTGACATCCTTCACATTTGATGCCGACAATCACACATCCAAAGAGTATGATTACTTATCAGTTTCCCATTACAACCTTCACAACTGATTTAAACAATTAACACGAAATTGACATCTTACAAGAAATGTCCCTACATAATCATAATCTACCTAATACACACACTAAAACTCTACGTAGTATTGCCTGACCATGCTGCCAATCTTAATTTTGTTGTCACAACTACCATCTGAACAATCCAAAAAATGTCACAAAAATATATTAATCAACATCAATTATAAGTGCCACAAAACATTTATAAATAATTTATTACTCCATACTTTAGTGCACAAAACCGTAGCATGCGTAATTTAATTTAATAGATTTTTCAGTGAAGAAATTGTTCTATATTAGTTATCATTGAATGGCAGCAATGATCGTGTCGAATATGGCTGCCTCGGCGAAAAGAAGTGGGCACGTTACAATATGATAGTAGAATAATTTTTTGTGTTATTGGTCTTGAGGTATTTGACATCCTTTTATTACGAGTTCCATGGCATGCAACGAAGGTGTACAAGCTACGAATGACAATGCAAGTGAATGTAAACGCTGTGCAGTTCAGTTGGGTTACTGGGAAGATAGGTACATTTCATTATTTGTACGAGCGGGAGAGAAAAAACTCCCGAAATAAACCGTGGATATTATGCTAGGACCAAAGGGGTAGAGATGTTTATTGATAAGTTTCTAAAGGTATGATCTTTGTTAACCGTTCGTGTGATCTGTCTGATCGTTTCTTGACTCCACCTCATAACTGATGTACTTTTGCATGTTCCAGAAAAGTGGGAGTGAACGTCAAATTGTCAATTTGGGATCTGGATTTGACACGTTATATTGGAGGTTGAAGGATTCGAACAAAAATGTCACAAATTTTGTGGAGATGGATTTTCCCAGCGTTACTGCTCGAAAATGTTACTTAATAAAGAGAAATAAAGTCCTGCTGGACAAAATACATGTAGAAGGTTCTTCAATCTTTATATAATTTTTGGTTTATGTGGTATATTATTGATTGGTACAGTAAATGTAAAAAGTTCTGTAAGTCATATTCTTTATGTACTGGGCAGCACAAGGAGGTTTATAAGCAGCAGATTCTTAATATCTGTACCAAATGAAGGCAAGTGGTTAGCTTCATGCTTTGGCCACTCTGTTCCCAAGGATAGCCATGAATGAATGGCAGGATTGGTCCTGGAATCTTTCTAAACATGATGCTTGATAGAAGAATCCCAGGTTCCCCAAATGTTTATTAAAAAATTACACAGTAGTGGGTGGCACATATTTTTACTGTTTACAAAGATTTAACTTGCCAGGACCACCAAGATTACACTTTGAACTTTCATATCAATGACAGGATCACAGGTAATACATACTGAACACAAATTACATTCCAGCAAAGTCTGGGATTTCATATTACTTAGCACACTAGCCACTTAACGCAATATCACTCTCTTTATTGACATCCTGCATTCATTATGGTTTGAATTACATTGCAACTGCCACTCAAGAATTTAGCTTCTCTTGTGTAATGTATGTAAAAATGTTGGTAATTTAGTAGTAGCAAATGCTTCTGTTACAAGAGATGTAAATGTCACCATTTTTCATTGTTAGTTCCCTTCAGACTGGTGAAACATTTGATTAGTTGAGACTAAATGTCAATGAATTAGATATAAGGAAAACACAGGAAGCAATAACTAAATTGTATCTTTGGGGTTTTCAGATGGAGAAGTACGCCTCAGTGCCACAGACCTGCATGCAGGAAATTATCACATTGTTGGTGTTGATCTTCGCAACCTGCATGAGGTTGAAGTGAAACTAAATGAGTCTGAGGTGAAATTCAACATGCCAACATTGTTCTTAGCCGAATGTGTTCTGGTCTACATTGATGCACCCCAGGTGGAGCAGCTGCTCAGCTGGATATCAAAGAAGTTTGATTCAGCTTTATTTGTTAACTATGAACAGGTTTGTAGTTGGGTACTGTCCTGCTTGTCTGTGAAGGTAGTGGATCTAGTGATGTTTATATGTTTCATGCAGTTTATTATGTAACTGTTTTAATTTAGGATTTTATTGTGTTATTGTTAGGTATGTTAGTTGTAACTTGATACGTGAACAGAGTGTGCAACCTTAAAACATGTATAAGGGAGAAATTATTATCTCTTTTGAGGTGGTACACATCACATTCGCCATAGCTTCATTCTTGTTATAAGTGCAGTGTTTCAGAAGCTGGCTCTGCTTCCATCATTATGTGAAATAAACAATCATAAAAGCTACAGTATTGGGTCCACTGTGTTGAGCGAATCTCCATCCTCAAAAACTAGTTTTCATATCTGGTGTTAAAAAGACACTTACAAATCAAACAAGGTGGGAAAAATATGTATAACATAACGTAGTGGCACATTCAGATCTTTGCACGTATTTTTTCCTTAATTATCCGTCATGCAAAATGCGTCACTACCTCAGAGTTTCATGCGATTGTAAGCAGTAAATATTAAATAGTATCTGTAACTTAAATTGAACGTTCTTGGCACCATATTATGTTTGATCATCTATGGCCCATCTCATAAAAAATGTATTTGGGACATGAAATATGTTGTAAGTTTCTCTTAAACTTCTTTCCATCCGGGAAGAATTCAACAAGATATTATCATAAACATACTTAGGTCTTCATTTGTAGTGCCCAATATTTTTGTCCAGTTTTAACCAAACTTGAATTTTCCTGCCAGGTTTAATAAAAGTCCTCAATATCAGTTTTCACAAACATATGTCCATTCGGAGCCAATTCATTCCATATGGACAAACAGACATGATAAAGCTAATAGTCGCTTTCCACAACCTTGTGAGTGTATCTAAAAATGAACGCCTGAGAGCAGGTCCATACAGACAATTCCAGCATGTAGCATTTTATTGTGCCATGTGTATAAATATAATAGAAGTGCTAATCCAGTTATTCAAAATTATTTTAGATGATTTTTGAGTTTCTGTATGACAGACTGAACGTATGCAGCTCTTGAGATAATTTTTATGAACATGGTGCACATCCAATATATTTTAAACATGATACTGATAAATCACAAACCATTGTAACCTTGTGAAATTTATTGAGTTGTATTATGAATACAATATATAATTAGGCTAAGCAGGGCATTATTTCTTGTTTCATTTCCATGTAAACCATGTATGATAGTACCACAATATGGCAGCAATCAACAGCAGTAGATGGATGCTTCACTTGCTAGTATAGTGTTGACCTTTGCCAGAAAAGGATAGATAGCAGCAGTGTTTATTCTATCACACTGTCTGTACATAATTGGAGGAGGCCGGCCATGTTCAGTGTTATACATGTTTATGTGCATTTATAAGACAAAATTAAAGTAAATGAAGATAAAATAATAATGAACAGAACAGCAGTGTTTCTTTGCAGAAAAATGTGCCCCCATTGTTTTATTGCATTTGATCATCATGCTGTGTTTCAAGAATTTTCAATTTCACAATGAGTATATTTATTGGAATGCTGAAATAAAAGTGTCCTTCAAGGAGTGTAGAGCATAAGAGTGGATCAGAAAGTGAGAGAAGTAGGTAGTGTTTTATGTAATGACACTGTTGATTGCTATTATTATATAGCATCAATGGTAGATAAATGAACTACGACTATGAAGCTTTGGTGGAAAGACCCTGACAGGGTAGAATTGGAGTACTTGAGAAAAACCTGTCTCATTGCCACTTTGTCCACCACAAATCCCACCCAGACTGGCCTGGGATCAATCCAGGTCTCTGTGGTGAAATGCCGGTGACTACCACATGAGGCATGGTGTGGTCAAGAGTGAATCACTGAAAGGGTAGTCTTTAAACACCATAAATAGAGATGGAACCCAACAAACATATCTGATGAATTTCAGGGGGTATTCCACTCATCTACTCATAGTGTAATATTATACCACACAGAATCCTTCAGAACCTTAAAATTCAACACACTGTTCTTTAATATGCTTCTTGGTGCTGTAGAGGAGTGGACATTGTTACAGGTGAATATGGGAGACAAGTTTGGTGATGTAATGTTGCAAAACCTGCGGGCACGTGGCTGCCCATTGGCTGGAGTGGGTGCATGCCAGAGCCTTGATACACAGAGAGAGAGGTGTGTGCTTCAATCAAAACTGTTCATTGTATCTAATATCAGGGCAGAGAGTGTATTTGAAGGATTTCAGTGAAAGTTGATCATTAGTTAAATCAGTAATTTGAACTTTCATCCATTCCTCCTTTCTCTCTTTGCTTCAGTTTTTTCTTTCTTTCTGGCCCTTTCTTCACCCCCTTCATTTGGCCCCTCCTTCACCCCCATATGTGTGTGCCAATATGAACTTCATCTGGCCTGTGCGTTATCTTGCAGATGTGTTATCTCTGATTCAGAATATAACTGGTTAAAGTCCCCACCACAGAGAGTAACCATGAAGTTATTCTTGGATTTTGTCGGTTGATTCGGGTGAATGCTAGGATAGTACCTAAGGTGCCTTGTATTTAGTTGCCTTTTTTATGAACCTGACAAAAGATGAAACATCAGCAAGATAAGTGTTACTCCAAATGGCTTAAAATAATCACTGTAGGAGGATATTTTCTTGCATTTTTGTGTCTCAAATAAGCACGGGCACAGAAAACTGATGTTTGTACTGTAGACTTGGAACTTTGTAGTTTGTTTGACCTTTGTTATATTGTCATCATACTAAATTTTGTATTGAAGGTCTAACATAAAATTTGGGACATATTTAATTGTGGTAACTATCAGTCTTCTATAATTATTACTGCTCCACAGGAATCTCCAACACAACTTCACAAAATTTCTCAAAAATGTCTCATCCATTAAAACACTGTAGATCACTTCCATTGTTGATCTTGTTAAGATCTAATTTTATTGAAACATTTTTCAGTATGAAGTATATTTAACAAAATATAGGTAAGCTGGAATAAATACACCCAGCCCTTATTTTATGTCCTAAGTTGCATTTCTGAAAAAGTGGCATAAATCAAAAATGAGAGAGCACAAATTAAGAAGTGTGTCAATTGGCAAGGGGTGTTAAAGCAAAAAGGCAGAAAACAAGGGCTGGGTGTATACCGTAACTTAATTCATGTATGCAAAATCACATCACAACCCATTTACTTAAATCTTTTGTCTTATTTTTTGGAATCGTGTATACTATTTTATCTTTCTGTGATACTCTGCTGTTTTCTTCAAGGTTTCTGAGAACTGGGTGGAATGGGTCACTATCATGGGACATGGTGGAAGTATATGCCGCTCTCCCAGCCAATGATCGACAGCGTATTGAGCGTATTGAATTCCTGGATGAACAGGAGTTGCTTGTCCAACTGTTTCAGCATTACTGTATTTGCATTGCATGGAAAGGAGAAAATTTCTCTAAAATTGACATTACATAAGACATTAATTGAAGGTTCAGACAGGTGTCTTGTTGTTACTTTATTGTTTCAGTGTGAACTTTTCTTGCATGTGATAAAATGCCCTGATAATGGAGCTACATTTTGTCTCCTCTCCTCCAGATTCTTACTGCAGCATTGCAACTTGAAAGATGTGTTATTCTGACATGTAAGAGTGTATGTAATTTATTATAATCATCCTTCTTACTGTCTACAGTATTTTTCCTCTTCTGAATCACAGAATTCCTTAACAAATTTAGATGTAACAGAAAATTGATCAGACTACCCCAAAACAAAACAAAAAAATCTGTAACAGGTACATGGTGGCCCAATAGTTATGCCCTGTAGGGTTTACAGTCAAATCAACTTTATTGAAGCAAATGTTCATGTTATTGGCCACCAACTTCGAGGCACTTACTGACATGGAATGTAAAAGCTTCTTTCACCCACCATAACATGTGCACAATGATTTAATCACACTAAGGCTGTACCTTGTTCTGCAATTCCTCAACATTTCTTGGTTGATCAGTGTAAATGACTGCAGGTGGCCCCAGAGGAAAAAGTCTGGACTTGCAAGGTCCTGTGGCAGTGGTGGCCATTTGACAGGGCCAGCAAGTCATGTACAGTGTTTGTGAATTGAGATGGTGCACTATATACTCATCCTTATAAGCACTTTACTCAAAATATGTGCTTGAATCTTTATCAAGAAGACATATTCTATAAAGTTTATCTTGTATCACATGCAGATAGAGGGTACTGGACCTGCATCTGTAAGTATTAGGGATGTGGGAACACTGCAATTTTGTAACTCAAACTGTACTGTCACTATCAACATTATTTTGAAATTCAAACCAAATTTCAAATTTTCTGGGTCATTTTTAGGATTTCTTTAGAAACGAATGCGTTACGTGGAGTCCATGTTTGTCTGCCCATCTGTGACCTAGTATCAGAAATTAAACTATCAGATTTTCATGAAATTTGGTACAGGATGCTTTGCAGAAAGTTTTCAGGCAAGCTTATGTTTCATGAAAATTGGCTTTTTCACAGTCATACTTTACTTAAAGGCATAAATTAATTTATACCTGTAATTTCCATATTTATATATTGCTTTCACTACGTTAGGGAAAAATGTGATTATACTGTTGTCCAGTATGGAAATGGAAAGTCTGACTTTGTATGATGGGTGCCATTGGGAGTTAAGTCCATAACAAAAACAGTCTATTCCTGATGCCAGATGCATCATATATAAGTTACTGATGGCACTGAAAGAGTGCATTTGCTTGAGTGCCAATTGCAGTGGCCATTGAATTTTTCTGTTTTGTACAGGTTCTTCAACCTTAACTCTGTGCTGCCTCAAAATGAATTAGTTTAACATACATTTTCTTGGTGGCAGATGTGGACAGGTCACACTCTTTGCGAACACTGGCACTACCCTGTATTGAATACTGCGATAGTGTACTAAGTGTCTGATGCAGCAACAGCTTTAGGCAAATGCTATCAGTTTCTGTTATCCCATGATCATACCAATTGTCAAACCTGGCACAGGTAAATCCATGAAAACATAATAAACACCACTGAACAAACAGTGTGAAGGTTTTCAATTATCATGTAATTTATATCTGTAGTTGGTGTTCTCTACTGGACTGTAATATGTCTACTTTTTATGTATGCAACAGCTGTTTCAATTTCTGCAAAGAAATTAAACGTAACATTTGTGAGTGTTATTACAATCATTAATCTGGCATAGAGATTACACAGGCATGTTTTTCTTGTTACTATGTGATTACACATTTCCTTACAAATAAAAGTACGTGCATGATCTAACATCTTCCTCCAGCAAGTGATAGTAATTCACCTGATAAAGGAGCAGTCTGCATGTATGGAACCAGAATGTTCATCACCATGTTCACAAAAGACAATCCTCAAAAATATGAACGTCCCATCTATACCAGGTTTCCATTAGTTTCTTCCTATGAACATTTCCAAGCAGAGCTTGCATGTATTCTTGTTTCACCATACATGTTACATGTCATTGCCCATCCCTGATTTAATTACACCAACAACATTAGATGTTACGGTACAAATTGTCAAAAGCATACAACAAAATATTTTTATTGAAATTCTGTACAAGAATATACATCAGTAATCTCCTGATTTGCAAGATTTGATACAGTGATTCACAGCATGAGCCAAACACTGCAACTGTGTGAATGTTTTAGTTTACTAAACTCTACAAATAGTGGAAAGATGTACTTCAGTGTGATGTTGATTTACTGCAGACATAAGTTTACTGTTGACAGATCTAATTAAAGGTTCAGAAAATCAGAACAATGCACTGCAACATTTCATAAATGACATTGTAGACAGAGTTAATGAATAAAAAACCAATTTCATATAAAACATTACCATATTAAGATCATGTGTCATACCTTGTCTATTTAAAGGCATCCAGTAGAGCACCAATGATAAAAGTCATACCAGAATGAACCCTACCAATGGCTGGTTCACTGAACGGATTGCATTGTAGTGTGCATACAAGTCTCTCGCTCTTAATCTCTCTCTCTCTTTTTATCCTCCTGTAAACAATCGCAAATTGAATTCCCACACTAAAAGACATTACTGCTTTTCCCTCTGCTCATGTGGAAACATGTAATCACAGACTCTGATATACAGTGAAACCTCCAACCACCATTCCTCTGGGGACCGCAGAAAAAGAATGATAAATGTGGGAGAGCATTAAAATGTATCAGAAACACAAGGAAACAAAAAAATGTTCTGTTCATCACACTTGCTAATGATGTGCATGTAAAAAAATGATTTAACAGTTTCATAAGCAGCATGCACTTTGGTAAAACTCAACATCATTTTCCTCTTCATCTTCCCCACCCCCATGTGATCATTGTACAACTCTTGCTGGAAAAGCCACACATTGCAAGCTCATTGTCCACAGGCACATAAGAACTGAAATCAACATCCTCAGGGCCTAGCCCAATCTAGTCCTCATAGAAGGCATCATCATCAACGTCGCCTTTAGTACTGGAGTGCACGTCAGCTTCCGTGTTAAATTAAGGCCCACAGCCACAGATATGAAAACAAGTCACAATTGTTGTGTGCATGACTTGCTGCGAAGCCACTACTGTGAAATGTACTGCTTGTTGAACATTTATTTTCAGGTTTATGTCCCTTACCAAGTGCATGAAGCACACAGCTTTTAGTACTGGGTGCTTCTTGTAAAAGTGTTTGAAGCATCATATGATGCCTAAATCAAGAGGCTGTTAACATGCTTGTGTGTTTGGTGGATAATACACAACTTTTACATTCCTTACAAATGAGATATCTAGCAGAAGAGCAGCACAACTGTCCACAAACAAAAGAATGTTCCCACCTTGCACACCTGTGGAGGCAACAAGAGCTGTTTAAAAAGTTCTGTGAAAATGATTGTCATCGTCCACATCTTTTATTTGCATAATATTTCACAGGAAGAGTTTTTGTGTCTTTAAAACAATGTAGTTTTGATTTTCCAACCACAACTGGCACCTGTTTGTCACTGCCATCACTGTTCACACACATTAGCATTGTTATCCTCTTCCTTTCATATTCTTCAAACCATGGCAGGACTGGCCTTTCAACATTGACATTCTATCCAGAGGCAATTGTACCGTACACCTTATGCCTTACACTCACCCCTGCTGTTCAACTAACATTCCACACTTGGATGATGCATGTTAACATTTTGCAAGTACAGTTACAATTATAACTGTAATTATCAGTGCAGACAGGTGAGTGGTACTGTGCCTTCCAAAACTACCATGTTACTTTCATTCCACATTTGATTGACGTGATGCTACTCTGCATCCCAAAAACATCACTTTACTTTCACTATTTTTCTCAAAAACATCATTCCAGAAATATTGTTGGTCAGGACAGGGAATTCTGAATGTTTGACATGGGGAAACGACACTTTCAGGAATGATGCATCCTATATAATATTTTTATATGGGTGATTTTTTGGGAGTGAAAGGAATGATACCCATGGGAAAGTATCTGTACGGGAATGATGGGTAGAGGTTTTGTTGTATTTTCCATCACATGGCACAAGCATGAAAACACTACACTGTGAAGGCTGTTCATATGTTTAGTATAAATTATGCATAGATAAGTGATCAATGATCATACAAAATTTATTAGTGACCTTCACCCTCTCACATCAGAATTAAATGCTCAGGGTAATCTGAACGTGATGAGAATTTAAATGTCTGACATTTCTTTGCATGTTATTGGCAACAATTTCAGGCAATTATTGATTTTTTAAAAGCACACTGCACACTTAGTGTGGTCAACCTTCAATGCAAAAGGGTTAGGGTAATTAGGGCTTCTACAGAAAAATAAGAAGTATGGAATGGAATATAGATTTAAAATATTTTATATTTCCAATACATTTTGGAGGTATGGCTGCAAAAGTTTATGACAGTGGTTTGGCACTGTCATGGCAGTATTTACTTTGGACAATGTCAAGTGTCTGGTCAAACAGGATACACTACATATGAAGGAGCAGCAACAAAAACAGACTCAGATAATCGGTCATCTCTGTCTGTATGACTCTGATGTCATTCTAATATTTCTGGAGGTACTCTTCATGCACAAGCTGTCTGCAGTGTTAAGTTGTTCATTAAATCTTTGTTTCCTGTCCTTCTCATATACACAAACCACCACTGGTCTGTTCCCATTCCAACAATAACAAGTAACTTCACTTTTAAAATTTCAAAACTAACTTCATCTAAAAAGCACCACAAAATAGGCAGCCCTTAACCCTACGATGGACACATAGCCGACCCTCAAAATGCTGTCCTTTATTCAAATCGCAGACACATCCAAAGAGAGTTCTTCCACCACAGTTTTACGGGCAGGACAACATTTATCAGGTTTTATTCGCAAAGAGTAACACTCAAGCTGTTATCATACATGCTGTATTAGATCTGCAGAAATGGGCAAAGTCTGATTCACTGATGATCCTATACAGAACTATTAACATTATATGCTAAATGGTAAGAAAAACTGATTTTTCTTATTAAAAAACAAAACCCCCCAAAAGTATTTGTAGCATATAAACTCTTCAAGTGTTTATCAGCCTACTCCAGAAATGTTCCTGACTCAGTAGCACTGGACATGCCACAGGATGGTATGACCACAGAGAACAAAAATATTTAAATTCAATAACTTCTCATGCCTCCATATCATACATCTTATTTGCTCTGTCTCTACTCAGGGTCTAAACACAAACTCTAGAGCAACTGGTGCTGGCTTTACAGCTTTTTGAACGTGTAAGACAAGGTTACAGTATTTTAACAAGACATAAACATGAGTGTGCATGAGTGTTCATATCTTGTTAAAATACTGTAACCTTGTCTTATGAAAAGGTAAAACCATCCCATTACATGCCAAGCAGGCACAGAGGGGAGGTAAAGGTATAGCTATACCCATACTTGACCCTGGGGGAGTAGGTGGTCAGTACTCTGCCCAGGCTGCTTTACCCTAGGGAAAGAGACCTGGTACCCATAACCTTGTCATATATATATATATATAGCTTTATACAAACACATACTCTGAAATGTGTACTACAACAAAATTATGAAACCCACCACAACTTTCACTTTTTTTAAACAAAATGTTATTGTGCAAAACTCAGCAAAGTAGCAAGCACTTTTTGCAAACATAGATAAGGCCATGTAACCAGTCTGGAAACAGCCAAATTCCAGTAACTTCATCAGCCCATTTGCTGCTTGCACGACACTGTAACCCTTTCAACACATTTTTCAAGCAATGTGATTTTTTTTAAATATTAAAATCAATATTTCAAGTTTTGATATTTCTCTTATTATTTTCTTGCATTCTTAGTACCTTTTAAATTTACATTCTTTTAATATGCATGAAAATTCAAATGTTAAAAGAACACGTGATGGCACAAGTGTAGTCAGCATTAGTGTGAAAACAAAAATAAAACAATATGGAACAAGTATATGTCATAAACAAGATACAAAACAGCAACTCTTTGCAAGACACACTGTAATGTGTGTGGACCCCTTACCTTCTTGACAAAGACAGGACATTTAAAAGTTCAGTGGATTGATGTGAACAAGGCCCCCACCATCACACACATTCTTTGCAATGGCACTAAGATTTGAGAAGTTCTCAAGTGTTCGATCAGATTGAAGAGATCCCAAGTTCTGAGCCACTCGTTCAGATGCCTGTAACAGAATGCAACTTATGATTAATTTCGCTATTGCTATGTACACTGTTATGTACAAGTATAAGATTAACACGTTACTGATGACATCTCAATTGCAGTGGCTATTCAGGAATGCTCAAATGACCACATAAGCTGTATTAAAGGATAAAACAGGAAGCAGTCAAACCTATGTCAAGTACTATCCCACCCTTTCAAAATGTACAGGGTTTGCTGGGTAGGAGTTAGGTCATTTAATGATAAAATATCAATTACAGAGGCTACTGAGTAACAAACGAAACGAGTAAGTGGGATAGGATGTTGTCATGACTTATTTCCAGGTACCATCCCACTATTCATCTGAACATACTGAGCAAAACTATGACTACGCTTGGTGAGGATAGCTAGTAAACCAACTCAGATACAAACCAAAAGTCAGGTGCGTTACTCTTGTGCCAAAAATCTTTATATATCACTGACCACTGAAACCATACAGCATATAAAAGACTGAGAATTACCATTCTATCATTATGCAACAATAAAGAGCTGTTAGAATTATAAATGGGACCAGAGAATGGCAGCAATACACTAGTTTCAGGTACTTCACTTGGCATTACAGTCTGCAGTAACAGCAGCTAGAGATGGGACCTGTCAAATCTACCCAATGCAATTAATACACGCTCTATAGCAGATATAACTGTTATATGAATTAGGGTCACCACCCTTCCCTAACCTCGAGCGTGATGCCCCGGATACCACGCTCACTCCTAAGCTTGAAAGTAAATCATAAAACCCCACTATATTCCTAAACCTGGAAAGGGCACCAGAGATCACTCTCTCATTTGTATGTTTAAGAGAACATGTTTAGAAGCAGGAAATGTTTCAGTTCTTAGTGGAGAGTACTGAGGCAATAAAATAATACAGTCACATTTGGGAACAAATCAGTAATGTCTAAAGTAGGATAAAGTTGCACCAACTATTGTTATTCAGAAGAAATGCAAATCCTCACCTCACTGCACCAAACTTTGGTCATGAGTTCCTGGTGGTGTGCAGAGGGCAGGCCACTCTGCAGTGCCAGGGTGGCTCGGGACAGAACTACAATCATTGTGTAAGTGTCGATGGCTGCACTGGCAAGCCTATTTAACACAAACTGCTCTTCCACAACACCACGTCCATACTTTATCAGTGTAGCCTCAACTGCTTGGCCAAAAGACTGAATACTCTGCAAGACAAATTAGTAACAACTCAAAATAAATATTAGATCAAAATCATAACAATTATAAAAGATATTAAATACACTAAATGGGTTCATGGTTAGGCCCATTGATGAAGCTTTGTATAAAACATACTCTCTACCTGTTTTGGCAAATGGAGCAGAAAGTTGAACTGAGAAAAGTAAGCAGATTAAAGGCAGTAAACTTTTATGGAGTACCAGGAAATTACCAAGAAGAGGTAAAATCTGAAACCAGAACATTCAGTAAGATCTTATGCCAAAAGCACTACAAGAACAGTTGTTCAAATTAATGATGCAGTAATATGGACACGAGACATAAATCACAACACAGCCCTTTTAAAGACCTGACATTTGAAGAGTTAGAGCAAATGTGCCACTTTTATTTGGGTACCTACTTCATGAAAACTGAAAATAACAGTAAGGCTAGCAAACACAATATCTTGGTTTGACAATTTTGTAACTTATAAATGTGAAATTTTCATGGTCACACATCTAAAAATATGTTACATCAAACATCTGTGTCATACAACAGTGAATGTAAATTTATAAAATTCTGGAAAAGTTGCTCAATTCAACTACAGACAGTCTCCTGAAAGGCTCATCGCAGAGAAGAAAGCACCCGTTCAATAATGTTAATTCAGGGAGTACCACAGAGAAATTACCTTCTTGAAGCCGTAAGGCTCCATCTTTCAGACAATAAAATATGTCATGGCTATTCATAAAAAATAATTCTGAAATCAGGAAAAGAAATTATTACACAGGACCGCATAACAACCTGTACACAGGAGGTTTACAAAGCATTGCAGAGATGAACTATACATGATACACATACAAGATACAGTCAACATTCAAGTGGGGAATAACAACAGTGAGTATCTGCAGGACAATAACCACAATTCTTACAAAACCACATTGAATATGATTTGACCTGTAGCCACCTGAAAATGATGCAGCAGAACTGAAACGAGTCACAGTAATGTCCACCAACTGGCATACCGTCATGACCACAAGATAACTACCCATGGAGATGGTGACATCTAGTTTGACACCCATAAGACAACACAGGAAGAAAGAGAAAACAGTTTTCTTACTAAAAAAAAGATGGACAAAAAACATAAGCAATCTGCAATCATTTTGAAATTTTCAATTTTATTTTATGCTCATATTCTGAGTAATCTAAACACTGTGTTAACGGGACAATAAAATGATCCAACAGACGCCACCACCACCACAAAAAAATATACAGGACCCAACAATAAAACATCTGTATCTGCAATGGTTATGAAGTCTGTGTACAGATATGAAAAACTGGAAAAACAACATGTGTTAAGTGTGTGGCCACCCTTGCTACGTATCAACCTGCTCTTGTACTGTAACTGTCATTCTGCAAGAGGTACAGAGAAACTTGGTAACTTGCCTTGGCAGCAAGGGCAGCTGAAGACAAAAGATTTGGGTGCACATATTCTGACAACGAAGGTGGACTGCCAAGACCAACTGATCGAATGGCTCGCTTGGTTGCTTCCTCAAAGATCAGACCCAGGTTTGCTGCTGGGTTTTTGAATGCTTTCTGCAACTCCCGTAAATGTGCTCCGGCAAATTGTATTCCTGCAAGAGAACATTCATGTTTGTCACTGAAGAATCCTAAACATTAAAAGATAACAAAACTACACTTTGTTTCAGATTCTGAAAGAACAATGTTCCCTTATCACAACCCTCTCAATAAACTGCAAGTGTCTGACTGTCCCATGATTCAATTATGGTTAAAAATAATAAAAAACACTACCTTATTCCCCAGTACAAGGAGTGAAATATACAGCTGAGAGTTAATCAGCTAAGAAATTCTCTACTTTTGTGGAATGTGAAGTTTCATCAAAATGTTCACAAAGGCAACCCACTGGACCCTATACTGAGCCCATTCAAATCTTCCATTTATGTCTAGGTCTCAAACACTCATGAGTCAAGGACCCAACTAAAATAAATAGTAAAAAACAGATGATCCAAACTGATACACAAGGACATTTCAAATACTAAGGGAATAGCATGTCTCACATAAATAGCATCATCCAACCATGGATTTCACAATGTAACAGGCATGTGTAGATCATCAATGTCATCGAACAGTTATGAGAGGGCACCGAAAACATGTCATATTGCCATACAATCAGTTCAAAGATGGCAGCCCTACTGGAAACATGTTAAAATATTTAAACACACAGTGTGATTCAATTTTTGCAGGTGCAGGGTGTTGGAGCAGTAGAAATTCATCACCAGTTGGTGTAGATGCATGAAGTATGTGTAATGTCACAGAAAACATGTGTGGACATGGTGCAACACTTTTGATAATACCAGGACAGCTGGTGATGTATAAAATATTGTTTCTAAGTCAGCAATTACAAAATATTTCAACAGGGTAGAACTTTTAGTTATGTATGACTGATAAATTGGTGGCCAGGATGGCTGTAGTTGGTATAGTGACACACCACAGGCTGGACAATCTGGGGTTCGAACCCTGTTGGGGTCGAGACTTTCCACACTCATGCAGACTGGTCCCAAGGCCCACCCAGCCTCCCATAAAATGGGTACCGGGTCTCTTTCCCGGGGGTAAAGTGGTCGGGGCATGGTGCTGACCACCCACCCCCTTCTAGCACCAGGGTCAACTATGGGTAGAGCTGTAACTCTACCTCCCCTCTGTGCCTGCTTGGCATATAATGGGACAGTCTTTACCATGACTGATAAATTTAACACAAAATCAATGTAGATGCTTAAAAGTTCTTTACAGAAACATAACAACAGACCCTAATAATAGTAATAACATTGGATAATATACATACAATTATGAACAACAACAAAAAGTGTGACCACAGTGGATTAAATATTAGAAGAGTCCAGGATGATAAAATCCAAATGCACCTCACAGTTATGTTATATATACATTTCCTATCTTGTTTCAAAATAGTATTTGTTTAATCTTTGAACGACTAGGTTGGTACTTAAATTTTAGCACATGGTTTATGAAAAATGTATTATTTTAACAGAAAAGATAAAATTATGTAATAAACAGCATTTTGTGGAAAACAGAACAGAGATTATGCAGCATGTTTTAAAAATGCAGTAAATTTCCTTGTTGCCAAAATATATAAAATGAATTTCTAGGGGTGTTTTTTTACGCACATTCGCATATGCAAGCATAAGTCATTTAAAGGTTAAACAAGTTTAATGGAATAGCCAATAACCTTCCTGAGCTTCATCACTTTATTTCAGGCATATGCCTTTCGACATTTGTATTAGCATTGTCTTCAGTGTCCACTAGACTATTGTACTTCCTACATACGTTTGGCAAGCAACGTTAGTAAACTACTGCACCTGTTGTGGTATTACTGTTTGTTGGTACATACCATTTTCCACTGTTCACTAATATCATATTCAATTTCTTTATTCACTTTGCTGCTACTGCACTCACTGCCATATCCATCTATTTCACTGAGTTTGTTACTACTCGCGGAGCTGTTCTGTGCTGGCTCTTGCTGCCCAGTTACACGCTTATTATAGGTCATTGATCTTGTTGTGGATCCCTTGCATCAGTTTGTCGTGTGATCTGCGGATGCAGAACTTGTCTAGGAGATCATGCTTATGTACTACTTGAGCAGCACTTTTTCTTCATTTTTCTTTCTATACAGCGTTTTCCACTCAATTGACCCTGTTATTATTTGTGGCCCTGTCCTATGTTGGATCTTGTCGGTTGTAGTTCCAGCATTTTGCTGTGGGTGTGTTGCATACATATGGTACCTGGTATGTGGTTGCTGGCTATTTGTCTTGAAGGCCACGTCAGCTACATGCCCAAGCTTCTTTTGTAACTCCCCTTTTCTTGGTTTAGTTTCCTCTCCCCCCCCTCCCCTTCAAGTTATTTCACGATTACTTAACCACTGTTGTGTCTTTGTATTCACTGTAATTTACTGACATATTATTCTGTTACACTTCATGTTGGTTGGTTTTTTTCATAATGCCTCTTCATTTAGTACCTTACTATCATGAAACAAACTGAAACCACTTACGGGTCCTAGGTGTTGATGGGAAGATAATAATAAAACAGGTTACTAACACAGATTCTTATATCTTAGAGACTGTGAAGCTATAGCCTGGCTTGAAAGGATTGAGTACAATTTCCAGTAGGCTTTAGTGAACACAGTCATGAGCACTTGGGTTTCATAACAGCAGGCCATTTCTTGCCCAGGTGAGCAACTATCAGCTGCCGGAATGAGGTAACCTTCTTGTGGGTGCTGGGGCTTTGTGGCATTCCAGGCAATGAAAAGTCTGATGAACATGCTAGACAAGGAGCAGCTATGCCATTACTCAGCCCAGAGCCGGCTGTTGGAATACCTAGGTGTTCAGCAAGAGAAGCAATTAAGAACTGGACTGAGTGTCAACATTGTATTGCCTGGAAAAATCTACCAGGTCACTGACATGGCAAACTTTTTATTAGTAGACCATGCTTAAATTAAGTAGGCATCAACTTAGAATAGTAGTTGCATTCCTCATGGGCCATGCTCCTGTGAAGAAGCACCTGAATATTATAGGCCTGTTTGATGGAGATCCTACCTGCAGATTTTGCATGATGGACACTGAAACAGTGTACCACATTATTTGCTGTTGCGAGGTGTTGGCTCGTCAGTGCTATCATTTCTTTGGGAAGCTGTCTGCTGAACCAGAAGATATAAGCACAACCTCATTAAAAGATGTGTCTCTCTTTGTAACAGACACAGGGTTAATGAACTTGTGCTGAATGAACTACTTACGGCTGCATAATAAGCCTAAGACTGCGGTGTATCCGGAGCATCTGCTGACAGGCCCTTTGGAGGAGGAGGAGAAGGAGGAGGAAGAAGAAGAAGAACTATCAGCTTCTCAAGAAAGACACCTCCCCATACCATGGAATGAATTAATTAAATTTATGAAAGAAGCAGGGTAGTATATTAAAAATGTTTTGTTACTGTAACATTTGCTGTATACAGAACCTGTGAGAGCTACAAAGAGCCGCAAGATGTCATTGGTTCCCTCAAAAATCCTAAAGATCCGAAGGTCACGCATGACCCTCTCAAGGCCACATTCCTTCATGAAACCCATGCCACCAAGGATTTGAATGGCTTCATCTGTCACCGTCCACGCTGCCTCTGAAGCAAACACCTGCAAGCACAACAGATTATGAAGAGTACTGCCTTCTGTTGTGTGACACCACACAGTCTGGTAGATATGTACTGATGTTCCGGAGGACCCACTGCTTCAATCTTCAAGGTATCCTTCTTGATCCAATTATCCTAGCAATATAATTTATGAAGAATTAATTGTGAAATTTCTATTCATACAATTTTCTCCATTCCTCATATCTCCTTATCCACTACAAATTCATTCAGAACACACTGACTTCACAAACTCAGAACAAATGTCCCACTTCAATGAACATGGTAAAGTACAGCAGGGGTTCACAGATTTTTCCAAAAATTTAGAAGCCACCTCCAAATTCCCGAAACTAGAAGAGTGACAAGAAGCAAGCTCCACAGTGAGGACCCACAATTCCGAAGTCATCTGTGAACCTCACCATCATCAGTCACTACCTGCTCAGTGCATGAGACTGATACACATCTTGGTATGTAAGGATGCAAAAACTGCAAAAGTTATGGTTAAAATGTTGGGCACCACAGTACAAAATTTAGTTGCCTGGGCAACCAGGTGCCTGAGATTTGTGCACCCCTGAAGTATAGTGACTTGTTCTGCCTCCAGTAACAAACACAATATCAATTCCTCACACTCAAGTCCCAAGTGGTGAATTATGCACACAGTTAGAGACACACACTTCTCAAGGCTAGAATGCAATATATCCCATCTTTAGATTGACAAGCTGCATAATGAAACAAAATGTCATCTTTCTGCTGGGTCTAAAACTGTAGCATTGAACCCTCGAATGGGGCAACAAGTACAATAATACCAGCAGTAGGAGTAACAGAATTCACATATCCAGGATACAACCAAAAAAAGATCTAAATTCTGCTCTTCTTTGATTTTGTGCCTTGGTTTTTTAAAATGGCCCTAGTTTAATAATGTTTAAAAATACTGCACTGCAACAAAAAAAATGCTCTGAAGATTTATGAGCACAATAGTTATTGTATAAACCCATTAATTGTATTTATGTTTTACAGTTGCAAAATGTATGCAAAATTTAAGCAACAAAAATTATGAAACATTTAGTAAATATACGAGGGTTTCAAAGAAAACGTTTTGTAACACTTTCTATACTTCAGTCAAAATCAACAGGAAATGTCTGCAATTTTTTCTCTGGTTAATTCTGAATGACTCAACTGCTACTGCAGTGCCATGGAACAATATGTTTTCTTGCATATATGCAGGTGGTCATCAAAATGGCATGGTACAGTTATGTGCATTTTTAACGACAGGCTGTTACAGACTTCCTTGTGGCAGAGAAGGGATCAGTAACAAACATTCACAAGTGGTTAAAATATGTATATGGTGTCAATGCTGTTGAGAAAAGCACTGTTAGTCATTGTACTTCATGAATTACAGGTTCTGAAAAAGGCTGAGCAGAGCTCAGTGCTGCACATCGCTCTGGCCAGCCAACAACAGGAGTCACTCAGGCACTGCTTTAACATGTTGATGAACTCATCTGAAAAGACTGACTGATTACAACCAGAAAGCTTGCAACTGAGCTCTCAGTATCCAAGGGCAGTGCGAACAACATTACTGATGCCTTAGGATATTCAAAAATGTGTGCTCATTGGGTTCCATGAAAGTCTGACTGACTATCACAAAACTGTGTGGAAAGAGGTGTGGTCAGATTTATTCTTCCATTACGAGGCTGATGGTGAACGCTTTTTGTCATGGATTGTCACTGGGGATGGAACATGGATCCATCACATGGAAATCGCAGACGAAAATACAGTCACTGGGATAGCATCATCCAACTTCTTGGAAGAAGAAGTTTAAGGCTTCCTCTTCAACAGCAAAAGTCATGGTCACTGTTTTTTGGGATGCAGAAGGGATGATTCTGGTAGACACTATACCACATGGTCACACCATTAACTCAGATACGTACATTAAAACTCTTAAAACCTTGCAAAAGCATTACAGAAGAGTTCGACCTCACAAAATTGTTGCTGAAATCCTCCTTCAATGCAACAGCGCACAACCACACACAAGTTTTAGAACACAAGAAGCAATCACAAAACTTGGATGGACTATTCTTTCCCACCCACCGTACAGCCCAGATCTTGCTCCCTCAGATTTCAACCTCTTTGGAGCCCTCAAAGATGCCATCCAGGGAAAATGTTTGGCAGTGATGATGCGATTATTGAAGATGAAGTGGCTGTGAGTACAAAATCCAACTGGTACATGAAGGGGTAGATGCTTTTGTTTCTCGCTGGCACAAGGATGTTGAAGTTGATAAAGATTATGTACAAAAATGAGGTGTGTAATACATCCATCTAGTTATCCTATGAGTATGTTCAAACAGTTACATAATAAATTATAGCAATAAAAAAAATGTATTGCAAAACTTACTGGGCAACCTTCGTAAAATAACTTCCAGCAGCTGAATAGGAACACAGTTCCGTTATATGTAGTTCCTTTGAAGATGAATGGGAACACAGTCCCATTACATGCAGTCCTTAAAAGATGAATGGGAACACAGAGTCCCATGACACATATTTCTCAATACACTGTCCTGTTATGTCATAATATTACAGAACTTTATATTTCCAAGAACAAAACTTTCATTCCCCACAAGTATCTAAAATTCTTTACAGCAGTGATAGGCACCCATGCCTGCTGGACTTACGTCTGTGGCCTCTGAGTGTTTTTGAAAACACACAACTTCAGAGTGAAAGACACTTTTTTGAGTGATTTGGTAAATTTCACATGTACAGTCAAATTTAGTAAATAATCTTTAAGTTGTAACCAGCTTCATGCACACTGCATGGCAACATCCAATGTTTGAAATTTTCCAATATTTGACAGTGGGAAAAATGAGAAAAATATAGACAAGTGAGCTCCATCATTCCCCTTATTCTTTCGGTTTTAGGGATGTTCTAATAATAATTAATACATGTGTATTTCAGTCACAGTTTTACAGAATGGAAGTTAATGCATTTCTTAAAAAAATTATCAGTGACAAAGAAACAGTGGCAAACTTCTCAGTGACATTCTTCCATTCTTCAAAAATAATGTAATTCCTAAAAATTAAATCATAATTAATTACTGCACTAAATAGTTATTGCAATAATAGCAATAATTAACAAATGAATCTAATGTCTTCTACTTGCATGTGCACATTATAATTACATTAAAACTACATTCTGATTATGCCCTACACTTCCATTTACAAAAGCAACCAATACAGAAAGAATCAAATGCCATGCACTCGGCAAACAGGAAGTATTTTTGTTTCCACTCACTTCAAAGGGCATTCAGTGTCAAGATTGAATACAGGAATCGCACAAATACATGAAGAATACTTGTCTAACACACCATCTAACAGAAGCCATCTTTGTGACTACTATAAGATTGAATTATATCAGACATAAGCACTCACAAAAAATTTCTAAAAACAGCCAAGCTTTCAGTACAATGGGTATAGATATTCCATAAATTCACACCATCTCAATAAGTGTGGGCAGCTCATGGTACAATAACTGCCAAGACATGTTTGCATATCATGCAAGACATAAATGGATTCAAAGTGACAATATTCAAACCTTTCAGAAAGACACACTACCTTGGAAATGGCAGCCTCAAGATGAAAGTCTGTAGACCCACTGTCCATGTTGCCACTAATCATATATGCCAGTGATTCAGTCACATACTGCAGTGTTGACATGCGTGCCAGTTTCTCTTGGATGGTCCCAAACGAGTCAATGCGACGTCCGAATTGTAGCCGAGTGGTAGCGTGATCCACAGCCTTTTGTGTTACAGCACGCATGGTTCCAGCAAGACATGCTGCCATCCCAAAGCGACCATTATTGAGTATGTTCATTGCAACCTGTAACCAAACAAATAGTTAAAAATCTCTGTACTCAGAGCTCCACTCACATAAGTTCAGTCCATTAGTCACTTCTTCCTGTCATACAGACCGATTCATACAAGTTTTATAGATGTTTAAAACTCTAAATTAAATATTAAGTCCAGGAAACAATTTGGTACTTTACTGCAGCATCATTGCACAGAATCAAAACAAGAGATACTATTGAGCAGATCTGCTCCATAAATACATGGATAAGGACAGTAGTCTTAAATATTCTTGCACGCTCAGGTCAACAGACGCCTTACAAAGAGTGGAGTAAAAACTGGCATCCAAGCAACTGATGAGAACATGTCAGCATGTGTGCAACATGTAACAGCACATAACGTCGACTTGTGGAACATACCGTAACTCGAAAAAAATACACCAATTAAAACAAAGTCAGTACTATTAAAATTACAAATAAATTTCAGTTAACTTCAGCTTGCCCTTCCTTTTCCAACCACCCCGTGAAAACCAACAATACAGAATATGGAATGTCAATTAATAGAGCAGATCTTGCAAAATGCTACTTCCATATAATGATGACAAGTCATGCTTCAGTTTGAATGAGGAAATAGAATTCTGCAGTTGAATTATCCATCACCTTGAAGCATACTAAATACTAGGAGACACTGACACAATACTGAACAGTAATTTGAAGCTGATTACTATGAGGTAGTGACCAACAGTAACAAGCACAACCAATAAGATTAAAACAAATAGAAGTGATGCTGAAGTAACATATTTTATGGTCTATATGATGTACCCAGATTCTAAAGGTACAGTTTTAGAGAAAAGACTTGCAACACCTTCAGACCATAAGACACATGCAGACTGTAGGCACAATTTTTTCAGAAAAATGAAGCGAGTCTTATTACCACACTGCACACAGACGAAAGCACATAATCCTCTCTATGCCTTCAACTCTCTACCCCGCCAGCCTACGCAAAAAGACCTTCCAGGCTGTTTCAGTGGGTCAGGGGAAAGGGTAACAGAAGGGTGGGAGGGGAAGGGGAGAGGGCAGGACAGGCCAGGACAAGATGAGATGAGACAAATTGAGGAAAGACAGGAAAGAAAACATCTGTACCCAAAAAAGGAAGTGATAAAAACAAAACACTTTGCATGGCGATCACGCCAAACATAAGAAAGTGTTGAAAATACCATTTTGCACAGCATCATCACATGACAACCACACAATATAAAACAGCCTGGAAGCATCTGCCCGATCAGATCATCACAGACCTACCAGACCTTGGCTAACAATCCTGTTGGTTCAGTGGTAGAGAAACAAATTCATTCGTCACTTTTTTTTATTTAATAGTTGTGAACAAATCAGTATTTATTCCAGATCAAATTTAATTTAATCAAATACTGCAAATAAACCCCATCCAGAAAAGAAAATTAATATATGAATGGGTACAAACTTTGAAGCCCTGTCCGACACCACCAAGTACATTTTCAATGGGTATCTTGACATCTTCATAGTAAACTTCAGCTGTATTGGATGCCTTGATACCCATCTTCTTTTCAGGTGGGCCAGAAGTCACACCACCAAACGAGCGTTCAACAATGAATGCAGTCACCTTGTCACGCTCCTTACCTGCACAAAACATAATTCACCAAAGGTCAAAATCCTTTCAAAAGTGTGAATGTGCATAACATGGTAATCACATAAGCATGAACATCTTTATATACAAACTTTGGTTTTGCTAATATGTTTACAAAACTACTACAAACCAGACACCCTAACATAAGCAACTAACCAGCAGTTTTGGGGTTACTAAACAACACTTTTTAAACTGAAGTGGCTGTATAGCATGAAATGTTCAAATAGAATAGAATAGAAGTAGGGCGGGCACCAGAGCGTCCCATGCACATCGACCATTCCTGATCCTTTGTGCAGCCCTTGTATTCATGTGTTCAGCAGCCCCACACTTTGAACAAAGTGCAGTAACCTGCTTACAGAGATATCCTTAAAGTCCCCTGGTTTCATAAAATAATGTCCCAGGCACCTGAAACTTATTGCAACCAAGGCCTCACAGTCGCCGAGAACATGCAAGACCGTTGCAGCTGTCTGTTTGCATCTATTGCACTCGGGACTGTCTTCTAGCCCCAGTTTAAATGACAATGTCCTGTGAACAGCCCTGTCAATATTCTTAGCTGATTTCTGCTCAAACTAAGTAGTTCTCCAGCTCTTTTAGCAGAGAGTCTTTTGAGAAAGCCCCTAGTCTGTCTTTGTCCATGAACAGATTGCCAATATTCTGTATGTTTCCTATTCGTCCATTCCCTGATCACCTCCCTGGCAATCTTAGCAGATATGCCCAGGGCAGGCTCAGGTCCTATACATGGACGTGAGGAGCCCTCTCTAGCTAGTTGATCAGCCATTTCATTTCCATCAATTCCCATATGTCCCGGCACCCATTTCAGTTGGACTCTTGTTATGTTCTGCCAGTCTCATCAGGGATTGATGCCAATCCCAGACTTGTTTGGAATTGATCTGGAAGTTATTAAGCACCTTAATGGCTGCTTGACTGTCTGAGAGAATATAGATGTTCCTACCTGTGTAGCCCTTTTCTACATTCCCATTATACATTCCTTAATGGCATATATTTCCGCCTGGAATACCGCAGTGTGAAGTCCGAGACTAAAGCTATGCCCCCTCCCCGAGCCCCATTTATACACCCTGGCACCAGTGCCCTCATAGGTCTTAGACTCGTCCGCATACCAGACCAGGCCTCCTTTATTATCTGGATTAAATCCATAAGCATGAAAAGTTGGAATGACTGTAAGTGACAAACTGACAATAATATGAATTGAAGCAGTACAGTGTGGATCTTGTTCATGAGAAAAAGCTTCAATTTGAAAAGGCAGCACTTTACCAAAATTTGCCCCAACACAAAAGCCCCGTCTTGGGGCACCCTACAAGGCTGCTTATTGCACTGCCAAGCAAAAGGAGCCACACATAACTGGACAGACCTTGATAAAGCCATGTGCCCTGGAAATGGTGACATGGGTTTGTGGCTTTTGGGGCAGAAGAAAAAAATTGAAGCAGTGCCTCCGTCGAATGATGTCGTCCACTCCAGAGTCGCTGATGTTCCTTCTAACATTTTAAAGTAGATCATGGAGGAACCTGCAGTTATGCCATTTCCCTTCAGCATGCAACTGGATGACACTACTGATGTCTCTCAGTGTGACCATATTCTGGCGTTCATCGCTATAACACATGCTGACAGCATCAAAGAAGAAACTTTATTTCAAGAGCCCTTTCAGAAATTACAAAGGCTGTCCACATCTTCAGAATGGTAAAAAGTTTCTTTCAGAAGCAGAACTCTTAACTGGAAGAAAAATCTTGGTACTCTATGAACAGATTCAGCACTTGTGATGCTAGTAACACATCTTGTTTTCCTGTTTTGGTGAAGAAAGAAGTTCCACATGCCATCATGACTCACTGCTTCATACACTGGCATATGCAGTATTGGTACGAAAGACTCTACCAACAATCCTGCAAGAAGTCCTGTCCACTACCATGTAAGTCATCAACATCATCATAGCCAAGACCTTGAATCACTGCCCTTTCAAGAGGTTTTGACAAGAAATGTGAGCAGAATATGAAGTTCTCTCTACTACACAGAAGTTGACTAGCTTTTCAGAAGACATGCTTTGAAGTGATTGATTGAACGTTGGACATACCGTATATTCTCGAATCTAAACCGCACCCGAATCTAATCCGCACCCAGTTTTTGTCGACTTCTTAAACGAAAAAAAGTTAGTTCGCGATTCTAATCCGCACCTTTCCTTCAACCACCCCTTGCCCACGGGGCGACTGATTGAATAATATTGGATGTTACCAATGCGTTAAAATCCGACGCTACGCCTGTGGCCGATGAGTCATACCGATAGAGGCGGGGTCTTTCTCAACAGACGTGCGCAATCTCGTCTGAAGCCAGCTGATCTTTAGTTGTTGAAACGTGGGAGGTGCTTGTTCCAATTTGTCGTGTACCGTAGTTATGGAAGAGGGACACCTGAAATCTAAACGACTCTCATATACGGCAAAGTTCAAACGTGAAGTTATTCGGTGCGCAGAGGAGAATGGAAACCGCAAAGCCGCTGCAATTTTTGGAGTTGATGAAAGCAACGTTCGACTATGGCGGAAACACAAGGCAGCGATCAGCGGGTGTGAGGCGTCACGAAGGAAATTCACTGGACCCAAGAAAGGACGATTTCCTGAAATTGATGATGCAGTCTTCACGTTTTTTCAAGAGAGACGCAAGACTGGACTGTTTGTGAGTTATGATCTACTCGCGAGGAGGCAATAAAGAAGGCCAGATCTTTGAACATTCCTCGAATTATGAGTGATGACGGCGAGTCTGATGAATAATAAATTATAATAATAAATAATAAAATAATAGATTATTGTATTGTATTGTTCTTACGTTGTTTATTAATTACGTTAATTACGTTAATGTTATATTGTACAGCAGCTCAATCATTTTTCCAAAATCCAGCTCTAGACCGCGAATCTAATCCGCATCTGATTTTTTAGCCCTCTAAAACTGTAAAAAATGTGCGGATTAGATTCGAGAATATACGGTAAGTTTCACTTTTTCTGACAGAAAAGGAAAGCCATCTCTCAGAACAATTTGACAGAAAGGAGTTCATTCATAGCTTGGCTTACTTGGGGATATTTTTATGGCCATACGAATATGGCAAATCTTTTGATTCAAGGCCCTGCAGTTACTATTACAGATGCCACACCACTATGGCTCTCTTGGCCAAGCTGCCACTCTGGAAGAGGAGAACGGAGGTGGACAACTATGTCAACTTTCCAATGCTGGAGGAAATACTTCTGCAGGCTGCTAACGAGACTGACGAGGCCGTGTCACTTTCTCTTCAGGCAGAAATCCGCCAACAACTTAAAACACTGCAGAACTCTTCTTAAGGTTACTTCTGCTCAGACACCCTTAAAATTGAAAGGTGGATTTGTAATACTTTCCTTGCTGATAAAGAGCATTCATGAAGCAGACCTAGCCAAAGACAACCTCTGTGACTTGAGAAAAAAGGAAATGTGACATGAATTCAAGATGAAGGGTCTTGGAGAAGGCTGGTGCTTTTTAATGCAAACCCACCCTCAGCTGGTACATTAAGCCATGGGTACTATGATTCTGCTTGCCACTTCACACCTTTGTGAGTCAGTTTTCAGCACTTGTCATCGATGGCCATTAAAGTGAAAAGTCAAAACTGATTTGATGCCAAAGATGTAATGCATGTTGCCACATCAAGAACACTTCACACTTCAACTCCTTATTCAAGACTAACAGCAACAGCCTTCTCACTGCAATTTACTTTTGAACAAAATTAAAGTTTATTTTTGTTTCACTTCACAATATGGACTTATTTCAGGGTTTTCAGGATAAGACCATTAATTGTTGCATGACAAAATGGAAGTGAGAGACACAGTTATCACTGTGACCATAGAAGTCCAATATTAGGTCCCAGCCTAGCCCAGGTCACATTCCAATTACTTATTTCCTTAACCCCAAGATTAAGTTTAATATATAAATGAAATATCTTAAACCTAAAAGTGCAAGGAAATTTAACTGTTCCACTGCTAAACCTAGTGCAAGGATTGCAAGACTGTTTCATATTACGGTGAATGACAATTAGGAGGGAGATGTTTGTGCACAAGACGACATAAATAGAATATGTTAAGAATCAAATGTTTTAGTTCGTTCTGCCATCTCTTAACATCCTTCCTACAAGCCAAACTCTCAATTCACCATACCAGTTTTCTCATCCAAGACAGGTGTTTGGGCAAAGACAGTCATAATCTCTGCCAGACCTCCATTGCTAATCCAAATTTTACTCCCATTCAGGATGTAATGCTTTCCATCTGGAGAAAGTATTGCTCTTGACCTGTTAACATAGCAACCAAACAATATGGAACATCTTGTGTAAATAAAAAATGGTCAGATGGACTGGACACCTCAAAAGAAACCCAGGTGACCAGGTAAGGATTATATTAACATTTATTTTAGAAAAATTGGTTTTCAAATGTGAACAAGTGTATTTCTTTGAAAACAGTGGCAAATCTTAAGGTTCCATGGCAAGTGATAATATTTTGACCATGTGAATTAACATCAACTATCCCAAGAAGAACATGCAGCACTAAAATGAAAATGAGAGAATGAATCACAAATAAATCATCCTGTGAGTCAGTCACAAATCATTACAGCATATTTTAGAAAACTGCTTTTAAAAACTTTCAGTTTTGTGTAACTCTTAACTACTATGCAGAAAAATGTTTTCCCAGCACGTCAAACATAAACACATCATATTAAAAGTTAATCAAATGCAATGACTAATTTTTTTGGGTGCCAAACATTCTATTTATCAGCTTTTATGGTATTTATTTCCTTATTTATCCAGTTAACTGCTTATATAGCCTGTCACATAAAATTCCAGCTGATCATAGCATACTCACCTGATGGAGCCTGCATCGCTACCTGATGAAGGTTCCGTGAGACAGAACGCAGCCATTTCTTTTCCTGTTGTCACTCGTGGCAAGTATTTTGCTTTCTGTTCAGGAGTTCCAAACAACAGGATACCCTGAAACAGTGCCAGTGTCAACATTTGCAGGGCTGGGTGTCAAATGTTATAAAAGGCCAGGACACAAACACAAAACAGAGAGAAAAGGGAGAAAATATAAAATTCATTCACATCAGATATAAAAGTAATACTGTATTACATCATAAAAAGTTTCAAAAATGTAAACAGTTTTAGAATACATATTTAAACGCGACTTTATAGAATTTTCTTGGCTCTTTTGGAAGCAAATTCACAGATTATATAATTATAAACTCTTCACTGTTTAATTTTTGATTGATGACAATAATTAAGAAAAGTGCTAATAACTAATCGATTGTAGGTAGTTTTTTATAAGTTTGAGTCTTGAGAATGATCACTGCACCAAAGCCACTGAAACAGGGGTTGTTAGCAATATCTTTAAAGCTATAACTATATTTGTACACATTTCAGAGAGGTTATTACTGGTAATATATGTTAGGGTGTTTAAGCTTTTACATGGTTCTCTGGTATATATCTTAACATTTTCACTTTCTCAAATCAATCCCATCCATTACATTTAATTTGTTTATATTACATAACACACCATATATTTCACTGTGTGTCTTACACATTTCAAACTTTGTTTGAAAGATATTATTGTGGTATCAACTATTTTACAAAAGAGTTAATTCTAAAATTTTCTTTGGCATCTTCCATTGGTTCACTGGCTCCTTCATACTGGAAGACTGTCCTTTAATTGCTTTAATATGCTGTTCTGAATGCCAACTCTATATTTATCTGCAATTTATTTAGTTTTGAAGAAATAATTTGTAAACCCAGAATCCCTATATTTTTCAAAATACAGTAAAACCTTTCAGATTAACTGTGGACAAATCTATGTGCATGGTGAGACTATGCAATAATTTACTGACAAAATTTACTTTTACAAAAAAAGTATACCAAATAATTAGGCTTCCAATTAATTCAAATGTAATAAATTGCTGTTCAACTGAAATTACCTCACTTTTAATTTTATTATCAATGTCATATTTGCAATTTCAGCTAAAGAAGCTTGAAAATTTCGAACCTGAAGTCATACAGCCCTGATGCTTTTGTATGACATTCCCATCTTGTTTCTGATAAGGGTTTTGGAGAGAGGCACTTTTCATTTTTTAAATGCCCCAATGAAATGTTGATATTGCAAATGAGGTACAGATTTCTGTGAAGTTTCAGAAAAGTTAACTGCTGTAACCAAGGACTTTGCAATATCTCCAGGAAACAAATTTAAGTTGTGGCTTCCACAAGGATCAGAAAAAGCTTCTGGGTTTTCACATAAAATAGTTGCCTGCACTCCTTGATGTCCCAATGTCATATCCTTGGCCATGGCAGTCAAACCTTTACAGCCCTTCAGCAGCCTTTATCTTTTCAGACAAACCCTTGCCTATAGTGTCATCAAGTACTTTAAATGATATAAACTATTCCCTAGTAGTAACATCCAAACTGGTTGTATGGACAAAGCACAAAATAGACAGTTGCTCCTGATGATTTTAGTGTGCAGTAATCAAGTAAAATTGAATAATATTTACCGTTTTTATCATATCTATTACTGTTGTCTTACTTTGTTTCCCATGGCACTTACTAATCTTGAAACGAATGTAACAAATACAGTGAAACCTCTATCCATCGTTTTTCAGGGGGATGGAAAACAAAAACGATACATACGGGAAAACGATAGTACCGGGAAACCATTAAAATTATAGATAAGAACAATTTAATGATTATTATTACTTCTTGCTGAAAAATTCTTTCATTGATGTTTGTTTTGTGCAGAATTTACTCCTCAATTCAAAGTACGATTTTTCAAGGCCTAGAACACTTTTACGATCACTGTCACTCGTGCTGTGCGCATAAAAGAAAGATTTTACTTTCATCAGCGCTTCATGCGTCTCAGCAAAGCTCGGTACAACTTCGGGTTCGCCAGCTTCTTCTTCTCCTTCTTCCCCCTCCACACTCCCGGACGCCACGAGGCTCACGCACAGCCCCTGCACTGTTTCTACACCACAGCTTGCACGTGACTGTCCACAGAGACGTAGTCCTCGAATTTATCTTTGTTCATGCCACTGAACTTTTCCCAGTCTTGGCGGAAATTGTCGTCATCGTTGGTCAATATGACTTCACTATCGCCTGAAGATTGTCCCTGCACGTAACCAGCTTTCCGAAAACAATTTTCGATTGTCTGCTGGGTTACTTGTTGCAAGGCTGCCACAGTGTAATGCACAGCTTCCAACACGTTTATCTTCTTTTCTGTATCTTTGCCTGCATCCATTAAGCAAACAGCTGTTTGCACGAGCCAAGGTTCTATCAGGAAGTACGTTGTAGAAGAGCCCCGTCTCATCCGCGTTGTAAAGATCACGTTGTTTGTAGCCTCCAACAAAGATGGCAGTCTTTCCAACCACGCTTCCGTGCTTTCGTTGTCCACTGCCGCACTTTCTCCGGCTAACTTCTTGTATACTAGGCCATGCCGGTCCTTAAACCTCGCTATCCAGCCATTGGATGCAGTGAAATTTTCTATATTCAGCTGCGCTACAATCATCTTCGCCTTTCCACGAAGAATGGTTCCATAAATTTGAATATTCGACGCCCTTGCCTGCTGGTACCACGTGAGGAGTACACTTTCCAACTCGGCGAATGTCGACTCCCTACCTATTTTTCTCTTCTTGCTGGCGTTACCACATTTTTCTGTCTGCTCTCGGATTTCGTCCTTCTTTGCGAATATGGAGTTTAGTGTGCTTGGAGCCAACCCAAGGCGTTTGGCAATGTCGACACGTTTCTCTCCAGGATTCTTCTCCACCTCTTCTACTATTTTCAATCGCTCGTGCAGAGTTCTCACTTGCTTTTTAGGTTGGGACATGGTCCACGGATTTCAAAATAAATAACAGGAATAAAATATAATGAAGTAATAAAAACAGGAATGAATTAATAACAAAAATAAAATAATATAGGAAAAGGATAATAAACGATGGAAATGGTTAAACCAGGGTAACGTATGAAACTATGAAGCACACCAGAACGCACAGAACCACTTGCAATGAAGTAAAGCTCCACAACAGTGTTGCCAAGTCTTCAGCTAGTCCAAAGAAAAGGATGGAGAGTAAAGAGTACGGAATGCACTTCCATACTTTTTGATGGAGCCAATCCAGGTGGCACTAAGAAAGCAATACACGCAAGCGCAGCGCACTAAACCATCGATTCAAATTTAAAAAAAAAACTATCAATGCGGGAAAATGTTGCGTCAGGACCATGATTTTTCAATGATTGATGCGGGAAAACGAGGAAGCGAGGAACGATGGAGGCGGGAAAATATTGTTATTTATGTGGGCTAATTTTGGGACCAAATAAGGCAGACGATACATGCGGGAAAACTACGGTAATGGGATCGATGGATAGAGGTTTCACTGTAGTTATTTCTTTTTTTCATCAAACTATGACTAACGTGATCTTACAAAAGTCAATCAAATTTGGAAATGAGTTTGATTAAACCAAGAATGGTATCATTATGTGCTGTATACAAGATACTGAAACTCCCCTGAAAGCTAAATTATGGGCAGCTAAATACAAAACTGCTGCAATTATACATTCAAAAACATTTTTCCCAGTGCTCTTTCATTTTGAATAATATCTCTGTGTTCAAGGTCTATTGAATTCCCAGTCTTTAGGTTTCTTTCAGCTGGCAGCCAAAACCACATGGCTTCTAGATGCTTTCAAACAATGCAATAGGAGCTATATTTCTATGACTTCTCTTGCTATTTACATGGAAACTGACAACAGTGACAGTCTGATACCTCTACAAAACATACACGTATTGGCAAAATACCTACGAATTGTGTGACTCAGCTAGCTACATTTATCACATAAAAGTCCCAATGCTGTGTGCACTAAATAAAGAAAAAACTCAAAACTCAAAGCTATTGGCTTGTGCACTGACATACAAACTAAAAATTTATCAAGTCACATTTGTAGAAGTGTAAGAACTGTCCTCTTTTAGTAACATAAAGTTTTATGTCATTACAGAAATCTGTTCTCACATCTGCAACACATCATCTTTTTATATAAGCAGAATGATTATATTTATTTTTCAATTTCTTTTCTTCCATTAAGTTTTTAGCACTGCATTTTACTTCATATACACATTTCCAGCAATGGGTATGAAAACCAGAACTAGTGGCAAGATTTGCTAGTACATGCCTAGTGTAAAAATAATCCAGCCAGTAGACCTGCTATGGCATATCAAACTATACGCTTCAACGGTTAACATGATAAAACAACAGGTTATTAGCTAATAGCATGAAGTTTAACATGATAAAAGCAAATTTCAAAAGCATTCGCTGTTGCCATGGTTCTTTTCAAGGTCATGTGGCATTAAACTTCATTGTTAGGATTACCGGGTTTCTTGACTTTGTCCATCATCTTTTGTTCAAATTGGAACACATATTCCAGACACAAAAAAGCTATTGTCAGTCAACACAACAATATGCAGTACTTAACATGATGTTAGACACTGCTGCACTGTTGTGTGAACAATTTTAGCAACAGCTACTATTAGCAATCAGCAATGTCACTCACAGGAGGCAACTGCACTCAACTTTATCAGGGGTCATGCCATTTTATTAACCAAGACTGACAGGCCAAACACGATATACATACTGCTACAAAATATAGTCATATTCATATCTGCTATTCACCCATGTTTCCATCTACTTTCACGAAATGCTGCACCTGGAATACTGTATTTCTACAACTGCATTTCATTTTTAACTGTCTTAATGCTCCTGTCCTGAATAAACCGAGCACATTCCAAATAGCATGATGTAAGTAATGTTCCTTACAAACTTTCCTTAGTCATTTCCCCAAATTATCCCTCTGACATTCATTATTAAGTTTGCTAACATTTGTCATTTTCTGAGGTGACACTGCTAGCCTCACACCAAACCCCACCAACCTGGAAGACCAATAGATACATTTCATTTGGCCCCTACCCTTCAACCTGTGTGGCATGTGACACTAACAGGAGCTTACACCCCCACCAGCATAGTGCTCCAGGGGGCCAGGACATGTGGACTTACCCACCACATCACTGTAGTCACCCAGGAGGAAGGAGAAGAACTATCTATTTTAAAAAATTCCAATTGCATTACTGCAGCTCTCATTTCATGTTTTCATATGGGCACCATGTTAGTACTGCTGATGGCAGAAAACTAACATTTACACTCCTAAGTACCTAGTGACTAGCCATACACCCTGTGCTGACTTAATTTTGCAACTATCCTGAAATATGGAAATCAAAATAAAGCAAACACAAACTTAATTAACAAACAGCTCTTACTAATCTGTATGAAACTGGTTTGGGAAAAACTTTTAGATACCAACTTTACTATCTCTGTAATGACCAAGGTCAGGCAATGCCTTCCCATTAGCAGTTACGTACAAATCAGCAGACAGGTCAGACTTGAATTCTTTTTGTGCTTTAGTTTAGAATAATCTCAGCAATTCAGATTATATAGCATTGAATGGTTGGTTGACTGACGAATGAGAAATTGGAAAGAATTTGGAAGGAATTGGTCATGGCTTAATGAAGACACTATATTAACATTTGCCTGGAATGACAGAGGAACACCACAAAAAACCTTAAACAAAACCTGAGTCAACAGACCCAATGACTAGCCAGGATTCAAACCAGGAAACTCCCATATACAATTCTAGCATCATACTGTCACACCAACTCATTTAGCATTCAACGTGAAGATCTTCATGTTCATCACAGTTGAAAGTACACACCTAGCAAGTCTGAATGGGTTCAGAAAGTTAATTTGGGAGACATATCTTTGAAAAGTTGCATCCACTATGGTACGTGCACAGCAACGATGCCATATTGCAAATATACATAATGTTAAGGACTCAGCAGAATAAGGTTGAAATGTGTCAAGACTTCAATAGCATGATGTTTACACCTACATTCAACATACAGTAATCAATCTGTCAGAGCTTACTATCACCCCATCAATCCTTTGGTAAGAATTAAATGCCCAGTGTACTCTGAAAAAGACCCTGGATTTAAATGGCCACCCACCACTTTGCGTGTTCTTAGCCAATGACTTTAGGTGACGTTTGGTTTTCTCATCATCACACCGCATGTCGACTAATATCCTCTTTTAGCGCCAAAGTGTTAATATGGTTCAGAACAAAAACTCTGTCACTTCTGAACACTGAATGGACATAAAACCAATGGAACTACATTACCTTGAAGCCGATGGACTGGTGTGCACCGAGAGTGATTCCTACACCCAAATCATGACCACCCACAATCTCCACCAGGCGTGCATACTGGGTGTTACTGAGTCCTAAGCCACCCAGATCCTGTGGGACCTGCAGACCAAATGCTCCCAATTCCCACAAACCCTCCAAGGACTGGGGCTCAACTGTTTCTAGAGCATCATTCATGGCTGGATTATTCACCTCCTGCAAAATGCATCACAATGTGAACAATAAAATTTCAGCTCCATTCTGAACTACGGAGCTCAGGAGGGAAAATTATTCCAGAAATACAACTTAAGTCTATCTGTAATTTAACAATATCCACTCGCTCATCACCTCACAATGTTTCATACAAGTATTTTTGTGGGAGAGATCTAAGAACTGTACCTTAAAAAGTTAAGATCAGGGAACAGTAGTAATGCTTTAATTTGCTTTCTGCACCTTACACATGAAAGTATAAATTTTGGTCACAAATCATTAATACATTTATATGAAGACTAAAAATGCTTATCCCCTCAGCAATGCCATGGCTTGGGCAGTTAGTCACTAACCTCTCACCAGAGGCCTAAGTCTGATCCCAGGCAAGTCAATGTATGATTTGTGGTGAAAAAAGTGGCTAAGGGTCAGGTTTCTTTCCAAGCATTTCAGTGCCCTGCCCTTATCACCATCATTCCAGCAATGCTCCATACTCATGTTCCACTCATCTGCCACTGATACTACACAATCTTAGCAAATGACAGTGTCATTACATACCTTCCCCCCCCCTCTCTCTTTCTCTTTCTCTCTCTGTACACGCCATCAATCCCCATTAAATTACATGTGATGAGATGTAAATCATATCTCCACAGCCAGGCACAGTTTCTACACAATTCAATGATCATCAACACAGCAAATCACAGCAGAAACTGCACTGTTTAACTTCATAAGAACACTGGTTCTTCACCTACAGAAACCTGTAATTTTCAAAAACATTAATTACACCCTTGACACCTGCTGAAATAAAATAAGGAAAGTTATTTGCTGGCATTCAGTATATGTTACTGGAGCAAAGGACATGGGCACAATAAAAAGCATATGCTATATGTCTGGCAGAACAAAAAATTATGAGTTCATATGTACACACTCACTGCCTATGCACAGTTTGTGCCCCTGTCTACCTCAGTCCTCAGTCTAGTAGGTGAGACCCCTTCCAGATAAGCGTGACAGTCATCGAATATGATACAGTTTTCTATTAGTTGCATCTGGATTTTACTTCATTACCAGTATCTTTTTCAATGGAGTCCAGTCAACTACTTCAAGAATAGATGGCATTTCCATGAATCTCTATAACTCTTTGCCTAATTATCCGACCGCTCGAACACCTCAGAAAAACACCTGTCCTCCCTGTCGGTTACTCATGAACTATCTTTTGATTCTTGTGAGAATACTTCACAGTGATATTCACCTGAACGTCTGACTGGTTCCTTCATATTGTTGAAATGTCCCATCATTGTTAAATAATTCACTCGGATGACAGCTTCTAAGTCTCATTAGTCTGTGTTAATTTCTTTTGAGGAACTAGAAGCTTTGTGTTGCCTTTGGTTCAAGGCTCACTGGTGCCAGGTGATTGTCCTTACACCCTCTGGCAAATTACGAGTACTTCATCTCGTCACCAATCATTTTAGGAATTAGTCAAGCTTCACTATTGGTTCCTTTGTCAGTTTCTCACAGGGAGGATTCAACCTTAAGTTTTCTGGAGCAATGACCTTCCTGCTGTTGACATTTTCTTCAATGAACTCTGCTTTTGTTACGGCAGTAAAAACTAGAAGAGCATGTGTATGACACTTGACCTTCATCCTACTGTATATCGACGGCTCTGAACCACCCCTAACTGATGGCTAGCAATCTTATTGCCTCCTAAACAAAATATACTGAACAATGTTCAGTTACTATAATCTAGGTGTCTTGAAGTGTCCTGGCCATACATACATTACATGTTCAGCTACACAAACAGCAAGCATATTCAGGATGATTAACATAGCAATGACGAAGATGTGAAAATAACAGATGCTGAAGTCAGACAGGGTGGATGTTAGTTCTTGCATCCAAGAAAATGCAAAGAGTCCCTAAAAATGCAAATATTTTGTAAGAAATATTTTGTGTTGATATTTCCACATAGAATGACAGCATGAAGGTGTAGATTATGTCAAAAGCCATCAAATATTGGAAATCTACAATAATATAAATAATTATTAAATGACAATTTTACTGAAAGCAGTAGAAGAGAAATTATTCTCATAACTTATTACTGATGTTGCTGCAGTTTCTCATAAGGGACAGCCAGACACAAGGCAACAGACAATGTAATGAATACCATGCACAAGTTGCTAATGTTGGAGTAGTAAATTTTAAGATTCCAAGACTACACTTTGTACGTTAGCAGACGTATTTATAAAATGTCATCAAAAAATATTATATGATAAGACACTGGTTCTCAAAGTTTTTCATTGGAATACCACTAAATGAAATTTAACAATTTCAATGTACCACCAATATTTTTCTGTATTTAAGTAACAAAGCTGGAATTTGGAAGAGTGGCTGACAGGGGGCATGAGTTATATAATACCGCCATCAATGCTGCGTATTAGCAGATATATGTGGTTTGTGTTTTATTTATTTTCTATCTTTGTATACATTTTGATTTTTATTAACTCTGTGTGCCAGTAAACAATGGTAGGCATACCAGTAGTAGTACACGTACCACAGTTTGAGAAACCATGTGCTAAGCTATAATAATTCACACTAATTACTGTGAACAGACAAAAACATTTCATGCATTTACCATGGTGTTGCTTCTAATTGTCCAAAACAATAACATTATGAATAAGTACATATATTTCAAAGAACATGGAGTTAACTGGGACAGTGTAGTTGGTACAGTGACTAGGCTACGGGTTGGATGGCCAAGGAATTGTGCTTCCCAATTCCTGGCAGGGAAAGGAGATTTATCTCTGCTCAGATATGTCCAGACTAGATTTGAAGTCCACCCAGCTTCTTATTCAGTGGGTATTAAACGCTCTTGCTCAAGAAGTAAAGAGGCCCAGATATGAAGCTGACCACTCGCCTCCATCTAGTGCTGAGGTTAAGAATGAGTGGAGAAGCTATACCTCCAATCCCCCATATGCATTCATGACATGCAGAGAGACAACTGTACATTTCTTGTCACCATGAAACCCCACATTCATGGCACTAGTGACATTCCCATTATGCAAATTAACATAACTGCCTTGTATGTGCTCCTGAAGACAGGTAAATAAATCAAACACAAATGGGCAACTAAGATCAATCGCATGACATGCACAATGAATTTGAAAAAATGACTAATACTGAAATATTTCATCAAATAAAAAGTAGGTGAAAACAAACAGTAAGTTTGCAGAGTTGTAAACACAGACCACACCCTTTCCTTTGGTACATTGCCTAATGCAATGTATACTCACCTCAAAGAATTTGGCAGTTGGGTCAACGAGCATCTTCAAATTATCTTTCTGTTCTTCATTAAGAACTTGAGGAAATGGGAAAACCTGTGCAGTCTCCACAACACCACGGAAAAGGTTCATGGTGAATGACTGTGATTCCTTTGCTTCACTGGTACCCTTCTCCACCTCCTCGCCCTTCCTTGCCACTTGCGGTGCTGTGGCTAGCCATCTGGAAAAACGATTTTAACACTCAAATTAAAATGTGTGTTCTTCACACTTCAGAACCTAATATATTTGTAATGGTTGCATTAGTAAACAAACTGTGGTTTCTCACAAAGTGCCAATTCCTGCAATTTTTGAAATCCCACAAGTATTTTTACAGACAAATCACTGGCTATATGGGCTGTACAACTATGCTTCACTTTCTACCCTTGGTTACACTTTTCTTTGCCACTACATTAAGACCAGATCTATGGCTGATCCAGGCTCCTATCCAACACACAATGGTAACTCTCCTCCCAGAGGCTATTGAACATACATGCCCAACCTATGGCTTGCGGGCCAATGTGGTTCCTTTAATGTATCAGTAAGGGACTTAAAACTATGGTATTACTAGGGAACAGCTAACTGGAGTGAAAGCTCCAGGCCCAGCAATCAGAATCACAGCATTTGTTTAATTTTGTGGTTTCAATAAATTTGATTTTGTTGATCAGTAAGTCCATTACTTGGTAGGATTATGGGGTCAACAAGTCACTAAAACACCTTAGTGTTCCCATAAAACAGCAATCAGATGCCTCAAAAGAGTGTGTGACTGCTTATAACAAAAAATGTTATTAATTATTCTATAAGTGCTGCACACTTTAGGGGAAAATCCACTAATCAGTCAGTTTTCCAACAGAAATGCAGTACTTCATGTGGACACCAATCTTCAGAGTTTCTGCCAGAACATGTGTAAGCTCAACAATGTTTCAATATTTCAAATGTAATGTATTTTTCAAGCATCCCTCAGCCCACAACAAAAGACGTTTATGCCGTGTCCATTACACAGTTGGCTGTATACCCATGGTAAAGTTTCATGCCAAGTGTAGCAGATGTGAAGATTTTCCAGTGTGCACTGTTGACATGACTGAATTTGCTTTAATTTGCTTTGGATAGAACTGTGATAGTTCCTTGTCACACAGAAATATCATTCTTTGTGAAGTTTATATGACTTCTGTTCCTGGATGTGTAGTGTTCTTTAGTTGCTTTGGGTGTCTATAATTAAACACAACTTGGCTAAATGAAACAAAAACACTTTACCTAATTTCTTCATGACAAAAGCATCAGCAGACTCTGAACACAGAATTTTTCAAAGAATGCAGAAAAATAAAAACTTTTGTTCCTATGCATGGGAAAGATTTGTGTTTAATCCACAGTGAAAGTGTAGCTGTTTTGTAAGCATACAGCATTGCCAGGCATCACAATTCAAAGCACAAAGGAAACTACAAAAAAACTATATTGCTGCTATGAGAAAAGAAAAAGTGGCAGATTGACAAAGAAAACTTAATCATAGTCACAACAGACTATCTTCAGAAAACAATCCAATGATGGGTGCTCTGCAATGCGGATGAGCTGCTCACTTGTTGTCTAAAGGAAGCCTACCTTTCTCCAATGGAATTCATAACGAAATGTTCGCAAACAGTGTGCAAGAGACTTGTCCAGAAAAATAAACTGTTTTAAAACTGTATGTCTTATCTAACAATAATAATTTCTTCCTTAGCCAGCAGCACAAGGTCATCTGCATATTTCACAGTGTAAATTACTTGTCTTCCTCTTCTGAAGTCATGAAATCCTTCAACAGCCTCCTTGGTAAAGACTTACTGTAAAAAGTGAATAACAGCAGTGACAAACAGCAGCCTTTCTAACTCCTCTTCCAATCTTCACACTTCTTGTGTCTCCCTGGTCCAGTAGTACTCCAACACTCTGATCAATGTACAATTTGAAGACCAATCTTCTTTCACACTAGTTAATACCATGTTGTTTAGGATCTGCATTAATTTCGTCCAGTTTACACAGGCCAGTGCCTTCTACCAGTCTACGAGTATGAAGCACTATGTCATCTATGTCCAAAATTCATTCTGACATTATTCTCAGCATCCCAATTGCATCTCTAGTTTCTTTTCCTCTTCTAAATCCAAACTAATCTTATCCCAGTACATCCTCAATTTTCTTTCCAATCCTTCTTCCAAGTATCCTCCCTAGTATCTTTGTTGCAGGTGTGATGAGGCTGATTATGTGATGGCCGCTGCATTTTGTAGCTTTTGGCTTCTTTTTATGGCAATCACTGTAACTTCAATTAAATTCTTGGGCCACTCTCCAGTTTATATGTTGTTGATCAGCTGTGTCATTAGTTTCAGAGCATCTTCTCCCAACAACTGGAGTACATCCACAGGTACATCATCATCTCCTGCAGACTTCTTAACCCTTATCTCACTGTGCAAGATGTAAGGGCCCTTCTGGTCTGTATCTACTTCCTCTTCGGGTTTGACTTCCAGGTTCTCTGCACAGTTAGCCTTGAGAGTCTTCAATGCCAATGATTCAAATCCCATGGTTTTCTTTCCAACTGAGTTCCTTTGTCTTCATGTACATATATATATATTTCTTTAACAATGTATTCTGGAACCAGTAACAATTTTAACATTTTGTTACAGACATAACATACACTGAGTTTTTAACTATGAATTCCATACACCTATACAGAATTTTATACTAACTTACATACAATTTATACATAATCATATATGTAAACCTCTCCTATCCAGGGGACACCGCCTTATCGTAGGCACCTTCAGTGCCGGGCAGGAGAGGTTTGCGAGTTCCAATGAAGTTGTGAGCTTTGCTGGTAGGGCCACCCAAGACAGACAGATCCCAACCCAGGAGCCAGACGACGTGTGTTGCACAACGATAGGGCAGGAGGGGCTCTTTAGGTGAGCTACACCAACCTCCTAGGGCTGCAGGCTAGTCACCCACATACCCGAAAAAATAACGTTGATTCAGAAACCAAAGAAAGATAGCCAGACGTATCACAATGTTTGACAACCCAGGCAGGAAAAGGACAATATGGTTTACTTAGCTACATGGAATGTTCAGAGCTTGTTTAGAGTAAATGCTGTTAAGGAATCAGTAAATGAACTCAAGAAATACAAAATTAATATAGCTACCATTCAAGAGATCAAATGGCAAGGAAATAATATAACAGATATTGGAGAATATAATATATGTTACAGTAGCAGTGATGAAAAAAATAATGTTGGTACTGGCTTCCTGATACATAAAAGTTTAAATGCATCCATTATAGAATCTGAACCAATATGTGAAAAAAGGCATTATATAAAACTAAAAGGAAAGTTCTGTAATATATCAATTATATGGGCTCATGCACTCACTGAGAAAAATATGACCTTATAAAAAATATTTTTATGATGAACTAACTAGAACTTTACATTAATTATCAAACCATGACAGAAAATAGTACTTGGGGACTTTAATGCTAAATTATGTAGAAATGGAACCTTTTACCCAAATGTTGGCCAACACAGTCTTCATAGAGAGGAAAATAATAATGGAAATTGACTAGCAGATTTTGCAGTAACTAATAACATGGTAATAAGTAGCACTTTATTTCCACATAAGAACATCCATAAGTGGACTTGGAGAGCTCCAGATGGAAAAACGAACAACCACATCAATCTTGTATTGATTAATGCTAGACATGCTAAAGATATACTGGGTGTTAGGAGCTATAGCAGGGCTGACTGCAATTATGACCACTTCTTGGTGCACATAAAATTCAAACCTAAAATCTCGGTATTTGGAATAAGATCAGGCAAGAAGATTAAAATATATAATATTACAAAGCTTAATCAAAAACACACGTCCTTAAAGTACAGAGAGGAGATGAATAAACTACTACTGAAGAAACCAGTACTTCCAAATACACTAAAAGAAGAATGGCAAAATATTAAAGTATACAGACAACAGCAAAAGAAATGATAGGATATAAAAATAAAGCAAAACATAAAGAATGGTTTGATGATGAATGTAAGCAAGCCCTGGACATACGAAACAAGGCCTGAATGAAGATGCTACAGAAGGAAACCAGAACAGCCATAGAAGAGTATAAAGAGGTTTACCTAGAAGCACACAAAATATGCAGAAATAAGAGAAAAGAACATGAAGAAGAAAAACTACAATCAATTCAAACTTACAATACAAGGAGTGAAAGTTTTATCAGGAAGTTAGAAGATTTAAAGAAGGATGTCAACCACAATCAACAATATGCAAAGATAAAGAAGGCACTCTGGTAGGAGGAGAATGAGAGGTTCTGCACAGATGGGTACAGTACTTCCAAGAGCTCTTGAACAAACCAAGTAACCATATGTCTGATTCACAAACTGAATATTATGGCCCCCAGAAATATGTAGAAAACCCCAAACTCAGTATGATTTATAATGCAATAAAGAGATTAAAGAAAAACAGAGCCCCAGGTGAGGACAGAATAACAGCAGAACTTCTAAAATATGGAGGCAGAAATCTATGGAGAAGAATTTATAACCTGATAACTATAATATGGGAAAATGAAGAGATGCCGGCTGACTGGCAAACAGCTGTTATATGTCCCATATACAAAAAGGCCAATAAACTACAATGTGAGAACTATAGAGGAATTTCTCTGCTGAATGTGATATATAAATTATTTACAAACATCATAACACAACACCTAGAAACATACACTGAAGAGACAATAGGTGACTACCAATGCGGATTTAGAAAAGGACGGTCCACTAATGATCAGATATTCACATTAAGACAAATTATCAAAAAAACATACGAACTGAACGTACAAATTCATCAATTGTTTATAGAATTTAAACAAGCATACAACAGTATAAATCACCAACAGTTGTATATAATAGTGGGAGTTTGGCATACCAACAAAAATTGTTAACCTGGTAAAAATGATACTGAGGAAAACTATGAACAAAGTTCAGATTGGTGGGACAGTTATCAGACAGTTTTGAAACTACTAGTAGACTCAGACAAGGCGATCCACTTTCTACCTTACTAACCAATTAAACTTTGGAGAAAATCATGGGCAATGTAACAGTGAATCCCTGAGGTAGCACACTTAATAGAATCAGACAGTACAGTAGAACCCCCGTATCCACGGATTCGGTATCCGCGGTTTCACTTATCCGCGGCCGGAAAATATTAACACATTCACTGCCAAAGTCGACCATGGTCAATTTCAGTGTTTACATTTTACTTTGCCAGCGTTGACTTTAGTCGATCTAAAGTTTACTCTGCGCATTTACATACAGTGAAACCTCTATCCATCGTTTTTCAGGGGATGGAAAACAAAAACGATACATATGGGAAAACGATAGTACCGTAAAACATTAAAAATTGTAGATAAGAACAATTTAATGATTATTATTACTTCTTGCTGAAAAAATCTTTCATTGATGTTTGTTTTGTGCAAAATTTACTCCTCAATTCAAAGTACGAATTTTCAAGGCCTATAACACTTTAACGATCACTGTCACTCGTGCTGTGCGCATAAAAGAAAGATTTTACTTTCATCAGCACTTAATGCGTCTCAGCAAAGCTCGGCACAACTTCGGGTTCGCCATCTTCTTCTTCTTCTCCTCCTTCTTCCCCCTCCACACGCCCGGACGCCACGAGGCTCACGCACTGTTTCTACACCACAGGTTGCCACGTGACTGTCCACAGACACGTAGTCCTCGAATTTATCTTTGTTCATGCCACTAAACTTTTCCCAGTCTTGGCGGAAATTGTCGTCATCGTTGGTCAATACGACGTCACTATCGCCTGAAGATTGTCCCTGCACGTAACCAGCTTTCATAAGAACAACTTTCGATTGTCTGCTGGGTTACTTGTTGCAAGGCTGCCACAGTGTAGTGCAAAGCTTCCAACGCGTTTATCTTCTTTTTCGTATCTTTGCCTGCATCCATTAAGCAAACAGCTGTTTGCACGAGGCGTTTTATATAAAGCTGCTTATGACACTTTATTACCCCTAAAGCAAGGGGCTGGAGCACACTTGTACAATTTGCCGGGTACCGTATGACTTTTACATTTCTTAGAAACGATGTATCCTTTGGATATGCGGCACAATTGTCTACAAAGAGGAGAATGTTCCTGTTCTGCGCACCCATACTTGCGTCTAATGAACGCAGAAATGAAGAAAAAATGTCTGTGGTCATCCACGCTTTATTGTTCACGTGATACTTGGTGGGTAATTTTTTTACATTCTTGAAACATCGCGGTTTCGGAGATTTTCCGATAACAATCGGCACTTGTTTGTCAATTCCATCACCGTTAACACAAAGCAAAACAGTAAGTCTGTCTTTACAGTTTTTCCCGCCATGACAAGACTCTCCTTTGAGAGCCAAGGTTCTATCAGGAAGCACGTTGTAGAAGAGCCCCGTCTCATCCGCGTTGCAAATATCACGTTGTTCGTAGCCCTCCAACAAAGATGGCAGTCTTTCCAACCACGCTTCCGTGCTTTCGTTGTCCACTGCCGCACTTTCTCCGGTTAACTTCTTGTATACTAGGCCATGCTGGTCCTTAAACCTTGCTATCCAGCCGTTGGATGCAGTGAAATTTTCTATATTCAGCTGCGCTACAATCATCTTCGCCTTTCCACGAAGAATGGTTCCATAAATTTGAATATTCGACGCCCTTGCCTGCTGGTACCACGTGAAGAGTACACTTTCCAACTCGGCGAATGTCGACTCCCTACCTATTTTCCTCTTCTTACTGGCGTTACCACATTTTTCTGTCTGCTCTCGGATTTCGTCCTTCTTTGCGAATATGGAGTTTAGTGTGCTTGGAGCCAACCCAAGGCGTTTGGCAATGTCAACACGTTTCTCTCCAGGATTCTTCTCCACCTCTTCTACTATTTTCAATCGCTCGTGCAGAGTTCTCACTTGCTTTTTAGGTTGGGACATGGTCCACGGATTTCAAAATAAATAACAGGAATAAAATATAATGAAGTAATAAAAACAGGAATGAATTAATAACAAAAATAAAATATTATAGGAAAGGGATAATAAACGATGGAAATGGTTAAACCAGGGTAACATATGAAACTATGAAGAACGACCAGAACCACTTGCAATGTAGTAAAGCTCCACAACAGTGTTGCCAAGTCTTCATCTAGTCCAAAGAAAAGGATGGAGAGCAAAGAGTACGGAATGCACTTCCATACTTTTTTATGGAGCCAATCCAGGTGGCACTAAGAAAGCAATACACGCACGTGCAGCGCACTAAACCATCCATTCAAATTTTAAAAAACTATCAATGCGGGAAAATGTTGCGTCAGGACCGTGATTTTTCAACGATTGATGCGGGAAAACGAGGAACGACGGAGGCGGAAAAAAATAGTGTTATTTATATGGGGCTAATTTCGGGACCTAATGCGGGAGACGATACATGCGGGAAAACGACTGTAACGGGAACGATGGATATAGGTTTCACTGTATAGGGTTCGCTACTATCCGCGGTTTCGGGCATCCGCGGTAGGTCTTGGAACGTATTGCCCGCGGATACGGGGGGACTACTGTATATGGCCAGTGCAGATGATGTAATTACTGGAAGATCAATGCAGGTAATCAGTGAAGTAATTCAAGAAATGGAAAAACCAACTAATGATATAGGTCTGAAGATAAATGTAGACAAAACTAAATACATGAATACCTCAAAATACAAACACAAAAATATGCAACCTAAAACCAAGAACATTAATTATGAAGAATATCAGTATTATATGTAATATTATAATACAATATATCTAAGAAACATTATTGTGCATTTGTTGGTCTGAGTGTTGTGAATTAGTTATCAACAATGCATGGAATGAACAAGATAAATATCAAGAAGTATCAAGAAAGTCTAAACCATTTTATTTGCAGATGATACTAGTATAATATTTACCAATTTTAATCCCAAAAAGTTTAAAAATGATATAAAAAGTACATTTGACATTTTAAGTAAGTGGTTCACAGCCAACAGACTTTCATTAAACTTTGATAAAACCCATTTTCTATAATTTACAACTAAAAATAGTCCTCAAATTGATCTGGCCGTTAGTTATGACAACAAATTAATTTCTAGAGCATATGATACAAAATTCCTTACAATACATGTGGATTGCACACTATCTTGGAAAGTACATATTGAGCAAACTATGCACAAATAAAGTGCAGCTTGTTATGCAATGAGATCAATCAAGCCCTTTATGTCACAAGAAACATTGAAGATGGTGTAGTAGCCTATTTTCATTCCATTATGAACTATGGGATAATATTTTGGGGAAACTCTTCCCACAGTACAAAAATTTTCAAAATACAAAAGAAAATAATCAGAACTATTGCAGGATGCAGAAGCAGAGGCTCATGTAGAGATTTATTTAAGAATTTAAAAATTCTACCTCGTCCATCGCAATATATACTATCACTTCTTCTATTTGTAGTTAACAACAGGGATAAATTCAAATTAAATTCTGATGTCCATAATATAAATACTGGACAAAAATATAACTTCCACCATCCTTCATCAAATTTAACAATATATCAAAAAGGAGTTTACCCGTTTGGCATAAAAGTATTAAGCAATCTCCCGCAGAGCATCAAAAATTTAATTAATGGCACTAAACAATTTAAGTCAGTGCTAAAGAAGTATTTACATGCTCACTCCTTCTACACAATACATGAATACTTTCACATAAGTAGGGAATGCTAAACTAAACTCTGTTCAGTTTCTAGATAATTATACTGTACAGTATCAGCTCTATGTTAGAGTTTTTTGACCTGTTCTATATCCAAAGGTATTTGGATTTACAGAACGCAAATAAATTCAATTCAATTCAAAATCAAAATTTAAATATTTGGGTTCACTGGTTAGTTATGATAATGATTGTGGAAAAGATGTATGAGTAATAATAACAGCAGGAAATCGATCTTACCAGGCTCTCTAAAAAATTAGGAAATCAAGATATATATCAAAACACACAAACTGAAAATGTATACTACAATGATTAAACTGTGCTATATGGTTGTGCAACATGGGCAAAGACAGAGCAAATGAAATCATCCCTTAAAACATGGGAGCGGAAAATACTAAGACAGATATACGGCCCAATGAAAGATCAAAATGGCTGGAGAATCTGACCTAATCATGAATTGCAGGTTATGTATAGACAACCCAACAACAATAAAAGTAAGAAGACTAGAATGGACTGGTCATCTGGTAAGAACATCTGATGATAGGACTATAAAGAAAGTATTCCTGGAGAAACCAGATGGAAGAAGACAAGCAGCAAGACCAAAATTAAGGTGGTTAGACTGTATTGAGAATGATCTGAAGTTGATGGGTGTCAAGAGAAGGAGGAAGAAAGCAGACAGATCTGTATGGGCTAGCATTCTGAAGGAGGCATTGGTTAAAGTATAAGGACCGTATGCCAATGAAGAAGAAGATGTAAACCTCTAGTACTTCCCCTTGTTGTACTAACATTGTTAATAATGACCCTGAGAAGCCAAAACATGTTGGAGACACAATAAAGGGAGCTGGGCAGTCTCAAACTTGTCTACATAGTTGGTTTTCATTTAACAGTTAATTTGAAGATATGTGTGGTGCCATACTTAATCATCTCAGAAACAAACCAAGTGATTTGGAAGCTTATGTTTAGGTGATAACACAAGGAATACTGCTAAATAATTAAATGTCATTCAATGCCAGAACAGGGAAACATTTTTGAGTGTGTGTGTGAAACTGTAAAGAAACATGAGCTGCCCTGGACAAAAATTAAAGGGGTAATAACAAACAGGGCTCCTAGTATGAATGGAAAAAAAAAAACACATTTTATGGGTAGAATTAGGGAAGAACTAGACCAAAAAAATCTTAATTTGACACAGACCTTCAATGCATCATCACTTGTGGAGCAACTCAAAAGTATGAACATGGTATAAAAAATTGTCTGTGGGTTGTGAACTTCAATCATCACTAGTTTCAATCTTTTCTGTCACAAATGGATGCTAATGTGGGGACATATTTTAATATACAGACCTATGAAAACCACACAATCCCTGATGAAAACTACCTGTAATACATCCTTTAAAGTTAAGTTTGAATCTGTGCCTCATCCTGATTATTGGATTTATATCCAATATGAGGATGCTGAACTCCCAACTAGGCACTGATCTATTACTACATTTTGGTACAGCACTCCTGTGTGAGAAAACCTTTTCAGCAAATCCAGAAACTAAATCAAAATGCCATAATCACCTTCTGCCTAAAGTGCCGCATGAATTCCTGCACCCACTATCCAACCTAAGATCAGTCACCAAGTTTCAACTGTGTAGGTCTAGCCTTCTCATCAAATACATATTGCTGAATTTGCTTTTTAAATGTAAAATTGTTTATGATGCACAAAATATTTTTCCTATTTGAATGGTGGCACCAGAAAAAGGGTCTAGAAACCACTACCTTATGTTAATGTCCCTCACCTTGAATTCATGGAACATTTGCTCTGCTTTAGTGAAAATGTTAAAATACGCCCAGCACGCAACACAATCAACAGCATTCCCCTGCGTACATCAACCACCGGGCCATGAAATAATTGGAACGCAGCTACTATTGTGTAACCATACACCTAAGCAGTAGAAGACTGCACGTAATTCCAATTCAGTTACTCGACTACATAACACTTGAACGTCTGCACTTGCTAGAAATAATGTTGCCGTTGTCATCTTAGTGAGTCATAATATTGGTGACAAATTATACATACGTAAGACTCCAGAAAGTAAAGATACAAAAGCAATAAATTTTTTAAAAATATTTATTAACAAAATTGAGTGAAAAAACTCTTAACACATACCTTTAGCTATTTTTCAACATAATCACCACCTTTGTGAAGGCATTTGTTTAGCCTGGATACGAGTTTTTGTATTCCGATGTCATAGAACTCCGCCACCTGTGCACGCAACCACGTAGTGACTTCGTTTTTCACCTCTTCATCTTCGTAAAACTTCTGGCTGGCCAGATGTTTCTTTAAATGCAAAAACAAATGGAAATCGCTGGAAGCGAGGTCTGGGCTGTGAGCGGGATGGTCTGCGGTGATTTCCCTTCCTCTCCCACCCATATTGTATCTTTACTTTCTGGATAACCCTCGTACATACATACACACACACACACTTCATGGATCCAACATCCGTCCTATGACGGCTGAATATGAAACATGTCAAGCTAATATTGATTGCATTACACAACTTTGTCATCAGTCACAGATTAATCAACAACAGGTTTCACAAAATACAATCACAATAATGACAAACAAGTACAATATGTAATACTTTGAGTATATGACATATAATGGCTGATTTTAGATATGGTTATGTAGTAAGAGATCTTTAAATCATTTATCAGAATAACACATTCAGAAAGTTTCAAGTGTAACTAGATGATGGTCTGTTCAAGTGATTAAATTCTTCTCCAGAATAAAAAGCACGAGTAAGAAGGTATCAAGAAGTTTCAATATATTTGAAGGTAGACTGTTAAATATCTTTATAGAGGAATAAGTAACACCTTTTTAGAATGGAAGAAAGCCTTACTGAGGGTATGTGTAATTGAATTTTGCATCTTGTATTAATACCAAGCACAGAAGAATTAGTTTGAAATTCATCCCGATTGTTAACAACAAACATCAAGGAGAAAATATATAGACTTGGGACCGGTAATATTTCAAGTTTTTTAAACCAATTTATACATGAGCACCTTGAACCTAGTCCCAGCATAATTCTTATTATCTTTTTTTGAATTAAGAATACCTTATTCATAGTAGTTGAATTGCCCCAAAATATTATACCATATTTTATCAAAGAGTGAAGTATATGATCCTCAGTGTCTCTATATTTAGGATTTGAGATAACCTTCTCACTACAAAAGATACGGTGCTCAACTTATTTAGTAAATAATTTATACGAGTCTTCCATGTAAGTTGACTATCTAATTGTAAACCTAGAAAGTTTATAGTATTTGTTTCAACAAGAGTTTGGTCAGCGTAGATTAATTTTATTGGATACTGCAAAAATTTAGTGCATGTAAATTTTACTAAGTTTTTTTTTTTTTTTGCATTTAATACTAACTGATTTGTCTGAAACCATCTGGATACCTGAGTTAAAACAGAATTAAACTTTCAATTAAGCTCATCATAATCACCATTAGAAATAAGTACACTGGTGTCTTCAGCAAACATTATAACATCAGAGTCTATATCAACTGAACCTGGAAAATCATTGATGTACATATTAAACAACAGGGGACCCAAAACTGAGCCCTGTGGAACCCAATATCTAACAGTATCCCATCTTAAATAGTAGTCACAAGTACTTGAGAACTTTATTTCCACTCTTTGTTTCCTGTTAAATAGATACGATTTAAACCAACCCAAAATTTTACCCCTAACACCATAAAACTGTAGTGTGTAACAAAACCCTTTACTACAAACCTCATTTGGCCTCAACTGACGTCGATTTGATTTTCTGTACAAATAAAAAAAACTAACATCATCTAATGACAAGCACAAATCGAAATCCTTTCGACGTTAGGACATACAACAAACTTCCACATCGAAGGAATATTCCTAGAACTGCAAAACATATATTATTGTCACTTTTTAAATAATACTTTAACATTCAGCTCTCACCTTGATTTCACTTCCGAACAGTTAATTAGTTTCCGAGGAAGATTTAAAATACGCCCAACACGTAACATTGTAAATACCAGACGTTCACTGGATGCTCCTAGGCTTAAACAGCTGAGCTTGTAGAAAAATGTCTGCACTTGTTAATGAATAGCCTATTATTCGCGCCCCTGCATTCACTCGACCTGATATCTCTTATTATACGAACAGACACTTCGTGCCACGTGACCTCACTATGACTAACCTCATTTATGACGCACCATGACAATGGCTGACAAGTGTATAGTTTCTCACCATGCGTTTAACGTGATTTTGCAGTTTCGACAAGTACGAACAGCACGTCGTTTCCTGTGTAGCCTGTCGCGACACCGATGGTATACAGAATCAAGGAAGCTATGTGACCAGTCGAGGTGAAAATGGCAGGAGTTTGGGAAAGTGAAAGGTATATCATTTGAGAAGTATTTACAACAGTTTAACTGGTAGGTGGTGTTAGCCTCAGCAAGTAGACATGCCGGAATCGGCTGAGCAAGCTGCTGGTGCAACTATTAGTGCAGCAACAACGAAGGACTCAAAAGATATCAAAGAAAAGAAGTTATCGTCGGGTTCACTCGGTGGCGGTGGAGGTGGTGATGGCGCCAGACCGAAAGTTGTTACCGTCAAGCATCCAGAATCCAACAAACCGAAGCCAACTGTGAAGAAGAATAAACATATACCCGTGGAATTAGATGTAGTGAAAGACTTTTTAAGGTGTAAAGAAGATGGTGGAACAAGACTGGATTTAAGCAAGTCTAGTATATCCCAACTGCCATCCACAGTACGGGAAGTAAACCACCTTGTTGAGTTTTACCTTTATGGCAACAAGTTAGTGACCCTTCCTACAGAGATAGGCTTTTTGATCAATCTTCAAACACTAGCTCTTAGTGAAAACTCTCTTACAAGTTTGCCTGATGCACTTGCAAATCTGAAATTACTTAAAGTCCTTGATCTCAGGCACAATAAACTGAATGAGATTCCTGATGTAGTTTACAAGTTAAGATCACTGACAACTTTGTTTCTTAGATTTAACCGAATTAAGGTTGTGGGAGAGGATATCAGGAATTTAACCAACCTAACAATGCTAAGTCTACGGGAAAACAAAATAAAAGAGCTACCTGCAGGAATAGGAAAATTGGTGAATCTTATAACATTTGATGTGTCGCACAATCACTTAGAGCATTTACCCATGGAAATTGGTTATTGCGTTCAGCTGTCATCTCTAGACCTTCAGCACAATGAGCTATTGGATATCCCAGAATCAATTGGAAACCTGCAAACATTAACACGACTGGGCCTGAGGTACAACCGTCTGAGTGCGACACCAAAGTCCCTTAGTAATTGTGTACATATGAAAGAATTTAATGTCGAGGGAAACGCTATCTCACAGCTTCCTGATGGTCTGCTCTCGAGTTTATGCGATCTGACCAGTATCACCTTATCGAGAAATGGCTTTACATCATACCCATCTGGGGGTCCAGCTCAATTCACAAATGTGAATTCTATCAATATGGAACACAACCAGATCGACAAAATTCCTTACGGCATATTTTCACGTGCTAAGAACCTGACCAAACTCAACATGAAGGAGAACTTGCTTACATCCCTCCCTTTGGATGTGGGAACATGGCTTAACATGGTGGAATTGAACCTTGGTACAAATCAGCTGACCAAGATTCCTGATGATATCCAGTGCCTGCAGTGCTTGGAGGTTCTAATACTTTCCAACAATCTTTTAAAAAGGATCCCAACCAGTATAGGAAATCTCCGTAAACTGCGGGTCCTGGATCTAGAAGAAAACAAGATTGAGTCGCTGCCAAATGAAATTGGTTTCTTGCGTGATTTACAGAAACTCATAGTCCAATCCAATCAAGTAACTACATTACCCAGAGCAATTGGGCATCTTACAAATCTTGTGTACCTCAGTGTTGGTGAAAATAACTTGAGTTTTCTCCCAGAAGAAATTGGAACACTTGAGAATCTTGAGAATCTTTACATTAATGACAACCCTAGTCTGCATAACTTGCCTTTTGAACTCGCCCTTTGCGCACGCCTGCAGATCATGAGCATTGAGAACAGCCCACTGTCACAGATACCACCGGAGATTGTGGCAGGGGGGCCCTCTCTTGTCATACACTTCTTGAAGATGCAGGGACCTTACCGAACTATGTGAATACTCGTGTTGCAATGTAGTGAAGCACAGAATGTTTTGTTGACCATTGCACACAGATTATTTTCCATTGTTCAGTGACAAGATTTTGGAATCTTCTTAATGATTGTTGTATACAGTGGAACCTCGTTCCCGTTACCTTCGTTTTCCTGCATGTATCGTCTGCCATATTTGGTCCCGAAATTAGCCCCATATAAATATCACTATTTTTTCCCGCCTACGTCGTTCCTCGAACTCTCATTTTCCTGCATCAATCGTTGAAAAATCACGGTCCTGACGCAACATTTTTCCGCATTGATGGTTTTTTTTTTTAAATTTGAAGTGGTGGTTTAGTGCGCTGCGCGCGTGCGCATGTGTTGCTTTCTTAGTGCTTTCTTAGAGTCTTGTCATGGCGGGAAAAACTGTAAAGACAGACTTAATGTTTTACTTTGTGTTAACAGTGATGGAAGTGACAAACAAGTGCCGATTGTTATCGGAAAATCTCCAAAACTGCGATGTTTCAAGAATGTAAAAAAATTACCCGCCACATACCACGTGAACAATAAAGCGTGGATGACCACAGACATTTTTTCTTCATTTCTGCGTTCATTAGACGCAAGTATGGGTGCGCAAAACATGAACATTCTCCTCTTTGTGGACAATTGTGCCGCCCATCCAAAGGACACATCATTACTAAGAAATGTAAAAGTCATACGGTACCCCACAAATTGTACAAGTGTGCTCCAGCCCCTTGCTTTAGGGGTAATAAAGTGTTATAAGCAGCTTTATAGAGAACGCCTCGTGCAAACAGCTGTTTGCTTAATGGATGCAGGCAAAGATACGAAAAAGAAGATAAACGTGTTGGGAGCTTTGCACTACACTGTGGCAGCCTTGCAACAAGTAACCCAGCAGACAATCGAAAATTCTTTTCGGAAAGCTAGTTACGTGCAGGGACAATCTGACAACAAGACTGGGAAAAGTTCAGTGGCATGAACAAAGATAAATTCAAGGACTACGTCACTGTGGACAGTCACGTGGCAACCTGTGGTGTAGAAACAGTGCAGGAGCTGTGCGTGAGCCTCATGGTGTCCGGGAGTGTGGAGGGGGAAGAAGGAGGAGAAGAAGAAGATGGCGAACCCGAAGTTGTGCCGAACTTTGCTGAGACGCATGAAGCGCTGATGAAAGCAAAATCTTTCTTTTATGTGCACAGCACGAGTGACAGTGATCATGAAAGTGTTATAGGCCTTGAAAATTCGTACTTTGAATTGAGGAGTAAATTTTGCACAAAACAAACATCAATGAAAGATTTTTTTCAGCAAGAAGTAACAATAAACATTAAATTGTTCTTATCTACAATTTTTAATGTTTCATGGTACTATCGTTTTCCCATATGTATTGTTTTTGTTTTTCATCCCCCTGAAAAACGATGGATAGAGGTTTCACTGTATTATTTGTGTACAGGTTCTGCTATGTGCATGACCTTTGAGTATTATTCAGTAGCTGTGCATAATATATACTTATATGTGGTGTAAGAAAAAGCCAACAAGGAAAGAAGTTTAAAAGTTTTGCATGTAGTAGCATATGAACTACATGTAAGTTATGCTCAACAATGAAGTACCATTGTTTTATACATTTGCAAGCAAAATGTACCAGTGGTGCAAGCCGTAAGGATTTGTAACTATAGTCCTCAATTCAGAAAAAAAATTCACCAGTGTAGGTTTGTGTACAGTAAGATTCGTATGTTGTTTTTGATTCACATATAGGTTGGCTGCAAAGGTCTTGTGAAGGTGGGATTTAGATGATTTGTAGGATTGTGAAGTTGAGAGCCAGATTGTTTGTAGGAGTATGAAGGTGAGATCCAGATCATTTGTAGGATTGTGAAGTTGGGATCCAGATCATTTGTAGGACTGTGAAGATAAGATCCAGATTGTTTGTAGGATTGAAAAGAACAGTATGCTTTTGGAGTCCTTTTAACAAGTTCTATATGTCTTTCTGTCTTGTGATTCAACCATGAGCATCAATATTATCGACACAAATTGGCTGTGCTTGAGAAAACTTGGTATGAATTTCGAAACTCACATACATGCTTTTCAGCACCCATTCAGTGACAGTATCAGTATGGTAGTCACACAAGCTTGTGAGCTGGGAACAACAGTGCTAGTACCATTCATGTATGATCGTAAGTTTTGTGTGAAATGAGATCATTGAGAAATACTTAGTGTTAAGGTAGTTGTTCAGGAAACTTGAAAGTAATGTGGTGACTGTAAAAAATATTTTGGTTAGATAACAATAATTTTGGACTGTGTAAACTGTCATGTGAAATTTGATGGTGACAAACATGTTTACTAGTTAAAACTTATCAATGGCCAAGCCCTTAGAACCCAATGATGCACCAAGTGCTTTGTAAGACTTGTTTGTTATTTATTGTGGGCTTAAAAATCGGAATGTTTGGATTGCATTTTCCAATTTATTTTTGTAAGTTATGCCACTCAGTAAGCCAGCAGCATTCAGTTCAGCACAAAGTTACGATGTAGACTTGTATATCTGTCTCTGCCTCTCAGAATCCCATTGTCTGCCTTTCTTTACTTTGACATTAAGTATAATTTATATACATATGTAAATGGTCATTTCGTATGTAACAAAAATGGTTCTATGTAGTGTAATTGAAATTTTAAATAATTTGCAACATAACCCTAGTCTCCATAACTTGCCTTTTGAACTCGCCCTTTGCACACACCTGCAGATCATGAGCATTGAGAACAGCCCACTGTCACAGATACCACCCGAGATTGTGGCAGGGGGGCCCTCTCTTGTCATACACTTCTTGAAGATGCAGGGACCTTACCGAACTATGTGAATACTCGTGTTGCAATGTAGTGAAGCACAGAATGTTTTGTTGACCATTGCACACAGATTATTTGCCATTGTGCAGTGACAAGATTTTGGAATCTTCTTAATGAATGTTGTATATTATTTGTGTACAGGTTCTGCTATGTGCATGACCTTTGAGTATTATTCGGTAGTTGTGAATAATATATACTTATATGTGGTGTAAGAAAAAGCCAACAAGGAAAGAAGTTTAAAAAAGTTTTGCATGTAGTAGCATATGAACTACATGTAAGTTATGCTCAACAATGAATTACCATTGTTTTATACATTTGCAAGCAAAATGTACCAGTGGTGCAAGCCGTAAGGATTTGTAACTATAGTTCTCAATTCAGAAAAAAATTCACCAGTGTAGGTTTGTGTACAGTGAGATTCATATGTTTTTTTTTTATTCACATATAGGTTGGCTGCAAAGGTCTTGTGAAGGTGGGATCCAGATCATTTGTAGGACTGTGAAGAAAAGATCCAGATTTTTTGTAGGATTGAAAAGATCAGTATGCTTTTGGAGTCCTTTTAACAAGTTCTATATGTCTTTCTGTCTTGTGATTCAACCATGAGCATCAATATTATCGACACAAATTGGCTGTGCTTGAGAAAACTTGGTATGAATTTCGAAACTCACATACATGCTTTTCAGCACCCATTCAGTGACAGTATCAGTATGGTAGTCACACAAGCTTGTGAGCTGGGAACAACAATGCTAGTACCATTCATGTATGATCATAAGTTTTGTGTGAAATGAGATCATTGAGAAATACTTAGTGTTAAGGTAGTTGTTCAGGAAACTTGAAAGTAATGTGGTGACTGTAAAAAATATTTTGGTTAGATAACAATAATTTTTGACTGTAAACTGTCATGTGAAATTTGATGGTGACAAACATGTTTACTAGTTAAAACTTATCAATGGCCAAGCCCTTAGAACCCAATGATGCACCAAGTGCTTTGTAAGACTTGTTTGTTATTTATTGTGGGCTTAAAAATCGGAATGTTTGGATTGCATTTTCCAATTTATTTTTTGTAAGTTTATGCCACTCAGTAAGCCAGCAGCATTCAGTTCAGCACAAAGTTACGATGTAGACTTGTATATCTGTCTCTGCCTCTCAGAATGCCATTGTCTGCCTTTCTTTACTTTGACACTAAGTATAATTTATATAAATATGTAAATGGTCATTTCGTATGTAACAAAAATGGTTCTATGTAGTGTAATTGAAATTTTAAATAATTTGCAACATAACCCTAGTCTGCATAACTTGCCTTTTGAACTCGCCCTTGCACACACCTGCAGATCATGAGCATTGAGAACAGCCCACTGTCACAGATACCACCCGAGATTGTTGGCAGGGGGGCCCTCTCTTGTCATACACTTCTTGAAGATGCAGGGACCTTACCGAACTATGTGAATACTCGTGTTGCAATGTAGTGAAGCACAGAATGTTTTGTTGACCATTGCACACAGATTATTTGCCATTGTGCAGTGACAAGATTTTGGAATCTTCTTAATGAATGTTGTATATTATTTGTGTACAGGTTCTGCTATGTGCATGACCTTGAGTATTATTCGGTAGTTGTGAATAATATATACTTATATGTGGTGTAAGAAAAAGCCAACAAGGAAAGAAGTTTAAAAAAGTTTTGCATGTAGTAGCATATGAACTACATGTAAGTTATGCTCAACAATGAATTACCATTGTTTTATACATTTGCAAGCAAAATGTACCAGTGGTGCAAGCCGTAAGGATTTGTAACTATAGTTCTCAATTCAGAAAAAAATTCACCAGTGTAGGTTTGTGTACAGTGAGATTCATATGTTTTTTTTTATTCACATATAGGTTGGCTGCAAAGGTTCTGTGAAGGTGGGATCCAGATCATTTGTAGGACTGTGAAGAAAAGATCCAGATTTTTTGTAGGATTGAAAAATCAGTATGCTTTTGGAGTCCTTTTAACAAGTTCTATATGTCTTTCTGTCTTGTGATTCAACCATGAGCATCAATATTATCGACACAAATTGGCTGTGCTTGAGAAAACTTGGTATGAATTTCGAAACTCACATACATGCTTTTCAGCACCCATTCAGTGACAGTATCAGTATGGTAGTCACACAAGCTTGTGAGCTGGGAACAACAATGCTAGTACCATTCATGTATGATCATAAGTTTTGTGTGAAATGAGATCATTGAGAAATACTTAGTGTTAAGGTAGTTGTTCAGGAAACTTGAAAGTAATGTGGTGACTGTAAAAAATATTTTGGTTAGATAACAATAATTTTTGACTGTGTAAACTGTCATGTGAAATTTGATGGTGACAAACATGTTTACTAGTTAAAACTTATCAATGGCCAAGCCCTTAGAACCCAATGATGCACCAAGTGCTTTGTAAGACTTGTTTGTTATTTATTGTGGGCTTAAAAATCGGAATGTTTGGATTGCATTTTCCAATTTATTTTTTGTAAGTTATGCCACTCAGTAAGCCAGCAGCATTCAGTTCAGCACAAAGTTACGATGTAGACTTGTATATCTGTCTCTGCCTCTCAGAATGCCATTGTCTGCCTTTCTTTACTTTGACACTAAGTATAATTTATATAAATATGTAAATGGTCAATTTCGTATGTAACAAAAATGGTTCTATGTAGTGTAATTGAAATTTTAAATAATTTGCAACATAACCCTAGTCTGCATAACTTGCCTTTTGAACTCGCCCTTTGCACACACCTGCAGATCATGAGCATTGAGAACAGCCCACTGTCACAGATACCACCCGAGATTGTGGCAGGGGGCCCTCTCTTGTCATACACTTCTTGAAGATGCAGGGACCTTACCGAACTATGTGAATACTCGTGTTGCAATGTAGTGAAGCACAGAATGTTTTGTTGACCATTGCACACAGATTATTTGCCATTGTGCAGTGACAAGATTTTGGAATCTTCTTAATGAATGTTGTATATTATTTGTGTACAGGTTCTGCTATGTGCATGACCTCTGAGTATTATTCGGTAGTTGTGAATAATATATATACTTATATGTGGTGTAAGAAAAAGCCAACAAGGAAAGAAGTTTAAAAAAGTTTTTGCATGTAGTAGCATATGAACTACATGTAAGTTATGCTCAACAATGAATTACCATTGTTTTATACATTTGCAAGCAAAATGTACCAGTGGTGCAAGCCGTAAGGATTTGTAACTATAGTTCTCAATTCAGAAAAAAATTCACCAGTGTAGGTTTGTGTACAGTGAGATTCATATGTTTTTTTTTATTCACATATAGGTTGGCTGCAAAGGTCTTGTGAAGGTGGGATCCAGATCATTTGTAGGACTGTGAAGAAAAGATCCAGATTTTTTGTAGGATTGAAAAAATCAGTATGCTTTTGGAGTCCTTTTAACAAGTTCTATATGTCTTTCTGTCTTGTGATTCAACCATGAGCATCAATATTATCGACACAAATTGGCTGTGCTTGAGAAAACTTGGTATGAATTTCGAAACTCACATACATGCTTTTCAGCACCCATTCAGTGACAGTATCAGTATGGTAGTCACACAAGCTTGTGAGCTGGGAACAACAATGCTAGTACCATTCATGTATGATCATAAGTTTTGTGTGAAATGAGATCATTGAGAAATACTTAGTGTTAAGGTAGTTGTTCAGGAAACTTGAAAGTAATGTGGTGACTGTAAAAAATATTTTGGTTAGATAACAATAATTTTTGACTGTGTAAACTGTCATGTGAAATTTGATGGTGACAAACATGTTTACTAGTTAAAACTTATCAATGGCCAAGCCCTTAGAACCCAATGATGCACCAAGTGCTTTGTAAGACTTGTTTGTTATTTATTGTGGGCTTAAAAATCGGAATGTTTGGATTGCATTTTCCAATTTATTTTTGTAAGTTATGCCACTCAGTAAGCCAGCAGCATTCAGTTCAGCACAAAGTTACGATGTAGACTTGTATATCTGTCTCTGCCTCTCAGAATGCCATTGTCTGCCTTTCTTTACTTTGACACTAAGTATAATTTATATAAATATGTAAATGGTCATTTCGTATGTAACAAAAATGGTTCTATGTAGTGTAATTGAAATTTTAAATAATTTGCAACATAACTATCCAATCAGAATCAAAAAAAAATAGTAATGTGAAACTTTTGTTGCTGTAGTATGATAAATGATAATGCTGTAAACTGTGATAAATAATCCATGTATCAATTTACTAAATGGTGTTTGACACTAAGAACAACTTATATAAATGTGTAAATGGTCATTTCATATGTAACACAAATGGTTCTGTGTAGTGTAATTGGAATTTTAAATAATTTGCTACACAGTTATACAGTCAAAATCAAAAGAAAAGCCAGTGTGAAACTTTCGCTGCTGCAGTATGGTAAATGATAATAATTATGTGAACTGTGATAAATAATCCGTGTATGAATTTACTCAATGGTGTTGTGAATACCATTATTAATGTAGTTTGTCACTATGACATACACATTGTTGGTTGTCATCATTGGCCTGCCAAGAGAAATGCCCTTCAGCTGTCTTAGAAATACAAAATAAAATCTGTACTACTGTTGTAAGCAATCCCAGTTTGACATCTGATCAGTATGTTCCAGAATTGATTATTCTGGGAAGAAACTAGAGGTCATGGCAGTGTATTTCACTTCAAAATATTTTCCTTCCTGATTGTACAAAGTGATGAGATCTTTGCTCTTCTGGAATGTTATGTAGTGCAGTTTGGTCAGTTACCGACGTTTGAGGATAAACCATCTGTCCCGTCTTCAAGGGTAAAGCAGCCTGAGAAATTTTGGACTGCTTGACCCTTCAAGATCAGACATGTGTTGTCCCAAAACATCAGTAACTAACTACCAATCTTTACTGCTTAACATCCCAGAAGAGCGAAGATCTAATTTGCATCACAGCAGAAGCCTGAAATCTCGCATTGTACATAGTGGTGCTGGGATTTCACCTATTTGTTGAACTGCATCAGGTATTGTTTCTGGAGGGCGTTTGATTCATGTACCTCACTTTGAATGACCTCTGGTATGTCCAGAAATCCCCTCCCCTCCCTTCAGTAAGGTGCGGTTTATATTGGGGAACAAAGGATTTGCAGAGTTCCAAAACAATGGGATGGTATGCTCGGACAAGAATTGTTTTCAGCTGAGTGAGAAAGCAGTGTCATGACATGCAAGACAAATTTTGCTGCAGCTATTCTCACCCCTCATCATCATCATCATCATCATCATCACCACCACCACCATGTTGTCATTCATTGTGGGGTCTGAGGTTCTCACAGCAGTGATGGTGGACATTTGTGTTCTGGGATACAACGGATACTTTTGTGACGGTGCACAATGGTGCAGCATACCAGCACCTATATTGATGGTAACACATCAGATTAATGTTTTGAATTCAGAACTGAGGGAAAAATAGAGCTTGTTGGCTCCTAATCTTTACATAAATGACTGCATATAACACAGTGTACATTGGTATACAGGCACCAGTGTTTTGGAGGAGCTTGCTGCCTCCCCTTCAGGTAATCAAAGAAGAGTGAGCTGCATGGGGAAAAAAAAAAACCTGAATATTATACTGGGGAAGAAAAGGAAAGGGAATAGGAAAAGTGGGCTAATGAGAGTGGCACTGTGCAGTGTGCCAGAACCATAGATGGAACACACAAGTAAATGAAAAGAAGTGTGACAAAGATTTTGAGGCTCTACAAGGTATGTGAAATTTATCATTAGGAAGGCAGTTGAGAATGACCTTATCTTGAGCAGGTCTTGGAAGCTTCTCATTCACTCCCTGAAGTTTATGAGAAAGCCTTCCTCTGATAACAGATGATTTTGAATATTATGGCACGTTCAAGGGGCAGAGGGCCACCAACTGACTACCTACTGAACACTTCTCATGAATAAGCTGATCTTCATCCCTTTTTCTCCCCTTGATGTTATTTGCATTCACAACATGGCCATTGCTTCATCCTAGTTGTCTCTCACGTCCTTTAATTTCCTGTTTACCCTAAAAATCTTTTTTGCCGCCACTTTTCATTTTCCCCCACTGAGGACAGTGGTCAGCTAAAAAAAAAATGAGTGGAAAGATGTACTCAAATGGAGTACATATGCATTCTAGGCTGTTTTGCATACTTTATTTGCCTTGAGATCTGTGGTCTTCTGGGTAATTACACGGCGTCGTGTGGTAATTATTTACCGACGTTTCGGGACAACGTATCGGTCCCATCTTCACGGGTCAAGATTCCAAGTAGGAAAGAAAGCCTTTAACAAAGAAAATGGACAGCATAGCGGGGTGGGGAAACGTGCGATGTGACGACAGCCAATAGGATGAGAGAGGGGGTGGGTACAAGGTCACAATATGTTCTAGTGCGGCTGGGTGAGAATAATGGAAGAAATACGAGTATGTCTGGAATGCGGCGACAACTCGAAGGGAAGTGAAACGAAATGAATGGAAATGAATAAAAGAGTAAACGTACAAAAACCAAGGAGAAATAAAAGAAAAAAAGTCGAAAAAACAATCAAGAATAACCTAAATTCAGTATAAAAATCATACAGAAGGGGAAAAGGAAAAATTAAAAAGAGAAGAAATAGTAAAAGAAAAATATAAAAATCGAAATGAAAATTGAAAAGAAAATAAACATCATAACTGAGGAGTATAAAATAGATGAAATGAGCAATAAAAATGAAATAAAATGAAAACAATATGGAATAAACCAAATAAGGGTGTAACAATAAGAACATAGAAGATAAAAACAAATGTAAAATTTTGAAAACAAATCAATAGATGGAAGGAAACACGAAGAATAGAGGGGGAATTCCAGGTGGATGAAAAATAGTAATAGAAAGGACAGGAAACAGGTCGCAGATGGAGGAAGAGAATGGGTTTGGGGGGGGGGGGGAAGCAGCTAGAACCGGGAGAGAGTGGTTCTCAAAAGGACCGTGGGCTAGTCACCACTATTGGGGGGGAGGGGGGGAGGTGCCGTCTACTCTCTCTAAGGAGGCGAAGGAGAGGTTTCCATGACCCGCTTAGAATTAGGCCATCCTCCATGTTCATATTGTTTGGATGGAGCTCCAACTCAATCGCCTCCCTGATGAGTCGGTCCATGTAGCCGGATTTGGTAGAGAGGATTTGGGTGTCTTGGAATTTAATGAGGTGATCCTGAGTGAGTCTATATTCCGCCACCGCCGATTTTTCTGGATGCCCCAGCCGCATGTGGCGGCTATGCTCTTTAATCCTGGTGGCGATGGACCGACCAGTCTGTCCGATGTACACCCGGCCGCACTCGCAGGGGATACTGTTCACGCCTGGAGTCCTCAGCCCCAGATCATCCTTCACAGGACGGACGAAGCTGGAGATCTTCCTAGGCGGCAAGCCCACACACTTAATGTTGTGCTTGGCCAGCATTCTGCTGAGGCGACCTACCTAGTCTGGACATATGGCAAGAGGGCGACTGAGGTGGGCTTATCTTTAAGCTTGGAGGTTTTCACCTTAGGGTTAAGGGCACGTTGTATCTGCTTACGGCTGTACCCGTTATCCTTGAAAGTGGTCCTCAGGAACTCCAACTCACCTTGGAGGCTCTCATTGTCACACAAGAGCCCTGGCCCTGTGCACCAAGGTTGCAAGAACGGCCTGTTTATTGGAAGGGTGGTGATGTGACCCAGGGTTCAGGTACAGGTTTGTGTGGGTGGGTTTCCGGTAGACTTTATAGCCCAAGGAGCCATCCGGTCTCCTATATATATCAATGTCCAGGAAAGGAAGGTGGTCATCCTTCTCCGTCTCCACGGTAAATTGAATAATCCTGTGAAGGCCATTCAGATGTTCAACGAATCCCTCCAGCTTTTCTGGACTTTTCTGAGGACTCCAGGCGTGTACAGTATCCCCTGCGAGTGCGGCCGGGTGTACATCGGACAGACTGGTCGGTCCATCGCCATCAGGATTAATGAGCATTGCCGCCACATGCGGCTGGGGCATCAAGAAAATTCGGCGGTGGCGGAACATAGACTCACTCAGGGTCACCTCATTAAATTCCAAGACACCCAAATCCTCTCTACCAAATCCGGCTTCATGGACCTACTCATCAGGGAGGCGATTGAGTTGGAGTTTCCTGTCCTTTCTATTACTATTTTTCATCCGCCTGGAATTCCCCCTCTATTCTTCGTATTTCCTTCCATCTATTGATTTGTTTTTAAACTTTTACATTTGTTTTTATCTTCTATGTCCTTATTGTTACACCCTTATTTGGTTTATTCCATATTGTTTTCATTTTATTTCATTTTTATTGCTCATTTCATCTATTTTATACTCCTCAGTTATGATGTTTATTTTCTTTTCAATTTTCATTTCGATTTTTATATTTTTCTTTTACTAATTCTTTACTCTTTTTAATTTTTCCTTTTCCCCTTCTGTATGATTTCTATACTGAATTTAGGTTATTCTTGATTGTTTTTTCGACCTTTTTTCTTTTATTTCTCCTTGGTTTTTGTACATTTACTCTTTTATTAATTTCCGTTAAGTTCGTTTCACTTCCCTTCGAGTTGTCGCCGCATTCCAGACATATTTCTTCCATTATTCTCACCCCTCCGCACTAGAACATATTGTGACCTTGTACCCACCCCCTCTCTCATCCTATTGGCTGTCGTCACATCTCACGTTTCCCCACCCTGCAATGCTGGCCAGTTTCTTTGTTAAAGGCTTTCTTTCCTACTTGGAATCTTGACCCCTGAAGATGAGACTGATAACCGTTTCCAGCTGGTTGACATGAGACAGATATTGTCTCTGTACCTCCATGTTCCCAAATTTATGATAGAGGTGAAGTCCATGATTAATGCACCAGACACTGAACCCTCTGTAAGAACTTGATATCTGCCACAATGACAGTCAGAGCCAACATCCGGCTACAGCACATCCTCACAGAATGGTCACTTGACAGCCATACTATCCAGTTGCTCCTTCAGGCCATTCAGCAGCTGCAGGGGATGTAATATTACTTTCTTATACCAAAGAGCAAAAGAGTCCTCTCCAACCTGAGGATCCATGTTGAGTGTCACTGTTTCTTCTGCAGACAGAAATGTAACATATGGTGCTCATGACATTGTTGCATAACAACTGGGTCTCACAATTAAACTCAAGATTTCTCTTCCTAACCACTTCACCTGATTCAGACAATCTTTCAATTTTATACTTCTCGATTAAGCACTTTGAAATTGAATTTCTCAGTTTCTTAGTTTTCAAAGTCGTCTCTGTGGATCCTACCTTTCTCATACACCCAGCTGTTTGTCTAAATCGTGAGTCTGAATAAAGGAGATTAAACTTCAAACATTGTAATAGCATGAAAATATAAACTAAAAAACAGTCCTACTGAGGCATCCAAATCTGTTCATTTTGCAGCTAGTGGAAGTACCTTAGCATCATGTGTTCATCTGCCCCCACTGCAGTTATAATATTGCAGCTGTAACAGTATATAATTCCACTCTCAAACAATAAGAGAATTTGTCACACTCCTGTCATTCATATCCATTAACTTTCATCACCACAGCTAATCACTTGTACCAAGGACTGAGATCAATCACATCTCACCCTTAAATATCTTTCAAACACACTGAACAGTCCAATATGATAATTTTTCTGGTTTAGCACCACAGTTTTATAAAATGGTGTGTATTAATTTATGGCTTATTTAGTAATGCTGACAGCAGCATGGACTACTTAGCATCAAATGAAAAGATGATTAGTGAATAATGACCTTGAAAGGATGTGGAAGGAATCAGTTGTTGGAAGTACTAATTTGGCAGGACTGAGGAAAACACAAAAACCTCCAGAATATGAAACAGAAGTGCTGCTGATTCAACCACAATGGTCAATAAAATCATTGTTTTAATGTGTAAGTTGTCCTATTGACATGACATCTTTTTAACACATGTTTCATATTTTAGAAAGAAAGGGTGGTTAATGTCTGTGCGTCCCTTACTCCAAAATAATGTCTGAACCAAGGGACATATTTTTTGATGTCCTACAGTTAATAATACAAATATGGCAACCTGCTACAAGGCTGAGGGAAAAAACATTCTCAACAGGATTGTTTCCGGTGATGAGTCATGGGTCCATCACTTCCAACCCAAATCAAAATGCACATTCATGCAATGAAAGCACCCTGTTTCTCCTGTAACCACAAAGTTTAAGTTGTGTCATTAGCAGGTAAGGTTATGCCAACTCTCTCTCAAGGCATACTGCTTATCCATTTGCAGAGTTATGCAGACACAGACTCAATTCACAAAAAATGACCCTGGATATTGAGGTTTACTGCTCTTGCATGACAATGCTAGATCTCATGCAGCACATTTATCCCAGGACATAAGTCAGGAACTGAAATAGAAACTTCTTGATAACCTACCAAACAGTCTGGGGCTGGCCCCAAGCAGTTTTCACCACTTCAGTCCACTGAAAGAACACCTTGGTGACAGAAATTTTTCCTGTGGTGCAGAGGTTGAACATGAGGCATGGCTGTGGCTACAACAGCAGCCAACACACTTCAACCTTGCTGGTTTTCAGAAGTTGATTAAGCACTGTGACAAACACATGTAAAGTTTGAGATCATGTGGAGAAATAAATGATATGTCCTGGTAATTTTCTTGCTTGCTTTAGCTTTGGCTATTATTTGTTACTTAGACTTCCCTCGTTTAACATTTTCATGTTTATAACTTCTAAAACTGAACCACAAAAAATTACTTTACCAGTCTGTATTCTCAGAAAGCAGACACAAAGAAAACTGACAGTTTACACTGGAATAGTTGGTCATTGTTATGACTGTTGTCTTAGGATACAACCACTTCAACCAACAGATTGTAATTTCCCCCTGTACAGTGATTATGGGAATTTCTGTCAGAAACAAAAATGAAAGGGTAATATAAAAAAGTTCTCCTGATAAATACAGTTTGGAAGAGTTGGAAACATAATCATTCATAATTCCATAATTTTCTCCTATCTTTGCTGTTTCCTTTTCCCCTGATTTTTTCTTAAATACTACATTTCAGTTCCATATATGAATGCTACTATTCTGCCATTACTTTATACAGTTTTAGTTGTGATTACAATCTAGTTTTTCTTGACTCTCAATGAAGTCTTCTTCAGTCAGTTTGTCTTAAGCGGTTTTCCAACATTTTTCCCTTCACAAACCATAATTTTAAACTCTTATGGATATGATTTCCTTTCCTTCCAGAATTGATTTCTGTAGTCTAAAATTTCACTGTAATATTAGTAAACTGTATTTCGTACATGTACACAGTACACATTCAGAACAATACCGACCTATACAAACAGTGCATGGTTTCCACATTTATATAAACGACTTTTAGGGCAGAGTCCTAAGAGTCTGATACTAATACAGATATAACCATTCTGTGTAAATAAGACAAGGTGCAGGCTTGATGCGAACTTTGTACCCCCTTGACTTCTGGGCACCCTATCTACATTGTGTTCTCTTAGCATGTAGCTGATTTCATTGAACATACACTATAGACATTGAAAACTTCCCAATTTCCAAATTTCATGTCTGTGTTCCACTCTTGAGGTCATCCCAAAGAATCTATCCAAGCCCAAGGTCTTGTTTTAATATTTTGTAATATATTACTTCAGAGAAATTTGTGCCCTTTAATTTGTGTTTTTAAAGAAAGGATCGTTTGGCAATACTTTCTGCTTGGTGTTTATTGATATCAAGGTCATTCAGTGCACTGGATTGTACCAATATCGCATCAGTACCTACATACATACCCTCATTTGTGTTTCATCAATATTAGCAACAGACATCTAAGTAACTCTATGGAGCAGAGTCCTTCCTGAGAAGCTAACAAGTCCTCAGCTAGTCGAGAAATTCCCCACATTTTATGGAACCTGCAGGTTCATTACAGCATTCACAAGTGTCTGCCACCCCTCCCTATCCTGAGACAGATCAATCCAGTCCATGCCTACCCATCCCACTTCCTGAAAGTCCAATTAACTATTATCCTCCCATCTATGCCTAGGTCTTCCAAGTAGTCGCTTTCCCTCACATCTCCCCATCAAAACCCTCTATGCCTCTCTCCTGTCCATACATGCCACATGCCCTGCCCTCTCATTCTACTCAAATTGATCACTCGAATAATATTTGGTGACTAGTATGGAGCATAAAGTCCCTCGTTATGTAGTCTTTTCCATTCCCCTGTTACCTCGTCCTTCATCCAAATATCTTCCTCACACCCTCTTCTCGAACACCCTCTGCTTATGTTCCTCTCTCAGTGTGAGAGACAAATTTTCACACCCATACAAAATAATAGGCAAAATTACAGTTCTGTGTATCTTAATCTTCATATCTTTGGATAGCACACTGGAAGACGAAAGATTCTGAACCGAGTGATAGCAAGCATTTCCTGACTTCAGTCTGCTCTTATTAATTTCTTCATGAATGGAATTTTGATTTGTTAGGGTTGTTCCAAAATGTTTGGACTGTTCCACCATTTTAAAGGATTTATTACCTCTCTTTATGTTGTGATTTTGTCCTGCATGCTGGTCTCAAGGCATGACCATGTACTTAGTTTTCTCAGCATTTACTTCTAGACCAATCTCCTTACTAACATCTACTAAAGCTTTTTTTTTAAGTATGTATGCTTTCACTAACATCAGCATAAACCAGAAGCTGATGTGTACCATTTAATAGCAGACATACTATTAAGTACTGTATTATGTATGATGTCCAACTGAATTCCAGGATTAAAATAGTAGCCCAGTTTCAAATTACAGCCATATGCAAACAAATTACAGGTTGTGTACTGGGATACTATTCAAACATGTATGGTACAAGAAGGTAGTAAAATATGGTACTTTTTCATTGGTTAATCATATTTATTGCCTTTATACTGAGAAATAATTTGTAACAAGTGGACAATCAAAACTGTGGCTAACCAAAATAATGCTACTTCATTTCCAAACTCCTGAGTGCTGGCAGTGGGAGCATTAAGGAATCAAGGTGTGAACGGTGTACATTATTCTTATGACAATATTCTGGCACTTGGCAATTATGAATAACATTCCAAACATGGAAATGAAACTTCTAAATTAAATTAATAATACAGTTTATACTAAGTAAAACAAAGAACATACCTTTTATACACAATGAGGGAAAAAAAGGATTTGATTTCTTAATTAAAAACACATTACTTTCATTTTTTCCATCAAGTAACTGTATCTTTTTATGTTCTACTGAAAACAACGTCCATTATATCACTCTGCTTCATCCCTATGTACTATTTACACAAATCTACCAAAAATCATAATATAAATCATCTCAGCCTCTCTCACAGAACATTACAATATGTCACTTACTTATCACTTTCAAAATTTAACAAGAAGCATGCACATTTAGAGTTCATGATGCTGTTTCTTCATGGCAGTGATTGATAGCGTACTTCATTACTCAAGTTTTCACGAGTCTTCACCAGGTGCACCTCGTGATGTGTGATGGCAGTGTTACAATTGAACAAGCATGGTGGCAAAATTCTTTCAAATGGTTCATATTTATTCTCCATAAGAATACACAAAAACCCTGAATACTTTGCATTTAATTATGGTAAAAATAAGATGAACAAGAACATACATGTCACTAAACCAACACCCTCAAAGCAAGCAGTCAAGACATTCATTTTAAGTTCATTTCAGTTATATTCATTTAAGGTCATCTGAACAGAAAGTCAAATGAAATGAACATGGCAAGAGAAAATGCTTCAGCACAATACTAATATGCACCATTAAGTCCTGCTCCATAAAGACCAATAAACCCTGCAGCCTATACTTCTGATTATACCTCACCCACAGGTTACCACTGCACAGAACAAGAGCTCTGCACATTCACACAAATTATACAAATGGTGTCCAACATGGGCACAGGAAGTTCCATCCTTTAAAGACTTCAGTTCTGTAAACACAAATACCTGACTCACAAAACCAAAGCAACACTGTTGAATATATTAAAATCAAACGTTACATGCCTGGAATTAACTGATCAGGGTCTATTGCAAAATTCACTTTTGGCCTTCTTTCTGAAGGACAGTGGAAGGAATGCTGAAGAAACACCCCAGCCCCCTACATCTGAAGGCACAGCTGGTTTATCAGAACACAGTAACTAATGTTGTTAACACATCCTAAGTTTTAAATGACACCACAAGAACTTCCTAGAAAAATGTACATATAGAAGAAGTTGATCTTACTGTCTTTTTTATCAGGTTTAAACAGGTAAGACAGCCACACACTGAATTATGAATCTCGTTCTCTTGTCCAAGAGTTTAGACACATTAATGTACAAATACTGCAACTGACAAACTGGCTTCATGTGTTCTCATTACTACACAGTTTAAATGGAAGTGCTACTGAATGTCACATCCTTCTGTACTAAATTAACAGACTGCACTCAAAAACTCTGGAAAGAGGGATGATTACCACAAACATAATGGTTTACTGCTTCTGAACATTTTGAGATCCATACAGATTTACATAAGACATATAACCAAATTCAATTTATTAGGTTTGAATTTTGGAAATGTTAAGGTAAAGTTCAACACTGGACTGGTATGTCACTCAGCATAAGAACCACTCTGGATTGTTTATCTCAACACATGACAGTGCCCAGTTGATCTCAATACATCTCTTAAATTTTCATCTTGTTTAAACTGCCAATCTGAACAAAATAGAAGCTGAAAAGATGTTTTTAAATAAAGCATACAAGATGATGGTAATGAAACTATTAAGTACACACTCCCATCTATACATGGAAATATACTGACAGATGCAATGCAGTTTAAATCTAATAAAATACAAATCCTGCAACCAAACCAGTAGGAATCATGGGACATGTCACAAGACTTACAAAAAGAGAACACCACAAACTTCATTAAATGCTAGGGTTCAATTAAGAAGGCATTGATTTAAATGTAGCATAATTAAAAAGGTCTGAAATAGTAGCTGGGGACTGGAACAGTAGAACGAAAGAACTTGCGACACCATGAGAGCACCAAGAAATGTCAGTAGAAAAGAAGTACAGATCAGCTTCCAAAATAATAATTTGGTTTCAATTGTGGTACTAAGTCGCCATTTACTAGCACCAAAACTGAACACAGCAGCTGAGTTAAGTGGTAACTGACACTAAAAAAGGAAATTCTACAGTATAAGTGATCAAGGAAACCTGTTGTACGTAACTGCAGCTTATATTTTCATACCCAATTTCTCTTCTCCCACAGTTCTGAAATGGAACTGTCATGCACATTTCGTATGGAACATTCACCTTGATTCTCGCCAGCTAATGACAAAATTAATTATGCTGCCCCCAAAAAAAAGTTAATTTTAAAGAATGTATGAGTATGAACTGTCAATAATTATAATGCAGAAATTGAGAAAGTGAAATCTCAACACAACAAAAATCCTGTGTTACAAATTACCAACAAGGATCAAAAGGTCATGGAACATACCATACCAAAAGCAGACCATCGAATCACACAAAACATGTGATATACATTTTGAGTAACACAGTTCAAAATTTGGTGAAAACTGGAACAGGAAGTTTTAAAAATTAATTACAGTCCAAATCTGCCAAATTTAAGACTGTGTTTAAATTTCTTTGAAAAAGTCAAATTAAATTTCATTTCACATAAAAATTTCTGTATACATGACCATACTAATCTTTAGTGCCCAGTGTTGAGCAGAAGAATGAAATTTGATCAATAAAATGTAGTAAGACGACAAGATTATCCTATCTTTTATCCAGTTTACAAGGTCAGCCCTAAAACCTGTCTTCTTTTTCCAGATGTCAAAATTGATACTTATACCATCATAAATGGAAATGCTGCAATAGCCAGGATTGGTTGAGGTGGCAGCCACTCCAGGTTCTGATAAGCTGCACGGTCCACTCAGGAAATGTCCTTACATTAAAACAGTCATCACTGAACACTGTTCTTTTTTAATATAAGGGTATTTCCTCAGTCATCCTTAACTTCTCGGAGTGTACTTACATTTAAAAAAATGGTCAGCAAATACTGTTAGCCACACCACAGCTCAGAAGGCTTGTCATCAGCCTCTCACTATGGAGACCCAGGGTTGATCCCAGGCCAGTCCATGTGGCACTTGGGGTGGACAAAGTGGCATTGGAACAGGTCCTGCCCCAAGTATTTTGTTTTCCCATCAGTATCATTCCACCAATGCTCCATACTCATACTGCATTCACAAAATTCACATTCACTACATCATTTTCTCAATCAAAACCATAATTTGTTTTATTTTATTTCATGTTGTTGGAAGTCGATCCCTGTTTTCCAGCACAATGTTTTAACTCTTTCATTTGTTTATTGATGAAGCGCTGAAATGTTCATGAATCCAGAATGTCTTTTGAAATTACTGGTAGCAGCATTTCAGGTATGGTTGTCATTGCACTTGTCTTTTCATCTGGTTATTCTGCAATTTGAATATTCAAAAACCATGCAATATAATACCAAAATCAACACCTGAAAGCAAACAGAGTTGCAGCTGGCACAATACACACAAATTTCCACACCCATCCAGACTGGCCCTGAGGCCCACCCAGCCTCCTGTAAAGGTAAAGCAATCCCATTACAGGCCTGGACAGACCCAGAGGGTTCCAGGAGGTTAAGGCTCCCAGATTTCCAGACAATCGGCACATGAAGGTGGTAAGGTTGTCAGCCCTACGCACCGGCCGCCTTTACCCCCCAGGACATATTCCTGGTACTCATTTCTGTTAGAGGCTGAGTCGACCCCAGGGCCATAGTGCGACCGAAAGGATTATGTCAATGAAAAAATTCCAGTGACACCATTGGGAATCAAACCCGCGACCTTCCGGTTTGTAGCGCAGTGCCTCAACCGTGCCACCGCGTGCCCCTCCCAGCCTCCTGTACAATGGGTAATGGGTCTCTTTCCTGGGGGTAAAGCGGCCAGTGTGTGGCATTGACCACCCGCCCCCATCTAGCGTCAACGGTAAAGAAAGAGTACAGCTATACCTCTACTTCTCCTCTGGGCCTTCATGGCTTGTTCTAGGGTGAACTTTACCTTTTACCTTTACACTATACATGCTACCTGTGACCAGGGTCAGCAATTAATGTTAAAAATCACCCAATTACAAATTACGTATTTTGGATTGGCTGCAAATATTCTTCCCAGAACTCTGGCATGTACACATTATTTAGTAACATAGTACAGTCAGGCCATAACCATGTATTGTTTCCCCTAGTCCATGCTCCTGATACAAAATACTACACACTGAACTTACTGATGGATTCAGCAGGAAAACAAACAAATGCCATCTTAGCTAAATAATGGGTGTATCAATGCTTGTAGGATCCAAATATTTCCAACACTTTCACAAACGGATAAGTCTGAATGCTACATATACTAATAATGAAAAGTAATGCTTAATTTGGAAAACATCAGTGCGTGGTTACAGAAATGAAACTGAATATGTTCTCAAACAAGCATGTTACATGTCATGCTTGTAATAAAATGCATGTTCCTCAAAATTCCTAACCCAGAAGCTATTATACTGAAATTCAACCTGGACTGAAACAACTCTTAAGGTTAAAAAGTGTCATGTGTAAAGCAGACATCTGGGAAAATTACATAAAAAAAGCAACTGAACTCAAACGCATTTGGAGACAGCACATTTTGGTAAAATCAGAGCATGAAAAACTACAGTGTTTCATATTTTATAAGTCTTTAAAACCAGCTTCATACCTGTGACATCCTTATAGTGTAAAATGTGCCAAAATATACTCACAGAGGGAACAGCCTTTGTATTGCATCTACAGATATGTATTTTGACATTACCACACATTCTAATTATACTGCTGTAGCTACATATTTTGAGCAGTGCTACACTAGTAATCATGCTGATTCTTAAAATGATAGGACTCACTATAGATGGATTTAATATGTGTAAATTTATGAGTATATTGTGTGTGATTATATACTTTCTGTCCTCAACATAGCAGGCTGGCAGATACTATGTGACTAACTCTCCATTTCCCTGCCAAATGCTTAAGAGTTCAGTGATTTAACTCATGACTATGGAACCAATATATTAAATCCTAACTCACTGGTTTTGTAGCAAAAATTTGCCACAGTTATGTATAGCAAAGTACATCATTCAGGTATACATAATTATTTTTAAGATTGGTGTTCAAAAAAAAATATATAACAATTTTAATCTGGACATGCAGGAATATTTATGTAAGATGTTTTAGGAGGAAAACCAATACTGGAATAAAATTTGATACCTAATTTTTAATTATTTACAAAATTAGCTGGTGGAAGCATTTAAGAATTGATGTCCCAACAGTACTTAATGGATTTTCAATTCAATAAATGTGTGGTTTATCAGCAAATGCAGTTATTTGGATACTCTTACCTTCCTTCACAATTTACTTTCCTAGAATTGTACTAATTACATACGAACAGACTAAAAAAAAGTTGGTGTTGAAGTGGTATTACAGCATTCTGAAGCAGAATTTATCCATCATAACTAAATACTTTAGCTCACATTTAAATTTACAACAGCTACAAATGACAAAAAGTTCCCTTTTATAATCTTCATAACAACCAACCAAGGCACTAGATAAAATACATATATACTGCATATTAAAGAACCCTACATATGTTTCAACAAGAAGTTGTCATCCTCAGGGGGGTCATCACAAAGGAATACAAGAACATCACAGCAATTTACACATTCAAAAGATCAAACATTAAAAACTCAAAACATACAAAAGCCACAATCATAGTTTACAATAATGCGATGTTAAAATATTAGAAGCGGTAAAACAATATACTTCTGGTGTTTGTGGTAGTTTTAGGTCATGTGGACTGTGCACACAAGCATCTGCATCGATCAAATATGGATCTCGTCCAGTTGCAGCTCGTGCGATGTGTTGTGTGGAGTAGTGTGGTGTTAGACAGAACACCACACTACTCCACACAACGCATCGCACAAGCTGCAACAGTCCACATGACCTAAAACTACTACAAACACCAGAAGTATATTGTTTTACCGCTTCTAATATTTTAACATCGCATTATTGTAAACTATGATTGTGGCTTTTGTATGTTTTGAGTTTTTAATGTTTGATCTTTTGAATGTGTAAATTGCTGTGATGTTCTTGTATTCCTTTGTGATGAACCCTCTGAGGATGACAACTTCTTGTTGAAACATATGTAGGGTTCTTTAATATGCATTATATATGTATTTCATCTAGTGCATTGGTAGCTTGTTGTGAAGATTGTGACAAGATACACGGTGTATATAATATAAAGTTCCCTTTTAAAAGTTTCTTTTTACCAAACTACTGCACGATACTGCAATTGCCCCAATGCAAATAACAATGGTTAGCCATAAAATGTCAATATAATAACTTCCTCAATACCAAAAATGCAGCAGCCATCAGTACAATGGGCACATGAAAAGCACACAACTGGGTTAATTAAGTATAATAAAAATAAACAAACTGAAAATGAAGTCAGCACTGCTTGTAAAATCAGACTGATTTGTAAAGCATTTCCCATGTCATGCTTATGGAGAATAAACTCAATACACAGGCAATGGTATGTATGCACTCAACTGAATGGTTCAATTCATTTCCTGCATTTAAAAAAAAATCAGGCAAAAGTTTTGGCAGTGAAACATCAGTCTTTTATCACAAAAATCACATTTTTAAAGTATATTGCGTCACTTGAGTTCTTCACTTAAATAAGACAAATGCCATGGCATACAGAAAACAAGTCCAATGTGTGCCACCATTCTAAAATGTAATGTTCCATGGCTCAATATGGCCACAGTCTGTGAAATTCACCAGGCACACATAATGTGAAAGAGAAAATAAATTTTTCTTTCAAATCCACTAGAAAGGGAAAAGGCATTCCTCCAGTGAAAGATACTGAAGACAGGAAATAATACAACACAAATAATAAAGTGAAACACACAAACAAGTCTTTCACATACTAACAGATATGATTTGTTTTCCTTGGAAACCTCCTCCAATGCACTTCATTCACATCACAATTTTTCCTCTCCGGAGCATAAAAATAGCCAGCATCTTTACTTCTCAAAACTGGCATTACCATCATCAATTGTTCAATGTTCCAAGGGCATCAAAATGTTTCATGATAACATATAATTGATTACTTCTGCATCTTCTTCCAGTAAGTTACACACAACTGTGTACAGTGGGAAAATATTCAATGAGATCACCCGTTTCAAACGTTTTCTTCTTAGTTTTCGATGTTACTGTACTTCCTGCTTTTCCCCTTTTATATAAAGTTTTACATCACTTGATATTTACAAATGTCCACCACTTTAGTTTGTACAGATCTTCTTTATACATCCATCCAGAATTCTCTGATGGAATAAATTATCTCTCTCTCATATATTCTTCTGTTTCTTACACTATGTAATTTATTGCAATATTTACTGCTATATTATGTACACGAAGAGAAAATACTACTTTATCCTTGAGACTGATATACATGCCACTTCTATCCCAGCCACATGTTCCATTACACGTCTCATTGCCGGACCTAGTTCTTCCTTAAATGGTGTTAAAATATGTTCTGAGATCATATATATATATTTCTTTCTCCAGTCATCACCAATATCAAACTAAAATCAGTTTCATGCCCAATGCCTTTAAAACCACCTACATTATGCACCAAATCATGCCGCAGATAAGTCTTTTGGCGCCTTACACAGTGGTCACTGGCTAACTTAGATGCCACATCCACTAATTGGGCAAGACCAGAAGTGAACATCCCATCAGTCAACTGCTACTGACTCCGGTCATCATGATGAGATGAGACTTCCAACCTGAGTGTTGGCAGGACTTTGCTGTAATAGATATAACAGACTATTAGGTTAAAAGAAATATCATGGAGGATGTGAAGGGTAGAGCATCTGACACATAAAGGAGAAAAGGGAAATACACACAAGGTCTTGGTGGGAGAACCAAAAGGAAAGAGTCAGCTTGGAAGATCTAGGTGTAGATGAGATGACAATAACAAAACAGATCTTGAAGTAGGATGTGAGGGTGTGGAGTGGATACAAGTGACTCAGGATAGGGACCACTGGCAATCTCTTATAAACACAGTAATGAAATTTTGGGTTCTGTGACAAGGGGAATGTCTCAAATAGTTGAGGTGCTATTACCTCCTCACAGAGGACTCTGCCGAATGGAGCTGGTTACTTGGTCAAAATAAATATGTAACAACAGTTATGTTTCCTGTGGAGCAAACAGGTGGATCAAACTGATTCAGTTTCAATTCATTTTGATCTGTGTTGCCAGAATAATTAACAGACTTCAATGAGCCAAAGCATTACTGAACCTAGCTTTCCCTCCTGAATATATGGCATGTGTGGCACAGAGCAAAATGTCTACAAATGAGATAACCTCACATCCTTCGGCACATCTGATTTCTGACAGCAACATACAGCTGTGAATCGTAGACAATTACAACTGAACATCAAAGCAAACTGTAATCAAGAACATGGGGTTTCAGAAAAACTGAAGACAATACAAAGTTAGACACACACAGCCTGAACACACTTCTCCTCCACAGTGCTCTCCAGAGCCACTCATTCCTCCCACATGTCGCATGTATTCCCTTATTTATTCTTTCACACTCGGTTTGTTGTTGAAATGCCTGGGCCTGCTACAATTTCCAATGGCAAAAAAGGTTACATCATTTTATTAAAATCTACAGGAAGTCTGAACAGTGTATTTAGTATAGTGACTAGACTACCAGCTGGGCCATCTGGGGTTTGAGTTCCGGTAGGGGCACAAGATTTAGCTCTTCTCCGAGACATCCAGACCGGCTCTGGGGTCCACCCAGCCTCCTATTCAATGGGTAACTGGCCATTTCCCCAGAGGTACAGCAGCCAGGGTGTGAGGCCGACCACTCATCTTAATCTAGTGCCAAGGTTCAGAATGAGTGTAGTTATACCTCCACTCCCCACATATATGACTTCATGGCACGTGAGGAGACAACGTTTTTATTCATTAAAACCTATAACAATGTTACAATAGTGAATAATGAGAAGTTCATGGCTCACGCTTCCTATGACAGGGAGGTAAGCCCAAGCTGTTACAAGTGGTGAGTGGAAAATAGAGGAAACAAAGTAAACAATAAGAAGATTTTGTATGGTATGCCATTAACACATTCACTGCCAAAGTCGACCATGGTCGATTTAAGTATTTACGTTTAAAATTGCCAGTGTCGACTTCAGTTGATCTAAAGTTTACTCTGCTCTTTTGCCTTAAATAGGCCACGCACACAATAATTTCTGTCAGGAAACATATTTTACATCTTTATTAATACCTAGCTGACATAACTAGAAAAAATATATGCATTTGGACAGGTACATTAGGGTAGACAAATATCATAAATACATCACAACGTTTATGTTTAGTCTCAAGCTGAGCAAGTGATTTCTGAGGCTGCAGTCAGTAGCGTGTTTCCTTTCTGTGAAGTTGTTTGTGAGTTTATTTATACATAAAGTGCAATATGGCTACTAGGAACATAACATTGCTTTGAACTGAAGCAGAATAGTGGATTCTATTGATGAGGAACTTGCGAATGACAGTGATTCAGATGCAGATTGTGTCCCGGAAATATTGAGTAGTAAGGAGAGTGATGATGAGAATGACATTTCAGACTCGGGGTCCGGGCCCTAGTGTAGATGGGTTTTGTAAAAAAGATAGTCAACCAAGTATTCCACTCTTCACAGGAAATCCAGCAATACAATTTGCTGTTCAAAATGAAACAGATATGATGGAATATGTTGATAATTACATCACTCCAGAACTCATTCAAATTGTTGTCAACCAGACAAATTTATAAGCACAACAACAGATTGTGACAGTGCCATGACCGGTTACTAAATATGTGCGTAGTGAGCAATGGAAACCGGTGACAATATATGAAATGAAGAAATTTCTTGGTCTGATGATCCTTACAGGTGTAATTCGAAAACCAAAATTAGAATGGTACTGGTCAACAAGAGGCATTTTACTAACAATCATTTTTTCACAAATGATGTCTAGGAACAGACTTCAAATTATCCACCGATACCTACACTTCAACGACAATGTGGTTTGCCCAAGGACATGATAGAAGAGGCAAAAAAGTTGAAGAAGGGTGAGGTCACTTTTCGTATGAAACAGGATGTACTATTGGTCACGCATTCGTAAACATTATTTCAACACTTCACACTGCAGCTGTGGTAGATGACTCGAGCAGACGTACTGGTGTCACGAAGAAAAAAACCTAAATGAGTAGCAGATTACAATACACACATGCATGGTGTTGATACAGCTGATCAATACCTTGCCTATTACCCCTTCATCTGTAAAACTGTAAAATGGCCTAAGAAAGTCTTTTTCTACCTTCTCCAATGTGCACTTTTCAATAGTTATGTTGTATTTACAAAATCCAACCCTAATTCCCACAAATCATTCCTAGATTACTTAGTGGATGTCAGTGAAAATCTTATACACACAAGAGAAGATGTATCAACACCACCACCATCATTATCATCATCAGAGTCGCAAGACTCGAGCAGAACGCCTACACAAACTCTACCGAAACAAGCCCCGAAAAGTGACCGACCTGGCAGGCTTGATGGAAAATTGAAAAACCATAAACTCATGCACATCCCTCCTACAAAAAAAGACAAGACACCTACATGATGTCGAGTGCGTGTACGGAAAGATATCAAGAAAGAAACGAGATTTGTTTGTGCGCATTGCGGTGTTCTTCTCCATCCAGAAGGCTGATACACACGATATCATACACTGAAACATTACTAAAGGTGTGCTCAAAATTTCAAATTTTTATCTCTTATAGTTTCCTCATAATTGATTTTTTATAAGACGATGCACTAGTTGTTTCACATTAAATAAATCCACACTGCTGAACAAGTATTATTCATAATATGCATTAGCATTTAGACTGCCATTCCATGTTGTTCCCTTGTTTCTCCGCTACAGAATGACCTGATCCAGTCATACCACAGAAAATACACATTATTACTCATATATGAAACAAATAGTTCCTGCACTTCTGTCTTACCACAGGATGCAGCACGAAGTGGTCAAACACCTCACACAGCTCATCCATGCGATACTCCTCGAGGCACACAAAACCCTCTAAAGCTGGTGCTTGCTTACGAGCACAATCCATGCAGTGCACCACGTGGCGCTTCTCCTGCTCACGGATGAATAAGATGTTGAACACCTCGATCTGTAGGAACACATGCAAAAAGTTGGAACTCATACATAAGAATAGACCTAACCATTTTTTTCTAAGTAAAGTGATACAGCCGATGAAGCAAGTTGTGCTAGGCCATCATAACCTGACCAGGATGATGCTTACACACTGTTTACCTGTTGCACAGAATTCATACAAAATTATATTTGTTATAATGCAGTCTCATCACAATGAAACACATTAAAAATTTCAAAGTGGTAGTTACAAACATGGGGGGGGGGGGGGGGGGGGGGAGAGAGAGAGAGAGGAGGACTGCAATGTTAGCAAGCTTACTTCATAAAAATAGTCAAACTGTCTTCTGAGCAGTCTGTTTTAGCACTGATTTCTTGGTACAGTCTTGGAAAATTTCACTCTCTCCATTACAGAGTCAGGAGTGTCTTCCTTGGCAAATGCAAACTGCTGAGGACTTCACACCATGTTGGAAACCTATGGAGCCAAAACACATTTCCCTTAAGTTCCATTAGGATGAATGATTATGTGAAGGACCATATTGCTTGGGCAGCAATGGTCCATTCAATGGAATGTTCTTCTGTCACATACCCAGGAACCACCTGTACACAGCTTTGTTAACTTCTTTATTCGCAGTAGAATGCTTTTCCTCTGCAGTCAAACTGCATCAGGATGAATGGTCTTCTTGATTTTGTACCTATATTTCAGAAATGTAAAGAGTCTTGAACAGGCTGACTCCATATTTTTTTGTGACATCACCTCTTCTAGAATTTTTTCCTTCTTGTGCAGAGAAAACTGCTTCCGCTTCTTTTCCTTGCCATAATGCCCATACACAAAAACAAAATCAATAAATACAACTATAACAGTACCAAAAAAAAAAGATAGAAAAAATAATACATGGATTGAAACTGTTCTGAAAGAGCCTGCTGCTTCAACGTATTATTATGGGAGTCTTCTTTGATTCAGATAAATGCAATTTCCCTTGGCAGAAGTGTTTTGTTAGCAAATCATCTTAGAGTAGGATCATCTTGCATTCAGGTACATATGGTACTTGATAAAACACAAAATTTTCCTGGAAGCATCATGCACCATTTGTTGGCATGGCCAAGATAATCTGCTATAGATATCACATACGTTTTGCAAGGTCCAGTCCCTTCTTTGGAGCCCTACTAATAACTGATGAGCATCTGCCAATTATACATCTATGAAATTATACACTAGAGAATTAAACTTCTGTCCTCTCACTGAACCATACACCACTTTTAAACATCACAGACTTTGAGCAACTGACCTATGACATAATACACACCATGTCATTCCCCGTCATCAACGACACAAACATGGTATCCGTTAAAACTTAAACAGCAGTAGCAACATTCACCGGAAATCTATAGTGCTATATATATGGTTGCAAACTACACAACATTCATTAAGGGGTAACAGCTTTTAGGAAAGTATAAAACAAGAACATGAGGGACATCATAGTCAGAGCAGTGACTACGTTACATCCTGGATGATCAAGGGTTGGAATTCTGGCAGGTGCAAGAGATTTATTCTCTTCTCCAAATCATCCAAACTAGCTCTAGGGCCCACCTAGCTTACTATTCACTGGGTATCAGGGTTCTTTCACAGGGGGATAAAGTGGCCAGGGCATGAAGTTAACGACTCACCTCCATCTAGTGCTGAGGTTAAGAATAAGTAGAGCTATACCTCTAGCCCCCCTATATGTCTTCACGGCATGGACAATTATACTTTTACCTTTAAAGTAAGTGTGTTGGTGTAGGAGTGCAAAATGGCGACCCAACCACCTGACGTGGTTGAGTCGCCATTGAAAGTTTTACTGAATTCAGTCATCATGAAAGATTCAGATTATATACTGTAAAATATGATGGTTGTGACAGAACATAATAAAACAACTGAAGCTTGAAATGTAGAATGTGCCTGTTTTATGCACATGTAAGCACCACACACTTACATCCTTCAAAAGTTGCATAAAACAGTCAATGTAGGCATCTAAAGGGGCAACATCTAATTTGGCAGTTACATTCTTCTTCACATCCTCAATGTCCTGTAACATTTTCCTTTGAGGGAACAGAAAAAGTCAAGTGAATAAGGTGGGTGGCTGATCTCCATCACACTGTGATGAAGTCTTCAAACAGTACAGCATTCCGCTCTTTTCTCTAATTTCCTAAAACTGCATGAAACAAACTTTGTGTACATCTACCATTTTCCCAAATCGTCATGAACACAACAACAAATCATCTTCCAGTTAATGTGCAAGCAGATCTTCCATTAATATTAGTGTAATTTGACAGTCTAAAATCCCCAGTTCACCAACATTTACACGTGTTTTCAGATTCTGAGCAGTTGGCAGCTGCCAACTCCTTGATCATATCAAAGTTCCTCAGAAGTACAGCTTCATTTACATAAACAGTTTCAAGCATTTTGTATGTTTCTGTACCTGTTTCCCAGAGTTTTGGAACAAAATTTGATGTTTGCTCATGCTGCTCCATGACAATAAAGAAAAACATAACTTATGCATGGGGCTGCTAGGAATGAACTCATTATGCTAGAACTTCCTCTTCACTAAACACTGGCCATCATAACATGAACCAACAGAAAGCAACTACAAGTGGTTTATGTACCAGACCATACTTGAGTCATTGCATCAGTCCTGGGACTGCAATGTTTGACCTCGTATAATAATAATAATAATAATAATAATAATAATAATAATAATAATAATGAAGATATTATTATTATTATTATTATTATTATTATTATATTATTATTATTATTATTTATTATTATTATTATTATTATTATTATTATTAGGAGGCTGCTGGTGTAATATTATCATCCTTTAAGTATAGGTCACAGGTAAAATATTGTTCTTGAGGTACATGCCCCAATTAAAGACAACAATAATGATGCACAGGACACTTTCATGGGGAACTACAGAATGTATTCAATCAGTTGCCTAAGTATAAAAAAAACAATTCTGCTATGATATTTCAATGCAAGACCAGGGAAAGACAATATTCTAAGAATGACAGAACAAGAGTTTATTTGAAAATGGTAACAATGACAGACACAATAAAATCTAAAATGCCAATTTCACATTGTTCCCATATCCCTACATGCATTCATACACTTCACGAAGGGAATAATCATATCAGATTGATTATAGATACAAAGATGGCACTCAGAGGAGCAGACAGTGACAATGATCACTATCTGGTGGCTGCAAAAGTCAGGGAAAGACTGTCAGCAAGTAACTAAACCATTCTCAAAAAGCTAAACAATATGCAAGTTAAAGAACAGTATCAGATTAAAATCTCAGGAAAGGTTTGCAGCTCTATGAAACAGACAATGCGGCAGACAAAAACAGGGCTATATATTCCCAGACAGCATTACTTATTTTAATTCCACGAACATACAGCACCAAGCAAAACCACAACAATCAAAGCACAGATGTCCATAAGAATTACGTAAATGCATTAATATGTTACCGAGGTCCCAAAGTGACAGAAACAATAAATAATTCTGTAAAGACTATTTGTTAACTTACACTATGAAACAAAAAGTAAGAAACAGTAACACATGGCAGACCGTCCTCATTTACAGTCTTGCTTATTCACACAAGAACTGCTCTATAACCATCATGCATCACAGCATATGTCCCGTGCACATTTTCCATTGTGCTTGCAAAGGCACATGCAGTAATACACTACAGGCCACATCAGCCTGCTGTCTCACTCTACAGCTACCTAGATATCATGCAATATAGAATGTACTTTGACTGTACTTTTCAAAATGTTTTGAACTAACTGTTGCCCTCATGTTTTAATTATGTCTTGAATGTGCTTATGAAAAACCTCAGGATAAAAAGGACAGTGATGTCTCTGTTAGAGAAAGTGGAGGTGTTGTAGAAGTTGGACAGAAGAATGAGCACTGCTGCAGTCAGACACTATTACACTGTAAACTAGTCAATAAGCAGTTGCATCAAGACAAATTATGACAAGATCAGGGGAAGCATAAAGGCCAGTGCTCCATCAAGTGTGAACATTTCAAATAGGTCAACGTGAATCCTTTCTCAAAAAGATCAAAAGCCCAGGTTTTACTTTCCTACATTTTGGCACTTTGCAAATGAGTTTTATTTTTAAAGTCAAAGATTATTATCTCTTAAATTCTCAATGATCTCCCATCTAATGTATCTAAACTTATTTCTAGTGGAAGAACATATGTTAATGGTGTCTGAAACAAATCTAGCAAATTCAGCACAAATATACCAGAGAAGTGGAACTGAAATGTATGCCTTGTTGTCAGATGGTGCTTTGTGGATACTTTCAGGTATCACTTATAAAGGTCTAATATAATCACATACTTTATTTACAAATTCAAGAACTGTATTATAGTTTTATAAATGTTAAATTAAAACACTATGGCTGAACAGTAGACTGCAGTCAAACTATAGTAGCCACTGGTAACAGATAACTACAAATAGGTGCATGGGCTACTACATGCACATTCGCTTTAAGAAGTTCAGCCTTATCCCAACAAATGCTTGAGCACAGGGGTTCAAAAATATGATAAAACATCATAAATTCTCCAAAAGTTAACTCCATGCACTAACCTCACACTGGCCACAGTAGTGAGATGCCTCATTCTTTCCACGCCCATGGAAACGAACTTCAACTCCCTTGGACTTGACAAATTCTAAGATGAGTGAACATTGCCGCAATGTCCGTAGCAAGCAGTTCCTGGAGAACAAAATTAGTTTTCTTTTACAATGGAAAACAACCATTAAAGTCAGACAGACACAATGTTAAGTTCAGCATTTGTTCTGGTGTCAGCAGATGGTTCATAAAACACCAGTAGACATGACTGTTTCATTTCACTGAAATATCAGTAGTTTGAGGTGTGTAAAAATTTTGGTCACAGACATTTTGACTGCAGCAAAGTGACTAGGCTGTACAGACTGAAGTTTTACTGGACAGATCTCAATGTACTATGTGCATTTCAAATGGGAAACTGAAAGTTACATCACATCTTGTATGTTCATTTTTATAAACAAGATTCATAATTTCCACATGAATCAGCAACATACATTTGTACATCACGTGCCACAAGATATACACCAGGATTTCAGCAGTACTCACTGGTAACAAAATGAATGAAAATAATCAGACCAATTAAAATGTTCATTGTTCAAATTAATTACTGCACAGATCTCGTTTTGGTTGCTTGGTTGATTCATGGGTTTTGTGGTGGTTATTTAAAGATGCTTGCTAATTTATTTACAGTCAAACCCCTATCAATCATTCACCTATGTATTATTTTCCCATATACAATGTTATTTTTTCTGACCCCCTATAAATTGGGTACATAAAACAATGTATTATTACATCAAATGCAATGTTCCTCAAAGTGTTCTTTTACCACTACAACCATTCAGCATTCTTGGTCCTGACCCACATTATTCCCATCAAGATCATCTGAGAAAGAAACAACAAAAGTAACATGTTTCTGGAACATACAGTAGCGGTAATCTGCTCCCAGTAATGGTATTTAGAAAATGTCACCATGCCTTGGCCAAGTAAGGAATGAAGATGGAGTGTTGGGGATGAGGGTGAGGATTAAATTGAAAGGTGGCAAACATCAAAATTATGTTCTCCTATTTGCTTCACCCAGTTGAGTTCGGCACTTAACAGTTGTATGATTTCGTGTCATTATTCCCATTATTATTTGTCACTTTTCCTGCCACATGGCAAAAAGTTTCAAAGAGAGAACAGCAGTGCTACTGTGTGTGAATAGTGATGGCAGCAACAAACATGTGCCAACCATAGTTGGAAAATCATTGAAACTGCTTTGTTTTGAAATTATAAAAAACTTCCTACACAAATAAAAAGCATGGATGACAATGACCATTTTCACAGTGTTTAAGGACACTGGATGTCCAAGGTAGAAACACCATGCTGTTTGTGGACAGCTGTACTGCTCATCTGCAAGATATATCATTTCACCCACAATGTCACGTTGTAAAATTCTCAAGCTTCTTAGGCAGGAAAACCTTTTAAGCAGGAAATGTATAAAAATGGCAACATATATATGTGAATCAGATAAAATATTTTGGCATTAAATTATTCTAACAACTTAGATGGCAAAACTTCTTAAACAGGCACCAACTTAAGCAGGTTTCACAGTATCTGGTGTAGAAATATGCAGTAATGACCTTGGTACTCTTACAACATTTGATGGAGAAAAGGAAAACCACAAATAAACTTGCACACAGAAACAGGAAATACTATACAGTAAAACCCCTATTTAATGAATTGCTGGGGGATTAGAATTTATTTCACTATATCGAGGTTTTCATTAAATGCAGGTTTATTTGTTTATATGGAGCTATTGTTGGGACATGAAAAAATCATCACTAAATCCGGGATTTCACTAAATGTGGGAACATTAAATCGGGGTTTTACTGTATTTACCTGAATGAAAGGCAACTCAAAATCTGAGACAACCTCACAATAAGAAACACACCTGTGTATAAAAATTGTTATTGCTGTCTTCACGGTTCCAAACTTTTCACCTTCACTGTAATCTCATCTTGCTGAATTACTGCTTTCCATTCACAGCCTTGGTGGTACTGTGGGTAAACTCATGGAACCTACTGGCTCCAGACTGTGTTTGTCTGCCTGTCTAGTCACTGCCTCTCAGTTGCTGCTCTGACAGCATGTGGCACAAAGTTTAGTGTACACTACATTTTACAAATATGAACCTGGTGAAAACCTAAACATTTAACACTGCTTGATGTTTCGTACTCAAATTCAGCACAGTCTTTAATGGTGAAAATAGACAGAAAAATCTGTACTTCCCTTTGCAGAAATATGACAAGCTGTTGTTACCATTTATCTAACAAGTTACATTCTGAACACTAATTCCAAATTTAACTCTTAAAGCTGCTACACAATGATTACCCTTGGCTATCATAAACCACCCCATGTTGATTAATTCGGCATATCCCATTCTGCAACATGTTTCTCTACTTCCCACCTAAAACTACATAACTTCTACAGTCAGAGACACCACATACTCGGTCATCTGACAAACATACCAAACCATTTATATTACTGCTCTGCTTTGGCACATGTTACTGACAGATTGTATCTCATTATCATCGGCCAGTGTGATAGAACAGCAGCAATGCAATGGTATCATTAATAAGCTAAGACTCAATCACTGGAGACATGCGCCAGAACTGGTCACACTGCCATGAGCACACTGAGACTCATTAGGGACAAGATGTGAATTTTCATAATCTTTTCTCATTCCTTCTTAACACAGAGATACTTCAGTCAATAAATAAATGTCTATGTGCCAGATGTGTTTTGTGCCAGAGTAGGAAACCTTCTCTTTGCCACCACAATCACACCCAGACAAGTTTAAAGATTCACCCACCCAACCACCCAATGGAATCACAAACTCCTTCTCCCCCCCCCCCCCCTGGAGTAAAGTGGACAGAGGATGAAGCTGGCCACTTAACCCCATCTTTTGCCAAGGTTAGGAAGCAGATTTACCAACACTCCTCCATCATCTCCTTGCATGGTTCTGAAGCAACAGAACTGTTTCTCTGTTACACTTCTAACAAAACAGAAGTACATATGTTGCAGAAACATTCAGCAGTTGGCATGTTAACAATATTTCCACATAACAAAACCAGCTTCAAGCTGCATACACTGCATTAAGAAATGTTTCAAGCACTCACTTTATAAGCTCAAAGAGCTTTGGATCTGATACTTTAATGTTGCGAGCAAGGTTCCAGGACAGATGCACCATGGGTACTATACTCTTGAAACTCTGCAGCTTATTCCACTCATAGCGCTCGATTGCCAGTTGGTACTGACGTGCTGTCAGGGGGCCCACATTCCATGCTATGTTGTTGCACCAGCCCACTGCTTGCACCCAATGGACGCATCCTGTCCAAAACAAACCACTTGTTGATATAGTTTATTCTTGCATTAACTGCAATGCCCTGCACATCCCAGAATGACAGCACCAATTACACCTCAGTCTTGTTAGTATAGTATGCCCACTTAAAATAAACAGATAGCTGTATTATTCACAATCTTTAGCCATTTTATGTCACCTGCTAAAAAAACAAAATATTAAATTATTTTATGAAGTGTCAAATCACTGGATGATAATGTAACAATGTGGAAAGTAGTAGTCATCACCTAATTTAGTTCTCAGTTTTGATAATGTCAAAGGTACGGCAGAAAGGTAAAGTTGCCCCTATGCATGGCACTACACTTGTCTCTATCTTCCCATCTATGTCTAGGTCTTCCACATGATCTCTTTCTTTAGGTTTTGCCACCAAAACCCTGTATGCATTCCCCCCCCCCAATGCCCTGCACATCCCATCCTCCTTGATTTCATCACCCTAATAATATTTGTAGAGGAGCAAAAATCATGAAACTCCTCATTAAGCAGTTTTATTTCCTCCCTCTTTAGACCAGATATCTTCCTCAGCCTATGTTCCCTTAACATGAGATACCAAGCATCATACAGTTACACAGTGCTGGCAAAAATATTGCACTATAACAACCTGCACACTAAACACTAATACAATGAATCAAGAATTCCAGCACCAAGTTGCACAAAACCTCAGGATCCCATCAGGTATACCAAGGCATACTAACAACTGTGGATTAATTCTGCCAACAACAACAACAACAACAACAACAACAATCATAATAATACTCCTGACATGAAAAAATAGCTATCATTACTTCAAACTTTCTGAAACGTTACAGAAATAAGAGCAGAAATGGCATTTCTCTCTATGATTCAAACCACACTAAAACAATTCAAGTCTTAATATCCTACATCTGCTACTCTTCATTTTAAACATATGTTGCAACCAAGTGCTGGCATCTTCACTTCGCTTTCTCAACTCATCATAGTGTTTATTGTCACTTAAAAACACGTACTTTACTGACATAAACAAAATTCTTAGTAAGAATGCTGTAGTATTAACCTCCTTCTCCCTCTGACCCCCTTGCTGCTCTAATCCACGCACCTGCATTAACCCAAACAAGGTCACCAGGACGCTGGAGAAACCTGTACACAGGAATGTTCTCCTCATAGAGGTCTTCCAAGGAAGGCCACCACGATCCATGCAGATAGTTGATGTTGTTCCGCTCACACAGGCTATAAACCACACCCCAGTATGCATCTGGCACAGCAAACCACTCGCAATCCCCAGGGCCAATGTTGATATTGATTGAGCAGAAGTTATTGTTCTCCTGATGACCTGGTGTCCTGCTGCCAGGCACCTGTTCAGAAAGCAGAGAAATCTCACTAGTCATAAGCAACAACAAAATTTTGCTAGTAAAACAATCACCTGGACTGGTTCTAGGGTTATGTAGCAGCATCTTCAATTTCCAACTGCAGCAGTTATACAACACTGAATCTGTTAAGTATTATGGATAGTAACCAGGTATATGGAAAGAACTGATTGTGCCCTACTTAAAATCACTACTCTAGCATTTTCATTGGTAGCCTGAACAACAAAAACCTGTCACAACAGCCAATATCTGACAGAGATTCAAATAAAGTACCTCCCAAATACTGGTGCTGACCTTTATCACCTCACCAACTTGCTCAGGCCTATACCCTGGATACTGTGGCATAACACTGATGACATTACCCTTTACCTAAGATTACTGTCTGTAACTTTTGTATTCACTTTATGGCATCTACATGGCCAGTAACATGACAGCAAACTATGCCACCTTTGAAGAGCTACATGATATCATTTTTAGCATATTTCAGTTATATTTGTTATTAGGAGTAAGCATTCAAGTGTCACAACAGAATGGTATTCCAAAATGCTCAGAATGGCATAAATTCCTGTGTGCATAAACAAGACTCATCACTATAACATATATGTATTAATAACCATTTAATATTATACCTTTTACAGTTTTGTTTGGAATTTCCTTACTCTGTGATCAGACAAGTGCAAGGCCAAAGACATCAACCACCCAGCTGAAAACTTATAGTTTCCCAGTGGAAAGCTATGACTACAGAACAACCCACCATACATAACAATATATGTTGCAGACATACTTACCAGTCAAAAGTTAAACAGTACGTAAAGGTAAACTTGTCCACATGCATGCCATCCTATAAATGACCTAAAATTACAGTGCAAATCTGTTATGTCAGTATGTAATGGTCTGAAATATTGTGACCATAGTAAACGCTCATTATAACCAGATTTGCATTTGGCAACATAATTACTGCATCCAGAATCAACCACATATATTTACAGGTATTTCAAAACTAGTGACATGAGAGTGTATAATGGAATAATGATGTATTGTGCAAGACTGAAATTGGGAGTGAATGATTCTGGCAAACCACAACTCAATATACCACTGAAAAACTGCCATTATGGGTTTGATAACAGCCAGCATTCTATGTGGCACATCATAAGCACGATCAAGCACAATGTCCTAAAACAATGTCACATCTGTATACCATGTATAATATGGTGGCTGCAAGGATTATTAAGATATAATGATTGCCACCACATAAGACAATGCCCCAAGTAGTGGCAGATGGCCCCATGTCTTTGCAAACTGTTTAACTTCATGTTCTGATGCAAGCCACAAACCCATACCACCATCCCTTACTTTACGTAACTTTGATGGGGGAGGGAGGAACTGTGGGTAGTGCAAGAATGTTGGAGCTGTATCAGTAACTGTTAAAGCTAACAGGATTTCAGTAACAAACCTTGAAGCAGGGTGAGAGACAATGCAACAAATCAACAGAAGCAAGCCCATCCACAGAAATGGTTTTACTTTGCTTCTCACCTTCTCTGTGTCAGAGGTGTATTGCCACTGGAAGTCACTGATCAGGCCACCCATATGCCCTCAGTTAGCCTTACCATCCACCACTTCATTTTTGTGTAACTGAAGAGACAGAGAAACTGCAGCTAGCAAGGCTGCACCAACAGTTGTGAAGATAAACAAAAGGACTTTCTAACAACTCATTATAATTGACAGTTAACAGATTGACACCTGCTGTTACTCCATGGCTTTACTACGTACATCATAGACAAGCTGGTAAAGGTAAAGTTACATTTCACCCTACAGCATGACATGAAGGCCCAGAAGGGGAGTAGAGGTATAGCTCTACTCTTTCTTTAACCTTGGCACTAGATGGGGGTGGGTGGTAAATGCCATGCCCTGGCCACTTTACTCCCAGGAAACATACACGGTACACATCATACAGGAGGCTGGGTGGACCCAGGGCCGGTCTGGACGGATGCAGAATAATGCAAGCAAGCTGGCATTATATTGTTAAACTGCCATTACAATGGACTTTCACGATAATCTGTACTGATGATAACAGACTTCCACTGAATATGAATGCTCTTAATCTGAACAAAGCACAATGATACAGAAGTCTGAAATCAAGTACTTTAAACAACAGCAATAATATCATACAACATATACATAATAACAAAGAAAACACTTAACACAGTGAAATGCTCTTTCATAGAACAGATAAAGCAAACCCAGGGCACCAACTTAGATTCTAATATGCACAGGTCATTACATTTTTTACATTAACACATTCACTGCCGGGTACTTAAATCCCGAGGGTGTTAAATTACCAGGGATTTATTGAATGTTAAACTTATGCATCACTTTATAAAAAAATCAATTACAAGGAAACTATAAGAGATAAAAATTTGAAATTTTGAGCCACCTTTAGTAATGTTTCAGTGTATGATATCGTGTGTATCAGCCTTCTGGATGGAGAGGAACACCACAATGCGCACAAACAAATCTCGTTTCTTTCTTGATATTTTTCCGTACACACACTCGACATCGTGTAGGTGTCTTGTCTTTCTTTGTAGCAGGGATATGCATGAGTTTATGGTTTTTCAATTTTCCATCAAGCCTGCCAGGTCGGTCACTTTTCGGGGCTTGTTTCGGTAGAGTTTGTGTAGGCGTTCTGCTCGAGTCTTGCGACTCTGATGATGATGATGATGATGGTGGTGGTGTATACATCTTCTCTTGTGTGTATAAGATTTTCACTGACATCCACTAAGTAATCTAGGAATGATTTGTGGGAATTAGGGTTGGATTTTGTAAATACAACATAACTATTGAAAAGTGCACATTGGAGAAGGTAGAAAAAGACTTTCTTAGGCCATTTTACAGTTTTACAGATGAAGGGGTAATAGGCAAGGTATTGATCAGCTGTATCAACACCATGCATGTGTGTATTGTAATCTGCTACTCATTTAGGTTTTTTTCTTCGTGACGCCAGTACGTCTGCTCGAGTCATCTACCACAGCTGCAGTGTGAAGTGTTGAAATAATGTTTACGAGTCTATTATCTTGGTGCGTGACCAATAGTACATCCTTTTTCCTACGAAAAGTGACCTCACCCTTCTTCAACTTTTTTGCCTCTTCTATCATGTCCTTGGGCAAACCACATTGTCGTTGAAGTGTAGGTATCGGTGGATAATTTGAAGTCTGTTCCTAGACATCATTTGTGAAAAAATGATTGTTAGTAAAATGCCTCTTGTTGACCAGTACCATTCTAATTTTGGTTTTCGAATTACACCTGTAAGGAACATCAGACCAAGAAATTTCTTCATTTCATATATTGTCACAGGTTTCCATTGTTCACTACGTGCATGTTTAGTAATGGGTTATGGGCACTGCTGTGATCTGTTGTTGTGCTTATAAATTTGTCTGGTTGACAACAATTTGAATGAGTTCTGGAGTGATGTAATTATCAGTATATTCCATTATATCTGTTCCATTTCGAACAGCAAATTGTACTGCTGGATTTCCTGTGAATAGTGGAATACTTGGTTGATTATCTTTTTTACAAAACCCATCTACACTAGGGCCTGGACCCCAAGTCTGAAATGTCGTTCTCATCATCACTCTCCTCACTACTCAATATTTCCGGGACACAATCTGCGTCTGAATCACTGTCATTCGCAAGTACCTCTTCAATAGAAGCCACTATATCTGCTTCAGTTCTGAGCACTTTTCTTTTCCTAGTAGCCATATTGCACTATGTATAAATAAACTCCATGATAAGTGGGTCCGTCACCACAGCATGGCACGTCCTTGGGTTGCAGATGGAGGAATGGCCTCCAGATATGGAGGGTAGCTGCGAATACATTGAATAAGCAGTCGCGGACAGCCAACAAGGGGTGGCCCTCCAGCTTGGGGGTTGGGCGAGGTGCTAACAACTCACCGTAAAAAATTACCATGTTACGAAACACTATACAAAAGAGTGTGGTGAATGAACCTTCGGGTTCCATACAACGCAGGGAATTTCTTGACTAGCTGACGACCTGCTAGCTTCTCAAGAAGGACTCTGCTCCATGGAGTTAGTTAGTTATAAATGAACTCACAACCAACTGCACAGAAAGGAAATACTCTACTGACTGCAGCCTCAGAAATCACTTGCTCAGCTTGAGATTAACATAAACGTGATATATTTACGATATTTTTCTACCCTAATGTACGTGACCAAATGCATATATTTTTTCTAGTTACGTCACTAGGGATGAATAAAGATGTAAAATATGTTTCCTGATAGAAATTACTTGTGCGTGGCCTATTTAAGGCAAAAGAGCAGAGCAAACTTTAGACCGACTAAAGTCAACGCTGGCAATTTAAAACGTAAATACTTAAATCGACCAAGGTTGACTTTGGCAGTGAATGTGTTAACATCAGCAATTACGTGACAATTGAATAGCTGACCCAGCCACAATTTTGGTGTAAAGCATATTTTTGCTGTTATTATTATTATTATTATAAAATTTACTGCTACTATTACTACTACTACAATTCATTATCACTTTCATGTAGAGTATTTACAATTATATACCTGAAACAAACCATGTTTATAGGGTAGTTACAATTCATGGCACATGTAATGCTATTTCCCGTATTAAGTCTTCTGAACTTTCACATTTGTACTTCCCGAAGTATGTGTGCAGCGCCCAATATGGCCGTTTCCTGTAGTTCCTTTATTACGTGCTTTCCCAGTATATTGCTCAGGTATTTTCTGAATGATTCTGAGATGGTGCCAGTTGCCCCTGTCATCGTTAGTATCACATTTGTTTTTTACCTTCTACACGTGCTGTATTTCTAATGTAAGGACTTTATTTTAGAATCTTCTTGGCTTCTATTATTACTGTCATCATTGTTGTTGTTGTTATTATTTCAGCCCAAAAATTGAAATGTATGACTACCCAACCACTTTTAATATGAACTCCCCAACAGCAGTTTTCATCAAAATGTGTCTCTCAGTTTTGAAGATGAACATCTCAATTTATTTCCATTGAAATCTCACATGGCAAACTGCAAGGCACTTTCTAGCCTTAAACATTAACCTTTAAAGGATGAATGTTAGATATATCTAATGCAGCCTGGAATCCCCAGTGGCCGAATGTTAGATATATCTAACGCTGTGCATGAGCACAGTGTTTTTTCAGCTCTGACAGTGTTTGCTTTAGCAGGAAACCCAAACAAACCCATTGTGCATCCCACCAGCAGGTCTGGTATTGGTCATGAGCAATGTCATTTATGGCAGCCTGGGTTTCAATATTATTTATGGCCCTTTGGCTATCAGCTGAAGGAGGTGACAGGCAAAATACAGTAGACCATTGTATGAGGTTGAAACTAGATCTGGAAATGCTTCCATAACAGTGTAGCATATCTGATATTGTTTTGCAGTGGCGGACTGACATATATATATATCGTGACAGTGGCGGATTCTTTACGTACTGGAATCCACAAGTTTTTGTAACATATTTATTGACAAAGCTTCAGGTGGTATTTTTCAGTCATGTATGAGGTTACTTTATCGGTGCCAAACTGGTAAATATTGCATAACTGCAGTGCCAGATTGTAAGGAAGTACTCCTTACTGGTTGGTATCTGTATTTCTTCTTCATTGTTTATACTGACACAGTTTCATCTGCATTACTTTCCCAGTGACCCGATTATTTTATTGACCAATTTTATATCAGTGGTGAATTGCCAATAACTTTCAGCTATTCGATTTATTTGGGACCCCTTGAAATGGAACCTCAAAAGCAAGCTAGATATTCAAAACCACTTGACTGAGACAAAATAGAGAAAGTACTGATGGATGAGAAATCTGATGAGGAATTGGAAGAGACAGATGAACTGATGGAATCTCGTGTGCAGCCCTCATCCTCAGAAGACGAAGATAATACCAAGGAAACCGAAGTTACGTTTTCGGCTAGAAGAACCGGGGATTCATCAAATGTCTTTGATTTCGCTGTATCTCCAAATGGCGTCAACCGATCAACTGCCTCCGATATAAATGCAGAATCCTCTCCCTTATCAATCTTCATTCTCTTCTTCAGGCAGATTTTTCAAATCATACTAGATGAAACGAATCGCTACTTCCATCAATATATGGCATCCAAAAACACAGGAAGCACTTCTGCACAACCACCTGATATTACGATCAAAGAAATATACACATTCTTCGCACTCATAATTCAAATGGGACATGACCAGCATGACAGCCTCAAAGATTGTTGGTCCAGAGAGGAGCATTATTGCACTCCATTTTATTGAAATGTGATGGCACGCGATTGCTTCTTCCATATTCTTCGATTCCTCCATTTTGAAAACAATGACGACCCAGACTATGACAGACTTTGGAAAATAAGAAAGGTTTTTGACACTCTGAACAACAAATTTTGTGAAATGTACAATCCGACAGAACATCTTGCTGTGGACGAAGTGATTGTGTTATACAAAGGAAGAGTTTTTTCAGCAGTATATTCTAAAGAAACATAAAAGATTTGGCATCAAAATTTACAAACTTCGTGACTCTCTGGGTTACACTTATGACATGAGTGTGTATTTAGGCAAACAACGGCAACATGTCACAGCTCAAGTAACAGCAACACACAGAACTGTGTTGCAAGTAATTAGAAGAGTTGAGGGACTGGGCCACAAAGTTTCTATGTACAGTTACTTCACCTCGCCTGTGCTGTTTGATGATTTGTTCCAACGTAAAATCAACATGTGTGGAACAGTTCACCATGACAGGCATGGAATGCCACAAGATATTGGACCGAAATCACTGAAAATGAAAAGGGGGGACATAGTAGCACGTGTCAGAGGAAACCTCAGGGCTGTCTGCTGGAAAGACAAGTGTGATGTGTACATTCTCACGAAAAGGCATGCTCCTCCTGTTGAAGGCAATTTCTCCGACAAATCTGGCCGTGCTATCAAACCTCGTGTAGTAGAAGACTACAATACCTACATGGGGTTTGTGGACACATCAGACAGAATGGTGAATAGCTACGGAACTGCTTGGAGAACACGGAAGTGGACAAATAAATTGTTTTTCCACCTCACAGACATGACCATACTCAACGCATTTCTTATCCATAAGTCATGAGGCAGCAAGATGACCCACAAAAATTAACGCGAGGTTCTGGTTTGCGAACTGATTATCCATTTGCATGAAGAAAATGTGACAGCGAATGACATTTCCAGGGGTAGGCCAAGTCCATTTGCATGCCAGCTAAGTCGATTAAAAGTAAAGCATTCAAAACACTGGCCTTCAAAAGGACAACAAAGGCAATGTCGCGTGTGTTCGCTACAGAAGCAAAGAAATGTGACGTCGGTCTGTGTATAGTGAACTGCTTCAAGAAGTAGCATGCGCATGTGAACCTGAGTCGCTAGACACAGAGAGCAGTGTTGAATGTTGTGGCGTGAGCCAACACATATCGTTGTACAGACGGAACAGAAAACATCTGCTGTGCAAATAAGTGTTGTATATTTCTGTGAACGTAACAGCACACATTCCTACGGTGTAAAGCACAGGGTAAGTACAATAAAAATCCGCAGAAATGACATAAAATATATTACACTAAATAACTTTTGAATTTATCAGAAAGTTTCGTGAGTATGTTTTATTGCTAAAAATTGACACTTCGCCTATAATTGTAGAACTTTATTCTCTTTCAAACAGTTTTATTTCATAACTTTATGTTATATAGAGCGTAAAATATATGTTTTTGTGGAGGCCTGCAATTTTAAGATTTAAATGCCCAAAAAAGTCAGGCCACTAGGAGACGACTGGCTTTTAAAATTCTATATGTTAAAGGTTAAACTAATTTGATTCCATAATATACCCTGCATGATTGTGTATATTGTACAATTTTAATACATTCCACATGTAAAAGGATTTTCTACCTAAACAGCACACAAAAAGTCACAGAACAAACATTTTATTCCCCCTAACGTTCTCTGCACCAAAATATGTGTACGTAATTTCCCAAGTTTGGCTTTAACTTCAGTTTCCCAACACTTTCATTTCCTTCAAATGTGTAGAGACAAGATGACATTTTGACTTAGCCTTCAAGGTAAACACTTGGCAAGTGCAGTCCGCACCAGGAAAGCATCTTGCTCCATCAGCCCAATCTGAATCATCAGGACCATATAATTACTGCAGTTGATAAGAGCACCATCAAATAAACCGAAAATAGTGGCCTCAGCTTGAAGATGACCATTTACATGGAGCTCTTAACTCCACACCTTCACAGTGTAAAGGTAGCCTTACATTATACACACCTTCATGTAGAGCTGGACTGTGTTCATGCCCAGAATTACATGTCCCACATGAGACAACATGTTACATGCTGAAACAACACGTGCAAACGAAGGTAGCTTCATCAATTCCTGCAGTTGAGGTCGCCACTTCCGCTCATCAGACAGGTCAACATTAGTCCCAAACCGAAGCATCTTGGGTCCTGCCTTGCCAGTTCCACCCAGGCCCCCACCTCCTCCAGAACTACCTTTGCTTTTTCGACGAACCACATTTCCTGTCGAGTCCTTCGAGTCCGAGTCTGACAAATTGCTGTTATGAATGCCAGCCGCCTTTTCACGCTCCTCCTAAAGACAGAACATTATCAGTTCACTCTGTCATAAAAACACAAATCACCAACAGGACAATAAACAAATCATACCTTCAAACTTTCCTGGAATGATGAAGCCTGATATTGTGCGTATTTGGCAATTGTGGTATGGGATCTGTGGCTAATGCAGGCCCAGACTTTGCGCCCTAACTGCGGATCCCAGTTTTCATCTGACGTCTGCTGCATCTGTGTTCGCACTTCCACACTGTGATCTGGGTTTGCTTCAACAAGCGTCTTCGTTGAAAATAATCCCAGGTCTGCAATTGAAGCAACACACAGCTTCAATCAGTCAGTCAGGATAATTAAAGTATGGTATCTATTTATTTGAGACATGGAGCCCCTAATTTTCATGAAACACAGCTTTGCAATCAGAGGTTCTGTTCCAACTGTATATTTCTCCCACGACAATTTTTAGAAACTAACAAAGCATAACTTCTTACTCACTTCTATTCACTCAAACAAAAAATGAGGAGAAAGCAAATAGTGCATTTTGTAATATACATTGAAACCTAGACCGTTTAAAAAGAAAGCAGTCAATCAAAAGGTGAAATAAAGGGAAAAAGAATTTATACAGCAACTGAAATTAAATACACCAAATTAATACTGTACTGCATTAACAATGTAATCTTGTCCAAGGTACTGCACTAAAAATGTAATCTTGTCCAAGGTACTGCACTAAAAATGCAATCTAGTTCATTTCTTCACACGTCCATTAACCTTTGGGCACTGAATGATGACTACAGTCATCGCACAGTGCAATGCTCAGAAAACTGAAGGACAACTACAGTCGTTGCCCAGAACATGTCAATTATGGCGTTCTTGTACAGCCCTCAGCTGATATATAGTGCTTTGATGTATGTAGCTGTCTCTGATCAAGTGCAATGCCAAGTTTGTTTATCAGAATGTTCCCTCCCCACTCCCATAAGTTCATAAAATTACCGTATATTCTCGAATCTAATCCGCACCCGAAACTAATCCGCACCCAGTTTTTGGCGACTTCTTAAACGAAAAAAAGTTAGTTCGCGATTCTAATCCGCACCTTTCCTTCAACCACCCCTTGCCCACGGGGCGACTGATTGAATAATATTGGATGTTACCAATGCGTTAAAATCCGACGCTACGCCTGTGGCCGATGAGTCATACCGATAGAGGCGGGGCCTTTCTCAACAGACGTGCGCAATCTCGTCTGAAGCCAGCTGATCTTTAGTTGTTGAAACGTGGGAGGTGCTTGTTCCAATTTGTCGTGTACCGTAGTTATGGAAGAGGGACACCTGAAATCTAAACGACTCTCATATACGGCAAAGTTCAAACGTGAAGTTATTCGGTGCGCAGAGGAGAATGGAAACCGCAAAGCCGCTGCAATTTTTGGAGTTGATGAAAGCAACGTTCGACTATGGCGGAAACACAAGGCAGCGATCAGCGGGTGTGAGGCGTCACGAAGGAAATTCACTGGACCCAAGAAAGGACGATTTCCTGAAATTGATGATGCAGTCTTCACGTTTTTTAAAGAGAGACGCAAGACTGGACTGTTTGTGAGTTATGATCTACTCGCGAGGAGGCGATAAAGAAGGCCAGATCTTTGAACATTCCTCGAATTATGAGTGATGACGGCGAGTCTGATGAATAATAAATTATAATAATAAATAATAAAATAATAGATTATTGTATTGTATTGTTCTTACGTTGTTTATTAATTACGTTAATTACGTTATTGTTATATTGTACAGCAGCTCAATCATTTTTCCAAAATCCAGCTCTAGACCGCGAATCTAATCCGCACGCGAATCTAATCCGCATCTGATTTTTTAGCCCTCTAAAACTGTAAAAAAGGTGCGGATTAGATTCGAGAATATACGGTAATTCCAGTGCTAAAGGGTTAAACCAAGTTGCTGCTTCTTCACTTTCTGCTGAACCATCTATACCATGATCTGTATAATACTGAGGGCAGTCAACTTGTGACGATTCTATGCATACAGTTGACATTTTCCACATCATACATCATGTACAGTGCAGTAACCAAGCAGAGGCCTTGCCACCATGTTGTAAGAATGGACCACTGTCAGCAGCACACTAGGTTACTCCACTATACACAACATGACATATATGGCATGAAGACAATACTGTAGGTAGGAAATCATAACTTTAAATCATTTCTTTTTTCCTGAGTATAAATTGAAAGTGCTTCAAACAACACCAACATGCCAATTTATGCTCAATTTGAAACTATAATTGAGGAATTGGGTGGAAAGTACAAATTAATATTGAAGGAAAATCTGACATTGTTCTTATGGAAGTTTTGGTGGAACCAATAATAACATGTGTACAATTAAGAAAAATGTAGATTTCAAGGAACATAAAATCCAATTTCACTTTATATTATATTGTATGATCACACATTTAAACTCAAGGGCATTCTGATTTTCAGTGGGTGTGGCATGATTAGAATTACAGCCATTTCATATGTACAGCACAAAATATGCAACAGTTTTGGTGAGTAATTTGGTTTCGTGTATAACTTTATATTCATGAACAGCATATCCATATGAAAATATGGCTGCCGACAGGTGTTAAGAACTTTCGTTTTAATAAATTATTCCTGTCACATTATTTTAACCTGTAAAACATATCACATGCTTATTCTAACTGTTGCAAAAGAACTGTTCTGCATTCAGCACAACTTCATTTTGACATTGCTCTTCACTGACAAAATGTTCACAGCTTTCAGTGTGAGTATCTCAACTTTAAGTTACAAAGTTTCATGATAAACTCTTTAAATGCACTACATCTTTCTAACATTTATGTGTATTGCCAGTCACAACACAATAAATAAAACGCAAGAGATGTCAACACTAAATTCCATACCATCCTGTTGTAGTTACACAACATATTTTAAACACCTTCATCACACAACCTTAACTTTTGTTTCATTAGGACACCTGTTTTTTAATATGTCTACATGTTTCAACCAGAACTCTGGTCATCTTCAGAGATAGTATTTTTATCACCATTAAAACACAAAATTTCACCAACCAAAACATCATTAAATTACAAAAAGCTATAATAAAATTATTTATGACAGTCTACATTAACTTACTGAAATTTAAACCCTTATGTAAACTACAATCTATGAATGTTTCTATATATCCTAGTTATGGGAATATAAAACAATAATTTTTCCTATTCACCATCTCAAAAATGGGGAGTCACCTTATAATCAAGCACAAGGTTAACTATCTTCTGTACATACATTTTTTCTGGGAAGTGAAGACTGTGACATGGGGAGGTCTTACATGCAGAACCATCATATATTCAGATAAATATGACATATCTTATTATCTCATTAGTCTCCATCATTATTCTTTCCTTACCATATGAATTAAATCCAACATCAAGAATAACTGAGGTAAAACTAAATACTGGAAGAGGGAGATTTATCATTTTTGGACTCTACACCCCTGAAGAAGCAAGAGATGAAAAAAAACAAAAACTTTTATGACCAATTACAAGACATTTTAAACAAAACTAACAAAATTGATTACATTTTACTTTCAAGAGACCTGAATGCTAGAATAGGAAATCCTGAAATCTATAATATTGTAAGAAATTTTGGAGAACCAGTTACAAACACCAATGGATTGAAACTAAGAAGTTTTTCCACATATAACATAAAAATAATAAACTCATTCTATAAACACAAAAACATACATACATACACATGGTCAGCTTACAATTCCAGAACAGTTACAGACTACTTCACTGCAGACAGGAAGCTATCAGAACTATTCCTAGATGTGACAGTTTACAGAGGAAGTGGTATTATCTCAGATCACTTTTTGACTTTGGCTATATTAGGATTCCTGCCCAAATGGTTACATCTACCCAACAACAGTACATGCAAAGAAAATATACTTCATTATAAAATTAGATTACTCAATGGCAAAATTATACGCTGGCTATGCAAACACAGAATTCAACAGAAACTACAAGAAATTCCAGAAAGCAGCAATATTGTTTTTGAATGTAGGAACATTAAAACCATAATTTCACAGGCAGCAGATAAGTGTTTGCAGAAATACAAAGCATTTACACAAAACAAAAACTAAAAAATAAAAAATATGGGACAATGAAATGAAATTAAATGTACAACAAAAAAATTTAGCATACAAGATGTATCTTCAAACAAAGACCACAGACAATGAGACTGAATATAAGCGCAGAAAAGCCATCGCCAAGAGAGAAATCAGAAAAAGACATCGCAAATCCTGGGAACAATTCATATCACACTTAGAATCTGACATATACAAAATAAAGCCCAACACATTTAAACTACTAAAACATATGAACAAAGATATTAAAAAATCAGAAAATATAAATCCTGGTCCCAGTAAAGAACCATTTTTACATTACAGTATTATAAGGAATTATTGACTAATAACTCTCTTCCAGAAAATTACTGGAACACAGAAAATGTAGATGATGAAATTTTAACAATGGAAGAACTGAAAGAAGCCTAAAACAAACAATAAATGGAATTGCTGTGCCAATCTATGGCTGAACACATGCATTCATTTACGTACCAAGCTTGAGGGCAGCTGCCAGGCCTCGAACAACAGCTATTGGGTGTTTAAGACAGAACTCCTGCAGTTGTGGACTGAATGCATCCTTCTTATTTTCCAAGTAAACTGAAGGAGTGGGGGGAAGAAGCTGTTCCCTTGTCAGTCGCTGCTGAGGTGGTTCTGGAGGCTGTGGTGGAGGCGCCTTGTCCGAGAGAATGCTGCAGTTAGGAACTCCATTCAAACTGTGGCCCCTGAAAGTTTAAAGCAAGTTAAAGCTGAACAATGCTCATTTATATTCATATTCAGTTACATAGTGATACACAGACCTTTACTTCAGATGAAAAATAAACATGGAAAAAAAAAAAAGAAGCAAAAAGCCCAGAGATATTAAAAAATTACGTTTTCAACACTGCACAGTTCCTTTTACACTACGCAAATTCAACAGTACAGAAACGCAACCTCTCTCCTCTGCCAAAACAGTACCCTTTGGAGTTTTCTCCCTTGCTTTATACAAGACCCAAGCAACTTATAGTCTAGCACAGAAGTTACATCACTCTTCAACAAACAGAACTATGGTAAGTGATACTGTAAACAAGATTCATTCCTGCATGAGCTCCTGATAGCAGCAATGCATGTTGTGCCTGCACCTTTCATGGTACTTTCTAATGAATGCAGAACTACTGTCAGGGCAACTCAATTATAATGAAATTGACAGGAACTATCAGAATTCCTCACATAACAACAGAGTTCCAGAGAACACAGTGGTGTTATGTTTAATGCAAGAACAAGAACTACAAAACAACATATGACATACTCTGTGTTGTGTCACACTGGATAAACTTACAAGACCTAACCTCTGCATATAACAACTGAATCCATACCTCATAAACAACCAACACATGCACACACATGTTCTCAGCTGGACAATACTTACAACTGGAAATGATGTGTAAGGTGGTAATAATAAGACCAAAAATTTTGTCTTACAAATCTCATACTCTCATTGTTCAGGCAGGGAAATATGCTGTGTTATGGCACTAGATGCTAGTTGACCATCTCACATGCATGTGTCTCCTCTTATTTTCTCCTGTTTTCCCATTCCCTAACACATCCTCCTTGGTAGTCCTTGTGACTTCCCACAAACGTTGCTTTATGTCCACAGCTCAACATGAGAATTTCATTCTAAATTCTGGTTGATTTGGGTTTCTACATTATTGTTTCAGAGGGTAGGATTCTGTACCAGGGTCCTTGCACAGCATTTAGTTTAATCATTATTTCTGTCACTGGTTCCTTCAGTTTTCCAGCAACAACAACAGTTCAAGTTCAAAGTTATATATTCTGGAAACTTGAACTGGCAGTTCAAAAATGTTCATGTTCACACGTTATTAGCTCATTTTTATGAAACAGATCAGCAATTATTGCAAAGACCTTGCAGGGAGACAATGTATGATGAATTGTGTATCTGACATGATGCGGAAGTTCGATATGATGCATCAAACCCTGTACTTTATGTACAGAATTTAGAAGACAGCTACAGTGGAAGCCACATAACATCACATCTCTATTAATCTGTGTACTTGCATGCTAAAGACACTTACCTGCAACACTCCAGCACTGTTCTGGCATCCATGTCAATGCTGTACTCTACCTCTGGTGGGGGCTCGCATATTTCAAGTACCGATGTTTCAATCTTCAAGTCCTGCTGCAAAGTTGGTGTAGTTCTGTGAACACTTGACGCTTCAAGCTTGGGAGTATTGGAACGTCTCTCGTGCACTGGGGATGAGGATGCAATACTGGATGATAGTAGGCTGGTGGACGTCGGTGTTCCTATTCGCTGGTTATCTGACGGTTTTGGGCTGGTCAGACTACTTACTACAGGTGACGGTGACTGCTTTATGTGAACATTCTCCACCGTTGTAGATACTGCAGAGTTCACTGCAATTACACTATTAGTGGTGGTATTTACGGTTGCATCTTGAAGGTTTGAGGGAGAGAATGGACCAGAACTGAGTGTGTTACTAGAATTCTGATTGAGCACAGAACTGATAACCCCCTGGGCTGCTGTAACAGACTCCTCTTCCTTCACATCCAGGTCTTCACTGCTGGAACCGAAATGTTTGAGCAGATCTTCAGCGAGTGATGTGGCAATGTCCTTTTGTGACAGCAGAGCTTGCAGTTCCTGATCAGTGACAGCCAATTCCTTTGATGAAGGTGAGCTCGGTGGGAAGGCATGATGGTATGACACAGGTTCCTGAGGCTGTGGTGTGCTAGATGAAGGTGTGCTTGTTGAGATCTGCAACCACAATGTTTGCCTTCAGTTCCAAACCAACCCAGTTAAGTCAACACAACTTCAGAACTACTGTAACTAACACCCTGAGAGTAATAAAACAAAACTTTGTCCTACAACAGCTGCTGCTGTATGCCAGTTGTCACAGTACTGCATTCTAAAGTTCATCAGGTTTTCACAGTGTTGTAAATTATTGTTAACAAAAGATAACCTATGACTCTTTGCAGTTCCACATTTTAAATCCAGGTGGCATGTAAAAACAGAAGACAAGCTACACTTCCCTACTTTGGCAGGCTGGTAAAACGAGATGAATGAAAGAGACAGAGAAATGTAGGAATATGCTGCAGACAGTGACACCAATCTGGAAGCAAGAGCTTGGATGATAAGCAGAAGACTGAGAGAAAATAGCAGCAGGGTGGGGAATAGTTGCATACAGTTACTGAATAATTTGGCCCCATATGTAAAGGTAAATGGATTGAATCTGTTTTATGTTCAAAAATTTGTGATCCATGGATGTGATCTTCAAAAGTGCAGGGTAAGCAGCATGCACTTCGGTAAACCTCGGCACTGGTTCAAGATCCTGTTTGTCTCCCTCTTCATCTTCCCTACTGTTCCCCACACCCATCCATCAACACACAACTCATGGACCCAAGAAAAACCACATATTGCAAAGTCACTATACGTAGATACCCAAGAACTGAAGTTGACATCCTCAAAGCCTAGTCTAATCCAGTCCCCATGGTGGTGCTGGTGGTGGTGGTAGTAGCCGTAGTAGTAGTAATCAGGAATCAGAGTCTGTTTCAGGGTTAAGTTCACATCCTGAAAAACTATGTGAAAATGGTTGTGGTCACCCACACCTTTTTACTTGTGCGGTATTTCACAAAAAGCATTCTTACATTTTTAAAAAAACACAGTTTTGATGACTTCCCAAACACGATTGGTGCCCATTTGATGCTGCCACGACTATTCACACATGCAGTAGCACTGTTATCCTCTCCTTTGTGTTTTTCAGTTGGTGGTAGGACAAGCCCCTCAATGTCAGCAGCAAATCCGGGCGGCAACTGGACCTTACAACTTATGCTTCACCCTCACCCCTACTGCTCAATTAACATCCCACACTAGGCTGATGCATGGTGATATTTCATAGGTACAGTTAATACTGTTACAGTAATTATCAGTATAGGCAGGTTAATGCTACTGTGCCTTCCAAAAATATCAGGTTACTTTCAATCCGCACTTGGTTGACATACAGCACTACTGTACGTTCCAAAAATGTCACCTTACTTTCACTGTAGGTCAAGACTAGGAATCTGAATGACTGATGCAGGAAAGGGGTACTGTAAATAATGATGCAGCCAACAAAATGACATTTTTTTTAAGCGCAATTTTTCAGGACCGGAAAAAATTAATATTTGTGGGAAAACAGTGCACAGGGGAACAACAGAAGAGATTTCACCATAAATATGAATTGCTTTGAAACAACCTGATCAGCATACGTTGTGTGCTTCTGTGGTGTTAATAAATTTTTCTACTGCTCGTTTTCTATGTTAAGAAGGGGTTAAGAAGTAGTATGTCTGTACTGTAGCCTATTTGTTGCATCTGTTCATATTTCACTACCAGATAATTTTTTCAGAAAAAGTAGTACAGAGTCACAAGCATGGATCACAAAAGAAAGGGGTAGGGGCACCTCTCAAGCATCAAGAAATTGGGTATACATACGATAATCCTGATTTTTATAACACACCACGTTTATCAGTGAATCTGAAGTACAAGAAAGTGACCTAAGGTTTCAATCAGTTTAGCACCCTTTGTTTAAGCAGTCTAAATGTCTGTTACCTCAACATCATTTCTCTACACAGCAATCATAAAATAATTCCAGTTTCTTCAATGGTTTCTGGGTTATAATTCATTTTGTAGAATGCTGGTTTCCTTAACAAGAAGCCAGAAAGATGAGGTGTGATGAAGAATCAAGCAGTAGGGACACATATTTCAGAAGGGATACAGGACATCAGTATTAGCACTGGGACCAAAATATATCTTTGATACTTGTCATCTTTCTTAAAAGTCTCCCTTGGAACCAACAGGTAATGAAGAACACAAACCTCTGGGTGTGTAAATTCTAAACTTCTAAAAGAGGATCATGCTTTTTAGCATGATACCTACCTGTGTATAGCCAGTGGTGGTCGTCTGTCCACCATACTGGTACTGTGACTGCTGGTGGTGTTGCGCTGTGCCACGTTGCTGGTATGCCAACTGGTGTTCTACTGTAGCAGACTTGTACGGCATTCCAGGTGACTGCTGTGTATTGGCAGTGGCTGCAGCTGGGTATCCAACATTTGCCTCTGTAAATCCAGTCTGTGGTGCCACTGTCCCTTGCTGTAAACAAACAAAACAGAGATCCTTGCCATACATTGCTGCAGTGATTAATATTCAGTTCTGACAATCTCAGCATTGGACAAAGTTAGAATCTGGGAGATAACTGTGTCTGAAAGGCAGCACACAAATCAGGAATCTGATACTGAACATAATATGTGTAGACAGACTTCTGTAAAAAAATCTGTACGGTGGAAAGAGTGCTACCTACATATCCTAAAAGATAACATTGAGCTAAAATCAATGGACAATATCTGTGAATGTGTTCATGATATACTAACAAAACTGCAATGCAAACCACTTTGCTTTGTATTGAATAAAATGAACTTGAACTTTCCAGTTTTTTGTCATACAATACAAAATACTGAATATGATGTTAAAAGCACATTGCTAAAGTCTATAGTTTTACAAGTTTTACATGTTTCCATGTGATAGACAGATATAATAACAAATTTTTTGTGGGTATATTGCAGTGGAAAATGGTTTGCTACACATAAGATATAACCTCAGCTTTTGTACCTTACAAGTAGTTTGTGTTTATTATTAGTTCCTTCTCCCTCATATTGCCTATTTCATTGATTTCCAGCCCTAAAATTTTGTGTTATTAATTATGTATTCAGCTAATATAATTTACAATCCAAGCATAAAATACAATTTAGCTCATGGGTTAACGTGCTAGACTCATGTGGAAATTATCACAGGATCAAATCCTACTTGTGTCAGTACTCTTTTATTATTTGAAACTCTAATACTCACCAGATGATTATTCTTTCTGCTATTGAATACTGGTGGTGGCAGAATTTATTATTTAATTACACACTAGCTGTCAATTTTCTTGGACATAACCTCAAAGTTTCACACCTGTGTTACATTTGTAGCTACTGACTTACACACATAAACGATAGTATATCATAAACCTAGATTCTTAACGCTACAAAGATCAAATATTCATCTTAGAATAAAATATCCCATAGCTGTCAGTAATATAACTTGACTGCATGAGGTGCAATATTTATTACTAATTAGTTCTGCTACAGATATTTTGTATCTGCAATAAGGAAATAGCAACAACAATTACATAATATATAATCGCATACAGTGGTTCCCAGTTAACAACATCCCATTTGAAATGGTTTCCTACCTAAAATGGTACAAAGATTGGGTACAAAAATATCACATAATATTGCACTGACTTGCTAGCACATGCTATACTGGGCCTCAGCTCACCGTTTGCTGTGACAAGGTGTATGTCTTGATGACAGAGCCCTGCTGCTGTTGATAACTCCCATACTGATTCAGTGCTGGCTGCTGCTGTTGCGGCTGTGAACGCACAACCCCAACCCTCTGTTGTTGTTGTTGTTGTTGTTGTTGTTGTTGCTGCTGCTGCTGCTGCTGCTGTTGCTGCTGCAGCCTCATTTGCTGATGTTGCTGTATTGCTCTGTATTGCGCCTGCAACTGTTGCAGCAGAGCCTACAGAAACAAGAACATTGTCACACTAAGCCACATTGACACATACAGATCAAGTTCCTATTGCACACACTGCAGACACAGGTAGAGCATTACAAAAGAAAATACAAGAAGAACATAAAGTTTGAATATTTACCATTTACCACATACAGTGAAACCTCTATCCATCGTTCCCGTTACCGTCGTTCGCCCGCATGTATCGTCTGCCTTATTTGGTCCCGAAATTAGCCCCATATAAATAACACTATTTTTTCCCGCCTCCATTGTTCCTCGAACTGTCGTTTTCCCGCACCAATAGTTGAAAAATCACGGTCCTGACGCAACATTTTCCCTCACTGATAGTTTTTTTTTTAATTTGAAGCGATGGTTTAGCGAGGTTTAAGGACCGGCATGGCCTAGTATACAAGAAGTTAGTCGGAGAAAGTGCGGCAGTGGACAGCGAAAGCACGGAAGCGTGGCTGGAAAGACTGCCATCTTTGTTGGAGGGCTACGAACAACGTGATATTTACAACGCAGATGAGACGGGGCTCTTCTACAACGTGCTTCCTGATAGAACCTTGGCTCTCAAAGGAGAGTCTTGTCATGGAGGGAAAAACTGTAAAGACAGACTTACTGTTTTACTTTGTGTTAACAGTGATGGAACTGACTAACAAGTGCCGATTGTTATCGGAAAATCTCCGAAACCGCGATGTTTCAAGAATGTAAAAAAATTACCCACCAAGTACCACGCGAACAATAAAGCGTGAATGACCACAGACATTTTTTCTTCATTTCTGCGTTCATTAGACGCAAGTATGGGTGCACAAAACAGGAACATTCTCCTCTTTGTGGACAATTGTGCCGCACATCCAAAGGATACATCGTTTCTAAGAAATGTAAAAGTCATACGGTACCCGGCAAATTGTACAAGCGTGCTCCAGCCCCTTGATTTAGGGGTAATAAACTGTTATAAGCAGCTTTATAGAAAACGCCTCGTGCAAACAGCTGTTTGCTTAATGGATGCAGGCAAAGATACGAAAAAGAAGATAAACGTGTTGGAAGCTTTGCACTACACTGTGGCAGCCTTGCAACAAGTAACCCAGCAGACAATCGAAAATTCTTTTCGGAAAGCTGATTACGTGCAGGGACAATCTTCAGGCGATAGTGACGTCGTATTGACCAACGATGACGACGATTTCCGCCAAGACTGGGAAAAGTTCAGTGGCATGAACAAACATAAATTCGAGGACTACGTCTCTGTGGACAGTCACGTGGCAACCTGTGGTGTAGAAGCAGTGCAGGAGCTGTGCGTGAGCCTCGTGACGTCCGGGAGTGTGGAGCGGGAAGGAGAAGAAGCTGGCGAGCTTTGCTGAGACGCATGAAGCGCTGATGGAAGTAAGATCTTTCTTTTATGCGCACAGCACGAGTGACAGTGGTCGTGAAAGTGTTCTAGGCCTTGAAAAATCGTACTTTGAATTGAGGAGGAGTAAAGTTTGCTCAAAACAAACGTCAATGAAAGATTTTCTCAGCAAGAAGTAATAATTATCATTAAATTGTTCTTATCTATAATTTTTAATGGTTTCCCGGTACTATCATTTCCCGTATGTATCGTTCAAATTTTCTGGTCCCCTGAAAAATGATGGATAGAGGTTTCACTGTATATTGTTTGCCGCTTTGTACACCCAATTAACCTTCAAATTCACTTGCTGCAGATATGCAGGGTCAGGGATTATCTTTTATTAAATTAACCTCTTAAACAGCTGCATTGCCATATGCAAACGCACGTAGCAAGACATCCCTAGAAATTAATTTTATATATTTAGGCAACAAGGAAATTTACTGCATTTTTAAGACATGCTGCATAATCTCTGTTTACTTTCTACAAAATTCCCATTTACTTCATAATTTTATCTTTTTCTGTTGAGATAACACATTTTTCATAAACCATGCACTAAAATTTAAATACCCATCCCCATTAGTTAAAAGTTAAATATTCTTCATATCAAAAATATTTAAAATCAAACTTGTGTGACTTTCTTATTTCATGATATACAAATATTTTGTTTCAATGACCTGTTTTTCACAAAAATACATACTTCAATTCGAATTTTGTGGGAGTTACAGTGGATAAATACAAGTCAGAAATAAATATGACCAACAAATTTTAGTTTGAGGCCCAGAGTACACCATGAAATCTGTAGGGAGCGTTACTGATGATGCATGCTGACATAACTCCGCATAATTTTTATACACTTGGAGGGAGAAACATCAACATGAAAAAATATCAACATACAGGAATAAGACACTTTGGAAGACACCTTCAAAAATAAGAAAGTTCCAATCTGTACCATCCATAATACCCGAATTAGGTCTAACAACTGAGGGACTGATAATTCCATTAGATGCAAGTATAAATGCTTACTTGCTGCTGAGGTGTAAGACTGACAGAATTCTGTTCCTGCAAATACTGCAGCATCTGCAGCTGCTGGTGGTTCATGTAAAATGGAGGTGGAGCAGCTCTCTGTTGGACAGTACCAGGTGCAGGCACACGCACACCAGGTGGGCTGGTTTCTATCACCTCTCCTCCAGTCTGTTCACATATCATGCCCAATGAATTACATTTGCAATCTCCATGTTTCATTAACCCTTTGGAATACCACTTCATTTTCTTTACTTAAAATACATACATACAATTAAGTCTGAAGAAATCAAAACCTCTATGTTACTACATTACATGCACTACCCAGTCATGTAATTATTTGAACTTTCATTCCATAGCTTTCCATAGCCATAGAAGTAACCAACACCAAGATATCCAACATATCCAGCTGCTGTCCATGGATAACACTAATTCAGACCTTCCTCACCATTCATTGCACCACCCTGCATATGAGTCATGTTTGCAACCACCACTAAATCACTAAATCAGCCAAGTTTTCCCTTTACATTGCCAGCACATTCTCTATCCTGCATCATCACAGCTACCTACTGCAACATAAACTACAAAAGCTAATTTATGTATAATCCACATTATAAATTTCCATGTAACAGCAAAACTGTTTTAACCATAACAAATATTAGACAATAAAGAATACAGAAACATACTGATAAAATAAGTTTAATTTGTAATGTATGACACAGTGACAGTGTGACACTTAACAACATCAGATTTCTCCACGGACAAATCAAATCCACCAGTCAACTTCTAGTGGAGACTCAAGATTATTAAAATCCATGCAGCATAGTCACAGACAAAATATACAGACACAACCACTCCTATAAACAAGCATTTTATTCAAAACTTGCAAAACAGCCCTTTCTGTTGCCTTCTTTTGTCCATCATAATAGACATGAATCAGTTTCATGACCTTTTGATTTTCCTTTTTAAGACTTGTGGTGTTGTGGGAGAAAGGCACAGGGGTTCAGAACATTATTGTAGACAGGTTTAATCAGTCCAGGACACAGAATTTTAAACAGGATTAATCTGTTCATGACACAGTACTGTACACAGATTTAATCAGTTCAGGACACAGTACTGGAAAAAGGCTTAATCAGTTCAGGAAACAGTGCTGTAGGAAGGCTTCTTCAGTTCAGGACACAGCACTGAAGAAAGGTTTGTTCAGTTCAGGAAACAATACTATACACAGGTTTGTTCAGTTCAGGAAACAGTGCTGTAGACAAGTTTGTTCAGCTCAGGAAACAGTGCTGTAGACAGGTTTCTTCAGTTCAGGAAACAGTACTGTAGACAGGTTTCTTCAGTTCAGGAAACAGTACTGTAGACAGATTTCTTCAGTTCAGGAAACAGTACTGTAGACAGGTTTGATCAGTTCAGGAAACAGTGTGGGCGTAAGATTCAAAAAGTTCAGGCAACAGGACTGTACACATGTTTCATCACTTCTGCAAACAGTACTGTAAGACGGGTTTGATCCTTTAGCAAACAGGACTGTAGACAGTTTCGATCAGTTCAGGAAACAGTATTGGAGCCAGGTTTAAAAAGTTCAGGCAACAGGACTGCAGACATGTTTCATAACTTCTGCAAACAGTACTGCAAGGCACATTTGATCCTTTAGCAAATAGGACTGTAGACAGGTTTGATCAGTTCAGGAAAATAGTATTGGAGTCCAGTTTAAGAAGTTCAGGTAACAGGACTGTAAACATGTTTCATCAGTTCTGCAAACAGTATTGTAAGATGGATGTAATCCTTCAGCAAACAGGACTGTAGAAACGTTCGATCAGTTGAGGAAACACCACTGCGGACAGGTTTGTTCAGTTCAGGAAACAGTCCTGTAGACAGGTTTGATTAGTTCAGGAAACAGTACTGTAAGATGGGTTTGATCCTCCAGCAAGCAGGACTGTAGATAGGTTCAATCAGTTCAGCAAACAGTACTGGAATCAGTTTTAAAAAGTTCAGACAACAGGACTGTAGACAGGTTTGATAAGTTCAGGAAACAGTACTGTATACAGGTTTGTTCAGTTCAGAAAACAGTACTGTAGACACGTTTGATCTGTTTAGTAAACAGAACTGTAGACAGGTTGCATCAATTCAGGAAAGAGTACTGTAGCCAGGATTAATCAATCCAGAACACAGTACTGTAGACTGGTTTTATCACTTCTGATAATAAACATATAGTCACCTTAAACCTCTTTGTCACTTGATTTGCTGTCTGCACTGGGTAGGGTGGCGGTGGCCCCTGTGGCGAAACTTGATGATGACCATTCAGACCATTATGGAACTGCTGCTGTCCAGCCTAGGAAAAAAGCAATGAATCCCTATTCTACATAAATTATTCAAGGTCTTCTGATTCTGTAAAGGTTTTTGACAGTATATAAAGGTTCTGATGGACATAGCCCATTATCTGCGGTATATGTGATACAGGGCCTACATGACGTTTTGGGAGGTGGTTCTACTTATTTTCTTTCTTTCACTCTGACATTAGTGGCGGTGGTTTAAATTGCACCTGAAACTGTTTTATGCAACCTATCAACCCAACCCCTTGTCAAAGTTTTCTAGTGCTTTTTCCTTGTAAAAACATACTGCATAGACAGAATTTTTGCACATTTCTGGGCTTGTATATTTTCCTTTTACACCTGGCTACTACATTTCAGAAACTACTAAATAATGACATCACACAATGTAGCACTGTGACTCTAATTACATAGTGCAACTCACATAATCAGTGAGAACTCGTCTCTCTCAAGCTCCAAATAAATTTATGAATATCCTTCTCTCTGAAAAATGTATGGCACACTCAAGTCATTATATTTATTTAACTCCTTTGCAGATCAAGTTTTCACTTCTTCCTATGCAAACATGCCAAGACTTGTATGATGGTCTACCAATTTTTAAACTACGGTAAATGTGATAATCCTTGGATTCATACATGCACAGCCTAAAAGTTTGTGATCCACTTCTTGTCTACTTAAATAGCTATGCCTTTACTGGCTCTTTCCCTGTGCATGAGTCCAATATAAATCAAGCCATAATCATTCAATTCTTTAGCATCTTTTCAATTTTTTTTAGTTTCATCCTACTGCAACAATAGTAATGTTCTTTTAATTCCTTGGCTAAGTATTTTAACTCCTTAATAGCAAGACCTGTGATGTTCCATGTATCATTACTGTATTCTTAATACCCAATCACTTGTCTGTTACCAAATTTTCAGCCAGTCTACTTCTGTGACCTACACAAGTATTCGACTATGAATGGAAAAGTGATGAACAATTTTGTGTTTGTAAAAAAAATGCTTCTCTCATCTTCAAGAATGTGCCAAAATCACTGAAGGTAAGACTTAGAACATGGTTTAGAGCATGCTTTAATGCAGAAAATTAATAAATTAATGTAGAATTTATATGGACTAATATTATGGTAAAGCAAATGTCACTTTAAATACAGATTTTCAAAGTAACACATTTGCAGGCTAACTGAAGTTCTCCCACTGAACAGGCCTGATTTTTAAATTTTTACAAAAATGTCTTAAAGAGGGTTTCATTTCATTTACAATGGTAAACCCACCAAACCATTTCCTTTCTCTAGAGAGATAACCCACACAAAGTCACTATTCACATTTGTTTGTGAACAGCAGCATTGACATTCACATTCACCAATGTCTCACTAATTTATCCTTCTAGTAACTATACATTATTGTTTCGTCATTTTCTCTTCAGGTTTTTAAAAAAATTTCTGAAAATGTGGCTCAGAAATTTGTAAAAATAAACTCTATGGAACCCATGCAATCCAACTGAATGACACAACTGTACAGAGGTACCCATGCCTTTCAGTTTTTATGGAACCATCTAGTAATTTCAGTATCACAAATGCTCACACAAATAAACTTTGAATGTGGACAATATGTTACATTGGTGGAGAAAGAATCCATGAAGTTGGTGTTACTATCTCTGATAACCATTCTATGTAACTTCTATGAGGCCATGCCATGACCAGTAAAACTAAGCATCAGTAGCACTTCACCTTCCTTCTTTCCTTCCTTCCTTCCTTCCTTCCTAAAGCCATTGCATGCTTTACATGATGAAGACAAACAGTTCTCCATTACATTCCTGTACTCTTTTAACAGACCAAGAGTCCTTTTCCATGTAACACACAATAAAACTATTCCTTACCTGCGTGTATGCCTTCTGATAAGCAGGGCCACTGGTTCTCTGCTGGACAATGGATGAATTTTGGTGGTGTTGCTGCTGCTGTTGTTGTTGTTGTTGTTGTTGCTGCTGCTGCTGCTGCTGTTGTTGTTGTTGTTGTTGTTGTTGTTGTTGTTGCTGCTGCTGTCGTGATGACATTTCAGCAGAGATTGGAAGGTTCCATGCCTCTTCTATTGACGGCAACTGCCGACGTCTAGAGAAAGAAGACTGGCCAGTAAAACAGATTCAATACTGTTACACAATCACAATCCTAACATACATGTTCATGTATAAACTTGGTGAGAAAACAGAGTGGTGCTTGGATAAAGCACAAGTCCAGAGACCGTATGTTGGGCTGACAACACAATATGTGATGCGATCAAATAGTTTCTAACAACAACACTTATCTTCCAACCAGTACTGTCCTTTCAAAGTAGTCTCCTTTGGACTTCATACACCAAGCCCAGTGATTGACACTGCTCAAAGCATTTTTTTGTGACATGCATTGTTTAAAACATGGCAAGTGTGTAATGTGATTTTTCTTGAACATGGTGATGTCCATAAATCTCCTTACATTCAATGCTATTAGAGTTTTGGGAAAGGAAAGAAATCACAATGTGATAAATCTGGTGAGTAAGGAAGGTGTAGAATGACAATTGTTTTTAACCAGAAATTTGTTGATAGAGCAAAATGGGCAGGCGCAATCTCATGATCAAGAAACCAACACTCAAGTTCCACTTTTCGGGAAAATTTTGCCTCATGTTTTCCTGCAGATGCCATGAGGCGTCAATGTGGTAATGTTCATTTACAGATTGTCTTTGCAGAACAAATTCCTAACATACAACACTGTAAAGTCTCCTGTCCCCCAACCTAAAAACAATAAGCATGGTCCTCACATGTCAGAAAACTTGTCTTGCCATTTTTTACTATAGAGATAATGGGCTCTTCCACTCAGATGACTGTTGCATGGTTTCTGGCTTGCATCCACAAACCTATGCCTACTCACATGTGATTATCTCTGAAAAAACTTCTAGGCCTTTTTTGGAAGTCCTAGCATATGCTGACATGACTCTCCTTCTGTTCCACACTCAGCAGGCAGGGCATAAATTGGACAGCAATACGCGCATGTTCAGACTGTCTTTGAAAATGCTCTGAACTGACCCAAATATATTTCCCATTACCAACTTCACAGATAACAATTCTTCTCTTTTTAAGGACCAGTTCCTTCAGTTGATACACATTTTCAACTATTTTGCTTGTCAGCATACATCCTGAGCATTCAGCATCTTCAGTAACGGCCACATCACTTTTCATTTTGGAAAAGAGCCAAAAACTTGTTTTTCCCATTGTCTGCTCCCAAAAAGCTACTTTCAACATATCACATGCTTCTGTAACATTTTTACCAGTTTAAAGCAAAATCTGGTGCAGAGACACTGTTCTTTCAAGTCTGTCATTTTCTAGGCACACACCAAAATTGCAAGCTGACAACACATGCTGGTACTTAACAAGATCTTACTCAACAATCACATGTGCTAACAGCCTTCTTCCAAACACAAAATTATTCAGCAGACTATCCACACCTAGTAGTGGAAGTTCATGCTAGCAGCCACAATGTCATCTCAAAGCCAGTCCAGAAACTATAAGTTCACCCCACATACAATACGTTACTACAATATGTGTAATACTATGCTGACCAAGAATTCTAGCACAGCCCCTCTAAAATCTTCAGCTGCATCTTTAAATGAGGTATAATTGGCCCAGGAAATGCAAATTAATTAAACCACAAACAGTCTCTGTCTAGTTACATATATATAAATACTTTTCACAGCCAAAACAATCCACACACCTTAAACATTAAATTCAGTCCTCTCAATTATCTGTTTCTATGCAAAGGTGCATAGCCTGTAAATTTCTAAGTTCCACCTGAAATAGTTCTCAGATGTGATGCCTATTTAACAAAAAAAACTTAAAATTTTTGTCCAATCTAAGTAAGGTAACAGCTTAAAAACTTAGTTTAAATGCATAACTTAAAATCACACCTACATAGCCCTTCCTAAAGAAGCTGCTTTTTCTCAGCTTAAATTCCATATAAATTGTAAACTGTGTAGAAATATGTGGAAGAAAGCAGAAGAGCTATCAATAAAACACAATGAACAAGTTACTCAACAGCAAGTACCACTAATGGACATACAGACTCTCCATAATATGGCCTGTACACAAACCAAACATCTTTGCATATCTCACTAAGAATTGGAAGAAAATTTGGTAAGTACTTACTTGCTGGTGACACTAGGCATGGGTGGATTGGCAAGATGACTTTGTAGGAACTTGATTCTCTGCCCCAGGTTAGGATTCATACCCCCGGGCACTCGGCCACCTCCGTTACTATTCACACTGTTATTGTTGGGGCTCACAGGCCCACCAGGACTTGAGTTTCCTCCACGAGTTGCGTTCACGTAGCAGGCATATGCGTCACGTGGCTGGTTGCAGCTCTCATAAAGGATACCTGAGCCACAAAATATAACTACTGACTACTCAGATCACAAAGAAAAAGAAAGCTTTCACAAGGCACTCAACAATAACACTCACACACCTAGAAATGTGTGAAGTTGTTTTTGCAGTTTTACAAAATGCATAAACAGTTAGGTCACAAAATAATAATTATAATGGTTGTTCACTGCACATATACACAATTTATTTTCTCTTCTTCTGGAGGGTTGAGCTTGACACACTTTCTTTAGTAGTAAAAAATGGGTTTTTGTACCCAGTCATAGCATTTAACAGCAAGGTCACATAACTACTATGTGCATTTATTTACCTCAGGTGGTCAATAATTATTTCAAAGACAACTTAGACCACTTCTTTTGGTGACACAGGGAACATTTTTCACTTTTGTCTGCTTTCCTTAACCAAAGTTCAATATTGTCACCACAGTTCTGTTATCAGTAGATAAAACACTGTTTTTATTTATTCCTTGCACGCTTTAATTGACTTGGTTCAGAACACCAAAAATATCTGACAAGCATGCCAATTTTGAAAGCCATTCTATATTTTCCTGTGGATTGACTTATCTTTTCTTGTCGAGAATGAAAATTTCATACATTTAATACGCCAGTTTGAAGAAGTGCTTCAAAACACAGCACTGTAATAACCACCTCACTTGGGTATGAACAATTAAGATTCTGGAACTGGGATCCCCATTTCCCCACATGACATAAAATAAGCATATGGCCTTCTTTTACACAATTTAATATTGCTGCTGTGCCTTCTGAAACAGCCTTTTACTCTGTACTGACACTATTCAGAACCAAAACCACATGATGCATAAAACAGTAATTTGAGGTAAGCTTTGGGCTACTTTTTGGTCAAAGTCAGCAACACCTTAGAAGAACCAGTCACTGAAGAAGCACCAAATGCACACAGTAATACTGGATTATGATGATAAATGTTAAGTTGCTGAAGTATTCAGTCAAAGAACTGGGTATGTCCTGACCTGATGCTTCATTCAGCGGTTTACTGCACAAAAATATTGTTCTTTGATTTCCCTACCTGGAACAGAATGAACTGAGCAAAGTAAAGGCCTTTGTAACTAATCAACTGGTAACTGTAATAACACCTCTTAACACTTCCTTCAGTATTAACACATCTTATGGTAACTGTAATAACACCTCTTAACACTTCCTTCAGTATTAACACATCTTAAAATTTGTCTAGTAGTGAAGTTTGATGAACAAATTTTTTTCCACACTTCTACTTCAGCTGATTTGCAACTACTGTTCTTAGTCACTGCACAAGTTGGGTGTACAACCACAACATATACACCAGTCCAAGTAAAAACATACCTTCCTGTTTTTACACTATTTCTGGGTAGATAAAGAAAAACCGCTTGCATGATCTTTATTTAATTTTTAAAAGACAGTAACTTCACAAAAATGAACTGTCTGAACAACACACACAGTGTTCACTGACTTACAAATCAATTTAACTCTCACGGTCTTACCATCAGTCAGTGTTACTGGAAACCAATGGTCAGATGACACTGTTATTCAGTGATATGTTACAGTAAGTGAGCATGAAGATCTAATGACCTACGTAATAAAGAATGTATGCTAAAGATGAGTATATCACAGGCAGTGGACCAATTAAATGGTTCTTAATTTAAGAATACTTTCCCATCATTTACAAATGTACACGACACGACTACAATTATGAAGTGGAAAGAAAATTAGTTGAGGTCTGTTTCTCAAGGTACCACTGGTGCACATGCCTACAGGAACTGAAGATAACCACAAAAATCCTTCGCCAACAGAGATGATCTCCAGGCTGAGATTCCAGCAGAAGACATACAGGTGAAACAGAAGTGTTAACCAGTACACAGTAACATGTAGTTTGAATCACACAACTGTGGCTGGTTCACTAAATAACCTCCCAAACACAAATTTACCGTAGCAAAATGGTTCTCAGTAAACTACCCTTTGTAGGTCCTAATGACTCACCCAAGTTTGTCCATGCGGCGGTATGACTCTTGTCAAGCTGCACAGCACAGATGTAGGCTTGCAGTGCATCCATAGGCTGGTTCTGCTGCTGGTAGAGGACACTGCACACACAAAAATTCATTATACTTCACCTCATATTACTAAGAAAGCAAGAAATAAAAAGACAATACACAAACTACTATAAATAAATACCATCCTACTTCTGCATTCTGTTAACTATTAATTAACCAACTAAGAGAACCCAAGTACCAAAGTCCACCAATGGACATGATCAGTCTTACATTATTAACCTCCCATCTCCTTGTTCTTACAAATGGTCACTTTCCCTGAAGTTACCCCACCAGATGCTGTGTTCATCTTCTCATTCAAAATATTTTCCCACACACTCTGTTTTGAAACATTTGTAATTATTCTAAAAGGTTCTGACGATGGTATGTAACATTGTGAACTAATGGGTTTCTGGACTTTGTCCATCGTCCAGAAATCTAAAATAACTAGATAACACGACCTTTCGGAAAATGGATCTGCTTCCATCTACAGGTGGGGGGGGGGGGGGGGGGGGGGACACACCTACTCTGTTGGGTCCCTTAGATAGAGCTAACCTCAATCAGTGATGTACACACACATACATACATACATACATACATACACACACACACACACACACTCTCTCTCTCTCTCAAAATTCTAAAAACACAACCATGAAAATACAACAGTCGTGTCTGATAAGGAGGAAATGCCTCACCCACTTCCTGAAGAACCCCATTTATAGCAGTATAACTGTTAAAATTAATGTCAAAGATGATGATGTCATTGTCATTGTCACTGTCATCATTATCTATTACTTGTTGTTGTTGTATGATGAGATGATTATGATGGTGGTGGTGGTAGTGATGATTATGATGATGATGATATCAGTTAAGGAATGTTGATCCATTCTGGCCTCATTCATCCACTCAAAGAACTTTTTTTGGATTCCTGAATCAATGTGGATTTTAATGTTTAAGATTGTGGGAAGTCTATTTCTTTGCCTTCCATCAGTGTTTAGGTTTACTAAGATTCAGTTTTAAAAATGTTGTAGAAATTTATCTCTTCTCCAAAGCATGAAAACTGGCTCTGGGCCATACCCATCCTTCCATTCAATGGATACCAAGGGCTCTTTCCCCTGGAGTAAAGCAGCCAAAGTGTGGTGATGACCAGGCTCCAATCTCCTGCATGCCTTCATGGCACATATAAAGACAATCTTATGGTTTCAATTTCTAATTCTTTCAGTATATCTCCATTTCTTCCAGTCCATCCATGTGTAATTCTTCACTCGCTTCAAAATTGCATAGGTGGCCCACAAAGTAATCTCCCATACTTTTATTCTCGGACAGTAGCAAAGCTAGGAATGTGAGATTTTAGACGAAACAAATTTTAAGTTTCCGGCATTCATGTACGAAGGTGTAAAGATTTCTGACAGATAGCACCACTGCAGCAGCGCCTTAAATGGAGGCAGTCAGTGATGTGCGGCACAGACAACGTGCTGTGGTAGAATTCCTTGTTGCTGATAAAGAATCAGTGAGAAACATCCACAAACCTCTTTGCAATGTTTATGGAAGTGCTATGGTCAACAAAAGCATTGTTAGTCATTGGGCGAAAAGAGAGACAGCTTCTGAAACAGAAGCAGTGCTCCATGATTTGCCTCGGTCAGGATGTCCTGCCACAGCTGTTTGCCCTGAAAGTCTACAATGTGCTGATGCCATCATTTACAAGGATCAACACATCACAACCTGATAACTGGCCCTGAGTCTTTCAATCAGCAAAGGAAGTGTTAGTCGCATCATTCGAGATCTTTGATAACCAAAGGTGTGTGAGAGATGGGTTCCTTGGAGACTCACAGTCAAACACAAAACTGAGTGAAAAGCCATTTCTTCCAAGTTGTTGGCAAGTTTTGAAGCCCAGGAAGAGACCTTCTTATCCAGGACTGTTACAGTAGGTGAAACCTGGGTGCATCATTTTGAACTGGAAATAAAAATGCAATCCATGGAATGGCACCATCCTCAATCTTCCCAGACGAAAAAATTAAAAAAGTCTGTCAGCAGGCAAGGTCATGATCACTGTCTTCTGAGACTGTGAAGGAGTGGTTCTTGTGGATGTGATGCCAAGAGGGGAGATAATCATCTTTGATGCCTACATTAGGATGCTGACTGAACCCAGGAAGTGTTTCAAATGAGTCTCAGCTCACTAGAATCCAACAGAAATCTTGCTTCAGCATAACAGTGCAAGGCTGCACACAAGTATGAAGACTCGGAAAGCCATCAAAAGAATTTTGTTGGACACTGTTATCCCATCCACGCTACACCCCGATCTAGCACCCTCAAATTTCCACCTATTTGGAGCCCTGAAGGATGCACTCCATGGTGGGAAGTTTGAAACTGATGATGACATGATTCGTGAACCGAGAACTTGGCTACATGAGCAGGACATGACATGGTACCAACCAGGCACATACACACTTGTTCCTTGTTGGCGCAAGGCATAGAAGTGGATGGAGACTTTGTGGAAAAATGAGGTATGGAGTCAAATCATCACTCTTCATAACGTGTAATTTTCTTGATTTGGGAATAAATATTTACTGAGAAAAAAATAAGTGACACTACTTTCTGGGCATCCCTCATATATTTCAGCAGTTACAGTTCTGATTTTGTCTTGTCCTTCCATTACCCAGCCTGCACCCCTACATAACAGTGTCAATACAGTTGGGTTATTACATACACTAATTTTTATTCTAGTGTCCTTCTGGACTTTTGATGGCTTACAATTTGTGTTAATCATGCCTATTACTCGTTTATAATTATTTTAAGTTGTTACGGGTTCTTAGTCACAAAATGCCATTGCATTTACTTTCTTGCTGCAATGCCACACCACATTTCTTCTTAATTTAATCCATTCACACAACATACAATTTATCCTCTGAATGGGACATTACCGCTTGGTCGTCTACAATGAGGGATGGATTTAAGTGTTTATTTCTTGCTATTTGTATTCCTTGTTTCCTCCACTTCCCACATGTGTAGTATTCCACTTGTGTCATTTCATAATGTTGGTAATAATGGACATCCTTAATAGACAGCTAACAGATATGCACACGGGTATTTTTGAGTTAAATTCAGTGCATTTTCTATTGTCTTTATAGACAGTTATTACTGCTTCTAGTACCTATTTCAGATATTTGCCTCACAGCATCTAATACAATGGGTCTCAGTAAGCTCTCAAATATGTTTTCACAACACAAAAATTGTATCATAACTCTTCTTGCTTGAAACCAATATTTCAAGGCAGACATTTTAAATTTAATTCTGTTGATGCAAATTTATAAAGTTCCAAATTTATAATGTAATTTCCTAGTACTTCACAGTGTTTGTTACTAAAACTTCTTATAATTCTTTACATATTCTTACTCTGTCTTTATCATTATCCAATGTATACTCTTTTTCTTTAACCTATCCCTTTTCTTCTCCTAGATCTTATTTTCCTAACTACTACTATCCATGTATCTCCATGATACAGTAAAAACTGTTTTCATTTGTTGGACCTTAAATTCTGGCTTGGTGTTTCACTGAGCTTATGGAAATGAAATTTTAGAACTTTGTATGTATTCAGTCTCACGTGATAGACAAAAGATGTCCAATAAGTACAGTTCACTAAGTCATAAAAATTAAATGAGAAGTTATTACATCGTTAAAGGTTTTTATTTATTGCATAAAAGTATCACTATGTTTTAACATTATTCCTGAATGAATTGATGCGTTTCTCCAAATATGGCACCAGTAAAAAAAGTGTCAAGACAGAAATCAGTCTCTTGCATTCCCAACCATTCAAAATGAGTCAGTGTACAGTTCCGATGGACAACTCCAATGCAGTGGAAAATAAATCCTGAATTTTAACTCACAGGCCTTCCAAAATCAGTCCCTCCACTTGTGCTGCATTCATATCCATCACTGACGTGGTGGGCCTACCAGTGCAATCATCATCCTGGATGTCTAATCAACCATTTTCAATCTCTGTGCACCATTTTCTGATATGATGCACTTTCTCATTACACCACCACAACCACACCTCAACTGGTGGTGAATTTCAACTGGTAAACAGGTTTTACCCACAAAAACCACATCACACTACAAAGTTTCCTATGTTGTTGCCATCGGACATCCAGCTATCCCATGAAAAGCATCCAGCTGACTGACTGACTGACTTGTGCACAACCTGCTGCATGCTACCCCTACAACAAGCGCTACCTCCTACTACAAAATAAAATGCTTGATTAAGAAAAATGTTAGAGGCTATGGTACCTTACTTGTTTAAGCTGCCTTGTAAATCACTTTGTAAACATACCATTTTTTAGAGACATTCTTTCTCTAACCTCTCCCTTAGTTGTTGCCACTGTACTCAATACCATAATAAATTTGATTACCTTAAATGAACAGTCTAATTAGGTTACTTTTATAAATGCGGAATTGTTTAGTGTGTCAGCATATTTGAAATACTATTTCAGACGAGTCGATTTTAAACCCACCTACCAACATTCAACTATATGTGACAAAACTTCTTCAGAGTTCTGCTTAACTGAACTTACCCTATTGAACACCAGGTGTCAGCATTTCCTTCAGATTTCTCAACCGAATTACGATAAGCAATGAAGGCATCATGCACCTTGCCAATGCCAGCATAGCAGCGTCCCAGCAGGTACAGACTCTGGCCTGACTTTGGGTCAGCTTCAATCGACTTCTGCAGACAATGAATAGCAACACTCTCACGCTGGTTCTTCTCTCCGAGTGACTCCACACAGTGGTACATCCACCCTGCAGTACAATATTCAACACGTGAAGAAACAGCTGGACCAGTATTAAAGTACTCAAGTTCTAAAGACTATTTCATGTAACTTTAAATACCACCAATATTAAATTTCATTTGCAGCAACCCTGAGGTGAACGTAAATATGTTCAAGGTACAAGAACCTGAACATCACAAAACCTTCCACAGCAAGGCAGCTGCACAAGTTTGAAAATCACTTACAGCAACCAATCATGAATCAAATGTTCTAACAAGCACCCAACCAACCACATACATTTCATGGAGCAGACTCCTTTTTGAAGAACAGTCACTCAGCTAGTCAAATTCACTGCCATTCATAGTGTTCACAACAGCCCACAACTAGACCCTATTGAGCCACCAAATGAATGCAGTGCACAATTTCCTACCATATTTCTTTGAGATCTGCTTTAAAATTATCCTCCAATATATGCATGGTCTAGCAAAACGTTTAATGTGCTTCTCAATTCTACTATGTGTGCTACAAACTCAGCCTCAGACATACCAGGCTCAGGTACTAATGGCTCAGCTGTGTATACATGTCCGTGTTCATAACAGAGTAAATACAACAGCTAGCAGACGTAATTCTCATTTTGTTCATTGGAATCTGCAAGTAGTCATTTGTAAGTTGTTAACCCTTCTTAAATTCATTTATGCCTTTGTACAAGTCCCTAATATTCCTGTTCTTACACTTTATAATCATTCTCATGTACTTCATTTTTCAAATTTTCCTTATTTTTGTTCCTCAAATTTCTATTAGTTTGGTGTTTAACGTTGTTCGTATTAAAGCAATCCCATTACAGGCCTGGACAGGCCCTTAGTTTCCAGGAGGTTGAGGCTCTCAGATTTCTAGACAATCGGCACATGAAAGTGGTAAGGTTGTCAGCCCTACGCACCGGCCGCCTTTACCCCCCAGAAAATATTCCTGGTAATAATTTCTGTTAGAGGCTGAGTCGACCCCAGGGCCATAGTGCGGCCGGGAGAATTAAGTCAATGAAAAATTCCAATGACACCATCGGGAATCGAAAGAGTGACCTTCTGGCTTGTAGCACAATGCCTCAACCATTGTTCATATTATCTTCATTAATTCAAATCTGGTTCTTTCGTCAGTCCTGCAATATAACCAGCTTCCTCTTATCCAATTATTTTGAAAATTCTGGTCAAACCGCGGTTTATGTTCCTTTACGTCCCAAGTTATGTTTCTCATGCCCATTCCCTTCTTTATTCCTCCAGAATATCGAGTTCCACTGAGCATAGTTTTCGTGTGCTTTCGACATTTGGTCTACTCAGTCATCTATTTGAAGATGATGTGACCAGCACAAAACACACCGAATGATTAGGGACCTAACTACATGTACTGCATATTCCAGCAACTCTGATGACTGAAGAAACCCCCCACAAAAAAAAATCCCTCAGGAAAATTGTGTTCCATGAATAGTATTTAACCTGAGACCTCTTGAATACATAGCACAAATACTGGCCACTTGACTGACGCTTGGTAAGATTTCTGAAAAAAAACTAAAGGAACAACGATATTCAAGACTAGTTGAGCATAACAGTCTCAATCCTGTGCTACCATACACTCGTGCAGGGCTGGCCATCTTCAACCCACAGGAGGGCCACATATTCACAAGGACTCGCCCGAGGGCCGCACTTGTGTACACATATATCGAAAAGAAAGATTAGTTTACTGTGTGCTGCCTTGAAAGTGAATAGTTATAGTTGCTAAACAATATCTCTGCTACTAAGTTGCAATATTATGTTGTGCAGGCCTATTATATTATGTTTGTTAAATTGTATTATTCAAATTATTTAGGTGACTGAGGGCCGCAAATACTTTCCTCGAGGGCCGCATGTTGGGCAGCCCTGCACTAGTGAATGGCCACATGATGACACACAGCAACAACACAACTTTAGCCTATAAGGAAATCATCACTCGGTTTGGCGAAGTTAAAAATAAACTGACCAATCACATCCACTCACCTAACTGACGGCATATGTCAGCCTTCAGGTGTGTGGTCAAGTCCTTCTCCTTCAGCAGCTGTTCGTAGTTCTCTTTGGCAGTCTTGTACTTGCCTTGAACTTCATACAGATGAGCAATGTGGAAACGGACTACGAGCAAATAAGAAATTATGTACTACAGTTCAGTCTTCAGTATACCAACAAACGAGAACATACACCACACATCACACCTTCATCAATGGGCAGCAGCAGAACAACTTTCAACGCCTGAAATGTTGGTACAGTTTCTACCTGAAAGCTGTAAAGCATGTCTGTGTACATGTACGTAATCAAGAAAGGCGTCACACACACACACACACACACACACACAGACTGACAACAGGTACAATTCATTAATTTATAACCAGTAATGGAAGTTAGATCCATCAGGGGCCTGAAAGTGGTGTTTTCGACATCTCTGGTGCATTCAGTTCCACAGCTCAAAATTTCTAACAGAAGATTACGCATGTGTTGTGTGCAGTTCATGTCACATTAGATAAGGTAAAGGTCACCCCATGACACACATGTGCAAGCACAGAGGGGACGTAGAGGTATAACTCCACCCATTCGCAACCTCGGTGCTAGAGGGGGTTGGTGTGGTCAGCACCACGCCCCGGCCGCTTTACCCCCTAAAAAGACCCGGAACCCATTGTACAGGAGGGGTTGGGCCTCGGGGCCCGTCTGGACAGCATAGAAAATCTCGCCCCTATCGGCAGTCGATTCCCGGACCGCCCAGCACGTAGCAAGTCGCTGTCACATTAGACAGCTCTTACAATAAATTACGGAGGAACAATGATTAGAAAAAAGGTAAAAAATCTACATTCGCAAGGTCTGTTAAAATATGGTTGCAAACCCCACTCTGCCACATAGGAAACTTCTGAATTATAATCCTGATTCAATATAGTCTTCTCGGGCGATCAGCCGCGTTAACTCGTTTAAATACAACGTTTCGGGGACTGGCTCCGTCCCCATCCTCAGGCAAACTGATTTAACACACTGCTCGTCTGTCCCGTGTTTTTTTACCTGCCGCGGCAGGGCAAACACGGGACAGACGAGCTGTGTGTTAAATCAGTTTTGCCTGAGGATGGGGACGGAGCCAGTCCCCGAAACGTTGTATTTAAACGAGTTAACGCGGCTGATCGCCCGAGAAGACTACGAGTATATTGAATCATGTCGCAGCGAAAGTTTTAAAACTTGTATATAATCCTGATAACGCTTAATGCAAAAAGAACTACATACATCATACCAAAACGTACTTTACTCGTAGTTACCGTACTTATCAGACGTACATCTGAAAAAATACATAACACTTAAAATTCTGGTAAAATGACTAATATAAATTAAAAGAACAATCCCAAATGCAAAAATTTCAGTCCAGGTTATGAAGGATGACCCATGTACAGCGTTGGTCTGGAAAGGATTGGCCATCTCCTTGTCTGGAAGTTTCATCAGTGTTAATCTCTCAACCTCAGTGGTTATATAAGATAAAATAACAGGATGATTATGAATGAGACTCGTAGAGTCCACTTTAAGAAACCACATCTGCAGTTTATTATCACGCTAACAGTTCTGAAACATTTCAAAACAAAAGAACAATCTACAGAACAGTGGCAAAGCGTCATACAGTGGGATCAGTGTTATGCTAAAAGAAAGCCCAAAAAACGTGTACTAACAAAAGAAAAACTTGATGATATTGGTGCCTGATTAGAAGCAAGATAAAAGCTATTACAACCCCTTGCCTATACAGTATGAGATGTCAAGAGGTACGTCAACGTTGCAACAAAAGTGTTAAAGTCGTGACCGTAAAATAATAGTTGTAAAAATCTTATGGCGAATAGGAAAAGAAAAGAATTACATACTACAAGCCGTTTCAGAAATCTGTGTTAATGACGTCCTTGGGCGAGAACTTCGTTTTATTCTGAAGAAGCAAAGTTTGGATTAAGGAGGTAGAGAAACAATCAAAACAATACACAATGGTCCACAGAAAATCTTCATGAGGCGCATAAAGTTCCTTTACACAATTTGAAAGACAGAGTGTGGTGCACAATTAGTGTTGGAACAATAACAGGGTTACTAATTTTGTTTAGCAAAACAATAAATACTGAACCTCACGTAAGGTTAATTCTGATAACCCTTTCAAACCAGTGACTGATAAACACTTGCTATGGCACACACGGCTTAATAATTCTACTGATGTGTCAGCTGAACCTTCTGGTGAATGAGTGATCAGCTGAGGATTGTGGCCTACCTGCCCCCCTCCCCCCGATTTAAATCCTTGTGACTTTCATTTAAGGGGCACACTAAAAGATAAGGTGTATGTAAATAATCCCCGTTCTCTACCAGAAAAGAACGAAACTATTAGCAGGATTTTCTGTTGTTCCAAGACGACAACTTCGGCGCATGTCTACAAATGTTTCTTCAAGATATGAAGCCTGCACAGAAGCAAAGCTTCAGCAGTTCAAAGCCCTATTTTTGCTTAAATGTACGGCATATTGTAGGGTGGAAACTAGAAGTAAATAACTGCAGTCAGGGGCGAGTTATCGCAATGGCAGACCATAACAGAAATTATGAATTAAAAATCACACTGATCTAAATCTTTTACTTAGCTCAATAATTTAAAATGTATTGAGGGGAAAATATTTTTTTCAACATTAATTTTACTGCCCCTTCGTCCCTGCCGCCTGGGGCGGCCGCACCACTTAACCCCTGCCCCCTCTCCAGCTACGCCACTGATTTCATGTTCAATGCGTCAAATACTTTAACATTACTTTCAATAATGGTTACATAATGGTATCAAAATTATAAGAATAAATATTCCAAAAAATAAAACTGTTTTAAAATTGACCAAACATCGTGTTCCTTTGACGAGAATTCTACCAGTAAAATTGGGATGATAACAACTTTCTTTCAATTTGGTGCTGCAAGTCAATACAAGCTGACCTGGGGATTATGTAAAGAACAACGCTGAAATTAACACACCCAGTGATGGCAGTGAAAAGTTAAAACAATAATGCTCAGCATCTATAATACTCACTCTCTAGCTTCGAAAAGGTGCATGGACTGGCATCAATGAGGGACAGTTGCAAGTGTTTCAGTGCTGACTCCCAGTCATTGTTCACTTTGAACATCAACCCAAGACGCAGGTGAACTTCATTTGCACGGGAAAATCCAGGATCAACATACAGCACTTGCTGGAAGGCTTTCACTGCCCTGGAACAAACGGAACTTATGTTCACAAACCACTATATAGTATGAATAAACGTTCAAACATTTCTCCCGAATTGCACTTGCTCATTTTCTGGCATTAAAACTTGTACTCTCTTTGATACCGGTGATGTTTTTCTACCAGAAATGGTGGTAAATCGCTTCATGCAACGTATCAAGGCAGAGACCTGGGGCAGCTCAGTCCGTGAAGTGACTATGGAGCCGATGACCAGAATATGTTCGTAACTGGAGACTGCATTTCTCTTTGTTGCCGTATCCAGACCAGCCCAGACTTGGGCCCACCCACCACCTATCCCAATATCGATGCTTCCTTCCAATGGAATACAACAGCCACAACGCAGAGTTAACCACCCAAAACCACCCACTACCAAAGTCTAGAATGCATGGAGCTTCCCTCTCCAGCCAATATGCCTTCCTGTCATGATGTTCAAAGAGCAACGTAACGTTAAAAGCTAACGTGTAAGCCATGAACAACATTTACGCCTTCGAATCATGAAATTCATACAAATAATGCTTAAAAAGTGAGTTCCTGCCTCACACAAAATATTACGTCTCTACAAGAAAATAATCCGTGTATTATGAGAATCACACAAAACACAAATAGACAATTGGGCAACGTGTCAATCCGCACGACAAAGCAGATGGCATACATAGTTACCACCGTGTCTTAAAAGGTTAATGGCTTCTAAAACTGTAACCCACAGTCCTGACAGAAATGTGTTTCCTAAGCATCTCTAAATGCCTTCATTTAAAATTAATTATAACTTAATTCTGTTCACTACACGAATTTAAAATTAAACTCATTTCAATTAACTTCAAAGTTTGGAATATTTCAGACAAACACAGAGGGGAACCACTTTCTTAGTAGGTCGCCTCACCTACCTGACCCAACCTCCCCAATCTTCACATTACTGGATTAAGCAGGGGGACAAGTTTGCCTCTTACCTGCGACCATTGGGGTGCACACTTGTTTCATGAGAATACAATCCCAGTAATTAGTGTATTAAAGGTAAAAGTTCACCCTAGAACAGGCCATGAAGGCCCAGTGGGGAGCAGACATACAGCTCTAAACATTCTTTAACCGTGGTGCTAGATGTGGATGAGTGGTCAACGCCACGCCCCGGCCGCTCTGGACGCGTGCGGAAAATCTCGCCCCCACCGGTATTCGATCCCCGGACAACTAATGTAATGCTCGGTTATTATGCAGCGTCGAATGGTAATCCTTTACCGACGTTTCGGGACAACGTATCGGTCCCATCTTCTTGACCCTTGAAGATGGGACCGATACGTTGTCCCGAAACGTCGGTAAAGGATTGCCATTCGACGCTGCGTAGTAACGCAGAAGAGCCAAGATCTCACCAACATCGCGGCGGAAGCCTGAAATCACGAATAATGTAATGCTCCTTCAAAATTAACACCTATTGTTCATAGATTAAAAACAGTTTCATTATAACATAGGGTATAAAGGTCAATGCAAAGGCGAGAGTGGTTGTATACGCTTGCACAGGTGCTTTGGCAGGTAAGTCTACCAGGCAAATACAGTACACATAGGTCTACACTCGCTTTTATGAATATGGAATTCATGGGTACACTGATCAACTACCGTCCTACTGCATACTGAAAGCAGATGGCAGCTGTCCCCGCTTTACCTACCAGCATATCCAAACTAGTAAGACGTACTTGTCCCTGGCTTTTCACCGATGCTTACCAAACAATAAACTGCAATATTACTGCGATCGGTTTTATGATGAATGTGGGAAACAAAGACAATGCTGGAATCCCGGATACACCGTTTTGACTCCCGGAAAAATTAAGTACTTTTTATCCTGATTCCTTTCCTGTATCCTTCTCCCAACTTCTTCCTCCTTTACCGTATTCCTCTCACTTCCCTTTCATAGCATCATTCATCCCCCCCCCCTCCTTCCTCTCTCTCCTTTACGTTAAAGCGGTTACAGTAAATATCGTTCAAAATATGCCACTGCGGGAGAACGATTAAAAGTATCTGTCGTTCTACGAGCTAAGTTATTTCAACGTTTTTCCCGGAGGTCCGCGTCCACTGAGCACAACACACTGGGTTTTACAAACAGGGGATGTGCGGTACAAGTGCTAATGAGGGAAAATACAGCTTCTTAACGGACAGTGTAGAGGCCTTCATCAAGTACAAAATAATTTCCTCCACTGTGACTCATCCCAAGCCATAATAACTTCTGGCAGTCCTTAGGGTATATCATTCTATTCCCGGCCCTTTCAGGTAGCATGAGGTGGGAAAGATTACGACGGGACTCAATACGGACATCGTGCCAAGTCTTAAGAAAAAAAAAATTATCCCAGTGAATCGGGCCTACCTACGGAGTTTAAGTGCATGTGTTACATACTAGACCATTAAGAATGCACGAGCATTAAATATTCACTGTTACAGCATATCGTGCATTAATAAGTACAAGAATTGTATGCTAGTACTGCGAGCAAATAACAAGCAATTACTAAATTTTATCTCTTCACAAACAGTAAAAATCATAAAACACATCTGTCCTCCCACAGTAAGAATGAACCCTGACCACCTGTGTGCTACATAAACAGAAATCTAAAAATAAACTTCGCCAAGGTCTAACACTTTACTTCATGTACACATTGGTATGTCAAGCACTCTCTTTCCTGTTTGTTTTGCCACCAAAATTCGGAGCGTGTTCCTCGTTTCTTCTCCATACCAGATTTATATTTTCCTACAAATGTTCCAGTCTAAACGGTGAGGCTGTTAAGAATGTATACATAATAAAACGATCCACTTCTGATTATTGCCACTACGACACATTCAGACTACAATGGCTCTACCAAACAGACATATGTGAAAATTTCGAGCCTTCGTCACGCTTGTAAATGTAACATTTAATACAGAATTTACAGCTACATTAATATTCATACGCTTAGATCCAGTGACTCACACACTGCCGCCGTCAAACCGTTCGCTACAATAAATAGGCCTGCATTTCGCGTGGCCACCATATTTTGCTTTCATCTCACAAAAAGCATTTCTTCCACCTCACATGTTCGCACTGCCGCAATATTTATAGCAATGATGGTAGGAAATTTAAAATTACACAGTTCGAATGGCCTCTGGTGGTATGATGTGCATGCAAAAGTTTCGTGAAAATATGACATTATACGCTTGTTTTACATGTGAACAAATATTTTCCTATGCACATTGCCGTTAAACAAAACAAACACACAAAATGTTAGACCATGTCAATGCAAAGCCGCTCAAGAAATACGAGGCACAGAAATGAAAGCTAAACGTATTTTGGTAGGTTCTGTGACAAAGTTTTGAACTCGTGCTACTTCAGTTTCCAGCTTGTGCTACTAGTGGCGCAGTTGCGGAAAATGGCGTCACAAGTGAATAAAGGTAAGTGTGCGCTCTGGTATCACGATCAAAATCCCTGGTTACGACGTAAAAGGGATTTCCTACGGAGTTTGGTAGAGTACCGCAAATGAACATGGCAATTTACAAGTGGTGTAAATGATTCAATGAGGCTGGCTGCATTGGCAAAGGGAAAAGGCCTGGTAACAGACCAGTCATTAAAGCTAAGGTGAATAAGTTTGAGCGGCTTTTGTTCGCGGACCAAGAAACTCAAACAGGGTAAGGAACCGGACAATTAAGCATACCACAATCGACAGTGCACAAAATTATGCAGAACAATTTGATATTTAGAAGTTACAGAGACCAGCTGTTGTTACATTAACAACCCCAGCAAGACATCGCAGTTCGCTATTAATTTTGCTGCGATATTCTTTGAAACCCTAAAGACCTGAAAGCAAACTTTACAGCCAAAACTGTGTGTCGAAAAGCTGCGACATCGCATATGTAAGGACATGGTATCCGACATAACATCAGAATTTGGGAGAGCAACAAACCACGTGCTGCTTACGAGGGAGAGTTCCAAGTTCAATCTACTTAAGCACTGACTGGTGTAGTATGCCTAGATATTTTGGAGAGTTCTTCATGCCGATTTTGGAGGAATGGCACGCTATTCCAGCAAGACGGAGTGCGTCCGCATTTGCACACTCCAGTACTGGCGGGACTTCTTGGATCGAAAATTTCTGAGGAAATGGATTGGAAAAGGCGGCCCTGTCACTTGGCTACCTCGTGCCCCTGACCTTAAACCAGATGATTTCTTCTTCTGGAGGTACATAAAGAATGCTGTTTACAACCCATCATTGCACACCACTCTGCCGAACTTGCCGGGAGGATGAGAGATGCTGCGGCTACAGTTACACCCACCATGCTCATAAGTGTGTGTACTGAATTTAAATACAGGTAGCCCTCGATTTACGCCGGGGATGCGTTCCTGGACGAACCGGCGTAATCGGAATCGGCGTAAATTGAAACGATTTTATAATGTAAATCAATGGGAAGTCAATGACATGCGTTCCCGGCACCCAAACATTGACGAGTAATATGATGGGATTGCATTTAAAGCTCTAAAATAACGTAAATATAATAAAGGGAATTTAAAAATATAGTTTGTACACTTACAACCGGTAATGACGTTATGAAGCAGCGTTAGTTCTCTGACGAAGTCCCTGGTTGAGGATCGTCACGTTTTTTCAAAAAAGCATTCAGTGTGGACTGTAGTGATTTCTTCTTTCTTTCTATCAAAATTCATAATAAGGCCTCATGGAAGCCATAAAGCTCCTCTTCGCTGTAGCACTCCGCTCCCAGTCGTGGTCAGTCTCGCAGAGCTCATCAGTGAGTTTATCTATGTCTGAGAGGATGCGCTGGAGATCGCTCGTCTCTTCATTTCACGTAGAGGAAGTTCCTCTTCCTCTTACATCAGCGATTTAGTATAAGAAGCAGTACGAGAAAAATTGTAAAACGTTATAAATAATAGTAATATATATATATATATATATTTGCTTTTTGACCTCCTGGTTTCAAAATCGGCGTTATTCTGAATCGGCGCAAATTGGACCGGTGCAAATCGAAGGCTGCTTGTACAGATATGATACGCGTCCGGATACTCACTGTGCCTTGACTGAACATCTGTTCACTACTAAAAGTGAGTCGCGAGAAACTTGATCATATAACCAACCACAGAACCTTTAGTTACACTACATTAAATTAAAATGTGTTCATCCCCATTCGTAATAAGAAGCCGACAAAAACACTGGAAGCCACTTTCATGTTTAGTCTTTAGAAAGATACACAAAACAACAGGTCCTACGTCACTAAACACAGAAGTCGATTATCCTAAATCTACTCCCTGTTTCATCATTACCATCACTCATTCCCTTGAACGATAAAAAGGCCGGCGGTTACTATACGAACTGCCAACTGCTGCATTTAAAGTACGCATTTTGCCCACACAGGCATTCGTACTTTTGTACGATTCCAGTCAACATTGAATATTTCCCTAAGCAGCATTAACTGGTTTGTAGTGGACAGGAGTTGTGATCTGTGTGTTGTAGGTCTGTAGTTTTATAGTTTTAGATGAATTCAGTCTTCAAAGGATTAATCCTCGAGCGTTAATTTCCACAAGCACGCATTCACGGATAAAACAGGGTAAATAATCCGATATACCCTAATAACAAACAACTCCAGATTCTAAAATAATAAACATAGAAAATTTCAATGACACACTTCTTCGTAGTACGTTGTGTTAACATTTACAAACTTCAGATTATGTGTGACAATTTTCAGAGACAGCATATTTGTACTAATGAATATTACAGAAACAAATCAATAATTAAGGTACGTTATTACTGATTGATGCAAGAAAAAGAACGGAAGTCATCGTAGCAAGTTCTTTACAGAACCTGTTTATAAGCACGTCGTATGTCCTGTTTGCTTTCGCTACCCCATCCGACTGGTGCACTGTTCTATTACAACTAGAGATAGCGACTGCGGAGTTTGCAGTTGACCTTCGAAGTAGTCTGCGCTGCAGAAAGCCGACCGTCCTTTGTTTGTGACCAGTAACCGACGTATTCCAGGTAAAAATACACTGGGCGGAAATGCAGTCGCTTTTTATGTGTGTAATATAATACAATTATCTTCTGTGGTGTTCTCCGCTGTTAGAGCTGTGCGTAAATTTGATTTCAGGCGTGTTATAAACGAAACACCTAACAAATGGCGACCAGTGTAAAGAAGATCATGCAGTGACGGAGTATCATGTTTTTAAAGGGATCTGTATATTTTCTCCCCGACTGTCGTCGCAAGCGTTAGGGGACTCTACCCACGCTGTGCAAGTCAAGTGCATTCTCGTGAGTAAAAACTTTACGTAGACCACTGGCCTGAGAGGGGTGAAAGCAGGCACGATGGTTAAAAGTAGTAGGGGAAAAGATACTGGGCTTCATGTTGACAGCTAACGACATTGGGAAACACGAGCCGTTAACAACCACGGAATGTCCTGATACGTGCCACGAGTAATTTGTACTGTTGCGCTACTAGCCACATGACTGCCTCATTTGACTGCCCGCATTTATTTATTTATTTATTCACAGCTTATGGCGTTATTAGTCCCATCACAACACTGTACAGCGTGTATCCGAATTCTTGCACTGACCATCAGGCAGTACGCCACTAACATAAGTAGGCCTACTATAACAAACAAGAGTGCCTAGACGACTTCGTGACGCAGTACAGACTTCACCAAGGCATTCTTCACTTTCAAAATGTCATACGGATTCACGGTACACGCGTAATCGTGAATTCACTTAACCCTATAAAAAAAGTACGGACTTCCCTGCGCCGATTTCCACGAAACTCATGTGCAAACCAGCATTACGTGTAGATCTCTCACACCACACTTTACCCAAATCGGCCAATAAATGTGGGAAGTATGAATAAAAATTCATTTACGCCCCTAAGTAAACTATGGGGCACGCGGTGGCGCAGTTGGATGAGGCACTGCGCTACAAGCCGGAACGTCGCGGGTTCGATTCCCGATGGTGTCATTGGAATTTTTCATTGACATACTCGTTTCGGTCGCACTATGCCCCTGGGGTCGACTCAGCCTCTAACAGAAATGAGTACCGGGAATCTTTCCTGGGGCGTAAAGGCGGCCAGTGCGTAGGGCTGACAACCTTACCACCTTCATGTGCCGATTGTCTAGAAATCTGGGAGCCTCAACCTCCTGGAACCCTAAGGGCCTGTAATGGGATTGCTTTACTTTTACCTTTAAGTAAACTATGGCTTTTGCAGCACCAAATTTGTCAGGAAACTCGCAATTCCTCTATGACATTACATGGAGACCTACTATACCGAAGTTCAACCATATCGGTGTAAAAATATGGACGGTATGGGTAAAAGTTCAAGTAAGCCCTCAAGTAAAGTATGACTGTCACTGAGCCGATTTTCACTGAACTCACGCTTGATCGACCGCATTTCGTAGAGAAATCTTATATCAAATGTCATAAAACTGCGACGAACAGTTTAGCTGACACTTGGTCACAGACGGAAGGACGTGGCTTCCACATGATGTAAAGAACGCCTAACCAACCACAATTTGCAGTAAAGTCACCGGCCCAGACAGATCCAAACGCAATAGTGATGATGAGCCGCGTGCTACCGTTTTCAGTACCTTCACTAGGTACGCACGTAGAATTTTTCCTTTTTTTTTGGGGGGGGGGGGGCTGACCCTGAGGCTATATGTAATTTATGTTTCATTTTAAAAAGTATGTTACAAAAACCATGTTGTAAGTGCAACATAACACTGTCTGCAACTGCATTTATATACATACGAATATAACTACATGTTCCATGGCTCACAGTGTCCTATCTTCTTGTTTCTTTTAACTGTATTAATTTTTTTTTTCAAAACTCTAATATGCTGGTCATCAGCCAATTTCAGTGGCTGATTTCGGCTGAAGGAAAAAAATCATGTAAGACCTTTGATATCATAACATCTACAAACTGTTTTTTTTTTATTTCGGTTTTGGGGGGTTTGAGGGGGGCCGCAGCCCGGCAGCCCCCCTGGGTGCGCCACTGACGTTCACTATTTACAGTGACACCTTTATGGCCATTTATCCCTCCGGAAATCGAGAATACACCTAAGAAATCACAACTATGCGTACACCGGTAGATACTGCAAGAATTTTATTCCCAGAAGGATCAAAAATGAAGCACAGAAGAATGGTGGGAACGTCTGTTTCATTTCAGAAAGTCGTGTTCCTGGTGGAGTGATTCCCGAACCGTTCCACGGCAACTCTTAATTTAAAAGAAACGAAATGTACATAACGTTTCCCCATCTCATAAAATGCATGTTTCATTTGCTACAGTGTAATTTTCTGAAATGTGCTTAGTCACAAGTAACCAGTGCAGATACGTACACATTACTGAACAAACTCAAACCACTTCTCAGTGTTTCAGAGCTCTCGTATTATAAAAGAACTTTCAATTGGTTTATCCATCCTTATCACAGTAAATAAAGCGGCCAATACTTACTTCAATAGGTATGTAAAAGTACGACGTAACTACAAGTTACAAAACAAAACGCTCGTAGCAATGGAATGATGACAGCGAACACAAGCCCGAAACGCCGTATAAATCCAACACAACTCGCTGCACTATCCGAACTGCTGCACAAAACAGCTTCATCGCTACGTAATTTACGAAAGTCTGACACTACAATGACGTATGGATGACTGTGGTAGGCTCCGTGCGAATGAATGAGTCATAAAGTGAGTAACTACGTAACGTAACGTAACGCGTCTTATGAATGAGTTACAAGAAACTTCACATCACGCGAAAGCTAACACGGTGATGCCAGAGAGGCAGAGAGCGTGGGGGGAAGGAAAGAAAAACGAGAGAAGGAAAAGAAGCGTAAAATTGTACTTCCGGCTTTAAAAGGGAATTCCACCAACAGATTTCTCAGTATCTGAAGACACATACATACCAATTGAAACCACAAACCTTCTGGCAAAATGGGCCTTAAAGGGTTCCGAAGAATTACAACCGGTAGGTTTTAGTTACCACTCATACTGGCATGTGTAGGCGATACAACGCACTCCTGCACCATACATCAATTAAATTTATTCATCAATTCCCATCACACCAAAATATTTTTCACAGCCACCGTACTTTTAAAATTACTCATTAATTACAACCACACTAACATATTTTTCACGGTGGTCATATTTTAGAAATTAATCGTCAATTTCAACACACCAACAAATGTTTCACAGTAAACGTATTTTTCACACACAACAAAGCACCGTGAATCAACACAATTACTGTTCGCACCTAACAGATTTGCACAGCGGTTCAAAACCGGAGCCAAGTTTCAACTAAAATCGATCAATTTCATCTGTTGATACAGAACGTCCACATGACATGAAAGGATACAAGGACACGTATCTTAAACAAGAGATAAACTCGATCTTTCGGCGTTCCAACAGCTGTCAAAACACCACGTCTTGTAAGACTGCTGTCTTAAAAACTCACATGCCACAGGCTATCCAGGCGTTTCGTGGGTTTCCTCAGACAGTACTGGCGATGTCAATAATGTGCCTTCCACCACCACTCCCACAAAAACATTTTCAGCGTATTTCCGTAGGCTGTACGCATAAGACGTACACTATGAAGTCTGTCCTTGCAAGCAATTTCCCCTTCACGGGACATGCGATTGCCCGGCTTTCACACGTTAGCCTAGTCACATCCGTAAAATTAGTGTAGAAAATGTAACTGGGAACTCCTAACACACAGTGATGCCTGTATGAAACTGCTGCTGTGTGTATGGAAAAATACCACACACAATCTATGTAAAATACAATGTAAAATAACTACAACCATAATTTGAGTTCGCTCACTTTTAAGTTCCATTTCTTAAAAGTTTTGGTTCCATCAGGTTAATTTACTCACGCGAACAACTGAACATAACTTAAAACAATCGATCATCTGCAATTGACAAAGTTCCGTTAAACGATCAATAAATCAGCCCTAGATCCACTTAATACTTTCCCATTCAAAGCTTGTCTCCTGAGTGGCCTATTGTCAAGGGGTTTCATCAATCCACGCTTCTACGTACATTTCCTGTTTTCCTCATGCGTGCTACAACGATGAAGAAGAAACCTTTAATTCCGAGACACACATTCAGAAAACGGGCCTATGTAATACGGTGACAACGAACCTGGTTTGGCCCACCGTCCACACATCACGAACAGGAGCTCGCAATTAGGATACCTAAATAACTGGCAGTTTAGCGCATTCTTCTAATGTCAAATGTGTAAGCCGTGTAATTCCTGACTTTTCGGTCGTGGTCGCTGTATCAAACTTGCCGGAATCAGCAGTAACTGAGGGAAGGGGCGTGTTAGTGTGAGGGAAGCGCCGATGACGACTGCAATTACAGGAGATTCAACGGCAGATGCTGGTCCACTAAGCGTTTTATTTTTGTCGGACTCCATCAAACTTCGCATTCGACACGCGCCACGTCAAACAAATGCAACCGAATGTCTTCTAACGCACGACCCTTTGTCTCCTCTTGGCATAAATCATCGAAATCATGTAGCAGGATTCCAGAAATGCAGGGTCATTAAATACACTGACCATCACAACACAACAGCAAACAAGATAGGAACTGTCTGCTTAGCTTTCGCGCGTAACCACAGAACCAAAGTCCACTGGTGACGTGATGGCTTTATTTTGTGTTTCTGCGTCGTGTTGTGATCCTACCACTACATGGCCCAGAAACCCAAAAGAAAGCCATCATTTGATCAACAACAGCTGTGAAAACTTCAAAACTTATAACACTGTACTGGCATAGGCGTAACTTGGCTAATAACACCGGGGGGGGATCGGCCATGGGTATTACAAAATTGAATTCACGAAGGAGTCAAGTTAGAAAGAGGGGGGACGATTAGTTTGAACCATTCCTTAATATACATACACCTCTTTTCCCCACTCTCACCTTATTTTTCTATTTGCCCCTCTTCAATTCAGTAGCCAAAAATCTATTCTTAGAAAAATATTGGAGGGGTATTTGTCCCCCGTGCCCCTTCCACGTTACGCCTATGGTAACTGGTACAAAGGGAACCACAGCAACGACAGAACACTGGTAAACCTGGTAATCAAGACAATCGTGGTAATGGTAGCAGTAACCGAAGTAGTCACAGTGTACGTTGGTTTTCATGTAAAGTGTCTGATATTGTTGTCCGACTTAAACAAAAGTGGACTGTGTCGCCGGATTTAAAGAAAAGTCCCTAGTATCAATTTTGAGGCAGATCCGCCCCGAGGGAGTCTAGTTCCACGCGGACAGCGGACGGACATAACGAGGCTAACTGTCGCTTTTCTTAACTGCTTTTCGAACGCGCCTACAAACGTGATTAAAACCCGCGATACCAGTGAGCGCATTATGCCGCGCGATTATTGGGATCGGTAACACTTACCGGGTAGCCTGCATGTAGTACGTAGGCCTACTGAATGAGAAAGTAGACAATGTGGCGTGCCGGTTCGGGCACGAGTTCACGTACACTCCGCAGTACTGAAGGCGGACAGCAGCTTCCCACACACGAGGTTTAGTTCCTGCGCCAGCGGCCGCCGGCACTACTTGACATGACAGCGTACATACTTGCATACAGCGGGGAAGTCTACAAACCTGATCAGGAACTACCCTGAATTGCAGGCAATGAGACAACTTTTACGTAAATATCTGATGATACATGCATTACCCGTCTCTAAATAAAGTGTATTCCCGATTAGTCAGCGCAGATTGACCATTCAAAACGCCTTTACCGCTGCTAAGAGGAAGTTCGTAAAGTTCTCCCTAGAACGGGCCATGAAGGCCCAGAGAGGGAATGGAGGTATAGCTCTACTCTTTCTTTAACGCTGGCACTAGATGAGGGTGGGTGGTCAACTCCACACCCCGGCCGCTTTACTCCCAGGAAAGAGACCCGGAACCCATTGTATAGGAGGCTGAGTGGGCCCCAGGGCCGGTCTGGACGGGTGCAGAAAATCCCCGGACCGTCCAGCCCGTAGTGAGTCGCTGCACTGTCTGCCATCCTCCTTCATATGAAGAAGAGGTTGTACCTCAACGGACCCAAGCCGTACCAAAGCTAGCGATGGTTGTAAAATCATAAAGAACGCCGTAATGTGACACCGCAGTCAGCCTTTGAGAGCCTTTCGTTATTTCACGATAGCACACATGTTTAATATGACCTTCCAAACACAATCCACGCCCGGCTAAGAAGGGTACGGTAATCACAGGGCGGGACAGACGGATACACAGATGCATAAATTTGGTCTTAACCACGTCACGTTCCTCGTGTTACGTATGGCACATACAGAACGCAAATGAATTATGCATCAATAAATATATGAGCTGTAGAATAATTATTTATAGCCAAGCAGATCAGCACAGCTTTACCGCGTGTGGCTCGCAGTCGGGTGGCACCCGGATATAATGCCGGCCGTGAACCGGCAATACTGAAGTCTTCGCATTTTCTGCAGTACTTCCAGGTGAATATCGGGATACTGCCTCAGAAAAAGACAATACAGGGCATACACAAAAGAATGGTGCGGTATCAAAAGTGAATTCTATTGAAACCGCACCATTCTTTTGTGTATGTCCTGTATATTCCACGTCTCTCTTGATTAGATACTACTGCTCGACAGCACTTAGGACAGCACCATACAATAAACATCTTCCTTCCTGCACAGGAAATATTTGCTTCTCAAGATGGCCTTATTTATTTATTTATTCACTCATTCATTCAGTAAGCTCGTTGGTTGGTTTGCTGCACTCACTTGGGTACGCACAGCAGACTGTCCGAAGTCCCGGTACGGTGACACCACGATATTACAAGCACTCGTCGCCAGCCTGACGCATTCAGAATTCCGGACGGCTATAAATTTTAATATCATACTTACTGCCAATAATACGTTGGGTAACAAGTGACCATACTATTCTTCGTGCCACACCGTTGAGTTACCCGTCATAACCACAATTTTTTTTTCGCGCAGTCCCCATTCTCCCAACAAAACCCGTAGGCTACTCCTCTAGCAGTTGCATTGTACTGTATTGTATTGTATTGTATTTCATTTTCATTCTACAAATCCAAAGGGTTACAAAACCACTGGATATGGAACATGTCAGAAAAGTACATTATAAGTCATAAATATACAAGAAAATAATATAAAACACATAAATATACTAGAGACCATTGAGGGCCCCAGACAAGCACATGATACAGAAGCGCGGATGCAATACACATATGCACGAGACCTCAAAAATCCGCAGGTGTGCAATAGTGTGTCAAGACTAAAGAAGTCGGATGTACGAACAAACAGATAAATCCATCCAAGTCCAAGTGGTACATAACAGTTTAATAAATATTAGTAGAAACATTAAATACTAACTAAATAAGACTCTGCTCATGTTGAGTAATCATTAAATACAATTTAAAGGAAACTTGCAAAATACAAACAATACAATTAATTAAATTACAAAATTATTACGACGCAGAGTAAATTATAAAGCACTGAATAAATATAGTAACCTAATAGAACATTGACAGAAGTCTTAAAGGGATTATAACTCTGAGATGTCTGAAACCTAATTATTACTGTTGTTATTATAATACTCATCTAATGAATAAAAGGAATTTGTATGAAGAAATTTTTAAGACCATTTTAAATGTCTTAGGATTATAAAAAAAACTTTTATGCTAGAAGGAAGACTGTTAAGAACTTTAATACCCGCGTAGTGAACTTCCTTCTGATAAATATCCAATTTGGCTAGGGGCAAATGAAGGTTAGAACTTTGTTTAGTATTTATACTACGAATATCTGAGCTTATCAAAAACTGATCTCTGTTATTAACCACAAATACGAGTAAGGAAAATATATATTGTGATATAAATGGTAAAATTTTTAGTTCCTTAAACGAGTTTCTACAAGAGTTTCTATTCCCATGACCCATAATAATTCTAATCACTCTTTTTTGCATCCTAAAATTTTTTATACTGTCATAAGAATTCCCCCAAAATATTATTTCATAACTCATGACAGAATGAAAAAGAGAGTGACAAATTGATAATAATGTCTTATGAGACATATAAGGTTTGAGGGATCTAATTACATAGCAAGCAGTACTTAATTTAATTATTAGTTGATCTATATGTGTTCTCCATGATAACATGCTATTAACAGTTAATCCAAGAAATTTTGTATGTAAAGCATTAGAAGTTAAATTGTTATCACAGCCAATCTCCAAGTCAATAGATGTGCTATTCCTCGTCCTAAAGTGAATAAAATGAGTTTTTTTCAAAATTTAATGAAAGAAAATTTTCTTTAAACCAAGTGTGCATAATATCAAGGACAGTTTGAATATTCACATTGAATCCATCTATGTTATGATGAGTAATAAGTATGCTTGTGTCATCAGCAAACAAAATAGTTATGGATATATCGTTTATGCACTTAGGTAGCATTACCCACAGGTTCGCACGGACACCACACTGATTTTAGGAGCTGGGGAGTAGTAGTGGGAATAGCGACTAGGCTACGGGCTAAACAGCCAAGAAATCGTGGTTCGATTCCCAACAGGAGCAACAGATTTCTTTACGTCTGCTCCGAAGCGCCCAGACCGACTATGGAGCCTAGCCAGCCTCCTTATTCCCAGCGTACCGAACCACCTCTCCCCGTTAGTAAAGCAGCCAGGGCGTGAAGCTGACCACTCACCCCATCTAATGCTAAGGTTAAGTGTGGGATGATGCCTCCAATTCCCAACACGCCTTCATGGCTTGCATGGGGACTTCATCTTTTTCACTCCATAAGAATTTTCCTCTCTTCCCAATTACCATAACCACCCAGGCAACCTGTTAGGTGGAGATAATAAGAAGAGCATGACCTTCCCCACGCTAGATTCTCATTACTGCCACCGGGAGCGCCACAAGGGCCCCGCGCTAGGCATCATCGACTGTTCTGGTCAATGACTTCCGAAATCAAGCCAAGAAACTAATAAACCTGGGCCGCATTCCGAGCGTGAGACCGTCTGGCCAAACCGCCAAGTCACATCTACTTCCACTCTGGGACAATGGTAGTGACAGGAAACTCGAAATACAGCGTTTGGCTCAAAGTCACCTTATTCTTTTTTTTGAAATATATTGCCTTTGCATTTTAATCTGCTCACAAATGTTTGTAAGTGCTACGACTGACATTTTAACTTAATGTTGTCACTTACTTTTATGGAATATTCGTAAGGAATGTTTTCGTCATACGTAAAGTGACTTACACCACTTTGAAAATAAATGGCCAACGTAATAACCTACTCCGCCACTGGCCAAACTCCGCTTGTGCCAACACACCAATTAAGCACATAAAACTACCTAAAAACATTAGACAAGAATGCTGGGGGTGGACACTCGGCGGTGGCTACATATCACAACCGCAACAAAACGTGTTCGAACTACATCTTCTTTTATGTACATTTACATTAGTTAGTTGTACGGCCAAACAGCAGACAAAGAACACTCAGCGCCCTCTATTTTTTTTTAATTTAAAATTTTTCTAAACCATATTAATTATTTAAGTGCTCTCCATTTCCTCTACGTTGACCTACACACCGGAGACATGAATTAAAATATTTGCCCTATTATACTGATGAAAATGTGTCGACCGCGAAGCGTACCTAAGTGGGGATATGCCACGCCAGCCAAAGTGCCCACCCCTGCACTCGTTACACCTAAGCACATACGGGAGTAAAATATTAAATCTGAAATTAAAGGAGAGTGGTATGACAATGTAAAGTGGATTAAAATGGCTCAACATCGTCACAGGTCATACGTGTGCTTCTGTGATCACGGTGACAAACATTCGAAACCTGTAAACACCTGTCAACTTAGCCAGCTGTACTTGCCCTACACTGTATACCTCGCACATATAAGTAGCCAGTAATTAGCCAGGCGGTGAATTGCATTTTATAACGCCCTGATTTGGAAGACCAACCTTGTCAGTAGTTACAGACGGTTCTGTGGCTAACACACACTTCTCTCCCTTCAAACGGCTTCAGATTCAGGACGAACCACAAATCGTAATCCACTGCAACTACCGACTTGGCAAAAATGTGTATTACGCACGTCTCGAATTACGAAACTCCCAGATTATCGGTGTACACATAAAACTGTACAGGAACCAGTGGTGGATTAGCAATCTATTACACAGTGTAGCCCGATTACCCGTGTGTACGGCCCTATAATGTCCAAAGGCCAGTGGCAATTACCCACATTCTTCCTGTGGCCGACAGTGTACTTGAAACAGCCACAAGGACTGGGACAAGCAACAGGACTGGGTCGTCTGTGATGTCCTAGTGTTCCTAAGTGTGGTGTTAATAAGCACACAGCTATTGTCAAAAACATTCGATGGTGAAATAAAAAATTACAATCTGTAATTACATAGTGCAGGGTCTTCCTTGGAAAACTGATAGTTACTCAGATGGTCAACAAATTCATAGCTTCTATACTGTTTGCACTATTGGCCGCTACAGAAGCCTATACTCAACCGGCTGAATGCAATCCACATGTTCATATCCTATTTACCTTAACACCTGCTTTAAACTTAATATTTTCCCCCCCAACCCCGCCTTTCCCCTATGTGGCCTCTTCCCTTAAAGTATTCCGGCCTAAAGTTTTCATTTCTCCGAGGTTTGCCCGCCACATGCCCTGCCCTCGCAGATTTAATTACTCCAAATTTCCGTAACCAGACAAAGTTCATTTCTGTTAAGCTTACCGCATGCACTGCCCTCCTCCACTTAGTACTCTAAAGTTCGTTATCGGCCGAAATTAAGCTCGCTTAACGTTTGGTGTAGGTTCTTAGTACCGAATCTCATTCAAATCCGTTGAACGGTTTTGGATATGATAGGTGATTGGGTGGATATGAACACACAAGTCGAACATTTGAGACAGAACCGGACAGTGACGTGCCTGCAAAGACTCGGGCTGAATCGTGACCCCCTACAGTGTTTCGACGTAGACTGCAGTGCGTTCACCCCGCGTTTCAAACCTGAGATGTGGAACTGGACTTCTGCACGGAAATTATTCCAGGAAACGACAGCATGAAATGTAGCGTGTCTCATACTTTCTGGCAGCTGGAAGCTGGAAACGTTTTATGTGGGTCTTGCACAGGAATGAACTGACGTCACGTAGCGACTCATATCAATACTTTTCTCTCTATAGCACAGAAGCATCTTCCAGGTATTAACGTTCAGTAATACACACAAAATCGGGTACAGAAAGAATAAACTGCTATCAGTCACCGATTTAAGGCACACTTAAAACAACCGAAATCATGACAAATTCTAAATAATGGCCAGGTATCAAACAGTTGCCGAAACAAGCATATACACTGTGAATCATGGCCCAGTCTGAAACAGCAGCCGGGTACCAACACATTAGTAGTGAATTAGGACCACACAAATTGTGAATGGTGACCAGGTCTAAAATGGTAGCTGGAAAAAGAATTTCATTGTAAATCATGGAAAAGGTACCAGCACGTAAAATGCAAGTGATGGTCTGGCCCAACTTAGCAGCCGGGTACCAACACAGACACTACAAATGATGGCCAGGCCTCACTTAGCAGCCCAGTACCAACATAAAAAGCACAAATGATGGCCAGACCCCACTTAGCAGCCGGGTACCAACATAGAAACTACAAATGATGGCCAGGCCCCACTTAGCAGCCAGGTACCAACACAAGACACTACATATATTGGCCAGGCCTCACTTACCAGCTGGGTACCAATACAGAAATTACAAATGATGGCCAGCCCTCACTTAGCAGCCGAATACCAACACAAAACTACATATATTGTTCAAGGCTCGCTTAACAGCTGGGTACCAACATAAAACATATAATGGCCAGGCCTCGCTTAACAGCCGGGTACCAACACAGAAACTACAAATGATGGCCAGGCCTCACTTAGAAGTCTGGTACCAACACAGAAGCTCAAATGATGGCCAGGTCTCACTTAGCAGCTGGGTACCAACACAGAAATTACAAGTAATGGCCAGTAACCGAATACTACATCACAATACAAGCCATCAACAAAAGCTGCTAGTGACTTCATACGACGAGTAGCGGTACCTGAGCCAGGAAACATTCCTAAACAGGGATGTTTTGTTTGCATAAATTAATACTTTAAAGACCAAAATTACATCCAGTTATACATCAAATTCTGTTCCTACTTCACATATAAAGGAATACTCGCAGTTTCTGTGAGAATCATACGGAACACATATACTCTGTGGGAAAATGCAGCAGAGTGTTTTAACGTTAAACATGATGGTACATATAGTAACCACTAAGCTATTAAAGACTAACAGATGCTGAAAGACGTTCTAATGCCATAATTCCGTAAAACATTAAGTGCTGAGGCTTAGTTACAGCCTGGATATGACTGTGTCCGGTTATTTGCACAAATAAAAGTATGCACCCTGGAAACCATTACGAAATTTACACTGCGACGGATAAAATGCAATCCCTATTCGCTGATTTCTTAAAATAGCAAAAGAAAGTGCAATCCCAGGGTGGTTAATAAGGTATTGTTCATTACTCACCCCTCAAACAACTTGACTTCACATCCACATCACCTATTCATGAGCAGAACACTTGTTATCACACAAACAATACTCAGTACCTGGGAGCACAACCGAAATGTGTCGCGACAAACATGCAACAACCATTCAGAGCTCTAAACCCACTGCTATCCAAGACCCCACTAAGCCCATTGTGTGGCTCATCGCTGCCTACTACCGCGAAGCGATTTTAGTTTCGTGGAAGAATTCGGCTTGTTACATTACGTGCCTCGACTTCCTGGAAACAGTCGACAACCTGGTACGCCACTGCAGCGCACAGAAGGCAGGGAATGACAAGGAATTTTTAAACTGCGAATGATATGAACTAATATTACGCAACTGTGGTTTGCGAACCACTTGTTGCAGGACATTACTCGGGTAGAGTTTGAGTGAAGGATGTGCTGCAGCGAACTCTCGAGAACGACATGCATGATTGTGCTCTATTCACTTTATCTAAAAACGTGTCCCCCATCCGTTTCATCTTCACTGTTGAGCTGTAAAATGGCATCGGACAGCTCAGTCAGTATAGTGATTAGGCTATTGGCTGGACGACCTGAGGAATGGTGGTTCGACTCCCGTCAGAGGTAAAAGATATTTCCCCATCTCTAAACCATTCAGACCGGGTCTGGGACCCACCGAGCCTCATATTCTATGGATACCGAGGGACTCTTTCCAAGAGGGTAAAGCGCAGAGGCGTGAATCTGACCATTTACATCCACCTTGTGCCGAAGTTAAGAACACGTGGACTTATACCTCCACTCCCCAAGTGTTAACTTTATCCTTTAACTTTTGCAGTTACCCTCAGGGGTTGTAAAAGGTTTCCAACATATAAATTCCCTCGCCTCTCCCCATACCGTTCCTTCTGTTGATAACAAATACGTACATACGTTATTTCAAATGACATGTATATAAATCTCCTTACAGCCACCAAACGAATGACACTTGTAACCCAAATTTTACTCGCCAAACGGTAATATCTACTCGCCTCAGGCGAGCAAGAGAGTGGGCTTCTCAACCCCTGGTTATAATTTGTTGTACCCACGATGCGTATACAAGGAACATGTTCGGTACATCACATATTCACGCAAGTCCGTCCGCTTGTTTCAACTAGACAAACACTGGGCGGATTTTGATTAAATCTGACGTGAACGTTAAGTCACTAAGCTTCTACTTTTTACCTTACTTTCATTCACCATAGAAACAAGCAGGTCTGTAATACAACCAATGCTGTCCTTTGTGTCTGCCCCTTCAACTTGCGAACCACCTGATTAACACGACACTGTTCATTACGCCACGACAGGCCACCCAAACGTCGTACTTGTACTTTCACATAATTACTAACAGCAACACGGTAAACGCGCCAAGTGGTGAGGTGGGAATTACAACAGCGCCACATAATTAGAGCCCTGAAATTATCCACTGTTAGAGATCTTCACAACAGGCACATTTTATTGAACTACGAGCACCTTTTTATGGAATGTCAATTAACATATTGGCCGTGCAACAATTTCCTCAGCGTCGCGTTTCATGGCGACAACTATTGGACCAGTTACGATAGGCGTATTAAATTTGGTATGGAGATAATCATACACATATACACGTTAGGTATGAAACACTGATTGTAAGTGAACAATTAAAAACATGTTAAACATGCGAGACAATCTGGTTATATCCGACAAATTCTGCGTAGTCAATGTTTCTAGGCCTTTCATTAATAATAATAATAATAATAATAATAACAATAATAATAATACTGTAAGAATAAAAACTTGCGAATACGAAGTAAGTTTTATGACCTGTCTGCTCTGAACGTCTTAATTCCCTCAAATCGGCAATAACAACATGGCGGACGCAAGAAATTCTGATGTGCAAGCGCTACTAGCGTCACTTTCGAGATCGAAGAGTAACAATAGCAATCACCTACAACCGCAGGAGCCGTAGTAGTCAAAGAAACCGCAGACCAACGGAATACACAGTAACCAGCGTTGCAGTGTACCTAATGCTAACCGTCTTCACCAAAGTCAAATGAAACATGGTGTCAGTACCACACGTACTCCAGAAAGGACTGCAACTTATCAGTCTTGTATAAGACGATAACTCGCCTCATTCATGTACTTATTTGTTGTCTGTCTACTTATCCACCTGTGCTGTATTTAACAGCGCTGTCAGAGCTCAGATTAATAAGGCTGTATGGTGGAAAGATTTGAAAGGAAGCGGCCGTGGCCTAAACTGAAGTAATGTCTCGGTGGTAACTGGAAGGACTGAGCAAACCCATGAAAACGCCCCTCTCAGGAAAGCTGACCTCCAGGTTTGAATCAGAGACCTGCCGCATACGAAGGAGCGCTAAGCCCTTGACCGTGACGTTTGGTGGACTGATTCGTAAACGACACGTGGTAACCTGTCTACGACAGGCTGGGGACTGTCAACCTGAGACCCGGACAGACCGGAAGAGCCACAATATCACACGCCTCATCAACATGGCGGATTAAAAACCTGACCTGTTCCGGTAACGAGCATAAAAAATAATCCTGTTTTCCTTCCATCTTTCAGCCCGATGTCCCCTGGCATCTTCTGCACTACATTAATTGACACAAAGTATTTTAACGTCGGACTGAGCGCTAGCGAAGGCTGCAGAATGGGTGGCATCATCGGTCGCTATGCTGCAACAGTGTCGTCCGCTCTGCGGAGGACAGTCCCGTGATAAAAAAAACACACTGTATAATATACACTGATAGTGTGCACCCTCTAAGAGCGGGTTCCGCTTTAAGCTGGACACCTGTGGTAGCTTTGGAAAAAAATAAATATATTACGTACAATATGCATACATGCATACATACATACATATGTACGTACATAGGTACATATATATACGTGCATACAGACACGCATGCATGCATATATACACATACATAACATAATATAACATATTTTGATGGGAAATTACATATTATGTTCGGGAATGAGTTTCCAGGGCTTTCCGGTCCGGTAGCGTTATTACTAGTTCCCGCAATATAGTCTGCTAGGTGTTCGAACGGATGAGGCAAGGTATTTTTTTTCGTGGCACGACTGCCCCTTGGGGGCCTAGGCCGCCTCGTTTTGCGAGGCTTCACGATCACACTTTTTAGACACACCACACTCGGTAGGACTCCTCTGGACGAGTGACCAGCCCGACGCAGAGACCTCTATCTGACAACACGCAACACTCACAAGAGACAGACATCCATGCCCCGGTGGGATTCGAACCCGCAATCCCAGCAAGCGTGTGGCCGCACACCCACGCCCTAGACCGCGCGGCCACCGGAACAGGCTGACGCAGGGTATAGGTACAATTCAGCCGTCACACTTTCACTGCTGGTGTAAAAGACATTGGACAAGACATCAGCCAGTATCCACACGAATGCTACTATATATACATATATATAACCACAAAGAAAAGGGAGAAGGAGCACTTACAAAATTACTGTCACAGTAACGCTTCTTTATAACAGAATCCCAAAAGACTTGTTCAGACCTCCGGATAAGACAGGTTTTCATTTAAACAGGTACTTCGATAAATATATTGCACACGCTACTGTCCGAATACTGACGAGAACAGAACCTTGTACTAGTTCGAATAAGCTAGCAGGCAAAGTGCAGGAAGCCACCATCCGCCAGCACTACTCAGACCTACATAAGATGCATATTTACGTGTATAACGAAACCCAGGGGCCGAAAAATGATGCCACATACAGACGTACGGTCAGCACAGTTAATGCTCTGCACACCGCACATTTTCAACTTTTACGCTTCGTTTGTTTATTTATTTAACAGTAACTCATGCTGGTATGCACATATCTTGTCCACAATCCAGCTTTACTTCCTCTACATTTTTTGCAGAAAATTCCTTCGCCCACATAATCTATAAAAGCAGTCTGACACAAAATTATGTAACAGAAAACAAATTCTCGTGAAAACTACGTATTTTCTTACTCATAGTCACAATCGTCATTGTTGTAGGGTAGGCCGTCGCTGATTAAATCATGAAAGCCCGTTATTCGTGATTTCAGGTTTCCGCCGCGGTAGGACTGTTTGACCCTTGAAGGTACCGACAATTTGTCCCACAACACGGGTCAATAACTGCCAATCTACGACGCGTAACATCCCAGAAGACAGAAGACCTCATGAAAGCCTGTTACTATGAATCCCACCAGTCTTTGTGTCTCCATTGTCGTTTTGGTCGCCCTAGGTTTTGTCACAAATTCTGGGAAGCGGCCCCTTTTCTTTACGTCCTGATTTCCGAAATTTTGTTGCTATCCTCGTGTCTCTCCAAATATAATTGTAACTTCCAAAATTTTCTCTGAGGTTGAAATTTATTTTCTGGTCTGATTGTAGTGATGATATCAAAAGCATATTTGTGTTACTTCTTTTATTTTCTGTGGCACAACAGCCCAACTCGGGCCTAGGCCGCCACATAGTTGAGGTTTCTAGACCACAAAGACACACAGACTCGGTAGGACTCCCCTGAACGAGTGATCAACTCGTTGCAGAGGCCGCTAACTAAACAACACACAACAAAAGAGACGAATTGCCTTCAGCGGGATTCGAACCCACGATCCCAGCAATCGAGCGGCTTCAGACCAACGCCTTAGACCGCATGGCAACCAGGATCGGCTGTGCAACCTCTGCTTTTCGGCATTCCTTTTACTTTAACTATCCTAATTCCACAACCATAATGGTGTCGTTCGTGATGAATTAATAGAAACGTATTTACGCGTCAAACGACAGTCGTATGTCGAAGTTCTTCCTATTTGTGACGTTTATTCTGTCCTAACTTTGTGCAAACGTTGCATCAGTATTTTTATTCAATGTCGCACTCTTCGTTTCCGTGAACGTTTGTCCCCATTACAAGTTTTCGACGTGGACATTTCCTTATCACACTTGCACACGCTACGATTTTGTTTAGGTGAATGTGTTCGTCAGATTGTGCTTTGTTATCTGATCAGCTGCACATAAACTGCTTGAATCACTACGCTACGTGCCAAATGAATTTCCATTTTTGTAATCAACCTCCCTTACCCCCGAACGTCACTTTCCGATTGGTGGAGCTTATTGTAATTTTTCATTGGTCCTATCATTCTATACTCTCGGAGCAACAGGGATTTTTCAACAAAGATAATTTCCTTATACGTTTTGTTACGTAAACGTATACTTTAATAAGGTGATAATGCTTCCAATTACCGGAGTAAATGCATGCGTAAGGACAGACACGATCTCCACATTATGCGTCTCGTGCTAACAATTACACCTCAAACAAGTTTCAGAACGCACAATATAATCCTGTTACACGTATCCTTCACAACGGCCTAGGCCTCAACAATAACAAAGATATCACAAGGTAAAAACAGTTAGCTCAAGTTTACGAACGCGCCCACACACGCACTTCCGCTGCACGCCTTTCCTTATGACGTCCCACGAGTGCCCCTTCCCGCACGATATGATAACATTCCACGCGCTAGCTGGGCGGCGTAAACGAGATCCTGAAAAAAATTCAGGCACGAATCCAGGTCAAGGTCGAGTATGGCGTCACAAACTGGTGTCGTAATGAGTGCAACATGGTCAGAAATAAAGCTGCCTTAGAATGAATGCAATGGCACTTCACATTGAATCGGCGACTGTCATATGTTCTCACCTTTTCATCGTGGACATTCCACAAGAACGAACTGAGCCGTTAACAACTAAGTACCGTTCTTGGGTTTCCAAGACAGTTCTGAGAGGAAAGAGCTACGTGCATCGTCTGCCCGTCTCCTCATTAACCTACACTTGTCAGTACTGAAACATGGCGGCCTTGCGAACACTAGCAGCATTCAATGTAGACATAAACCTGTCTTCATGGCTTAGCACTACGAGACGGCGGTATAACGGAACAAGACAGGCAAAGTACGTACAAACGTAACACTGAGGCGCGTTCGCGTAACCCCTGTTGCCGTGGAAACGCAATAAGTATTACATATTCCGAGCGTGTGTCTGTAGCCTTTGTTATCCAGCACGAAAAGCGTATGCGCCGTCTTATATTGTCATCTGTGGCCTGTTTGACTCTACCATATTTTTCCACATTACCTCATAAACGGCACGATTTTCGAGAAAAAAAAGTTACTGAACATAAAGCTTTTTGATTTTCTCTACAAATTTGTCTGAAGCAACTCTCATTCTTGTCGGATTTTAATGAAACTTGAATTTTCTCGACAGATTTTCGAAAAATGCTTAAATATCAAATTTCATGAGAATCCGCCCAGTGGAAGCCGAGTTCTTCCATGCGGACAAACGGACGGACATGAAGCTAACAGTCGCTTTTTACAATTTTGCGAACGCGCCTAAAAATGGACAAAACGCTCCACGCGTTCGTAACATCGACACTGCACTAAAATAATGCAACTTCATAATCCGTCACATGCTATACGTACTCTGTCGTTTTGGACGTAATGGCAGAGAGAAAAACCTGACGCTGCCGGAATACGAACTCCAATCGTTAGGCCTGTACAGGCCCCCACTGAATGAGCTATGTAGACTAACTTCACACACAGCTGGGTATTTAACAAGGCTGCAGCTGGCATACAACAGGAGGCAGTGGTAGGGAGAAATAATTAGAAATTAAGAATGGTTACATATGAAGTTTGTACTCTAAGGTAAAGTTCACCCTAGAACAGGCCATGAAGACCCAGAGGGGGAGTAAAGGTATAGAACTACTCTTTCTTTAACCTCGGCGCTAGATAGGGGTGGGTGATCAACGCCACGCCCCGGCCGCTTTACCGCCAGGAAAGAGACCCGGTACCCAGGGCCGGTCTAGATTGCTGCGTAAAATCTCGCTCCCAGCGGGATTCGATCCCCGGACCATCCAGCCCATAGCGAGTCTCTATACCGACTACGCTATCCCGGCCCACGACGTTTGTACTGTGCCATATTCAAAGGGCCATATGTTATACTAAAACTGTAAACAGACTGAAACCTTCAGGAACACGTCAAAGGACTCAAGAAAGGCAGTTGTACTTGTAACCTGCCATTCTATCAAATAAGGTAAAACTGTGAGTGTTTGATATAAATTTATCCCAGTGACCACACACGGAAATAAAGTATGAGGAAGTCTAGAAATAACGCTTCAAACTCAAGCCTCCTTTACCCGGAGGCCAGATGCTCCTGTAGGGGTTATTCCTGTGCGTGAGGTCTAGTCATGGAGCGGACAAGATTGTAAAGGCACAGGTAGACAAAAGAGGCGAGCTGGCACAAAAAAAACGTTAATTGGTCAGGTCGTCAATTATACGTGTTCGACTGACGCACCACACTACGGCCGTTAACTTCTAACCACACACTAACAAAGTCGCTGAACTTACTACATCACCACGACAGCCAGTGTTACCTGCATCAAACTGACTAGCGATTCCAAAACTTTCCTCCTTCCCGACCACTTGAAAACTGAAGATCACCCTGGCACATTACGTCATGGTTTTTCAGACTATGTTCAAAAAATGACATGCTGTTCTACAGACGCTAAACTTTAGAAGCTAATAAAATATTTCGAAAACACGCGCAACTCATATTTGAATACTATAAAATGCAAAGATAAATAAAAAAGCAACAAGAATAAAACTAACGTGAATGTTTTAATGCAATGTGTGTAGCTGCTGCGCGGACCAACGGGTCACAGCGTGGTCCGCGGAACACACACATTAGGGAAACGTAATTCTGTCTGCTTGCGTTCCTGACACATATCGAATGCACATACGGAAGTTCGTATGGGTATGGCACCACGTATCACCTTCGACTCTTCTCCACGGATTTCGACAAGATTTTATATTAGAAGTTCACACTAAATGCTATTCAAATTTATGTTACTCTCAGTCTAATGAGCGGAGGTCAATATGAGCCGCGCTATATCTCTGCTACTCCTATATGCCTTCATGGCGTAGACAGGTAAAACACATGCCTAAAGATTACGCTGTGACTGACATACAAACAGCTCAACGCACAAACATCTGCACACCTCATCAAGATTTTATACTGCGGGGCGTTCAACCTTTTAATGGCGCAGGGCCACATCCGTTATTGTGGGCTGGTTCGCGGGCCGCACGTGAAAAAATAACAATACGTGGTATACCTAACAGCCTAAATTATTGTCATCATCATTCTCTAAAGGCTAAGCCTTGTCGCTGCAACCATAGATGTCTGTCTTGTGCCAGTCCCTTCATTTCGGCGTAGGAGTTGCAAAAGAGTTCCTTCATCAGATTCTTGATGTAAGAGAGCCTTGGTCGTCCTCTACTTTTCTTCCCCAACACTCTACATTCCATGATGTTGGTAATAAAACCATTATGTCTCAACAAATGTCCAATGAGTTTGACTTTCCTCATTCCTACCACTCTTAATATTGTTCTCTTTTCATTGATTTCCTTCAGCACTTCTTCGTTGCTTTTTCTATCCACCAAACGTGGCCGCGGGCGGCATAATACAACGTGGCGGGCCGCGGGTTGGAGACCCATATTTTACACGTTCCTCTTAATGATATTCTAAATATAGAATGTTACCCGGCTCAAAGTCAAAGAATATTTTGATTTACAATGTTTTTCGACACTGGCCTTAAGGTTAAAATAGGTACGCTATCCCTGCATGGTAACACAAAGCATACGTTAGCAAAGGGTAACAATGCAATGGTTTTAAATTCAGTATTATGTGTTTTGTGTCATTAAAAGTACTCAGTATACTTATCTGTGTGCATAAGCGCAGTGAAAGTACAATCCTTGTTGCTTAAAATGACGTGCAGCCCGCAATAAATTACAGAACTACCCGTTTGGCCCCTGTGCTATTTTAGTCTGAGACCCCTAATCTACAGCTCATGATGAATCTTAATGAAATACAATACAAATAATTTTGGATTTTGTGCCGCATTTTCTGTAGTGCGATAACGATTTATAACAGCACATTTGCATCAAATATGCAAAATAGCCATACTCCACTGGAATACATTTCCATTCTCGTATTCATAACTCATCTCTGACTTCGAAGTTTGGAGTGCCAGATTTAATTTACATATGTTGTTAACCGATTTATACAGAACTGTGAACAGTACAACTTCAGAGCACGAAACAAAACTCGCCGAAATCAATAAAAGTGCAGATCCCGAAGTGCCTACGTGACGAGCGACACGCCGGCTCGCGCCACAGCTTCCTTTGTTACACAGCGTTTTATCAAGACCGACTTGACGGAAAACTCTCGCTCTTACTATCGCAGAACGCACCATTTACGGGCTTTTAGTCTCTAACCCAAGGCCGTGAGACCACCGTAACATTTATGAACGTATTCAGCGAATACATCCTTTTCATATCGCTGTTACGGAATGTGCGTTCCGATGTGTTAGTATGCATTTACTGCAGATTACAACTGTTTGTCTTGCTGTCCATCATATGCTGGACATTTGTGACAGAAACTAATACTGAAATCCGTTACGTGGGATGACAAGTCCAGTGGTGACAAAACAAATCAGTAACATAAAAACATACGGATTAGCGCCTGTTTCGTTAAAAACATGGTGCATCGTTCCATACAAACGCCACAGATTCTAATGTACGAACAACCTGAATTTCGTGTGGTGTTATACAGGGTCCTTAGGTAATTTGGCAAATGTCGTTTCTCACGTCCTGTCGGCTAACACCTCATAAAATGCGGCTGCATCAGCGAGCCTCCTATACCAATTGTAGTCTTCACGTGCAAGGGGAATGCAGCGTTTCTGTAAGTACAGATCCTGCAAAATGCGTCGTCGAAAAATTCTGAAAGTTCTCTGATGCGCCTGTTCCAAACAACAATTGACAAATACTGTACTGAGGTAGTAGCCAGTGGTGGCGCGGCTTAGAAGTTCCAGTAACCCTGACAGCTAAGCCGGCGGTAGCACTGCTACCAGTAGGGTCTCCCAAGCCGGACAGATCAAAAGGATAGGAATCAGACGAAGAGAGGTGCCTAGAGGAAACGAACTCCGATACAAATTCCTCTGGTGCCGAAAGCAGCGACATCGTTAGCGACTTGACGCACAGAGCAAATGATGCTCGATATGGTTCATGTTCGCATAACAACTGGCGTGACAAGAGCTGTTTGAACGGCTGCTGTACTGCGATGTGGAAAGCAAACGGAAAAAGTACCACAAAATGACTTTCCAAAACCAGAGACAATGACAATGTAGTAATCAGATCAGTGGCCGCAGGTCGTGTCATGGCACACGCCGTTAGTCATTACAGTGACTACAGGCCGTACTATTCATCAAGTTTTTTTTGGGAGGGCCCCGCAGCAGATGCTACGGACGCACCGCAGCCTTGAGGCTTATTGTGCAACCCTGTGATGAAAATGATTAGGTTTTTCGTTTTTCCATGTAATGGAGCACCGTTGGAATGAAATTGACAGGGGAAAACCGAAGTACTCGGGGAAAAACCTGTCCCAGTGCCACTTTGTCCACCACAAATACCACATGGACTGACCCGGGATCGAACCCGGGCCTCCGCGGTGAGAAGACGGCGACTAAACGCCCGAGCCATGGCACGGCCCCACCAAGAAGTTAGTTGCCGGCCTCTCACAGCGGAGGCCAGGGTTCGACACCAGGCCCGACCACGTGGGATATGCAAAACCGCACTGGACAGATTTTTCGCCCAGTACTATGGTTTCCCCGTCTGCCATTCAACCAACACCATATTAAATTCATCTACCACAGACGCTATGTAGCCCTAAGAACTAACAGCGTCGTTAAACAAAACACCTCTCTCCGTCACAAGTGGCCTCCAATACACTGATGTTGCAAGCGCGTCATATCATCCTGTTGCAATACACGATGACACATCCTTCAGACGCATCCGAACTTCTAGGACAAACCTGACTCACAAATCGCTAAGTTCCCCGTGAGTAAAGCATCTCCCAACAATGCCTTTTTTGCGGTAAATAGAATCGGTCCGTGCTCCCTGCACAAGTGAATATTTGCACTTCCAGTTGCACCGCCAGTACCAACAGGTCCATTCTTTCGTTCTCTTTTCGCACTCTCGACCGTAACGCAGTGCATGCAGTTCACAGTTCATTCGTTGCATCACGTGTACTACACTTCCTTCAATGAGACCGTTACGCCTACTATTTCAGATTTTGCAGTTCTGTTCCTGGCATGTCAAAGCACGGTCATAAAAGCTGAAAAAAGTGCTGGTAAACGGGTCGAAATTACTTAACACATTTCCATCAAATTCGCCATCGGTGCCTACAGAAAAAAAGAATTCAGAGCAAGAATTCCAGATTGTCTAAATTTAAATTGATAACTCGGAAAAAAGTAGACCTATGTTTCAACGTACTGTTACAGCCCAGTATCTATCTCCAGTACTCATTGGCTATGTTGACAATATAACATCGGCCGACTGATGACTGTGGCGGCCGGGACAGCGCAGTCGGTACAGCGACTGGCTACAGGACGGACGGTCCGGGGATAGAACCCTGGAGGGGGCGAAATTTTACGTGCCCGTCCAGACCGACCCTGAGGCCCACCCAGCCTCCTGTACCGGCGGTAAGTCAGCTGGGGCGTGGTGCTAAGCACCCACCCTCTTCTAGCGCCGGGGTTGCGAATGCGGTGGAGCTATACCTCCGCCTCCCCTCTGTGCCGGCACAAGCATGTCATCGGGTAACCTTAATCGTGAATGTTCTGACTTCACAATACATTTACTTTTGCAACAAATGAAAAAAGTCTATTTAGACTTGCAAAAAACGGTCAGGTGCAATGCACATTTCATTCTCAGTAAAGTAACTGCCTACTACATATCGACCGGGGTTCAATTCTCCGCGAAGGATGATTTTTTTCGTCACCATATTCACGTTGGCTGTGGAATCCCCTTAGGCTCCCAGGCGACGGAAGTCGAGGATAAATACGCCGGCGTGCAAAACCGAACACTGACGTAAGTCCAATGCTGGGAATAAAAATCACGGGAACTTGACATCCACGCCGCCTATACGTCTTCACTGCACAGTGATTTCCTTCCACTCAGAAGACAAGCAGCATTACGTTCTCCGTCTTTATGTGGCAGTGCACCACCTGGCTATATGCAAACAGCACATATCACTAGAACAGGTTCACCAAAAGAAACAGGTGTAAAGGAAGGTACGAGTTAAACAGGTTCAGTCCACAAAGGATACTTCTCTAAGTCCAGGAACAAAGAATTCGTCAGTTTGGTGATGATACCAATCATCTTGCGGTTTTATTTTCTCCAATCGCATGATACACGATCTGCCCCAAACAGTGTAATTTCCTTAATTATTATGTTGGCGCCAAAAGGGCCGTCCCCAATGCGGCTTGGGGTTTTGTTGTGCGAGATCTGCTATAGCCATAAAGCTGCCCGCTCACACGCCAACATCTGACAACCCAAACAAAGAACCGCTTATGATCGCATTTCTGTTACGTTACTGTTCCTAAAGAAACAATGATGCCAACTGTCCGGAGTCCTGTGACCACGACACGACAGGGATTCCAAACCTGTGGTTAGCGATCCCCGTGTCGTCTCGTGCTGTATTTAACACTGCTTTATCAACTTCATAGCTTGATTATGATGAATTGGAGAGGGTGCGAAAAGAAAAGTGATCGTGACCCAATATTAGGATATACCTAAACAACTGTCTTCGAATACGGAACCTCCCCCCCCCCCCGCCCGGGGGATGCACAGCATCACGAATAGACAAATAGGCCTAGCCTGCGGTAGTCAATCTCAGTTTTGTCCCGAATATGCCCTTGGACAAGTTTCATATTCACGACTGGGTGCTGCTAGTGTTACAGCTAGGCGACGGTTGCACCTCACGTGTGAGCGTTCATCAATGTGTGGGTCAGCTGCGAACACCACAGCTAGCGTCTAATAGGAAATATAAAACTCTGCCGTTGAATTTTCAACGAGTGTTCTACTGCAGTAGTATGAAATAAATATACCTATCCGTCTTCCATGGATCGTGGGTTTGAAACATGGCTCCATATCACCACATCTGAGTAAGGCAGCCATCTATCCAAAAAGATATCTTATTACTGGGTGATGACACCATAAAAACATGGAGACAGTAGCTCCTTCGAAACGTCGGAACACACAACTACCACACGGCGTAGAAACTCAGAAGACCATCCACGCTTAGGAATGCTCTGCACGAAATGAGCAGCAGCCACTGTACTATTTACAATTACCTGCTACAAAGCTCATAACTTGAAACTGCGCACCACAATCAAACCTCCGGTCCCCTTGTCGTCTGTTACGAAACATTCGTCAATGGCCCTGAGATGTCACTTAAGGCTTCCCTGTTAAACAACACGCGATAATACGGTACTAACAGTTCAGTTCATAAACAGATCCCTGTCTAAGTCTTGAAGACGCACGGCAGCACATGCTAGCCATGCTTCCACCTTTACGTGTAACAGTATAGCGATACGTGATCCCTCACATACATTGTGTGCCGTTTTTTTAGGAACTGTTTTAAAGCCCTTCTACATCACGACAATTCTGATCTCAAAGTGCAATGTAGGCATTGCTATGAAATGAACGAGTGCTCTTAAATTCGAACTTGTTTTGTATTCGAAGTACAGCATTCATTCTGGAAACTGATGCAAACTGATCCACTGTACAATTACAATAAACAATAACAGCACACATCACTAAGGCAATTTACCTGCTACCATTATGTGCTGAATATTTTGTCTTCCCGTTTCTGATGTGAACAATTCAACAGTACAATACCTTTTAAATTAAATTACAATTTTATCTTCTATACAGGCGTAAAACTACCGTCTCTCGCCCTCACACACCCACAGACAGGGGTATGAGGACAGTTTGTCGAAGTAATATTGGACCTATAAGTAAAAGGACGAGTAGGTAGCAGAAGGCTGCTATGAGTTATACATACATATGTTGTATGTAGTATATGTATGTATGTGTGTAGTATGTGTGTGTGTGTGCGCGCGCGCGCGTTACTGTTAAGAAAGTTAAAGCTAACAAGTTTTTCTCCGCATACTTCGATTTCCTCCTGCAGTGTCATTCCACCGGTGTTCCATACTCATGCTTCCTCAGCCCATCATCGCCCTATATATTAGCAACTGACAGTGTCGTTGTCACTAAAGCACAAAGAAGAAAAAAGACATTTGAAATACATGTGCTGCCGTTCAAAACCGTCTACGGAGGACTAGCAGGTGTCGCTCAGGTGCCACGCGCGCGCCATCTGCACCACGTCGCGGTAAAACCGGACAAAACACCTTGCGATATAAAAATTACAGGTGGCATAGCGTGCATACACCAGCCGGCCCGTTACGAAGACACTGCAACGGTACCACAATTCAATTGAACAACATTTCAAACACGACAGGCGGGCGACAGTGTTACATTATACATACTGCACCCGATGTGAAGGAGATGGTAATGAATGCGACACAACACTTGGCGATTAAATTCCGAGGAAGGCAGCTACAATTCAACTCGGAAACTTTAGCGTTACGATTAAAACATACAAAACTATATTTCTTATTTGGCACGGATGTGAAACTTGGTCTCAAAATGCAATGGAAGAACAAGTTGAGGTACCTGAAGACAAAGTGCTGAGAACAACCGGGCCAAGGAAAGTGAAGTCTGAGGAACAGAGAACACAGCATAATGGGGAGTTTCAAAACGTGTTAGCTTCTTCAAATATTCTTCTTCTTCTCCTCCTCCTTCTCTTTCTTCAATAGCGCGATAGCCCGCATCGGGCCCTGGCCTCTTCCAACAGTTCGCCTCCAGATATCCCTATCCCCTAGTAGTCTCCTCCATCCTCTTATATTCAGCATCAACGGCAAGTCCCTCCTGATGTCTTCCCACTCAATCGTGGTCTTCCCACAAGTCTTCTTCCATGGAATTTTCCATCCAGTACTTTTTTTGGTATTCTAGAATTGCCCATTCGGACTATATGACCGTCTCTTCAGATATAAACAGGGTGATAAAATAAGGGAGAATAAGGTGGGTAAGGCACAGCACGTTGGAGAGAGAAAAAACGTGTACAAAAACGTTGGTCGAAAAATCTGAAGGGAAGAGACCAAACTCAATCTCGAGACAGATGAGACGATATTAAGAGGTCTATTAAACAACCAGAGTGGATGTACTCCGGATTCATCTGCCTCAAAATAGGGACCAGGACAGGCCTCTTGCATAATGAAGGTTCACTTACCTAATAATCGCTGCACAATACGAAAATATCCTTGCGTTTTACGAAAGCCAAAGAGAGTAGGGTGCAGTTCGTAGACACGTGATTGCTTCACAACTCGTGCCGGCGGTGCGGAGACCACGACCGGCACTCTGAACGCTCCGCTACGCGCCCTGTTTGTAAAGGCGTTTTTGAAAAGACCATCCAAAAATGTTAATTTTACGAAAAAACTGACATGCCACTATGATGGGACATCGGATTATAATATCTGATAACTAATCCTCTATCCGGAGACTTCAGACGAAGGATCTTTAGTCACCGCAACTTATCGCAAGCTATTTTAACTATTTATACACAAAGTAGTTTACTCATGACAGCATGCTCGGGACTACACCTAATTCAGAAAATGGTGTTAGCGGTGTTTCTTGACCACTAAACTTTCAAGACAGACACCATGGCATGTTATTAATTATATAGTTATTGTTGTATTATTTGTATTACTTCGAATTTTGGAGTTCAGTTGCGTCATGTGTTTCAAGTCATTCTATCGTTTCAGCGCACATTCAGTTGTGGTGTTCATACTGAAGATAAATGTAATGTGCGGTGGAACGTTGGAACAACTTCAAAAGAAGACACGGCCAACCCCGCAAGTCGACAGGATGCATTAGACATACGCTACTAAAACCCAAGGACAAGATTCTTCAGTTGTACCTCAGCTAGTGGTTTTTCGACTTATAAATTGTAACACAGACGGTTGTGCCACGAGGAAGAAATGTATAAACGTGCCGGCCTCCCAAAAAGTAAACAAACATTACAAGTGGCAACACTGTTGCGTTGCGTTACGTAACTAACCGGCCATTCAATGGTTGCCAGGCAACCGCAGTTACCCGGATTGCGGGCGCACCTCGCTCGAAACGATCGATTAGCAGTAGCACGTGTGCGGGATGAACCGCCATGTTGCGAAAGTCTTGTGTCACGTACACCCGGAAACAGCAACCGTTTCCAAATCAATCAAGGTCACCACCAAGGGTCGACATTCCAAGCTTGTCTACGTGGGTTTCACCGTATTTCATGAGAGCATGTTGTACTTTATTACAATGTCGCATGAATATTTTCCGTGGGGTGGTGGTGGGTGGTGGCAATTCGCTTATCAGCTTTCCACTGACTGCAGTGACTTTCTATTTCTAACACAGCAGGACAACTCTGAGACAGGTATCCACCAGCACTTCAATGTATCTTACACAATTAACTATCCTGGCACTTAACGCTATTGTATGCAACTCGTGTCGCATCGTCCACCAAACGACAAATCATAATTTGTCGACCTGAAGCAGTACTTCCCGCTTAAACACATCACCACTTTTCCCTCCAACTACACTATCCCCTTCACCCCCCCCCCCACCCCCCCCCCCCCCCCGCCAGATAACATTCATAGCCGATATCGCCAAAAGCGGATTACGTGCAATCAATTCTTAGAATAGCAAGCAGGCTTCACCCGAATCACAGAATTTCAGATGTTTTGAAGACATGAATCATGGTACCTTTAGAAACTGACACACGGCCAAACTCATAAAAATCTAAAAAGACTGATCATACAACGCTCAAAAGATTCTGTAATCGACTTCTAATACGATTAGAAGATGATACATACCTGCAACCTATAAAAGGCTAAAATGTTTTATAAGAGGACCAACCACGACTCTGCAGCCTTGGTATACGATTCCACGATAGGCCTCTCAGTTGATACGCAATTTATACGAAGGTAAGGAACTTTCACATGAATAAGTGGGGGGTCAGAAGACATGAAACACGATTCACAAAGATCAGGGTCAATAATACCTCCACACAGCGCGATCCCTCTTCAGAAGCTAATAGTTGCTCAGGTAGTCAAGAAATCCGCAGCGTTTTCAGCCCGAAGATTCTGTACCACGTTCACAATAGCATGCCAATAGTCCCTGTCCTGGGCCAGATAACCCCAGTCCACCCCCTTCCATCCTATTTCCTTGAGATACATTTTAATATTATCCCCTATCTACGACACTGATATGTAACAGCCCTATAAATCTTCAGAGTTAGAAAAGGTAAAGTACACGCCATGAAGGCGTAAAGGGGGACTAGACGTATAGCTCCACCCATTCTTAACCTCGGGACCAGATGGAGGTGAGTAGTTAACTTCACACCCAGGCCGTTTTACCCCCGGGACACAGAGCCGGTACCCATTAAATAGCAGCTGGGTGGACCCCACAGCCGGTCTGGACGTTTTGGACAAGAAAAAATCTCTTGCTCCTACCGGCATTCGAACCCCGAACCGTTAAACCCGTAGACTAGTCGCTACACCCTGGCTCCAGCCTCAGCGATGAGGGGCTACGAAGTGACACATGACCAGAAACAATTCGATTATTTGTAAAACTAATTTTAAAGACGGGTTTTAAAACACGATTTAGCTCCATCCGTATACTGTGCTATGGGCTGGACAACCGAAGAACCGTGATTCGATTCTCGACAGGGGTAAGAGACTGTTCTCTTATCCAGGGCGTTTCCACCTGTTCTGGGACCAACCCAATCTCATATTCAATAGGTACGGGGGATCTTCCCAGGGGGTAAAGCGGCCGGGGCGTGAAGCAGACCACTCACCTCCATCTACTGCCGGGGCTAAGAATGCCTTCACTGGTTCGTGTTTAATGAAGCACATGACCAACTTTACCTTTACCTTTACCCGTTCAAGGAAGTAGGTTATGCAGTGCTGTTAAAACTAAAGATATGAAACAACCAGAACAAATCAGAATTTAGAATTTACTTACTGACTTGCTAACTACAGTGTCAAGACTGAAAAGCGCGAGGACGTGATACAGGAAACACACACACAAGGTAGAGTGCATCGGGAAAGTTGCACGAATCTCTAAGTACAGTTTAGAACTGGTAACTTGCAACTTGGAAGGTATTTAAGGAATGTGGGTAACGTGGGATAGGCTTCTGCCGGGCACTGTGCATTCAAACAAGCACTTCCAGCTTCTTTTCCCTTCCCTTTGCCACGTTTTCTCATCCCACAAGTTTCAAGGTATCAGTCCTAGACTGTACTGATAACGTTTGTGAACTGCTACATTTAAGTAAGGGAAGGAACCAAGTTCCACAGCAGGTGCAGTGTTGTTCTCGTACAGCTCATATACACTGCTGGTACCAGCAACACCAAGAGGTGAATGCGTTTCCAAGTTTTTACATTTCAGTGTCAGTGTAACTTAATGACATATGAAACAAAAGACCACACCGCAGTCATACAATGCTCTTAGCATCTAGATCCGCACCTGCTAGAAGCACTCGCCGCTGTTGTAACTGACCAATTTGTCCACCGAAACTAGAGACCCCGACAATCTACCTACATCTAGAGTAGGCTAATATCGTAATTCATACTTCAGCTGATCAAAAATTTCCTACCGTTATCGAACGTGTAGATCCATCCATGTTAAAAAATCCCAACAGTAGATCCTATCCGATAAACAGTTGTCCAATAACGTATGCCAGGTTCTTCCGAAAGGTCTCTTCTCCCGATGACGTGTTCTTTAGTGATTTCAGCAACGCACGAAACGTCTGCACACGACTGTACCACGCAGTTCCCAAAATGTCATTCAGTCTCGGACATGCAATACGTTTTCACGCACTGTTCACTTATCAGTAAGGAATTACAAATTCCACAGTATCAGTAATTAAGACACAAAGCAGCACAAAATAAATGAAATTAAACAGACTCCTCGCTAAACCAAGTATTCATGCCGTCTGTCCGTCCGTGCGTTTAGCAAGAGAAATGATAACTCTGAACACGAAACACAGGAAGTTCGAACATCTTCCTACAACTTGTTACAACTTCTCCACTCTCCAAACTTCACTGTCAACAATTACAGTTATTCTATAATCATAAACTTATGTGCGTAATGACACTCGTACACAACCCTAGTAACATCATACTGTCAGATAAGTATATCAAAGTTGTAACCGTTGCCAGATAAGCAACACACAAATGCACGCCATACAACTGTAAGAATATTTACTATTTACTTCTACATATTTTGTGCAAAGTACTGTTATGTCAAAAACTACAAAACACGGCAAGACGATTCGAACGGGCACAACCGGCAACTTAGTAGTGGGATCTACGCTGGTGGACTTTACAGTCACCCCTTTCTCCGCATGTTAATATGACGTATTTTCAAATTAGGCACTTTGTGGAAATCAATTCACCCGCAGCAACGAACATTTCCAGCGCGCGGATCGGGTATCTCGTATTAAGGAAGCAGCTGCCTCCTATGGGGTCACCTGTTGTTTGCCAAACGAACATAAAGCAGGTGCTTCTCGCTTTCTTATTGAACTTACTGCTCACAAATAAGGCATGTGGACCAGTCACTGGTCTGCAGACGGCTAACTGCTGTACATTTTTGAAAATGCCCCAACTGTCGACTGGCGGCGACAGACGACACGCCGTTACGATACTAGGAATTATAATTTTAGTTTTCACGTATTCAGGAAAGATAAACTACAATTTGACAATACTTTGTTTAATTAAGCTCCAGTAGTAGCGAACTGGACGCTGTAGAATGGAGTTCATAATCAATATTGAAAAGCCCTATTCCCAACCTGCGTTCAGATATTAAACAACGGGTTCTCCGCGATTTTGCATCCTCAATACACGTACAGCCTACAGAGGCCTATAAATGTAAGTTATCTCGGTGCACGACATGTAGGCACATGGGAATGGGACCGACGGCTTTACTTCCCCTCCGAAGGAAGTGGTGCTCCGGATTTTTATCACCCTTAAAAATCCATCGAACCCGCGAACCCGGTCCAGTGGCGAGCACGCTAACCACTAGTCCACCGAGGTCGACATAAAATAAATATAGGAACATAAAAAAGGTCCTGGACTTGAAGATCCTTTTTATAGTGACAGTATACAGACGAAGAAATAGTGAAATCAGTAACAAACTTACGATCGCTCCTATATGGACACATAATGGAAGATATGGATCATACAGCAAAAATCTTCGAAGATAGGTAGTGGAAGCTGGCATGAAATCCCACAAACCCTAATGACAAGAGAAGTAACTGAAGAGAACATGCACAATCATTACACTGTACGTACAGCAACACATTTTCACTATACTGAGGCCAAGGAAATGGTCCCTTGCATAGCGCGGATGACCGGCTGTCGAGGTTTCCAAACCTGTATACTGTTGCATTTCCTTGCAACCCCCTCTGATCTGTATCAACTGGCCACAAGTGCTTGTCGCTAGCGAACATTTGACGTGGTTATCACCACCAACGTTCGTGTAAACAGCATGGCTATAGTGAAGACAAATACAGCGAAGTGCTCTGGAACGGCGTGAGGGAGATCTGGAGGTGGCCAAGCACAGTATAGTAAAGTTAAAGGTAAAGTTCTCCCTAGAACAGGCCACGAAGACACAGAGGGGGAGTAGAGGTATAGCTCTACTCTTTCTTTAACCTCGGCGCTAGATGAGGGTGGGTGGTCAACTCCACGCCCCGGCCGCTTTACCCGCTACCCATTGCGTGTAGTGGTCCATTAAATAATAACCACGTTGAACATTCTTCAATTTAAAGTTCAAGGTATAATTACACTTCTCACGGAGGGGAAAATTAAGATTACAGTCCTCTGGGATCAACATGTTGGATAAAACTGCTGCCTCCATCCTCAGGTTAAAATACTGAGGCAGCACAATCATCCGAAAGGGTGGTACGTATTCACCGAACTATGGCATCCCACCCCAGCAGATCGCAATCTTAAATGTTCTGAAGCTGAATGAGATATATAGGTCTACAATATAGAACCACTTATAGTATGGTAAATCTTTTAAGGAATAATTTCGACGAGATTCATGAGCAATAGGAATTTCATACGAAGAGAATTACAAATCCCTCGAAAGCTTTTAGTGTACACACAAAAGGAAAAGTGTTCATGTACAAGCCATAACAGCAGACAGGGGGATCAGAGGTAAAGTTCCACTCATTCTTAACTTCGGCACTAGATGGAGCTGAGTGGTCAATTTCACGTACCGGCCACTTTACCCCCGGGGAAATAACCCCGGTAACCCTTGAACATGGGGCTGAAAATATCTTACCCCCCGCCGGGATTCGAACACCGGACCATCCAGCCTGCAACTAGTCGCTATACCGACTACGCTATCCCGGCTCACTTCATCCACTACCCAATTTCATAATTTCATCGACTAAGGCCTAACTTTGAAGCTGATATTTACGGTAACGATATAATCATTACGGCGTCATTTTATTGTACCTCCCGCAAAGGCCGCATAATACCGATAAAGTGGGATGATACCGGACAACAGAGGTCACAGAATCAAACTTCAAATACAAACTAGAGCTGGATGAGCAGGGCTGAATGTACAAAATATGTCCAGCGACTCGATACGGTAAAGTTACTGGGCAAACAGCAAAACAAACTCACAGAAACAGATCAAACGATCTTGCACTGCAGATGTTAGAGGCTATGCAACTGGACTGCATCATAATGGAAGACAAGATAAGTAAAACAAACACTGAAGTACAAACCAAAAGGAAGAACAGATTTAGAAACATCCTTAGGAGATGAACAGACGAATTACAAAAGTCTGTCACCGGGACTGTCAAGATGCTTGATACGTGACGCTGACTGAATGCCAAGCTTAAGGTGACAGGGACGTTACGTTCATTGCACTACGCAGTGACGTTACAAAGTTTTCGTGTAACGACGGCTCTTCTACGAAACAGAACATACAGCGTCCAACGATACAGCAACTGGGAACTGAAAAGTAAAAACGATAAGGAATCGAAACGATCACAGCCTATTTGAAAGTAACGTCCCACAGTCTTCCTGGAATTAAAGAGTAATATCGCACAGAATTCATCAGTTACGGGTAACGGAAGGAGCCCTTTGCCAGTTTTAAAGTTCTACTGTCAAATATTAAACAGTAAATAATACGCATTCCTCGAACCGGGCCTCTCAGCGTTTCCTGTTGAATTCAACATCACGAGGCTGTTAAATTCCGTGCCATTCGGGGCTCATCACCACGTTCACGAAATCCCACATATCCAATCCAGCTCACAACACCCTCGCTAACTTCTGATCTAACAATACGTAACGTTCTGCAGTCTAAGCCGTCTTCCAAATACAGCCAGTGATTCGACTTGTACCTTCAATGTTTTGGGCAAACTGCTTGCTCCCAGAACGAGGGTAGGAAATTCTAAATCCCTATTCCGATAAACAGCGGGACTCAAATGCCACGTACGTAACGGATTTTGGGGAAAACTGGTACTTCTGGGTGTACACGAAGCTGTTGAGAAATTTGATTTTAGTTCGTATCGGTCCAGTGTTAACCTCCACGAAACATTATAACTTTACTCAAAAGTGGAGCAGCGCGACAAAAAGGTGTACATGATAAGTTGCAAATGTCCTCAAGATCAACAATTCTCATTTGAAACGTTTTTCGGTCCGTTGGATTCTTAAATACAATGGATCGTCACTTCTGACTGCGCAGTGATTTCTGAAACCAATTACCTGTGTAACAGCAGAGCTACCCATAGGGTGGCGAGCGCCACGTGGTAGACGAAAACAGCAGAGAGCGAAAGTGTGTTTACTGGACTCTCTTCCACACGTTTTGAAATGCACAACACTACCGATTTATTAACGAATCTCCATACTGTTTCCTGCCACTGCCAACACAGAAACAAAACTGAACCACGTACCAGGTCACATCAAACTCCTATATATTTTCTTACTTACGGATTCCTTCTATGTGCATTATGTAATGTAATCCAGAAACAAGACAACAATCCAGAAGCGCTGGCAAAAGGCCAGTTCTTTCAAACCTGGCAACACAAAACAGTAGCTGTCCCAAAACAAGTGGGCACAGAATCCGAACAAAGGAGACGCGACTCGAATTAAACGTGGGGTTAGAAAGGGAAAGGGATGACGCATCGTAATCCTGCTCCGACAGATGGCCAGGCGTAGGAAATGCAATGATATTAAAATTACGTGAAACCGACTTGCATTCGGCAACCTTGACCTCCTTCCAAACACAAACAGCTGTGTGCAATATATAGTTCCTCAATTGCAACGTTGACAGGTCGCTGTCATAAGAGCTTTAAATAACAACGCAAACCGACAAATCAACAAGGGTACGCATAAGGTAACAAACCGCGTGGTTATACGTCACTGGGTAAGCCGATGATAACAATGACTCTCTGCCCATCAAATCTGTATACTCCAGGACAGAGGGAAAAGACACAGGGCCAAGTGTCAATCAAAATTACACCAACCAGCACATTCTTGGTTTACATACTTGCACATCCACAACTGAGGGAAAAATTCCTTAGAATCATTTAATGGCATTACCACCCCTTTCTCAACACAATGACAGTTATCTTGCTTCTTCAGTAACTTAATGACCGTCTTACTATGTACTTTATACAGTGTCAGTCGAATGATGTAACATTTGGCCGCATTTAATACCGTTCTCCAAAAAAAAAGGGGACAAGAGAAAACTTCGGCTTCAAACTGCAAACTGCGAACAACTTTTAATCTCAACAGCAGATATCTCGTTGTGTTTCGTAAATTACATACCAACAGTGAACAGCAAACATTATTTGTCTTTATGTAAAACGTTTTATAATAAACAAGACAGGCAATATACGTATAAATGTAACATTGAGACGCGTTCGCGTAACCACTGTTCCCACGCTTGAACATACAACTTATTTAAAAAATCCAATGCATAACGTCAACACACTCGGAATCAATTCGTAACAGACGCTAATAACCTGAAATAGTGTAGTTTATCAACAATAACTGCGCACGTGAAACTTACCACATCACTTTCACACATGGTTTCCAGTCGTGTTTTTTCTTTATTTTACTTTATTATTGGTGATATACATATATACTCGTCTATTAACCCATAAAATCTAATAACACACAATGTTCAGAAAGGTAAATGTCTGACAACCACACTATTTGAGTCAGCCAAACATTCATCAGAAATCTCTACTTTTAAACAGCTATCACACAGCCAACATCCAGACATTCAAGTAATGTTTACTCATTTAGAAAAAAGAAAAAAAAAGCATACAGCCGAAACAGATCAAGTTCAACGCAGCAACTCACGAAGAACTGTTGACACAGGTGCAAAAATAGGAGCTACCAGCCCACCAGATCTCACAGCGATGATGACTTCATACATACGGTAAACTTGTGCTGATGAAATGCGAGTATCAGCTCCAATATGAACGACAATAATTTCTGTTCTAATTGTAAATGTTTCCGATCTGAGAAGCGGCTATAGTTAGTTAGTTAGTGAGTTACTTCCTGTCGCTCCTTGCGGAGCATAGGGCCTCCTTTCAGAGGTTTCTTGGTCTGGAAGTGTGCATTCTGTAGTGAGTGACCAGTCCACTGACTGCACAAGTTATACTCATCCTGATATGACTGCCAGAGACATCTAGCAGACAATCAGGAGACTTGGGTGAGAAATGGCCGCTGAATTTTGCTTACGAAACATTTCTATTCATGCCCGTAAGTTTCTTTTACATCTACGACATGGGACCGACGGCTTTACTTCCCCTCCGAAGGAAGTTGTGCTACGGATTTTTATCACCCTTAAAAATCCATCGATTGAACCCGCAAACCTTGGGTCCAGTGGCGAGCACGCTAACCACTAGTCCACCGAGGGCGACTGAGAAGCGGCTATGTAATTTTTAAACAATTTTCGGATTTTGAACCGTTTCAGTTTTATTGTTATTTTTAAATTCGCGGGCCGGAGTTGCCCAACACTTTCAAGTAGTTCAGCAACAACGCATTTTTGTGTTCAAAAATGTCATCGAAATACCAACAGAACAGAAGTATGACATTTCAGTTGTTTCTGATATCTCTCTCTTAAATTGGTCCGCATTTGGTGTACGCATTCAACGCAAGACCCTTTCCGCCCATGTCATAACAAATTATTACGCTAGCAGAACTTCAGCAATGGAAATTACACACTACCCTGGAACGATAATGATGGTAAGCTTATAAAATAAAATCAGTATGGAAAGGTTTAACAGAACAAGAAAGACATTGTACACTTTGCTCGAACGAAGGCGAACATGGGCGTAACTAACATCATGTTCGGTACTACACTAGCCACCTATGGTCTCCTAGCTGAGTCAATGACAAGACGAATATGGTCCGTGGTATAAGCTCTGAGATTCTGGACACAGCATTAAGACACGAAGTCTTGGAAACTGACCTCCTAAGGACTGGCGTAATGTTCATATGTCACTCAGTGATACACTTTAGGAAACACAGATGCTGCTAAAGTATTGTTTGTATGTAGTCACATCGGAATACGGAACTTCTAAACCAGAATGCTAAAGAACAATAAATTAAAGTAAAAGAACAGAAATATCAGCTTCTCTTATTTAGACCTAGCCTCGCCAAGATAGTATTTCCTTTGCAACGCTAGTGTAAGGAGGCCTATGCAATAACAAGGGGCTAGCAACACTTGTTTACTTTCACAATTTTACGAAGAGTAGGTGACAGATTAGAAAGAAAAGCAAGGAATGACGACATCATGAAGATACCTTCAACTGAGAGTATATATAAATATATATAAATTTAAAACACACAAGAGAGGCATTATACGTATAAACGTAATATTGAGGCGCGTTAGCCTAACAACTGTTACCGTGGAAAAGCAATACATATTACATATTCCGAGTGTATGTCTGTAGCCTTAGTTATCCAGCAAGCAAAGCGCATGCGCCGTACTGCATTGTCATCTGTGGCCTGTCCGGCTCTGCCAGATTGTTCCACATTATTTCATAAACGGCATAATTTTCGTGAAAACGTTATTGAATATAAAATGTGTGTTTTAATTTCCTCTAATATATTTGTCTGAAACATTTCTCATTCTAAGAAGAATTCAGCGAGATACAATCATAAATGTACATAGGTCTTCATGTAAAGTACATTTTATTCTTGTCAGATTTTAATAAAACTTGAATTTTCTCGACAGATTTTCGAAAAATACTCAAATATCAAATTTCATGAAAATCCGTCCATTGGGAGCCGAGTTGTTCCATGCGGACGGACAGACATGACGAAGCTAACGGTCGCTTTTCGCAACTTTGCGAACGCGCCTCAAAACGACCCCCCCAAGTCGAATAACAGAATAAAACGCACACTCTCATCTGGAAGTACTAGTTTACTATTTGTAATTGTTACCATTTAACACCATAACTTTTTTAACTTACCATTGTGGTCACATCTCTGTTGAAATAGTACATTTTTAAATTTTTTTTAATGATATTTGTGAAGTTGAGATGTCGGCTGTATATATATGGATGATGTAAAGCAACATAATGCGATTTACAAATAATTTTTTGGGGGTTTTATCAGCCTCATAATGGCTTCTTGTGTATGAGCCGAAAACATGTCGCATTAAACCCATACAACACACTAAAAGAATTTAGTTGTGACTGACGGCTGTTATCCCCACAGATTCAGGACAAATAACGTTGGAAACATGCGGTTGTATTAACATGAGTGCACAATTTAACTGAATATTTGTGGAATTATAAAACATGCAGACAGACATGCGTAGTCACCGCGCGACCAGAGTTGGCATATCTGAACCTTCGCCATCAACGCTGCTCTCTTTCCCACGTGTCTACTAGCAAACACGGGTGCGAAAGACAAGGAGTCTTCACCTTCCTTTTTCAGCAGAATCCATTTCGATACAGGTCTCGGAAAAGAGCACGCTTTTCTTAAAATTACGCGTACATACTTGTATCTTTGCTCAACAAGTGACGCATAAAAATAGAACTATTAAGCGGCAAGGAAAAGCGACACAGGGTCAAATACAAGAAAATTACGAATTATTGGAATTATGACGCTGACTGCATGCTTCATCACGTCCGGTTTCAGACCTAGAATATTTTAAGCGTTATTTTTTCCTTCCTGAGGGTACGATTTCCAGTGAATATTAAAGGTTGTGTGTTAAAAGAAAACCCAGTGTCATTCGGAACAGATGTCTGTCGAGACGAAGAACAGCTGCACAACTGTTCCGAGACACGTGGATGCAGGTATCTTGTATTAAATAAAGTTAACACCAATGAACACAGTCCTGCCCGTAACAACAATCCAATTATCCGAATACATTGCTACATGCACAAATAAATGAGTCATGTAAATTTATGAACCACAAAACATTTCTATTCGGGAGGTATCCGGTTCTAATCTCGGCCGTTTCAGAGGCTATGGAACTGAAGGCTCTTCAGGTAAATGTCGGAACAATACCTTCAAATGAGTCACAACCGTATCCCTCCAAATCCTTACATATTCATTTCATGATCACTTTTCCACCTCATCCGGCTTTATACGAAGGTAAATAAATAAGATCCCTTAACTAACTCCATGTAGCTGAGTCCTTCTTGAGAAGCTAGCAGGTCGTCAGCTAGTCAAGAAATTTCCCGCGTTTCGTGGAACCCCAAGGTTCATTACCGCACTCACAAGAGCCCGCCACCTGTCCCTATCCTGAGCATAAGATCCCTTACGTCATACAAATAGGCTAAACGAGAAGGCACCACTGCAGTACCATTACGTTTTAACATAATCCCCGAGCACACTGATGCATTCATCACATCTTGACCGTTGACCCGTGAAGATGGAACCGATACGTTGTCCCGAAACGTCGGTGAACAATTACCACACGACACCGCATAATACCCCAGAAGATCGCAGATATCAATATGGGATAACTGCATCAACGTGCTCAGATTACGGTGTGAAATAATATTTGGGTGGAATAAATGATCTACATTGAAAAACATAATTATTTCTCATTTAATTTTTAAGGTAGCGTAAAGGTAATGTTGTCCCTGTATACGTCATGACGGCAAACAGGGGTAATGCGAGTTCCTTAGCCTCGGCACTACATAAATGGAGGACAGTGGTCAGCTTCATTCCCCGGACGCTTTAACCCCGGGGAAGGAATCCCTGGTGCACACTACATGAGGCTGGGTGGGTCCCAGAGCCTGTCTGGACATTTTGGAGAAGAGGAAAATCACTTTCCCCTGCCGGGGTTAGAAGCCCGGGTCGTCCAGTTCGTAACCTGGTCACTGGGAAACTCCACAGTGAGGTCAACGCGCTCACCACCACCAAAAACTCGGCATCACAAACTGTCTCAAAGTGTCAGCCTACAAATTGTCGTTTCGTCGTGTAAGAGCGGCGTCCCCTTGGAGGCAGAACTCTCATTTTTAAACATATCAGTGCGTTTCGAAAAGTCTGGTCTTGCCTGTGCCATCTCGACCATTGTCTACTTCAAACAGCACTAGATTTTATGGAGTCAGTTTTGTTGGACACTTTCTCTCCATTTAGTGCCGAGGTTAAGATTGGACGGAACTAAACATCTGATCCGCCTTATGCCTACCTGTGCGGACAGGGACAACTTTACTTTAACTTTACCTTTATACAGGTATTTTACTGCATAGTCTATCGCGTCAGTCACTTGACAGAACTTGACAAAGGGTGATGAAAGCCTACGCCATTTTTGTCAGCGCAATAAAAGAAGTCCTCAGTATAACGGACAGTTTGTAGAGGGCATCAGTTTGCAGTGCCCCTGAAACAAGCGATCGCTTTGTTCCTACACAGACGTCCAAAATCCAACTTTCCTTGCCTTACTCGTGTCCTGAAGACAACGGTGCAGGCCTACTTTTGTCCAAAATTTGTCAGAAGACTCGGAAGGTACAAAATTGTATTTAGTCCCATTAGCAAAGCGGCCCTAAAATAGCCGATATGAAACCAAAACACAACCGTCTAGACAAAATTTACTGTTAAGCCAACCAAATTAATTTGACAGAAATCGTTCTCGCCCCTGTTTTGAAAAGTACCTAAAACAGTCCTATGAATTGGCGGGCTTATTTTATTACGCGTGTTCCTCGCAGGTCTTAAAATCTATATACAGTAGCTGATAGTGGCTACGAATTTGTCACGTCATCAAATAAATGGGGCGGAGCGGGGGGGGGGGGCAAGGGACCTTGTATGGAACTTAATTGGAAAACAACGTTATAGTTCAATGACGGACAGATCTGAGCCAAGAGAGGGTTCGCCAAACAACTTCTGAAGGCTATATAGACTCACTATAAACGTGACATGCAGTTCTGATGGCAGTAAATATGAAGATACCGTAATGTGATGTGACGATGTGTAGACGGTGCACGTGCCTCAACATCCAATTTACTCAAAATGCATTGGATAATTACGGAAAACAAACATGCAGATGGGCGGATTCGTATTGACGGAACTCTCCGTTACAGAGGTCATACTGAAAAAAAAAACAACTTACAGCAAGCATTAAAAGTTATAAACATGGAAATTACGAAGAAACAGTTACATTTCAGACACTGGAACTAAAGACAGAAAAAGTGCACTAGCAACAAGAAGTACGTTTGCCTATGGCTCCATTCCGATTACCGTGATCAGAAAAGTCTCTCAATAGGACCCCAGACAGTTCTCAGAAACGTCTCCATAAACCTTTTCACCCTCGACAGCTGTGCTGCGGCAGGGCTACCAGCATAATAGACAAAGATCTCCTCTCCCTCAGCAGATGGGGGCGTTGTGTATGTGAATGTGTGTGTCAGCTGTTGTCTGGACTCAAGGTCAAGATTTGCCCAGAGGTTACTGAACCTCAGCAATGCCAACCTCAACACAAAGAACAAAGAACTCTGCAGCACAATCAATCGAACTTGTGATAAAGAATATCCATGCATTTCTTGGCACGGATTGTTTTTTCTATTTATATCGCACTCCCCATAATATAGACCGCAAATTCTGTAAACAAATCGCTACGGGTAATATCTGCGCCATGACAGAGTAAGTGGCAATACGAGGGGATTGTCGTACATAAGGTGGAATTCCGTGACTTATTTCTGGTGTTATCAGGACATTTAAATCACAGAGCATATTGTGAACCGACATGCGGAAAGTACAACAATTCAGACATTCTGATAAGAAACCCTACAGCAGGCCACCTGGACGACCCGTTTGGAGGATGAGTTTACAATACGCGCCTGCTACTCTAATTGAGTCTATCACAAATTTCCTAAGGTCCGCACCGTTCAGCTCCACGTACTGCTCTGTTACTTCATCTTCCTTGTCTAATTATTACATGTGTTCTAATGGCTGTTTGAGAAGCGACCTGTTGCAACAGACAGTACAAACAAACTGAAGCGATCTCCTGAAGACAACAGAACAGTATTTTACAAGTGTTCGTTACCATTCCACGTCACACAAGGATACCGACAGTCTGATATGCCTGTATTGCAGTGCAGATGTACTGTTGATAGAACTTATCATCAACACACACACTACGAGACACAATAAAAACTGAGAGAACGAACCTATAGTACAGCAGTACGCTATACAAAGACAAATTAGGCTTGCCCTGCGTTCAGTGCCTTGCATGCGCCATATCAAAACACCTTTCAAATATGTCATGGCACGTATCAGTTGCTGTACGCACCGTCTTTGTGATATTACAGCGCAACTAAAGCGCCATGGAAAATACAAATTAAATTGGGATACTGCCGATAGAAACTGAATCCGTTTGGCAGCTAGTGCAAGGTCACAAATTGGCCTCAAATTCCGTTCCGTACTTCCTATTACGAAATATTAGGACATGCGTGCAGAGATCTTTTTTTGTACTTTGTACACAGGGCGCATAAGTTCCACTACATTGCGAAACATATTTTGTTTGTGTATACATTTACAGGAAAAGTTCGTTTATCCGGCACCACTGGGGTATAGAGTGCCGACTGATCCATTTTGCCTACGGACGGAATGGTGAATTACGACAGCAATTTTAATGTGGACTACGATAAAAAATGAAATAGAAGTAGGCCTAAACGTATTTACAGAACACTGCAAACAATATAACATACAGCGGAGTGATTATTATCTCCCAGGTATGATAGGATCTGATACATCATTAACTTCTCCTTACGGGAGATCAGCAATATTAAACCTAGAGGAGCATGGGTTGCAAGCTTTTCTTTGCAGATCCTCGGAGTCCCCTCTGACGTTCTGTTCTGTAGTTTTTGAACGACAGCTTGCTTGAAACAAGTCTGCCTTTTCCTAATCAACATGTTCTGGAGCACACGAGCCTGCATGACTTCGTGTCCACTAAAACGTCGGGTTTTATTCACCGTTGTATTGAGGCCTGAACTAATTATTCAAGAGAATTCCAAACTTTCTCCTTTTCTACAAACAAAACCCCTTTCGCAAAATCTCCAGCTTTTAACTTTTCTGGATTTATGAGTATTAATGACTTGTCCATCTTTAATTGCTCCTGCTTTGTCAGTCTCTATCCATTCTTTAGTCTCCTTCTCTTGAAGCTTAATGCCTTGATTCTCTATGGATGCTGCTTTTACGGTGTCACCAGCCGAAGACTCCACAGAAGTCCAGAATGTTTTGGCGTTCTCCACTGGTGGCGTTCCGCACGCAGATTAACTGTTTATACCAACTAATAACTTGTGCTTCTTTAAACCGCCTCTGAAAGTGTTAACAGTGTGTAGTGAAAACAAAACGAACAGGAGTGTGTTAACCTTGTGCTCTGAAAATTAGAGGGATAACAGAAAGAGGTGTAAAATAGCAATGGGCTGTATGAAAAAAAAAACTGCGCCGTTGAAACGAACTTGCCGCTATTTAAGTGCCGGATAAACGAACTTTTATTGTTTACGAATGTCCACTACTTCCTGAACATGTGGTACGTATAAGAAAAGACGCCCTTTTCAGCCTTGCAGCTGTTTATGTTGGTCTCCTCACATCTTACGGACCCGCATTTCATATCCGGCCTTTCCACGTCGGTATTCACACAGACAAGCACGAGTATTTCATAATTAACAACAACCCCGAACGGTCAAAATATATTTTTAATGTGTTGACCTGGGAGAAAAATGTCCTGTATGTAAGTTATACACGGTACGTATCCACAAACTACATACCAGAAGGCTCATATAGAATTGCATAACACTTGCTGACTTTGATGGCCAAAAAAATACATACCACAACAGCTTACGTCATCGAAGGCGGACTGATATTGCCCCATCACATAACGCACGTCCGATTTACAACGAACCTACACACCTGTATGGCAAACAGATACAAAAGTTGAAACACGTGTCCGCAAAATGTATACAGCAGTTCTTTCAGCCAGTTTACAATATTTTCATTGCCCTTCCTCGCATTACCCCTTGGGAAAAGCGACCTAGGAGCACCTGGTGAGCTCCACAGATGTCAGAGACGCGGCGGCGGGAGAAAAGAATTCCTTCGCTTTGCTGAACTCGGCGCGTTGTCAGCAACTTCAGTGACTTCAGCAGGCTATACTGGTGTGTGCAGACATATGGCCGAAATATGACACAGGAACAATATTTCCGAGACTTCCAAACAAGGATGCACCCAGCACTTCTTGCATAGAAAGCGATTATTAGTAACTCGCCACCACCACCATCAGGCCTTCACAGACTTAGGCCTCGTGGCCCCTTTCGGTCGCAATATTACAATACAGAAGTCTCTTTAATGGGCGCTGTGTTCCTTTTTCCTCCTGGTTGGTACTTCATAAGAGTCTGCAGAAGTCTGATCTGTCCATTCTACGAGAATGTCGCATCCATTTGTTTGTAGTTATAGATCTTTGCAAAACTGGTTGTGTTTTAAGTTTCTTCACAATATTTTAATTTCTTTTGTAGTCAAACAACGTGTATTTTCCGGTTTTCCCCAAAAATGTCATTTCTGCTGCTGTGATTCTGGATTTGTCTTGTTATTTTTGTTTCACTGCCGTACAGTAGGGTGGGTATTGCTATTGTGTTGTATATTCGTAGTCTGGTTTGCTTCTGGACTTTTGATTGTTTTAGAACTTGATCGATGATCCCCGTTATCTGTAATTTTTTTAAAAATTTGTTTCTAATATCTTTTTCTCTTTAGTACGACAGCGTGCATCCCAAGCAATTGCGTGTTTATTTGTTCTACTACAGTCGAACTCGGTTATAACATCATGAAATGGCCTGAATATTTTGTGTCGTTATGAACGAGTGTTGTTATAAACCGAGGAGTAGAATGTTACAGTTAACAGTGAGGAATTAATTGGCAGCACAGAATATCTGACGTTATAGACGAGGTGTCACATAAAACAACGAGGTCGTTATAACCGCGTTCATCTGTATTTTGTTATTAATCACCATTTGCTACTGATGGGTCTCTTCCTCTGAATGTCGTTTTAGTTTTGTTGGTTGTTATTATTATTAGTCCACAGTTCGATGTTATATTTTCTCATTTGTGTACAGACTTTTGTAAAAAGGTATCAGATTCTGCTACTACTACTACTATTACCTGATCATCTGCAAAAGAAGGGTTTTATACCCCTTTACATTGTCTCTGTTCCATTCTGATGTTATTCCATTTAAGTATATGTTAAACAGTGTTGCAGAGAGAGGGCAGTCCTTTACTACTTCTACTGACTGTCTCACTTCGTTGTTCAGTCTTGTTTTTATTTCACTGTGTTCGTACATCTCTACTTGCGTTCAAATTAAGGGATAAAGGACGCTCACTTTCTGTAATATACTGAACAGTGTCTTGTCACTTGGTGAAATGCTGTATCACTAAACAAAATTAATGTGTTTCTACATAAAAATTCTCTCCTATTTTCCAGTATCACTTTTAAGCTAAATACTGCAGCTATACATTATCTTCCACAATGGAATCCGCATTTGTTTTCCAGTAATTATTTTTCCGCATGTAGTTTCAATTTCTCACCATAGTACACAAGTAACAACTAGCAGTTTCGTTCACTGAACCGTCTACAAAACCTTGAACATGTACAGCTACACCACTACATGTTTCGATCTATAAAACTCGTCGTCATAACGGTATCCACATAGGACCAGAAAGTGTCCCATGGTTTAAGTTACTACATATTTTCTAATTTGCTGTAACACCGATGGATGCATGTTAAGAACATTAATGAAAACAAATATGACGATTTATAATACACTGGAAAATCATCACTGTTGGTAATTCGTGGAACATAACGAGGCCTATAAGAAGGCACGTGTGGATACACACTTTACGATAACATATCTCAAACGTCCAAACACGTAGTGATAATAGCACAAATTTCAGGAGTTTTAATAACCAGTTTTATGAATACAAAAACTGCAACTGAATTACAAAACACGATGCTTCAATACGAAAACAAACTTAATTTAAAATCCATGTTGGTAGTGACCGTTTCTCCCACTCAGCCATTAAAATGTCTTTCTGGAATTTTCTGCACATCAGTCGTACATACTGACGTGGATCGGCACTTCGAGAATCGCTTGTAATACGGCACGCACCGCTTGTGGTCAGCACTTAAGCCACACTTGCTACCACTTATTCCGGTGTGGAGAGAGTAAAATATTTTGGTGAGGCAGTATTAAATACTACTATGATTGACGAAATGCTCTGGTCGCGCCTTGTCATAAACCTACGCAGTCATTCTTAGTATAAAATTCAACATGGCGTACCGCTAGTGCCAATGCTATGTTCTTTCGACTATAAGGGGAATGACAATAGGCATGGTGGTGGGGGTAGCAAAAGTGCGAAGCCTAGACCCACGTCCGTTACCAACATGTGACCCAGACACACTACGTCGGTTCAACAGGTTATGAAACACGGTGCCCACTGATGATGATAATGACGACGACGATGTCTATAATTACTGTGTCTCAGAAACACAAAGCATGGAAACTAAATACAAAGGAAGCAAACGTACAGACCGTAAGAAAGGTAATAAAATCATTGTCAAAACGAAATTACGATAATTACCATACAATCCGCAGAATAAACATCGCGCTCCATCTCAGGCCCACCAGCTGTGCAGCCACACAGAACTTCAAAGAGCTTCCACTTTCCACATAGCTAATATCGTCAAGAAAATTTTAGAAAAATTAACAGGGTTATCAAATCGGTTTCATCACGCATTATCAATAACATAGCGCACAGCAGTTACTGGAACTATGTCACGCGTATGTACTTAAATACAGTAACCGTATTATATATACGCACGCACACCCTTATAGTGGTGATGGTGGTGGTGGTGGTGGTGGTAGTAGTAGTAGTAGTAGTAGTAGTAGTAGTAGTAGTAGTAGTAGTAGTAGTAGTAGTAGTATACATGGGAAGACGAGTAACAAGAATTTCTATAACGATGTGGCTGTATTTCTGTTGAAAAGAATGTAAATGGCGACAGACTATCCTAAGTGCACAAAAAAGCTGACTGATTATCCCTCGTCCCGGACACAATATGAAAACAGAATACCGGATATAACCGAACCATAGGAAAGTGACCTACATCAGCTACAGCAAACTAAAGCTAACCTAGCAGGGTGGCGAAGCTATAATGCTCCATCAGTGTATCAGGAAGTACCACATCCGAAACTCCTCCGGACTATCAGTTATCTGACGTTTTCAATGCTTTCCTGACTATTTCCAGGAAATGTAGTCATGCGAACTTAAAACATGATACAACGCACCCTTTCAATCTTTACCTACTCACAATTATGTTCATAAGTCATACGAAGTTAATATAGCCCCTGCAGTTCAGACAGCACAGATATGACATAAGAATCTGTGAGAAGAAAAGTACGCCTCGACGAGACCCTTGACCTCAAAACATTACGGAACCTGAACCAAAATAGGAGTCAGAAATAAGAACAAACACGTACTTTGCCACGTCTGTAATTTTTGGGCTTACACAGACGAATAACAATCGTGGCATATTTTAACGCGCAGCTCACTTCTTCTGTTTCAAACTGTCAATTGCTTATCAGTCTACTTCCCAACACAGAAAAGGGGACTGCAGTTTCTTCGTTGTGCCGGTCACTTGCTTCGTAGCGTCTGGCCGGGCCGGGGTTGTTGGCAGGGAACTTCTTGTTAAATTATTACATACAGGTTCGTCCGAATAGGCTGCAGCACACCTCTGCACAGAGTGGGTTTACAATCTCCGCATTTACTACAAGGACATGAGTAAAATCAACGAAAAAACTTACGGTGGCCGGTCTCTTTGCCGCGATATGAACCACGAACCTGCTCTACCAAGCAGGAGTGCTGCACCTCTACAGACACGTTCCGTAGGAAAGCTCAGGACAGGAGCCTTGGCTTGTTTTAAGACAATGTCCCTAAATTTCTGTGTGGGGACTGAGCAAATGCCTGAAAACAATACGGTGAGAAAAAGTCGGCCACCGGGTTCAGGAAAAAAATAGTGCACCTCCCAAACACCATCACTCAAAACAACTGTAGTCGTACATCATCTCAGAGAAAAACATGTCACAGGGGCAGTTCTAAGGTCTGAAATGAGTCGTTTCAACAAGCGTAACAAATTCGACTTGGTTAATGACAGGTAAGATGGTCCGACGAAGACCAAAATTAAACAGGTACGGGAACGTTCAGTTTACATGGAACATGATGCAGAATAAAGATGACGCCGCCACCTCAGCCACCTCGAACCATCCTAAAAGGCCACAACACTAAGGCAAACAGATTGCCAAGAGAGTCAAGTTTGTAAGTTGGCAAACATGTCCCGGACAGGCTTCAGTAGCTGTTACAGTGGGTGACTTCAATTGCAAATCGATATATGCTAGCAATAAACCACAGGAAGGGGAGAAACCGACGGGTGAGCAGCATGCCCAAGTCTTGCTCTCAGCTGCTGCACTTTCTGAAGCTCATACCATCTCGCACTGCGTACGAACATAGACTGCTAACAGTAGAGACGTATGACAGAAAAAAGACTCATATTATTAGATAAGAACGTATTCCGGAAAATGCATGGACGGAAGAACTATATGGATTGTGAATGCGGGACATTAAACACAGCAGGAACATCAAGATGAAATCGTTACAGGTACTTTAGATGGGGATAAAACAAGAAATATGTATAAAGCACAGGTGAAAACCCTTAAATCGTCTAGTTGGAATGCCGAGCAATAGATGATAAAATAATATCGATACGTGTCCTAGAAACACAGAATATTGAAGACGGAACTAGTTACACGTCGTGAACAGCGAACTTTACACTAAATCAACGATAATTTGTATTTACCGTCAAAAACAACAATTTATTGTATTCCACTATGCTAAACAATTCTGCATGTTTCTGTCCATACGACCACCTTCACGCACAAATATGTACATGATTGAAAAACAAGTGAAATGCGTTAAAAATATGTTACAATTTGCGAGATCTCGTAAATTTTACAATTACAGTAACACTGGAATATTAGGTTACGATAATTGTAAAATTTACGACATCTCGCAAATTCCAACATATTTTTCATGAATTTCACTTGTTTTTAAAATCGGGTATATTTATGACTGAAGACCGTCGTACAGGCCGAATTATACAGCGTTGTTGAGCATTGTTTGAATACATTAAATTTTTGTCGTTGACTTACATACTTATTACCACTGATTTATTTAAGTACAACGGGATAACTTAGATAAAAAAAAACTTTACACTACTCAGTCGCCTCCACGTTCCAATTTGCGTTATTAGGCCTAGATTAACTTTATTAATGTGGAAATAAATTTCGCTGTAACATCGTCGAAACGGAAATAAATTCAGTCTAACGTGGTTACTCTCCCAGTTTCTTGAAAAATTAATTTCTAGAACACATCCAGAGGTAAACCGGAAGCTACCTGCAGTGACGTTGTTTAATCGAAGGCTCTCAATGAGGCCAGTTAACTAGGCAGAATATGAAAGACCCTCTGGAATGAACCGGGTTAGCCTGATGATCGTCGATCTGGGAGAGATTTCTGTATCTTCACCGCCAAGACGCGACCGACTCCAGGACACACCTAGCAGGCCCATATCGAACGCAAAATGACATGAAGCGACTGACGCGTGATGCTGGTATGTCCCATCCAGTTCCGAGACAAAATGCATGAAACTCTACCTCTGTACCTAGTTTACACCTCCATGATTTGACACGCTCAGAGGCAGTTTTACGAGTCTTCAACACCGATGAATGCTTCAGAAACACCTGATCTCATGCTGGTACAATAACAAGGTACACTAATTTGGTCAGATTGCTCCCAAACAGACGTAGCAGCATGGCACGCGACATATCACTTAAGCCGGGATTAGACGGCGCGTGGCTCGTCCAGTGACGTGACGTCACTTGCTCGGCCAACAGATCGGAACAGAAAAGACAATCTGGCTACACGACGCGGCGCAGCTCGGCAAATGGCGGACCAGCGGCCTTGCTCGGGTAGGTTCGGCTCGGCCTGTGGAATAAGTCGTGTTGTTCTATGAAATTAAAAATGTCCTCGTTTGACCACTCCATTCTAGCCAATACCAATTGTGGGACAGAAACTTTCACTCTTCGCGCACCCCGACAGCAGAAAACAGAGACCAGACCTAAGTGTATACAGGCTTGGACGAGACTGGCTTGGCGCGTACACTGCAAGCGCCGTGTAGCCGCTAAAGTTGCCCGCGCCGAGTCCCTTTGAGGATCGTGAAAAAACCGCTTCTGAGGCGATCCAACGAGCCTCGCTCCACCAATCACACGCCGCGTCGCGCCAGGCCGGTTACACGGCGCGTTTGAATACGATTCTTTGTCAATGACGTCAGTTATGACGTAAAACGAGCCGAGCCACGCGCCGTCTAATCCCAGCTTTAGGCATACCTACGCACCGAATGTCGACAAGTTCTGTTATCCTGGCGGGATACACTAACGAACAAACGATCTTTCCGCGCTTCCGTACGCAAGCAGTGCCTGTTGCGAATTCGATCCGTAACAATGTCTGTCATGTTGTTGTGGTCACAATTCCAGTTTCGTATTCAGGATACAGCCGGATGAAGTCTCGGCCAGGAGACAGCATACGCCCTACTTTGGTTGAAATGTACCTTGAACCGGTCGGAATGTTCAATGCCAATTCTCACTCGACGGTAACACGCATTTCCTACAATGCTGTTACGGAGTTCCTTCATCGAAACTTGGACTGACAAACCGTGTGTTATCTAACTCTCCGTAATTAACCTACTGTTATTAGTAAGCGGCGCAGACATTAACTGACCATTAATGGAGCACCTTGGTGTGCTCAGCTTGCTATTAACACAGGTATTATTTAGCTGTCTTGAACAACACGAAGGCCCAATGAAACTACAAGGACTGAGTGTATAACAGTGCGGATGAGATCACTGTTTCTTGTCACATACGTAGGTGTCTGAATCTCGTACTGAATAAGGATGCAGGTCACTCGGTAGGTTATATTTTATTGCTCATTTCTACCATGAGAAGGAATCAAAGGCTGGGGGTTAAGAAAAAGGAGTTCCGGGCAGAAACTCGTACATCCCGCTTTCTTACTGCACCGATTTGAAACCCTACACAGCTATTATTATTATTATTACTATTGTGATATTATTTTCATTAACAATTTATTAAATTCTGTATTCGTTACTTCGTCAAACACAGCATCAAATTCACACTGTCACCACATTCGTACTTGCTGACTTACCAACATTTCGGTATGTACACAACTCACCTTCGTACCAAATTTCACATGCCTGGGTGGCTCTTGTGACTTAGTCACCGCCATCACACCAGAAGACTCAAAACCTATCTTAACAAACGTAGCACGTTTTTTTTAAGTTCCATAACAGAACTTCGAATCTTTCCTGTTATAACCCCACCACTCCTGTTTGGCTGCAGAGGGGCATGCTGTAACAGAGAGAGACTAGCCTGATGTCTATCCTAAGCCCCTCTCGTACGGCACCACAGTGGAGGGGTTATAACAGGAAAAGGCCCCATACTTCATCTCAGGACGCTCAGTAAAGTAGCGCTATTGTCTCTCCTACGTCATAAGATCGCACTCCCTAATGTTTTTATTACTGATTGCCAGGCATTAAGAAGGGACTGCAACAACGTAACGTGTTTCGTCCAGTTGAAAAGTTGCATCACACACACACACACACACACACACACAGTGGCGCTCTCAAAAGCGACTTCTTTCTTTTCTGCTTCCTTTTAAAGACGGAAATTACATCGGCTGCTTCCTCTAACGGCAACTGGGTACTTCGAAACCGGTTTCGAGATTCAGATACTCAAGTAGCATTAAAAAAAACTTAGTATCTTCGTACCTGTACTGTTCAGGAAACCGACACGCCCTCAAAATCATCTCAGAACCCTACAATATAACACGCCAAAAAAGGAATTATATTTATTACACGTGCTCAGAGCTGAGTTACATCTGTCCGCATCCCCAAGGCTAAAATAAGAACAGCAGATGGGAGGACGTATTAGTGACGTTGGTTTCCATCTGGCGCTTGGATAAAACCGATAATTCTCTGCGCAAGGCCGACAATTCTCATATTTCCAGCTCCTATGAGGATTGTTCGTTATTGTCATGTATGCCGTGTACTGAAAGTTGTCCATTTTGTATTACGTCGATATCTGCAGTTAAATACACAGACACAAGTTTGTGAGAAAGAATGATTCCTTCAGAACCGTAAAGGAAATGCTGATGAGCATACAATCTGAGAAAATATTCTTTCTGTCTCTCCGGGATTTTACTGCCTCCTCACGTCGTATACTGCAGAGAAATTTGTGTGTTATTTAACGACGCTGTGAACTGCTAGGATTTTACAGTGTTGGTGAAACATGAATCAGTATGAAGCATTGGTGGAATGATAGAGGAAAAATGAAATACGCAGAAAAACCTGTACCTGTGCACTTTGTCCACCATAAATCCCACATCGAGCCTCGGCCTCCGCGGTGAGACACCCGCGACAAAATGCCTGAGCCATGGCAAGGCCGTACTGTAGATCCATTAGATTTGTATACACAGGGTGTAAGAAAAAGGTCTACACAACTTTGAAAAAGGTATTTTCGACAAGAGAAATGAACCGAACACCCAAAATCTGTAGAAACTGAATCATCTATATTACTTAACAAACGCCCTTCCAGCCTTAAGTGGCGTCTTACGAGCATCCAGACGAAACGGGGAAATTAAACGAAGTAATGTGCACTTGTATTTCTCAACCTGGTCGGTGTCATGTCGATGCGCAATGAATATGGCCTAGAATTCGTTACTGAGTTTGCAGCTGCGTCCCATTCATTTTCTCAGCTTCTAGGGCCGCGAAGCTGAGTCCTGTACTTATATAACACACTAGAAATTACTAGGGTATGCAGCCTACGGCATTCGAGCAATTTCGTTTTTAAATTTCAGTTCGTCTACTACTGAGGGCAAAAACTGCAGGAAGGAAGGAAAGAAAGAACGAAACTAAGAGAGAAAATATGCTAAACCGAAATGAAATGCAAAAATTAAGCAAACAAGAAAAGCACAAAAGCGACAAGAAAAAGGGAAAGAATTGTAGGAAATAACAAAGATAATACTGTGACCGTGCCATCTGGAAAGTACCATTGACGGCGTCCCCTGGAAACGTCTATTAATATACGGCTAATCCTTCCAACACCGGACAGTAAAGATGTCAAAACAAGACAGAAGGTAACAAAGAGAAACAATCTTCTTAGAAGGCTTACGGGAAGTAGATGGGGAGCAAACCCTAACGTTCTCCGACTAACTGCACAAGCACTTTGCTTTTCAACTGCAGAATACGCATGTCCTGTGTGGAATAGATCTGCCCACACCAATCAAGTCGACACGACGCTCAACGAGACATGTAGGATAGCGACAGGATATATGAAACCAACGCCATTGCCAAACCTCTATAGAGCGGCAGGCTTCGCAGCTCCTACATGTCATCGGAAGGCAGCGGAACACATAGAGAAGATCAAGCAAACTGTCGATGAGCGACACGCACTCTACGGAGTCAGAACACCACAGAGAAGATTAAAATCGCGGAATAGCTTCCTCAGAACAGTGCAAGTTGAACCACCTGAAGACTTCCCCCTTACCCAGATTTGCCCTGGTAGCCACCTCCTTGATTTCAATACTTGGAAATCTCTTAACCCCATTAGAACAGGGGTGGCCCCAGTAAAAACAAATATGGTGAAATGGGGCAAAACAAACTCCGACGACCTGTATTGTGGCTGTGGAGAGGTAAAAGATATGGGACATCTCCTATCATGCAGGGACTGCCCCCAGAAATGCACCCTCGAGGATTTATGGCTTGCAACTAAAAAAGGATTTGACGTAGCCCAATACTGGGCAAAAAATCTTTAATTTAATGGTCCGGAAGAAAGAAGACCAAAGATAAAAAACAAAAAAGCGCGACTGAAAAAAAGTCGGAAGATTTTAACAGCTACTGCAGCAGTTACATAAATTAAAGACACCGTAGCTGAGGTCATGTAAGACGAGATGATATGAAGGATCGAAATGGCTGAGGATCGGGTCTCGAAACCGGATTTCCTTGGTGAGAGGTGTATCCGCTAGGCACACCAGTCATGCACGACCTTCGGTCTGAACCTCGTGCGCATGCAACAGGTAAGTATCTGCAAGTTGCCTTCTGTTGTGAAGGCATGCACTACTACGTCCTGATATGTAGGCAGTTGGATGTACCAACATAAACAGAAAGTACCTTCCGGTAAGGCATCCTTCGTTGACAAATTAATTCCTAGTGATATATTTATGCATGTGTTGTGGCAGAAACGAAATACTCAACCCAAGAAAACTGTTTCATGTGGTGCTGAGGAAGTCCCACCACCATCTTTCTTGTTGGTCTAATTGAATACGATGTTCTAAAACTGGAAATCGGCAATTTTATCAGAAATGCCGGAAATGTCCCTGATTTGAACCTCGGCGCGTGTCACTGGATAGCTGACGTTTCTTCTTTCCCTCAGTCACTCCAACGAATGCCGGGCTACTAACTTCAAATGGACAACGACCGTCTTGTCACAAATTCTAACCAACCACGATCTTCCTATCTTATTCGTCACTTCATAGGGTACATATGTAACAGCTTTAGTTGAAACGGCATCATTAAATATCCTATGAATCAGTCTTCCTGTAGGGCGAGCTAGCGTGTTTTACGCTTGTCGAAAAACATAGGAACGTCTAACTATAATACTCGGAATAATCCTGTTAACATAAGGCGCCCAAAACCACACAACCACTCACGTCCATGATCTCTCACGCATGTCACCTCAATTATATAATACCATAATTCCATCACTCGTGGCGCGGCCATGAAAGGCCACGCCAACATTCCAAGCAACCTTCAATGTTTCTGCTTACTTCCGCAAGAAGTAACGAAACTGCGATCAACATCCAACCTTCACTGGATGACACGTGCAGTTTCGACTGGGCACCGTACAGATGCACCGACGGGTTGGGGGGGGGGGGGGGGGGGGGGAGAACTCATCAAGATGCGCACATAAATTTTAAACAAGTTCTAACATTATGTTTGTCTTTAAAAAGTGGAGAAAGAATTCACAAACGGTGTCGGTGATCCTCAAGTTGCTAGCTATGAGTGGCGGCGGGGTGATTGCAGTTCCTTTACGGACAATAGAACAGCTGGAAGAGGTATAAACTATTCAAAGTTGATCTTGATCCTCCAGGTTGTTTAAAATCAGGGAATTTCACGGGAGCTAAAACGTTACCTGTACCATAAAGTACGTAATTCAATACAATCAAGAGTGTACGCATATTTACCAGTTCTTTGTGACTTTCTTACAACACGTTCCACAGACCACTTACCGCAGTTGTAAGTTAATTTCTTCGTTTCTTGAGTATTGCTCATTCTATGGAAAAATCTTAAAATATCAGGCACGCGCCAAACGTTCGTTAGCATATGTACAGCAACACCCGAGTCGACAGAACCGCTATCTTTATGTAATCTGTAGTGTCAACGAAATCCGCCCTGTGGTACGGAAATCAAACGTGAATATGACGTCATTACAAACGTCGTTCCAGTCTTCGGAGTGTTCTCGTACGCCTATTACTTGGACTAAACGCAGGACTACATAATAAATCCTATTTACAGGTACCATTAATGAACCTCGCATTTTTTAAAATTCAACGTCAAAATGACGATTAAAAGCCAAACGCAGCAGCAGCATATTTATGAGGAACGTGTTCACGACAATTTTTGAGAACAGCAGTCTGAAGTACTGACATTTTATGCCTAACTAAGATCCTTGTACTATCTGAAATGTGCAAGATATCGGTGCCAGGTAAATGTGGGCAGTCGCCAGTGACGCATTTCGGTTACAGATATGTGGTGAATACAGATGCTACAATGAAAACGACATTGCTTCACTTTCCCCTAACGGCAGTCATTCTCACGATATAGTGAAAGGATGCTGACCACCAAGATCACCGGTGCCAACTCATACATGCAATGCATGTCGTTCAAGGACTTAACAGGAACTAAGGTTTAATGGAAGACGCTATAAAAACATTAATTTTTCACCGACACAGAGCAGGCAGTCTCGTTCGGTTGTCAAAGCGTCGCAGAACGACCACTGCTAACGAAAATGGTGCAGCCAGATTCGAGTAATCTCTTACAGCAACTCTGTGTGCGTGTGTGTGAAAACGCGGCGAGGCGAAGCCCACGTAACCACGTGAATGCGCAACTTCCATGACACATTTTGCACCGACAGAGGTACGACGAATTTTGTACGTTGAGGTACTTTATCCACATCATCTCCAAAGAGTACAAGATAGCATCCGTATTGTCTGGCCAAACTGCTGAAGAAAAATCCGCCACCTTTATCGCCCTACTCAACACCATACACTGGCGAGAAATTTGAAATGGGAAATCAAAAACAAAAGGAAAATAAATTTCAAGTTTATCTTGGCTGGGGTGCATATAACGCGGCTTCTTATAATCTGCAAAATAATAATAACAAGTGGCCATTTTCATCTTGTTTTATGTGTATCAGTCGACCTCGGTGGACTAGTTGTTAGCGTGCTCGCCACTGGACCCAAGGTTCGCGGGTTCGATCCCGACCGAGGTCGATGGATTTTTAAGGGTGATAAAAATGTCGTAGATTTACGGCATGTAAAAAAACCTTACGGGCATGAATAAAAATGTTGCGTAAGCCAAATTGCCTCCATTTCTCACTCAAGTCTCCTGACTGCCTGCCAGATGGCTCTGGCGGGCACATCAGGATCGATAGAACACTAGCGCGGCCAGCTGACCAGTCACCAACTGCCACGAATGCGCACGACTTAGTAACCTCGAAAAGAGGAGGCTAGAGGAAGCCCGGGCCCATATATGGCTGTTGAGCCATGGTTATTATTATTATTATTATTATTATTATTTATGTATATCACTTCATATTAAAATCATGGTATCTAGTCAGTGTGAAACCAGTATGTTGTAACACAGAACTTAAACGTATGCCGTACCAGGATGAAATAACCAAATCTAATTGAACCATTATGTTAAGAAAACAGGTGATACTTATCCATTATGATATCTACAGGCAGGTCAAAACGTCATTGTGCAGTACAGCATACACCACTTAATGCAGTGCATGCACATCACATGAGTATGTGTTGCGATAAATTGTACTTTAATTACCGTGTATTACTTTCTTGCACGTTTAATTTTACTGTCAAACACTTTAACAAGGTCTTCTCGTGCAGAGGTGCACAAATCCCAAGCGCCAGGTCGCCCAGGCGACTAAATTTTTTACAGTGGCGTCTAATATTTGCAGGTCCTCAATAGAGAACTACTTTCATGTCACCCTCCTGTTGCCTACAAGTTCCAGGTTGCCCCTACATTTTTGGAAAATTTGTGAACCCCTGTCCTCGTGTGACTAACTTCGTGAACTACAGAATACAGTTCTGCATTCTTCTAAAGCGTGTGGATCGTTCCCAATTGTTTGCAGCTCCACAGAAACAGAAATCTAATGGTGTAAGATGTGGAGATGTTGGCGAGCCAAATCCCTGCATACATAAATCTCTCCAAAAAATATCCAATACCACTGCGGTTTTATTGGCCGTGTGCGCGGTTGCTCCGTCCTCTTGAAACTAAGCACTGTGAAATTCGTTCTCGTGCAATGAAGAGAAACAAAATATTGTCACGGTAGCGTTCTCGGTCAATTGTTTGATAGAAGAAATTCGAGCTGATAATTTGCCTCCAAGCAATAATAATCCACCCACCAATCCTACGGTTGTGTGCAAAGGTGTACAGTGAAGTGCACGCGGGTTCTCTGAAACGGGAATTCAGCGAATTTACGTAGCCCAACAGACGAAACCAGCCTCGTCAGTGTCAAAGGCTTCAGTTCATGTACGGCTGGAATTCTGTACGGGTACAAGCATATGCGTAATTGGGGGGGGGGGGGGGGCCAAGGGGGAGCAAATGCCACCGCCAATATTTTTTGTACCTAAGAACAGTTTTATTTTGGCTACTGAGTTGAAGACGGAAAAATAAAAAAAAATTGGTGAGAGAGTGGGGGAAATGGGTGTATGTATATTAAGGACTGGTTCAAACAAATCTTCCCCCTCTCTCTAACTTGACTCCTTCTTAAATTAAATTTCCTAATATCCACGGTCGATTTTGCCCCCCCCCCCTCCCACTGCTATTGGCCAAGTTACGCCTATGGGTACAAGTTCAATTTATCACTTAAAAGCTTTGTAAGCAGTACCGTACCGATGGCTATACTGGTTTCGTGCGAAAACCTTCCCACGGACTTAAGAGATGCCGAGGAGCATTTTCTTTTGATATTTCGTCCACAGTGCAGTCCGTAAGTACAGTACGTGGTACGTCTGCCGTGGATGCCGTTTCACCGAGCTTACCAAATAAACTGTGTTGCGATGACAGACCTAACTGTTCAGGAACTCGTTTAAAAATCGGCTCTTCACTTCCACTGTACACTGTCCTTCGTGGAACACATGCTCGGAGTAACATCGTTATCGGAAACTGACACACAGTTCCGTACACACAACAGATAACAGCTGGATACAACACGCAAGCGGCTTTTGCCTTGCAATCTACATGCTGCCAGTATAGCCACGTGTGGCGTTGCGTCACCACTGTCAGTGTTTCAGGGTTACTACATAACCACCGCGCCTGTAGCAACTGCACAAGAATTGAACGTCATGTACGTAACCAAAGGTTTTACTTTACCAACACGTGCACTATATTCTCACAATAATATCGTACACCCCTACATATGTTTCGGCCGGTTACCGGCCATCCTCAGGGGGTCAAAGATATTTACCATTGACTATACATCACTTGTAAAAGTATGTACATCCTCTTAGAGTAAAACACTATTACAATAAAACTGTGGTTCCCAATAAGTTCACCTTTAAACTTTGGGAATATATGGAGTACAGGCATTAAAAATTAAAAATTATAAAAATCTTTTTACATGTTCTTTGTTATGTACGTAACTTGAATTAAACAATCTAAACATTATTATACCAGCCGTTTAGTAAGCGAAACCAGAACACAATGCGTGTATTTAAGATAGCATTTTCTCTTTTCCTCACCCGTCCAGAACGGCCTTAGGGCCCACACAGCCTTCTGTACATTGGGTACCGGGGCTCTTTCGTGGGGGGTAAAGAGGCCGGGGCGTGACACTGACCAGCCACCCCAATCTACTGCCGAGGTTACATGACATGTTACGGGGAGACCAACTTCATTTAATACCGAAAGGTAAATATAGGCCAATAGCGTATGAGGAACGATGAATATGAACTCTTTTCCAATTCCTTGTTAATATGTATCAGCCCCTTTTACTGTAACATATTCGGTGTTTTAAAATTGATAAACTGCTTACCTAAACAGAAAATAAGGCATAAATCATTAATCTAAACTCGACAGCGGAAGAGAGAAAGACAGCAGCTGATTTCTCGACGATTTAATCAATGGAAGATCAATTTTTCACTCATGCACTGATGCCGATCGCGGTGACATTGCGGTCTGAACACCTAAGCACTGGAGTCGCTGTACTGGTATCCAATCCTATCCAGTGCATGCAAGTGCCATGACTCCAGTTATCATGAAACCCACAGCTTTGACATGAAAATCAACCATAAAGCCCAAGATGCTTCACAGCACTGCACAGTCGTTCAGAGAAAAATGGATGCTTCTACGCACTGGACGCCACTGTAACGTGTTGTGAAATACCATAAAATACGAAGCTGAAAAACTAGTTTCTATAGGTACGATTATTTATTAAAGCGTAAGTCGTCGATAAAATGTGGAAGGGTTTCAAACACCTTTGTGAAATTGTAGTCCCTTCCGAACAAAACGAGACTGACGAATGGCGAAGTTTCGTGCAACTAGATCGTTGTTAGCACGAACCCCCCCCCCCCCCCACTCCCCGTAAAAAGGACACGTACTAGTCGAAGAAAAACTTTGTCATATCGGTGGTCAATTAGAAACATCACCAAAAGTTGTTCCGTCTCTTTAACTCTTCGTTGTGGGATGTGGAGAATTACAGTCTACTACACCACAACACTTTTCGCTAACTACCCTACAACAAGACTGCTGTTCATAGTACAGCGTGCGAAGGCAGAATTACAGTCTACTACACCACAACACTTTTCGCTAACTACCCTACAACAAGACTGCTGTTCATAGTACAGCGTGCGAAGGCAGAATTACAGTCTACTACACCACAACACTTTTCGCTAACTACCCTACAACAAGACTGCTGTTCATAGTACAGCGTGCGAAGGCAGAATTACAGTTTACTACACCACAACACTTTTCGCTAACTACCTACAACAAGACTGCTGTTCATAGTACAGCGTGCGAAGGCAGAATTACAGTTTACTACACCACAACACTTTTCGCTAACTACTACAACACGACTGCTGTTCATAGTACAGCGTGCGAAGGCAGAATTACAGTCTACTACACCACAACACTTTTCGCTAACTACCCTACAACACGACTGCTGTTCACAGTACAGCGTGCGAAGGCAGAAGTCGATACCACAAACGGTTTCTGGTATCTGAGTTTAATGGCTTGTTTGACCCAAATCTGCGTTTTATTCTGAAGAAGTGTGTTTCACAATAACCGAGTATGCAAACAGTCCAAAAATGGACACTCGCCCACAGAACATCCTCTCCTCTTGAAGTTCCTTTGGAGAAAGTGGTGCGCAGTTAGTGCTCGGAAAATAACAGGAGACAATTACTTCTGATGAAACACTTTCGGACGTTCTGCAAGATTAAATATGACACCCTCTATTGCTGACTGTTTGCTACGACACAACAGCTAACAATCCTACGCATGCACTAGCTGTTCGGCTATGTGATAGTTCAGAAAAGTGTTACTAACAAAATACTTCAGGGAATCGATCTGCACAAAATAAAATCACACAAGCAAGACAGCTACTACTAGCTGTTGCATATAAAAATGTCTTGTCTATCTTGGTTGCTTACTCGTAGGTGTGGTTACATTAGCTTCCTTTCAGAATGGTGTTTTCATGAAAAACACTGTAAAGATTTAGTTCCGCGAAGCAAGAAAAAGTTTCTGGTAGAATAGATAACACGTAAGGGGGGCGGGGAGAGGGGGACATTAACCGGGGCCTCCAATGTATCATACTTCAACGAAGCAGTTGACGTAACTTCACGACGATGATCAAAGCGCGGTTAATTCAAGCGGAGCACGTGCACGAAACCTTCTACACCGTCCGTGTGTTACTGTCAATGTGTAAAATGAACAACGCTAACGTGTGCAAAAACGCCGAAAAGAAACGCGTATGGCAACACCAACAAGTAAATCTGGCTAAACAATTGCGGAATTCCAGTACTTTCCCCTTTTTCCACTGTTTACAATCCCGGTTCTTTTTTTCCTACGTGTCATGACGTCACAGTGTCCCTGACACATGCAGAGTTGCCTGACAGGAAAAACAAGTCGAGATTGGTACATGACGTCACGCCTCAAGGTCGGGTGTGCACTTGCAAGTGACAGACCTCTCTCGTGCAAAACGTCCACAGCTCGTATCTGAAGCGTTGAGAAAGCGGAAGTAGTTGAGGTGCACCCTCAGTACTGGAGGGGGAAACAGGAAATACGTCTATTTATTTGCTTACTTAACCATGCACAATAGATTAATTTATCTTTGCAGCTTATTTAGTGAAGCTTGTCAGTATCTAGGCGATATATCGTCTATGGTAGATAAACGGAGCGATGAAATGACAACTGACAGGGGGGAATCACGGTACTGGAGGAAAAAATACTGTCCCGCTGTCACTTTGTACACCACAAATCCCACATGGACTGCCCATTGACCGACCTGGGCTTAGAATAAGTTCTGAAAATAATTATGAGGCAGGAGGTGGTCTTAGTATGGCGGTATGACATCGGCATTTACCAGACGATACGAGGAATCCGCCGAGAATCGGCCTGGGTACCAGGCGAATAAATGTTAGTTACTTCAATCTGGAGTATGCACATGTAGGATACATCAAAATTGGTCTTACAGGCAGGTTGGTCAAGACGTGAAATGGACTGAAGTGGATCAGAACAGGATATAATAGAAAGTTTCTGCTATTGTTCTGATGACCCTTTTGGTTCCGGAATAAGGAATTTCTTGGTCAGCTGGAAAATTATAAACTTTCTAAGGTACATCCTATATCATGAATGCCTATGGTTCATTAGTGCTCATAGTAGCCCAACACTGGAACCTATCCTGAGTGAAATGAATACAGTCCACACGTTCGCAACTTACGTCCTCAACATTCATTTGAATATTGTTCTCCAAACTACAACCACGTTTCCCTCAATCGAGCGTGTACAACTGAAACTGTACGTACTTTCAAAAGTATTTGCAATGTGTACTACATATACGCACTCGTGCTTCATGATTTAATAACTGCCATCTTCAGGCGAACAATGCAAATTACCTTGAACCTCACCTTCTGCTACAATCTGTCTACCCGATCCTTTATATTCCTACGTTCACGCACGCGACTGACGAAAAAAACAGTTGCAGATCTCAGTTTGGTATTTCGGCCAGGTTTACATTCATCATTTTCTTCTGCTTCTAACGTGCCGTCAATACAAGATTTACACTGTTCGCTTCTGGAAACATGGCCATTCTGTTTTGTCACACAGCTAAACACTCCCGGCAGTTGATTTTGCTACCCTTCCATTTGTGTGTGTTTCTTGTACAGGGCCAATACGTACATACAGGAATCGACAACGTTCCCTGATGACGAGGACAGAGATGGTCCTCGAAGCGTTGGTTTACTCGCCATTCAACCAACTGACGCGGTTGCTAGCCAGAGAATATTTTGTTGAATTCAGTCCCCGTGAAAGCTTTAAATTATATAACTTTCGATCAGTTACGGACATAAAAACTCTAATCTTGAGATTTTAAAATCTCATGGCTGCTGGTATAAGGCTTACTAACTTCTGAGTTGTGACGCAGCGCAGTCTCGGAACATAAGTACAAACGTATCAAACTAACCTTGATTTCAAGCTTCCGCCGCGATGTTGATGAGATTGCGATCTTCTGGGATATTACGCGGCGTTGTGTGGTAATTTTTTACCACGTTTCGGGACAACGTATCGGTCCCATGCACGTTCTTCTGGGATATTACGCGGCGTCGTGTGGTAATTGTTTACCGACGTTTCGGGACAGCGCATCGGTCCCATTCAATACGTTGTCCCGAAACGTCGGTAAACAATTACCACACGACGCCACGTAATATCACAGAAGAGCACAGATCGTATCAAACTAGCCTGCTGCTTCCATTTTCTGGGTTGTAGAAACTCCTCCAAAACGCTGGTACCTACCTACCAGACTATATGGTGTCACATCCCTAGAAACCATTATCTCACAAACTATATTCGTAAATTATATTCGTAAATTCGTAATATTCCACAAAAGAAATTGTTGTAACTGTCCCGCATCAGCCTACTTACCGCCACACACCACACAACATATGAAACATAAGCCCACACGTCCACACAAAACATCAATGAATGTCCAAAATTACCGTTGCACTTCTATGAGGAAATAAGAAAAACGGAGTTATGGTTACTATCAGCGAATATTTATAAATTCAAAGAATTATTCAGCCGTTGACCTTGACTTCTCATTCGTCGCAGATGAACCAACGAGCGAGTTGTTCAGGCCTGTATGCGAATGTGTGTATATATAATAATAATAACCATGGCTCGACAGCCCTATATGGGCTTGGGCCTCCTCTTTCCGAGGTTACGAGGTCTTTGTGCATTTGCGGCAGTAAGCGACCGGCTGACTGCCCGCGCTTTTCAACTCGATCCTGATGTGAATGCCAGAGCCATCTGGCAGTCAGTCAGTGAGAAATGGCCTCTTAATTTTGCTTACAAGCACTACTAGTTCTATTCATGCCGTAAGGTTCTTTTACATGCCGTAAATCTACATGGGACCGATGGCTTTACTTCCCCTCGGTCGGGATCGAACCCGCGAACCTTGGGTCCAGTGGCGAGCACGCTAACCACTAGTCCACCGAGGTCGACTGTGTGTGTATATACATATACATATATACGTATATACGTGCATACATGCACACACAGACCGACACACGATACCGTCACAGCGTGTAATTCAGTCTTTTCAAGGACAATATGGGCGTTTCAGATAGCAACTGGACCTTTAACTAAAGTACTTAATGAGACGAATAGCTATGCTCTATTACTTATTCTACGGATTACGTAGTTCATGGGCGCCCGAAATTTTCATGGCGCAGGGCCACACCCGTTATTGTGGGCTGGTTCGCGGGCCGAGCGTGGAAAAATAACAATAAGTGGTATACCTAACAGCCTAAATTATTGTAAAATTTATATTTTATAGTATATACATAATTTACAAACGTGGCCGCGGGCGGCATTAAACAACGTGGCGAGCAACATGCGGCCCGCAGGTTGGATACCCATGACGTAGTCAGTCTGCCGAGCATAATGATTACTGATGATATACTTTAACCAACGCGTTTAGTTTATGTATGCAATACCCGGATAGTCTGTCTACGGCAAAACACATCCGTCTGTCTCTACCTATCCGTTTTAAGTAACCGTTGCCAATTGAGTCCTGTAAACACGCAACAGAATCCAATGAAATCAAGTATGGCCACAAGCCGTTTTCGCAAATAAAAAAAAATTATGTTCTATGTCAGATGAGCTTCTGACGGCGCTAAATATTAATATTTCGGCCTTACGAAATGTGACACCGTGACGTCTGGTGGAAAGATACAAACGTTTCGGACGAACCTGCTGTCTCCATCATCAGAGTACAAGATTAAGGTGGAAATATTTTCTAACCAGAAGATAGTGGAAGCAGACCCTTCTGAATGTTGGTACTTGTTTACCGAAGTACAATGGCCTCACATGCAGACAAGTATGCAATCTTCCAGAAGATGTATAATTTTAAGCAGTAACTTTCGCTCCAATCTCTGGATTCCTTTTTCTCCAAAGTCAGTACATACACATTTTGACACAGTCAATGTCTGGGCTGGATGAAGGATTCCACTGAAAAAATTTATAACCCCCAATTGAACTGCAAATGTCTTTCTTTACAAATACTGGAAAGTAAAACGTCAAACAATTTTGTCAGTTTTATTTCTCTAGTTTCTTTTCGAAATTTACGAACCCCCAGTTTGACACAACACCCACCCGAATTTAACAGTACAGGGAAACAGGTGTGGGAATCGCTAACACGACCTTCGTTTATTATTATCCGAACTCCTGCTTCGGTTCAATAAACATTTACGACTGTTCTTTCCAGTAAACCTGTCAAGAGAAAGGACCACAAACGATTAGTGCCGAACTGAAAAGCGAGCCTGCCTCGCAATTTGAGCATTAACTTTCGAAAGTAATATGGCTTTACTGCGTGTGAGCCGGAACAGAGGCTAGGATATGGCCTGGACGACTGACGTATCGTGGGTCAATTTCCAGAGGCAAGAGGTCCCTCTTTTCTAAAACGTCCAGACCCGCTCTGGGGTCCACCCCGCCTCCTATTCTCTTTCCACGGGAAAGTTAAAGGACTGAAGCGTGAAGTTAATAACTCACCTTCACCTACAGCCGAGGTTAAGAATGCGTGGAGCTATATACATCTCCACCACCCTCGCCACGTGCCTTCACACTGCACCACACAACTTTACTTTTAAAGGTAAAGGTAAAGTTCTCCCTAGAACAGGCCATGAAGGCTCAGAGGGGGAGTAGAGGTATAGCTCTACTCTTTCTTTAACCCTGGCACTAGATGGGGTGGGTGATAAACTCCACGCCCCGGCCGCTTTAGCCCCGGGAAAGAGACCCGGTATCCATTGTACAGGAGGCTGGGTGGGCCCCAAGGCCGGTATGGACGGCTGCGAAAAATCTCGCCCCCAACGGGATTCGATCCCAAGACCGTCCAGCCTGTAGCTAGTCACTATACCGACTGAGCTATCGCGGCCCACCAACTCTACTTTTGGTTTCCGTTATTCTGGCATATCACGCCGCGTCACTGGGTAGTTGGTTCCCGACGTTTCAAGATCACAATGTTGTTTCGAAACGTCGGTAACAGGTTACGCAGTGACGAGGCGTTATATCCGCGGACGAAGAACTCGACTTCTTCCCTATGGAAACCTAAAAACTTTTGGTTTGCTGTGGACAGTCCGAATCTAAACACGGCACGCATTTCCTCGGAAACAGAGGTAGCACCATGACTGCCATCAGTAATATCGCCAAATGAAACAGGGGTTCAAAATGTTCTCTAACTTGAAGAGGGCCTAGTATTTTCTAGTCCATCTGGACACGGTTCTAGATGTTCGCTTATTCCAGAAACAATTTACTGCTGCAAACCCAGTCAACAGTAAACGTGGGCCTAAAGGCAACAATGGCAGGTGTTTAATAAAACACCTCGCCATTACCTTATAGGAGAGTGTACTATGTTGCACGCTACTACTTCGCCACAAACAACATTTCTGATCCTTCAGAGCCCTGACGAAGAAGGTAATACGTAAAGTTCACCCTATAACCTGTCATGAAGGCAGAGGGGGGAGGGGAGTGGGAAAGCTCTACTCTTTCTTTAACCTCGCTGCTAGATGGAGGTGTTTGGTTAACCCACGCCCCGGCCGATTTAGCCTCCGCAATGACAGGCCCGGCACCCATTGTATAGGAGACTGGGTGAGCCCCAGGGCCAGTCTAAACGGGTGCGGAAAACCTGACGAAGAACATTGGAATCACAAATTGCTGGACGCTGAACCGAGCCATATTGCACAATTAGAATATCAGCGAGAGGGACGTAAGAAACGAGTCGATGGGCAGGGCGTTGAGACCGCATTACAAACATTATACATAGCAAGCACAGAGTGTATCAACAGTGATGTCTTTACAACTGCCCTCTATGTGTGCTCTGGTACTCACGTGCCCACGTATCGGTTAAACCTGGTACCAAATATCTTCAGGAATTCTTCTATCGTGAAGATGAAGTAGGTTACTCAGAAACGTCGGTATTTGCCTGCAGTGAGAATCTCAAATCTCACAACAGTTCATAAATGCACGCACATACCACATACAAAACATACGACTATAATAATATTACATAATTTGGTGTGCCGTGATATACTTCAGTGTCTCGCAACGTGATGAAGGTTAAGAAACAATTACAATAACATTAAAATAGGTCACTCCATGTTAGATAGTCCCACATGTGAATCTGATAGTTGGGCAGGTGATCTAGAAATTCCCCGACTTTGTAACCCGAAAGTTCATTACCGTGTTCGCAAAAGCCAGTTAAATCCAGTCAATGCCCTCATATCCTACTTACATTCCGTTCTAATATCTTCTCATTTGCGCATGTCTCCCAAGGGGTCAGAAAAATTTTCCAACTAAAATCTACTGGGACGTGACATCCTACACGTATCTACCAATCTACACGGCACCATGTCACAGCAGACCCCGGCTGTGACATTCTTCAAATCTCACAAAATTGTCTAAGCATTTCTCATCTCCCCTTCCGTATGTTTGGCCATTCTGGTTCTTACCCATTTGATAAACCTAACAACTGATGAAATATCAGATTCTAATTACAAAGATCCTCTTTATGCATTTTTCTACATCCCCTTATTACGTCCCTTCTCTTGGGACCAAATATTCCAACCTGTATACCATATTTTGGCATGTTACAAACCCACAAAAATGTAACAAAGTTACGTTACTCCCATAAACCTCGGCGCCCAGGAAAGATAAACCAGAAACGATTTTGTTCGTTCAGACAGCATACCCTACAGCTGTCATAAATTGTGTTGAAGTAAACCTTGTTGGACATGAATACACGGACAGAAAATATCCGTCTACCACAAATACCAAGACCTCCCTTATAAAACTATTGATTTTGGCATAAAGAGGGAACCCAAGGTGAAGACAATTCAATACTCTTACTCCATGTTCAATGAACTGTTGTAAAAGCTTTGAATTCTCAACAATAAAGATGCTTAGAAAAAAATAAGGGCCCGAGAGTCGCATGTGAGCTATTGACAGCGGAAGGTCGCACATCCCCTTCTTTCCTTTCAAGGAATAACGTGGAAGCAGTTGCCAAGCGTCTTCAAAGTACACACACGAACTCAACCAACACTGTACATGCTTTTCAATTGAAAACTGGTACTAACGCCACATTAAATAACCTCACTAGTTCTAGAATCAAGCTTTCGGAGAATCCTTTCATTAAATTAAGTGCCAAAAATAAATAGGTAAAGTAAAGTTGTCCCTAAGTGATTTCAGGCTTCCGCCGCGGTGTAAATGAGACCTTCGCTCTTCTGGGACGGAGCAACATCCCAGAAGAGCGAAGGTCTCAAAGCTGTCCCTGTGCAGGCCACAACGGTATACGAGGAGGTGCGGCTACGAGCATTCTTACCCTCAGCACCAGAAGCGGGTGGGTAGTTAGTTCTCGGATATACGCCAAACTTTCGCATCTTCTCCATGTTTGTATCTGTTGACTTGCAAACAATCCATAGGCCTACATGCATAGCTAAGTGCATGTTCAATCTCCGTAACAAATGCCACGCATATAACGCGAATGATTTATCAGTTATCGTCAACAAACCAAAAGCTAAAGAAAAGTTAAACGCGACTGCCATGTTATTTTACATTATACAAAGTAGTACTTCAACAAAATACGCGAAATGTCTCAGTATCTTCACATTACAGCAGTATCGCTCCCCCGACTCGCAAGTTCGCGCTTTCGCCATGTTACTACTGTCATAAGTACAAGGTGAGACGCTGGGGTGGCCTCTAAGGGCATAACGTGCCTGACTATCAAGTATCGTCAGCTGGCTGAAACGTTGAAATGGGACACATCACATGAGCACGCACGCACAAACACAGCTCAAGCAGTGTTCTCATATAAGATTTTTGTCAAGAAGGAAAATAGCATAACGACCGGGATATGGCCCAAAGTATTAAAAAAAATGCTGACCACAGTTATATGGAGTGAATGTAAATTTTATCCTATTTACATTCTCTATACCATAAACACACAGAACTCATAAAATTTTGCAAAGAATCCCTCTACGAACTACGAGTATTTAGCCCCACCGGTCAAATGCAGCACACATATCTTACAAAAAACATTCAGAGTATATCGTGTATCCCGTTTATAGGACACACACCGGCATAAAATGCAAATTCAGTGTAGTTTCCTGTACTGAAAATGAGAACAGCCGGCCGTATCCCCGTCACAAAGCAGCAGCAGACAATCTAGATAACCTGCAGGCCTATACCAGTTGGCTGCGAGGGGTACTTCAAAGATAGGTCATCCACAGGAAGAGTGAATTGGGGGGGGGGGGGGGAAGAACAGAACGCGAGAGAAAGAAAAAGGGTCTACCAAGGAACCCACTTCAGATAAGAATAAAAAATTTGGGGCCCGTGTTATTTCCACAATAGATATAGAATCCCATGTTGCCACGTCTGTCTCTAGTCACAACACCTCTGTTTTCAAAACATGGTCTTCAATCCGCGTTTCGAACGAGCCGGCCTGATGGTAAAAGGAAGATATGAAAAAAAATGAAGTGAAAGCAGTAAAGAAAATAGTAAGGCTGAAAAAGTGTGGATACTGCTCATGCAGATATGAGTTTCTTGTGTTTTGGGTCACCATACACGATGTGATGAAAAAAATTTTTGTTGTCATTAATTCTGTTGTGCATTCCAGCATAATGACAATAAAAGACCAATACACTTCCGTCCAAATACATATTATCGAATAATCAGCTACAAGTTTCGGCTTGTAACAAAGCCATCATCAGTCTGCATATGGAAATCAAACGATAAAATTAACAGTAATATATGCAAGTTAAAGTCCCAACTGGTTACACAAACTAAATCGTTGGATACGAATTTCAGTTCTTTCATAAGTTGAAGGCTGATGTAACTGCCTGCATAAAGTAAATATCTTAACGTGTTTGTACACGTGGGTCGAAATGAAATAGCGTAGTTGGGTCGAGACAAATTTAACTTCTATGAAAGTTGCTGATGAAGTTGATATACACGTAAGGCTGGAAAATCCTTGTCATAAATTAGTTACAATAAAATCTGTAATAGGAAATTAAACGCTGCAAATAGAAATACAAAAAATATATAAGTAAGAATATATATTTAATTAAATAAGGGATTAGGAGATAAATTATAATCGACTTACATCGTCCCAAGGCTACCAACATTTTAAGACATTTTACTTTGTACAGGCAGCAACATTAACCATCAACTTATAAAACAATTAAAACGCATATTAGACAGTTTTAACTGATGTAATAAATAACTCGTTTTGAGCAAGCAGCATCATCACGAAGTCACAACACGTCGGTGCTATTTATGTAGTATTCACAGTCACGTACAGTACTTGCAATTCGACTAAGCTCGTGATTCGGGAAACACAGCTTGGGAAGGACTGTACAAAGGGTATGGAAATGGGCCCCACTAAATTCAGTGAGTGTGTTTTCATCCTGATGAACAAAGCACTGACAAAGATTTATAACGGACGTCCACAATAAATAATACCCTCCAGTTTTTACGTGTAACAGACAATTCTCATGTTGCCTAACACACCAAAAGAACGTGTGACGAATGACTATAAATCAGTCTGCTTAGTGATTCTACAGAATGTGGGGGAGCAAAGTAAGTTTCATGCTCCCTTCACTCCGGGAAATATCGATCCAATCTGCTCACAACAGGCGAACTATTGTATCAAAGCACTAACATAGGCGATTACCACTTTTTCGGTCGTACTCAAAACAAGATGCCAGACAGAACAATTTTTTTTTTAAATGTACAGCTTTATTTTCTTTTCAGTTGAATACATCAGTATACAGGATAGTGACTGAACAGATGATATGAATACTCTGACCAAGCTGATAAATAACAGGCAGGCGCGCATCCATATTTTTACACATGTCACAAATATAACTAACATAACATTGTTTGCAACTGCATTTATAGACATATAAATACAACCACATGTTCCATGACTCAATTTAAACCACAAGGTCTAATCTTGTTTTTAAGTTCATCTGAGATTATGTAACTTTATTTTATTTTTCAAAATACCAGTGTACTAGTCATCAGCTGATTTGACAGGCTGATTTCGCGTAAAACGTTTGCATCAACGTGCATAAATTTTTTTTTTATTTCGAATTGGAGCGCAGCTGTGGCCCGGTAGCCCTCCACCGCACCCTTTGGGAACACGCTTGATACCAGGAGCGTTACAAGTGTGTGGCCCACCGCTGATTATGATACTGAGCCACTATAATCCAGTTTACATCAGCAAAACATTGCCCCAGACTGGGCACAGCAAATATCAACATTAAAAACAAAGCAAGACAGCAGCACGCAACAGAGTGGAAGACACTACCGGCAATACAAGAGAACACAAGTATTTTAAAAATATTCATAGAAAAATGTTTAAACAGACAGTGTTAAGAACAATATTTTTATTTATGTCCTACTTATTTTATACACGTTAAGAAGGAGAAGGTTCAGTAACCTCGGTAAACTGCAATAAAACACGTACGATTCCCGGCAGGCTATGCAGTACTGTATTAACATAACATAATTAATAGAATGCTTCAATAGAAGACTCCCATACTGACATTACAATCACTTAAACATGCTATCCTTCCATCAAACCTCTAGTCTTGCAAGCGGCCGATTTCCAAGATAAGTTCCTTTCCGAAATTTTATTAGTTTTCTTTCCCTCATCCGGGCTATATCTAAACCGAAGTACGCGCCTTGATATGACTACAGTAATGCTACGATCAGTTGTAATAATGGCGGTGTTATACACCTAACGCCCTCCTCCCTTCAAATGCTTCACTTCTCTTACGTCCATACATTTTTTCAAAATAATCTGCTTTCGGATACTGCAAGTGTATGTCCAAGATACATGCGTGTCACAACAAAATTACATACATCGTGAAGACTCGTCGAGTGATAAGTTTCGTTGCCTTATGGGTCCAAAGTCTAACATAACTTGTGTTAGACGGTGAGTTAACTATTTGTTTATTGATTTTTGAAAGCACAAAGGGATGACTTCCATCAAGCAGACCTGATCTGCAACGCCACCCACGAGCTAACCATGCGACGGTGGGAGACAGACAAGCATTAGAGCCAGTAAAGATGGGGTCTTTAAATGTTGTATAGGCTGATATAAAGGTAAGTGTTGAAAAGTACTACATATTGTTTGCTAAAATAGTTACTTACAGCAACTTGGCATGTGCCGTTTGTATGGCAACACCATACTAAATCTAACGCTGGCACTACACATGGTTTTCACTATATGACGCTGCGAAGTCTGGCGTAATATCCGATCTAGACCAGGCTGACCCGCTGTTTTAAGCATATTTGCAGCGTCACAATATAAAACCCAATATTAAGAAATGAAGAGGTATTATCCTTCGGAATCCTAAAAGTCAACACACTAATGGCGAACGTTTTAAGGCGGTTTCGCAAAATTGCGAAAAGCGACTATTAGCTTCGACATGTCTGTCTGTCCTCACGGAACAACTCGGCTCCCACTGGGCGGATTTTCAAGTAATTTGATATTTGAGGATTTTTCGAAAATCTGTCGCGATAATGTGGGAAAATATGGAGCCAGACAAGACACAAACGACAATATAATACGACGCATGCGCCTTGCATGCTGCATAACTAAGGCTACCGACACGTTCTCGGAATTGGTAATATTTATTACTTTTACACGGCAACAATGGTTTCGCGAACGCGTCCTATTGTCCGTTTATACGTACACTGCCTGTCTTATTATTATAAAGAACGAAGTCGTAACAAATGTAAACCTTAAAGACGCCTTGGCTGCATGCAAGTGTGTGTCTACGATTTGATTTCAGGTGACGAAGGTTGAAAATGACAGAAACCACATTTGAATTCACTAACTCAAGTAAGATGTTTCCAAAATGTTGATTCTTTCGTCAAAAAATCATACCCCTCTAAGCTTTTTTTTCAGGATAATAATGCCTTTCTGTTATAAAAATTTCGGGACGTTGGGGGAATTTCAATCTCAAGTCTTCTCTTCATTCCTGTTTGCGGTTCATCGTGCACTTCAGGCCGCGACAGAGCATCAGAACACGTGACGATAGCTTGCACTCGCATCGTTCGCAATTTCAACCACTTGCTACTGACAGCGCAACGGCACTACATCCGAAAATAAACAAATGATCAAACACAATTTCGAACTGGGTCATGATTTACAAGGCATCCGGTCCGTTACAACAATAAACCATCGAAACCAAACGATGCCAGGCACTTTCAGGCGAAAGTGTTGTTCTGTGAAACGAATAAAACTTTCAAATCGTTTTCTTTTCTCCGAAAATTAGTTATATTTGCCAGTTATGGAACTGAGGATCCAGAAAACTGACCACTATCAACACGGCCCTCAAAAACAATGCAGACATTAATGAGCTTCTTTCTTACATGCAAATAACAATCTCGCGTGTAGGTCATGTGGATCAGGTCAGGGCGAGACAGCTGTTTGTCCACCACTCGTAACAACCCCCCCTCCAACCAGAACAAGAGCAGCCATGGTGTTGAAATCACACGCTAGGCACATGTACCCCTTCCCTCTCAGCTCATGAACGACAGGTGACGTACAAGCTTTTCATTAAATGCAGAGAATACAAATTTAGGAAAACACAGTTCAAGATAACAAACCAACCTGCTCCGGTATGGCGTAAAACTGGTTACGTCGTAACTACAATGTTCGAGTTCTGGATCATATAGGGGTCAAGATACACTTTCTGTAAGACTATAAAGCGAAAAATGATAAAGTCAGGAATAATGTGTTTGAAAGGACATGGTAGGAAGTGATCATGCCTAATTGGTGGTACTATCGCAGCACGTGCCTGGAGGATCTGACCAAAACTGCAGAAAACGTCAGGGCAGCCGTTCTCCGGGCTTGAATAAAGACATTTCAAAACTATGAAACTTGCGTATTACTATTACACATGCACCACTATGCCTGTCTAATTCAATAAATATGTGGATTAATGTTAATGACTCCAGCACGTGTGATTAGATCCAAAGGCAAAGGGAACGTGAAGGCCATACATCCGTCATTTCGAACCCACACTGTCATTTCACTGCTATCATCACCCGCATACCGCCACTACTGCAAGATGTGGTAGGTACTACATTCTGGCTGTTAACAATGTTACCCTCGCTCCAGAAAACTTTCAATTTCAAAACACCGGCCTCACAGTTTTATAAAACCAGGCGTCCAGCAAACTGTGTGGTAACAAAACCAGAAGATTCATGCCACTAACGACGAAGGGCAATAATTTCGAGTTCACAACCAGTTTCCTTAAAGAGAAATTCCCATCTCGGTCTTGCATGAATTAATCAGCCATTCCCGCTATATTACAAGCTCCTTGGCCGTAATATCACGAAGATAACTTGTATAACTTCGGCAGAGTGGATCAGAATGGCCCTCGTTGAGTAAAATACCTCCTTCCACTGTCGCATTTACAACCACTTTCTTCATCACTTGTGATTCAGGCATCCTTCCTCCACAAACACACAAACTGTACATTCACCAACATGGGCCGTTTATCCCTTTTGGCATACACCTGCCGACAGACGCATTTCGGTTTTCATGAAACCACCATCAGTATCATTTCATCAGTTCATGCGACATTTCGCATCAGTTACATGCCAATAATATTCATGTATTATAATACATTTATAAACATAGGCTTAATACGCTTACTTTGATCCAAGTAATTATCCTACAATGTGTCACACTTCTTATCTAATTATGTAAACAATATATTGTTTAATTATTCTTATTTGCAATATGTAAAGAAACGAAAAAGTGAGATAATGCAAGACAACTACTTTGATCCAAGAAAGTGTGTGTATTGTACTTTACACACTTTTAAAATCGTTATATACACGTATATCTTTTAAACAGTATACATTTATAACATTGGCGGGCAATTCATGTACAGTATTATACGATGCAATTGTTGATGGTTTCATGAAAACCGAAATGCGTCCACAGTATGTGAGACAAATGTTATAAAGGGGTTAAGCTGGTAAAGGCACAATTCGTATATTAAATATAGATGCCACACGGAATGTTGAATTGCAAACAAACAATACAAGACGGCCGAAGAAAACCATTACAATTCGCATACCTATCGTACTGCAGCAAAGGATCGCATTAGAATCGGCAACGTTGCGCGTCGAGGTGTTCTGGTTGACGTGCAATATGTCACTAGGAAGATGGCGGACATGACGACAGAGCGGTGGTTCTTCAATGCCTTGTACAGTGCCGGCTGTACTAAAAATAAACACCATGATGCTGTGTGCAAGAGCTAATACTTCCTCTCAGTTTGGGTTCAACAAAGGGAACTGCGGCCCATATATTCTGTCTACCTGAGACCCCTATTATGTATAGGACCCCTGATTCAAACCTGCCACCGGGCACATCCTAACCGGAAACAACGGTTACAAAGGAACAGTATGATGACGATCTCCGAATTTCATCTAAAGGGGCTTCAGATCTTTCAGGTATACACGCTAGATCTAAACGCATACCATTCACACGAAACTGGACTGCGGATGTATAAGACGGATTTCTTTTATTATTTAAAGTTCTGAATAGCTACCGTTCTGTGAAGTTTCGGAGAATGAACAGCTGAACTGGATAACATTCACCTACCCCCGAAAAACTATAAATTTCCTCCAAACGTAAAACAAGCTACCTATGGATTACAGGAATGCGGGTAATCGACCATACACCTTGACGTACCTCCATTCGGGATACCTAGCAGATCACGTAATCCAACCGGACGAGCTATTTTGAATTTAAACAGCTTAGACACACAATTTTAACGATTCTTATAAAGACCACAAAGCATTTCTGACACACACACACATATGTGGTGGTACGGAACTTCCCTTGAGCAAAACAACCCCTAAAAATTCCCTACTATCATTATCCTATTCACAAAAGCTTGCAGCTAAAATTTATTATTACTTTAATTATTATTTCCAACATCGTTAATATCAGTATCACCACCATCAAGAGCAATGGAATAATATTGTTTCTCTTAGCACATAGAAACGGTGCAACGCATTTTTTCACGGTCAACACGGAACACTTTATTAATGATGGCATAATAACCATACCACATCATAATCGGCAATCATACATATGGCCAAGTTTGCTCAATATGATGTAGTTTACTACACAATTATTCATAAAACGTACCTGCAGACTGTGGCTGAAAGCAAAGTCTCCTTAGATATACAGTACTCAAGGAAGCAATAACGTACAAGACATGTACATATACTGCGTTCCTAAAAGTATTAAGACCTCTATAAAATAAAGCAATTTGGAACGTCTGAAAATTACAAATAGTTCCGCTACGCAACTTAAAAAACAGATGATTTTGGCACAATGCCCAGTCGCGCTAAAAACGGCACAATCGTTGAGGTGACTGACTTACCGGTGACGTCACAGTTAAATGGCTGGCTGGAGGATCGACGAACAAGTTTCTTTTTCGATTGTTGAGCAAAATTGTTGGAAGATATTTCAATGTTGACTAGATAAACTCAACAGTAAGGCAGTGACTGATGAACACAACGTTGTCAGTTTGTAAGTCTCACTACATTAATTACAACACTGAGGTAACTGTAGGCAGTGACGTTATCGAAGTCGGCTTCATTGCGTTACGTTATCATCATAAATGACAGTGAATTTCTCAGCTGAATGACGCTACTTCTTTGATCTCAAACATCACATGAAACAAACACAATTCACACTGTTGACAGTACAATAACAATACATTTATCCCAAGACTAGTAAAGAAAAACGTCTTTAGGCCAACATTTTTACGCACACCACACACAATCAACACCACCGTCCAGTGTTACACCTCATTCCAATCTAAGCCGAACCCCTAACTAAAGTCTCGACCCCAACCAACCCGACCCGTCCAGTGCGTGCGTGCCTGCGTGCGTCGCGTTTCCTTTGTCTGCCAGCAAATACAGCAGCAGCAGTGGGGTGGATGGAAGTGGACGAGTCCATGTGGCACGGAGAGGGGAGATGGGTATCTGGTCCCCTGAACACGATACTACACAAACATCAACTGTTACCTGCGCGAGTTCCAGCATTTCCGACAACCAGAAAAATGGACAAAACAAGGTTCTGGCTTCATAGCCCGAGTGGTATCTTCACTATCGCCACCACAGTTCCTACAGTCAATTAAATATCACTACGGGGGTTTCTGACAAATTATAATAGATGTTGTTTGGACCAACAATCACATAAAGCAGATTTATTTCCGAAAATAAAAAGCACTATACAGCGCTCGACTCCCTAATGAAGGGCAATTTTTTCAGTTCCATTCCCCTCCAAAATCGGCACGTGTCCCGGGTTCGACTTTCGGCACGAAGATCAGCTACCCTGGCTTAGGTTTTTGGTGTTATCTTACAGTCCTTCCACAGAAATAAGATGCCCAGAGGTCGTCCCTCCATAATGTTCCTACTTCCATCATTCGGGTAATGTGTAATTAGTTATTATTTAAACAACACAAGAAGCTAAAGATTACGTCCCCTGGAGTGTTACGCCGCGTCGACTGGCAACTATTTACCAGTGAACACGGCGTAACACTCCACAGAACTTGAGTCTTCATCGATACTGCGGTGAAAACCTCAAAATTAGCATCATACGGAGTTGTTAAAAGCGATGTCAAAAAATAAAGAAACAATTGATTAAAAAGAACAAAGAGGGCAGAACTTACTGCAGAGTCTCTTCACCATAGCAAGAAATTTTCTACTGTCACTTTCGGTTTCATTGCCCCAGTATCACGTGGATAAGGCTTTGAATTCGACAAATCATACTGTATATTACACACCTTGTGATATGAAGAGTGTAAGACACACGTAATAAATTTAAGATTACTCTTAGGAGCAGTGCGGGCCGCAGATCAACTACCTTATCTGTAACACGAAGAATATTCAAGTTTCGTTAAAACTCAAAATGCCTGAAGACAATTTAAAAAATGAGCCTATATCGCACTTCTGTTTTGACATGGGCTATTGTTGTGACGCTATTAAGTTCAAATCAGTAACAGACTGACTGGCAGGCCTACCAGTTCTCTCTCTCACACACAGTACGTTGCGACCTGCAGTATCGAAAGTCTGATCGGTGGTACCGGAGCTTCCTTGCCTACTTATCTCACTACCGTATTCTGTACATTTATGATGGGGGGAGGGAGCTGCCCAGTCTCCTAAATTCTTCAGGCTATTCGTAATATTCCACAGGTGCACATGAGTCCCCAACTTTTGGCACCTGACAGCAACTGACCCGAGCGGCAGAAGTACTGCAACTGATAAGTAGCTAATCTCAGACCACATTAAAAACGATTGCCTTTGTCTCTGAATGTCGTGGTCCGGAGAGTAGCACTCCTGGGGTTCTGAAACCACAGGTTCAAGTCCCTGCCTGGGGACCGACAACATTAACATATATTTCGTGGTTTTCCTCACTCCCTCCCAGCAAATTATGATATAGTACCTCGCATTCGGCCACAGCCGCTTCTTCCACAACCCTTACAATGCTTCACTCACTAACCCCCCTACCATTCGACACTATACAGTCTCAGATACTGAGACAGTTGTTTAACCGACTAGCTGCTGTATAGTCAGCAGAAATTTGAACTCCACTCTAGGGAATCTATGGGGGTGCTTCCAGGGGCATTTATACTCGTTCTTTGCTATACTTTTCTTTATTTCTTTGTTACTCATACACTCAATATAATTCACAATCTTCTCTACTTAACTAGTTAGTCCAAAACAAAACCGACCATCTCGCCCCAAACTCAAGGACCAACTGACCATCTCATCTCAACCCAAAGACAAAAAAACAAAAACTGACTCCTCAAAAGAGGGTAGAGTCCCTCAACTCCAGAACTCTGTTCCCTCACACTCCTACTCCAGTTACAGATACCCGACCTGTCACACATATATCTTACAGCTTTGAAAGTCGTTTCTCCCCCCATTTCCTGTCCGTACGGTTACAAAATCTCCCCCTTAAAATGAAACTTAGAGTGTACGAAGTAAGATGATAGGGTTCATTTCAAAATGCCGCTTAACTAATTTTTTTTTCATTCAAGTAACTTAGAGATTAGGCAGATCATATATATAACCCTTGAGCTTAGGCAGTTTGAGGCAACTAAACTACCTGCTAGCACTTCGTTCCTTCACTCACACCATCTCTATCCATACAGCTATTGTCCCTGCAATTGAGGGACACTTGCCTATTCTCCCTGCAATTGAGGGACACTTGCCTTTGTGTTACAATCTTACCCTAGTTCTGGAACAAGAATCATGTAACCTAATGATTGTTTATGTCATTTCTTAAATACTTATTATTTTATTATTATTATTATTATTATTATTTACTTATTATTATTATAATAAAACTTTAAAAGACTAAAAGGCATATCCAAAAAAAATATCAATGATTAATAATGACAATAACCTGCAATTTGAGATGAATCTGAGGTCATATAACTATAACTCTTCCATTAACATAGTTTTTCTACATCTAGGGTTACATAAATTGTATTAATTTTATTTCTGGTTTCTTTGCAATTTACCCCAAAGCAATACTCTTTTCACTTATTTATATCTTCGTTCTAACATTTCCTGAATGCTACTCCAAGCTTTCCAACACTTCTACTAATTGCGTACAGATGTCAGTTTTCCCTTTTCACGATGTTAAACACACATTCTCACACACTCTAATCCTTACATAACTTATCCCTAAACATTGATTAACTTAACTTCACGTTATATTTACCGTGCATTTTTGTACATTTCATCAACTCACACCAACAAATGCAACAAAACAAGTTTGTCACTGATTTCTTTATTAAAAGATTACCGCAATATGCATTTCGGCACTTCTATATTGCCATCATCAGGGGGGTCGTTGGAGTTTGTACATAGACCAATGTTCTTAAGTTACATCAGAACAGTTGAGTCAATATTCGTTATTACCACTTTGTATAAAATTGTATAAAATTGTATAATAGTAGTATTGTTAAACTGTTAAAATTAATGGTAAAGCAATGTGGTATATTATATTAAACTACATGCTGTGATATAATTCATAAATTAATATAAAAATAATATACCACATTGCACCAACGTCGCATAATAAGGTTAATGAAAAACACCTTGTAATTATGGTAAATTGTTTTACTTTGAAGATGTCAGTTTTTAATAAATTAAACAACTGTACTTTTATATGTTTTATGCTATTACGCCATTTTACATTTCTCTGCCCAGTTGACCTAATCTTAATACATTAAGTACCATGGTAGATCGTGAAAGATTTCTGTCTCTGGAGTAGATCACAGAGTCCATACGTTTGGCCATCTATGTGGCAACATAAGTGAAAGAAAAGCTGTCTCTGTGTACGCCATGAAGATATATGGGGAAGTGGAATATAGGTCCTTCCATTCTTAACCTCGGCACTAGATCAGCTTAACAGCTTCAGGCCCTAGCCATTTTACCCCAGGAAAAAGAGCCTCCGTGACATTAAATAGGAGGCTGGGTGGGCCCCATGGATGGTCTGGACACTTTGGAAGAGACAAAAATGACTTGTCCCTTCCGGGAATCGAACCACGATTCCTCGACTGTCCAGTCTTTGGTCCAGTCTCTATACTGAATGAGCTATTTCGATTCTGAACTTTCATATCAGTACCCAAAATAAACCGACAGTCCCGTGAAACTACGCAAACGCTACATAAGCAGACGTCACGCTAATGTATTACACGCAATTAGAAAATATTAAAAGCGACAGAATCAGGAAAAAAAAAAAAAAACGGAAAGCAACATAACACTCACAGCTCAGGCATTACTGATACATAGGCCTATATACATAGAATTGACAATGAAAGTTAAGAAAAAGTTCATGTTAGCTTCAAAGCTATAACGGATGAGAATACATATACGAAGTGTTTCCGGAATTCCGACGGAATAAATACGTAAAGGTAGATATTTTATGTGCCAGTCACAAGAAGCACTTACATGAGTGTAGGTACTTTAATAATAATTTGTGGATCATAAAAAAAGATTATTTAGTTGCTGGAATGGTGGAGGTTTTGTGCAACGTTCCCTCTAATTTTTTTTTTACAGCTGCAAAGACCTGCTACTGCTCTGAGCAGAACATTTTTACACGACCTGACGACTGCGCGGCACTTTAAAAGTGCTTCCAGCAGCGTTTTCGAAAGAACATTCAAGCTGCGCGGCAACAATTCAGTGTGCGCGGGAGCATTCAGTTACTGCGCGGCCGCGCACCCGCGTAGCTTAGAGGAAACATTGGTTATGCGAGTGAGAGGAAGGACAGCAATGGACACACAGAGGAGACATGCCATAACATTCGTATAAACATAATTTTGTTCTCAAAAAAGTGTAAAAATATTAACTATTACAGGCTACAAGAAGCGGTGGTGACTGGGATTACGTTCGTTTCAAAAGGCACAAATATTCTATAAATACAGACAGCTGAAGCCAGTGAGATGCTGGAATGCACAGCACTGGAACGATCTCTCAGTTTCAGGAATACTGAGACCGCGGTACCATAGAAGAATTCAACAATCTCATTTAAGAGAAAAGCATATTTGGACCTGTACTATGGACAGGTTCCAAATACACATTTTTAGCACATTTACTGTCAGTATCCGTGTGGCTACAGGTAAAAGGCTAAACCATTTCAAAGTTTAGTTGAACAGCACTGAAGTAGTAACCCAAGTTAATACTGATGAATTTCATTTTCCCACAATTTGCAACATAAAAACACTCCCAACCTAATCAGGAATACAGGACTGAGCTGTCCGGTACACATCAATTCAAAATGAGTGGTGCTTTGAAACACAGACTACATTTTATTTTGCCAACTTTTTTCCCCCATGGAGCAAAGCTCCTAGTGGGCCAGGACATCCTCATTATCGAGGCTTCACGATCACAGACACGCCACACTCGGTAAGACTCCCCTAGACGAGTGATCAGCCCGATGCAGAGACCTCTACCTAACAACACACAACACTCACAAGAGATAGACATCCACGCCCCCGGCGGGATTCGAACCCACAATACCAGCATGCGAGCGGCCGCAGACCCAACCCTTAGACCTGCGCGGCCACTGGGATCTTGCCACGTATTTAGAAGGTAAGTTATGGGTTCGAACCCTCTCCACGAAATGACTGCGACATACAGTATACTTTGAACACGTAAATAGAACAGAATAGGCCAAGGCACATTTTGGGGTATGTCAGACAGTACCAATAGGCTAAAAATTATCCTGATAAGAATGGCATTTTTTACTCATGGTGAATAATATTACCATTGTTCCCACCAACCAAAGGCAATATCGTCACCGAGTTTTGCAAAAGACGGTAAAATGGCGTATAAGCAATGATCCAGAGACCAGCAAGATTCGTCTTGCTCGCAAATAGGATTCTGAAGCAGAACTGTCCATTTGGACGTCCCGTAAATGTGGATTATGCTCGCGAAGCCACAAATACAACTGGCCATCACACAATATTAGTGTGGCCGTGAACAAAAATGGACACTGCAATTTCTAGGAGAAAAATGTTGGTCGCGATTGCTTGGTTTGCTTTCACATCTCTAGGTTCTCCTCACTTGCTCGCTGTTTCGCTTGTGTTAACTTGTACTCGGTCTTGCACTGAGAGATCTTTGTACTTTGGACGGCCTTCCAGGCACAGTTTCAGCACTATATACAGATACAGAATAAATATTTTTTTGGTAGACACATTTCTTAAATTATAACGAGTTTATGTTGAAACATTGCCGGAGATATCTTTGAACAACATCATAACTTAGTTACCACAGTTTCTTTTTGTGGTGAAGGTCCCCGCAGCAGATGCTACGGACGCACCGCAGCCTAAGGCTTCTTGTGCAACCCTATGATGAAGATGAAAGATGATCAGTTTTTTTCTTCATTTTTACAAGTAATGGAGCAGCGGTGAAATGAAATTGACAAGGGAACACCGAAGTACTCGGGGAAAAACCTGTCCCAGTGCCACTTTGTTCACCACAAATCCCACGTGGACTGACCCGGGATCGAACCCGGGCCTCCGCCGTGAGAGGCCGGCGACTAAACGTGGCACGGCCTAGTTACCACAGTTACCATGCAAACATATAGGGAGATTACCCTGCAAACACTCGTCAATTAGTCGCAGAACATCCTGTGTGTAGTTTTTGCCTGCATGTACAGAAACATAATTTCATATGAACCGTATCGTTGGTCACTTCCAGTCGCTATATCAATTATCCGTAAGTCGAGGTCCACGCGTTACAGTTCAAGGTACTGCAGCTAATATTATGTTTTTACTCACAGTGTTTTAAAAACGTGCTGAAATAGGTTTCCTTCGGCTCGCAGACATGTGTTACATCTAACAAACACGACGTTCCTTGCAAGTAAAAGTTCTGCTGATGAAACTAAAAACAGATTGCCCCACAAGAAAAAATCCCACAAGTTCAGATTTGGCGAACGAGACCATAATCCCCTGCTTGTTAGTCTGTCACCAAAAACAATCTGTAAACAACGCACAGACATACTTGTGTGAGCTGTTACACTGTCTTCCTGGAGAAAAGAAAGAAGACGGAAGAATCAAAGAAAGAAAGAAAGGCAGAATGAAAGAATGAATAGGTAAAGGTTCTCTCGTAACTGGATAAGTGTTGAAGAAATGGCGTCCGAATCTGTGTTACACATTGATGTGAACTGGGGGGTTTCAAGAAAAAATAGGCCCAGTGATTCTAGTTGCACTCACAGCACAAAGGACACCAACTTCAACACCACGTGTTGGCACTTACATAAATTAAGACGGATAACTTGTTGCTCTGAGTGCCGCACATCCACCGCGTTGAAACGAAGCTTCATCGCTAAACAGAACCAGTGTGGCAAAATTTCACGTTGTATTCACCGTGCAACTTGTTAACTAATTAAAAGATTTATTAGACCAACACGTGCACTATATTCTTATAACCAAGTCAATCACCCCTACATATGTTTCGGCCTATAACAGGCCATCTTCAGGAGGTCAAAGTTTTTTACATAGACTTTACATCTGTTGTTCAATTTTAAAAAAGTTAGTACAGTGGCGTCCACTTCCCCAGCATGAACCCTATGAAGGTACCAATTCACAAAATTCAGCCTAGCTTTACAGTTTGTCTCATACAACCTGTGAACCACAGTTGTTCTGTATGGATGCAAATGCGGAAGTTTTACTGCTTCTCTACGATAACGTAACTGTGGGCGGGCTAGTGACTGAGCCAAATTTTATGCAACAAGCAAACCGACAGGAAGTGATCAACGATATATGTCAGATAAAATAAAGACCCGCATATAGGATTAATGTTGCGGTAATGCTCTAGACACGCATCAGGGAGACTTCTGGTTCGCATTTCAGCCAGGTCTTCGATTATCCCGGCAGGTTTTTGTCGTTTTCCTCAGTCTCTACAGGAAAACGTCCTGTAGTAAATCGAGTACCGTTTCCTTCCGCTTCATCCTTCATCCTACCCATTCGACGTTGCTTAATTTATATGTTGTCTTGAGTTTTTTTTTTTTTTTTTTTTTTTTGAAGGGCCCCGTAGCAGATGCTGCGGACGCACCGCAGCCTTGAAGGCTTACTGTGCAACCCTGTGATTCAGATGCTGTTGTTTCTGCTTTTATAATTCTAATGGAGCACCAGTGGAATGAAAAACCTGTCCCAGTGCCACGTTTTCCGCCACAAATCCCACGTGCACCGACCCGGGCCTCCGCGGTGAGAGGCCGGCGACTAACCGCCTGAGCCACGCAAGGCCTGTCTTGAGTTACTGACAGCGTGGTACAATAAACCGGAAAACATACACGTCATAACAACTTACTTATTTGTCCCCTTATGAATGTCGTAAAAATTACAATATCAAGCAAAACACTGACGGCCTACATGTATTTCAAGTGTGTTCCCACGTTTTACACAACACACTACATATCAACCAATGTAAATTAAAAATACATACCGCAAACAAGACGGCGATGAACTATTACTTTACATTAAACAAGATTATCTTGACATGCAAATATTTACTGACGATACTTATTCAAACTGGCGAAGAGTCAAAAGTAACCCATATATTGAACGAATAAACAAACAATATTAAAGCTTCAATCTTTGCCGTTAGTATATACTTTTTTTAAATGGCTCGACAGCCCCTTGGGGCCAAGGCCGCCTCATTGTTCGAGGCTTCACGATCACACTTTTTAGACACCCACACTCGGTAGGACTCCTCTGGACGAGGGACCAGCTCGTCGCAGAGACCTCTGCCTGACAACACACAACATTCACAAGAGACAGACATCCATGCCCTCAGCGGGATTCGAACCCACAATCTCAGTAAGCGACGTTAGTATATACACTAACTGAAAATTATACAATAAATACAGGGATCATATCCTGCTCCTAAAATAAAGTTTCTACAAACATATGGACGTACCGCTGTTTGCGAGAAAGGAACGTACTACAAAATCAAATGAGACAAATAATGTTGCGTGGTTTCAGGCTTACGCCGCGATGTAAATAAGATTTTCGCTCTTCTGGAATATTACGCAGCGTTGATTGGTAGTCAGTTACACACAGATTGTCCCGAAAAGTGGGTAACTAACTACCAATCAACACTGCGTAACATCCCAAAGAGCGAAGATCTCATGTAATGTTGCACTTTAGGAGAGCAACTGTTTATTCAATTTTAAATTCATCTTAACAGCATCTCGCTCAGGATAGGGACAGGTAGCGGGCTCTTGTGAGTGCGGTAATGAACTTTCGGGTTCCATAAAACGCGGGGAATTTCTTGACTAGCTGACGACCTGTTAGCTTCTGAAGAAGGACTCTGCTCCATGGAGTTAGTTAAGTTAGTTAACAGCATCTCAGTGTTCACAAAATACTTAGAAAAGTTGCTGAAACAACTTTCCGTTGCTTTAAATGCACAACGTGCGTACAGAGTGCTCCGGCTTGTGCTCTTGCACTGTAGTCGCAGTGCTGTTGCAGGCTGGGCACAGCCAGACAACTGAATTGTATTTGTTTTGAAAAAAAAAACTACGTAATGCAGTGATAGAGACCGGTGTTTATGATAGGCCCCTAGTTTTCACCGCAAGGCAAGCGGAGATTAAGGAACACGTCAAGGCCAAAGTCGTTCTCTTGAGTCACTAACAGTAGGAAGAACCTACAGTAATTCTTCCGTTGCCATGTCTTGCTAACAAAGCGGCTGTGATGACATATTTATGACAGCCTGTTGGTCTTATTCTAGGAGCACAACCGAACGCTTTGTTGACTGCGTAATTTACGAATACCACTGTCAATTACATATTACATTTAATACTAGCTCCGAAGTCATATCTAAATAAAACGGTATGTTAGACGAACAACAGATTTTTTCCTAACTCAGTCTACATACAATCAAGATCTTCTTGTGTTTCTCTCGTGAGAAGTTGGGTGAAAGCATGTGGGGAACCACTTTGAACGTCTCCATATAAATGTTCGAAAATATACACACAGTGTTCCTTTCCTTAATTTTCTCAAAATCCGTAACATTTACGGGAAACTGTATTAAAACATAAAGTGCGCGCTTCATCCACCTCTGTAACAATCATCTGAAAATTTTCCGCTCTGTCACTTTGGCCGATTTTAACTAACGAACGGTTCGATATTTTTCGTGTATGTAACCAATACTAAATTTAATAAAAATCCGTTCTGAGGTTGAGTTGTTTCATGCGTACAGATACGCAGACAGACGAAACAATTTCAACAGGTGCCTAATAAAAATGTAAATACAGTAACGAAAATGACAAGCAAAATATCACAGTACGTACTGATTTTATTAATATGGATCTACCGTGAATTTATAAAAATTGATTACAGTAGATCGTATCTTTAAGGAGTAACGGGTCTGATGGCACAAAGCATATATTTCATACTTGAAAAACGGTGAAAACATAGAACATGCACGAATTAATAATTAATAGTTTTTAATAATATGATTATAAAATACTGGTAATTATAATGTTATAATTAATTTCTGTTCGTATTTTGCACCACTCAGATACCGCAGCAAAAGGAACTACAGTACTTAAAATGCAAAGTCCTGTTTCTTACGGTTACTCTTTTAGGCGCGTTCGCAAAATTCCAAAAGCAACTATTAGCGTCGTCATGTCTGTCTGTCTGTCTGTCTGTCTGTCCGCATGGAACAACTCGGCTCCCACTGAAAGCATTTACGTAAAATTTGATATCAGAGGATTTTTCGAAAATTCAAGTGCCATTAAAATACGACAAGAATAAAGGGAAATTTACAAGACCTATGTACATTTATGACATCTCGCTGAATTCTTGTTAGAATGAGAAATGTTTCAGACAAAATTTGTAGAGAAATTCGAAACACACACCTTACGTTCAATAACGTTTTTCCGAAAATCGTGCGGTTTATGAAATAATGTGGACAGCCAGACAGGCCACAGGCGACAATATATTGCGGCGCAAAAAAAGACACGATTTGCATGTCGGATAACTAAAGCAAGAATACAGACACACACTCATAATATTTAATACTTATTGCTTTTCCACCGCAACAATGGTTACGCGAACGCGCCTTAATCTTACGTTATACGTATATTGTCTAACTTGCCACGAACTCACTGCAGATGTTTAATTACGCCGCTGGGATAAAATAATGCGCTGATTATGAACTGAATAACCCAACCAAGGTGACTAGTTACAGTTACGTGTCAAGGAAAGTAAAACCATTCAACGCAGTGAGCTGCTGTCAGACCTTGGAGTTATGTTTATTAGCTAGAAACTGCAGCGCCCTCACAGGCTAGATAACCACTGACCTTGACTGGGGCAAAGCTAAATATCTACATACAAACCAAGTCTAGGCCTGAATAGTAAATAGAAACTGGTATTACCTTTCTAAAACAACTTATCGTAAAATGCCATAAAAGGCAGAACGTAACGTTAGCATGGCAAAAATGGGGCGTGAGTATATTCGGTACTCAAATCACACAATATTCAGTCCAAGAAAATGCACTCTATTGTTTCCAGATATTTCATAATGCAATATCTTTTTGATCAATCCTACATATTTCAATCCTTCATGGGATCATCATCAGAGATTCATATCAAAGCAACATTTCACAAAGCTGAACTAGCAATCCATGTACACATTAAAAAGATCAAAAGTGGATCAGTTAAGAGGTAGGCGGTTTGTTGTGTAATGGATCCTTGGTATACTGTGTGTTTGTAGACTGCCTGGATTGCTAGTTCAGTTTTGTGAAATGTTACTTTGATTTGAATCCCTGATGATGATCCGATGAGGTGTTACTTTGATTTGAATCCCTGATGATGATCCGATGAGGTGTTACTTTGATTTGAATCCCTGATGATGATCCGATGAGGTGTTACTTTGATTTGAATCCCTGATGATGATCCGATGAGGTGTTACTTTGATTTGAATCCCTTATGATGATCCGATGAGGTGTTACTTTGATTTGAATCCCTGATGATGATCCGATGAGGTGTTACTTTGATTTGAATCCCTGATGATGATCCGATGAGGTGTTACTTTGATTTGAATCCCTGATGATGATCCGATGAGGTGTTACTTTGATTTGAATCCCTGATGATGATCCGATGAGGTGTTACTTTGATTTGAATCCCTGATGATGATCCGATGAGGTGTTACTTTGATTTGAATCCCTGATGATGATCCGATGAGGTGTTACTTTGATTTGAATCCCTGATGATGATCCGATGAGGTGTTACTTTGATTTGAATCCCTGATGATGATCCGATGAGGTGTTACTTTGATTTGAATCCCTGATGATGATCCGATGAGGTGTTACTTTGATTTGAATCCCTGATGATGATCCGATGAGGTGTTACTTTGATTTGAATCCCTGATGATGATCCGATGAGGTGTTACTTTGATTTGAATCCCTGATGATGATCCGATGAGGTGTTACTTTGATTTGAATCCCTGATGATGATCCGATGAGGTGTTACTTTGATTTGAATCCCTGATGATGATCCGATGAGGTGTTACTTTGATTTGAATCCCTGATGATGATCCGATGAGGTGTTACTTTGATTTGAATCCCTGATGATGATCCGATGAGGTGTTACTTTGATTTGAATCCCTGATGATGATCCGATGAGGTGTTACTTTGATTTGAATCCCTGATGATGATCCGATGAGGGATTGAAACATGTAGGATTGATCAAAAAGACACTGTAATATAAAATATCTGGAAACAATAGAGTGCATTTGTTGGACTGAGTGTTGTAAGATCTGATTATCGACAATGCACGGCATGAACACGATAAAAGAAATACTCGGTACTATTAGGGTCGCATGGTGAATGTCATTTACGATTTTCCGTAGTGACCTACACTGGCCTGAGCGTGTCACTTAAATACGGGTATTATCGTCAAAGAAATATTTCCTCGATCCGTGGAGTAACACCGTGACCTGGCACTACTCCCGGACGCAGTTCGCTGTTGTCAGACATATGGTCATTGGCAGAAAGCGAAACGCTCCTGTTACCACACTCCATATCAGCTACGTTAGTTAGATGATAGCCTAACAGCAGTGTGACTTGCCCTCACTGCAGTGTCATCAGACATATTTGTCACGATTTGCTCATCTATCATCAACGTATCAGAGAGCGGTATGAACAGCAGGCACCATAGTAGCGAAACGTGTACCTGGGTGGGTGATGGCGATAACCGGTTTCTGCGTCGCGGCAGAGATATCTGAAAACTGCCACAACTACAGTGCACCGATTTCTTTAGAAGCTAAAAATCGCTCAGGTACTCAACAAACACACTGTTTCTTACGGCAACCGTAACTTCATTGCCGTGTCCACAACAGCCCGCCACAGTCAGGTACTCAACAAACACACTGTTTCTTACGGCAACCGTAACTTCATTGCCGTGTCCACAACAGCCGCCACAGTCAGGTACTCAACAAACACACTGTTTGTTACGGCAACCGTAACTTCATTGCCGTGTCCACAACAGCCCGCCACAGTCAGGTACTCAACAAACACACTGTTTGTTACGGCAACCGTAACTTCATTGCCGTGTCCACAACAGCCCGCCACAGTCAGGTACTCAACAAACACACTGTTTCTTACGGCAACCGTAACTTCATTGCCGTGTCCACAACAGCCCGCCACAGTCAGGTACTCTACAAACACACTGTTTGTTACGGCAACCGTAACTTCATTGCCGTGTCCACAACAGCCCGCCACAGTCAGGTACTCAACAAACACACTGTTTCTTACGGTAACCGTAACTTCATTGCCGTGTCCACAACAGCCCGCCACTGATCCCCCAACCTCAGTCACACGAATCTAAGTCTGTTCTTCTGGAATATGGTACGGCGTCACTGGGTGACTGGTGCCCGACGTTTCGAGACAGCGTGATGGTGGTGGTCCATGAAGAATGGACATTCCGACCGTTGAAGAATATACCACCACCACCAGGCGAGAGTGGTCCAGTAACTGGACTTTGCAAAATAAATGGCTCTCGGGTACAACCTCAGACGTTTCCTTAAGCTAACCGAGGCCGTGCCATGGCTCAGGCGGTTAGTCGCCGGCCTTCCACTGCGGAGGCCCGGGTTCGATCCCGGGTCAGTCCATGTGGGGTTTGTGGTGGACAAAGTGGCACTTGGACAGGTTTTTCTCCGAGTTGTCGGTTTTCACCTGTCAATTTCATTCCACTGGTGCTCCATTACCTGTAAAACTTGGTAAAAAAAACTGCTCATCTTCATCACAGGGTTGCACAAAAAGCCTTAAGGCTGTGGTGCGTCCGTAGCATCTGCTGCGGGGCCCTTCACCATAAAAAAAAAGCTAACCGAATACGACACAAAGCATTTCCGTTTAACTGATTTTTATTTTTTAAGAAAAACTGTAGGTTTGTGCGGTTACCATACTGATCGTATGTCTTCTCTCGAACGTTTGAACCAATTCGTCGCTTGTTACAAAACTTGGTATAAACGTTATGCCATTACATAATAACTCGGACATTTTTGTTTCTTAAATCGCTAATAAGAACATGGCAGACACACAGCCATGCTAGGCGTGAGCGGAAATATTGCAACTTAGTACAGAACCTTGAAATGGTGTATGGCAACACGAGTGAAGATACCAGGTCTCATCAAAACATTCACGAAATGACAAAACAAAACATTTCGTAGTACATAAATTTTATTAAACATTAATCCCTCGTAAATAATCCCGTGATGACGATTCGGATGACGTTTCCTTGTTTCCCATGCTCCCATATATAATATAATTAGTTAGTTGCCCTAGCATGTTTTCTTATATTTCCTCTGCCGATTAAAATCAACTTTCTCTTCAAGTACCTTTCAATTTCGGGAACAGGGACAAGCCCGCTGGAGAAAGATCTGGCTGCAGGGTGACTGCAGAACCACTGCAGTTTTGTTTTACGAGAGAAACTTCTGGATGGAGAGCGCCGAGTGCGTGAGAGAGGTGAAGAAAACAGCTGTGTTCCTGCCAGACGTCCGGTAGTTTCTTGCGCTTCTCTCAGAAGCCCAAAAACGGTCAGGTAGAATTCCTGATTGACTGTTTAACCTTAGGGATGAACTTACATGCATACAACTTCGACAGTCGACGAAATCACTGAGCATGTCTTCGTATTTGATCTGTTCTGTCGCGCTCTTTTCGGTCTTGGGGCTGATTTGATTTCCATTGTGAAGACTGCTGCCTTGTTTCGATGTCGCACCCACATACCCATATCTCATAACCCATATTAATCAATTAATTTCATAACGTTCTCGTCCGCTTCAGCTTGTTCAAAAGGTCTGTGCAAATACGACTATTCTGGCGGTTAGCTTTTCGTTCAGCCGTCGTGGAACGAGTTTTGCGGAAACGCCGTATGCCCAGTTTGCAGGCACAATTGTGAAGAACAATCCCAAGGAAATTCCCATGTCTTCCTTCACTTATCATATGTTAATCGTCGATCTGAACACGCCAATACATGGCCTGCGTTGATTTTTTTCCATCACTTAGCGACGTAGACCGGCGGCCGGAAGGATGGTCGTCTGCCCACGATTGTCGACCACTTTTGTTACGTGTCCACCAACCAAACGCCGACAATCGGCTTAATGCCTCACATCCGAAAGCCACTTTTCACAAATCGTAAATTTCCTTAACAGTTTTCCCCGTTTCGTAACAAAATTTGCACACAAATACGCTGTGCCGTCAAAGAAATATTAAAAAAAAAACTGCCGACGCCCACTTACGTTAAATCAAATAATTATTTTTAACGCCGAACAAAACACGTGGAAACTGAATGGGAAACAGCAACAGGATTGAGACAGTCTACTAAACCACGCCAAACCATGCGGTCGTCGCATGATTTTAAAGGGAGGTTGCGCGCGCAGTCCGAAAACTTTCTGAATAGACAACGTATCTTCAGAAAGCACGCACCGTTACATAGGCGAAATTCTGGGAAATGAGCATGGCAGCTGTGCCAGAATTACAGTGCATATTTAATTTCCAGCAATAACTAAGGGACAATTGTGGCTAGTGGTGATATTCCGTGTAACGACAGGTTATAAATATATTCCAGCATAAACAGTGTGTGAAATACTGTATTTCAAACAAAATTAAAACACATCGAGCTGCACAACTTTGATGCGGTGCCAAAAAAATTACCGTACACTAATTTCTCCGCAGAATCAAGCAGGTGTCTACCGGTAATAATGATGATAATTATAGTTGTGGTGGTGGTGATGATAATGATGATGATCAAAATAATCACAACAAAAACAAATATGTGTAGCATATTCGCAATCGCCGGAAATAAAAAGTTCTAACCATAATTCAATCCTGTTACCCTCTATGCATGAACTGAGCACATGAACAAACGAGTTCATTTTACCGTTCGATTAAAAATTTAAATTACCCAAATACAACATTAACGCAACTGGCTGTAAGTCAGCATAGCTGGAAGAGGCTTAACAATTCTGCCCTGAACTCGATTTTATGTTTTTGACAAGTAACAGACGGTATTTCAACCGTCAGTACGAAAGGAAGGAATCTCGAAAGCGAACTGCGTATTTCCCTGCGACTAATTCACGCCATTGCTTGAATGTCAAAGTATTTATAACGACCTGCAAAGCAGAATTTAAAACATTCATGGGGGAGACAGAGACAGAAAGATTGAGGGGAGAGTGGTCCAGCAACCGCACACGGCCTTGACCTCCATCCCTCGTGCCCTGCTGACATGACCCCTAGAACTGCAATAACTGGAACAGGAACAAGTACACATTGTGCACGAGGAGAATAGGGTATTTAAAAACCATACCATCTCCCTAACTCGAAACCACACCACATAAATATACACACGCATATTGGCCGTGCCATGACTCAGGCGGTTAGTCGCCGGCCTCTCAACGCGGAGGCCCGGGTTCGATCCTGGGCCAGTCCATGTGGGATTTGTGGTGGACAAAGTGGCACTGGGACAGGTTTTTCCCCAAGTACTTCAGTTTTCCCCTGTCAATTTCATTCCACCGGTGCTCCATTACACGGAAAAACGAAAAAAAAAAAAACTGATCTTCATCACAGGGTTGTACAATAAGCCTCAAGGCTGTGGTGCGTCCGTAGCATCTGCTGCGGGGCCCTTCATCACAAAAAAGTATTACCTAGGGGTTTTTAAGGCAACCGTACAAACTGTACAAAACAAACAATTAAAATCAAATTAAAATAATTTCCCTTAGATGTTTTAATCTTACAGAGGACAGCTGTTATTTAAAATCTGTTAATTGTAACACTTGATGTGCTAAATGTAAATCTAAAATACAACTTAGTCATTCCTCTGTGCCCAGCTAGTAATGCTTGTGGCATGTACACAAATCTATCAAAACCCGAAATGAAATTGAATCACAGCTTCCCAGCTGTGCGCACCCTAAGTAACAGGCTACAGACCTCAGTAATTCGCAGTGATATATAATACACATCACCGCTTTGGGTATGCGTAACTGTCGTACATTGCCACACAACCTGACGCCTTCAATTACCCAGGTCTGGTTAAGTTTTCATCCACAGCTAATTACTGATCCTAAAGAAATAAGCACAAGAATGGATTAACGTAGAAGCTAAATAAAAAGGTTACATCAAGAACCAAATAAAACCTGAAGTACGTGAGTAATGTGGACGAAAAATAATACAAGTATTAACTATAACTTTTTAGGCGCGTTCGCAAAATTACGAAAAGCGACTATTAGCTTCGTCATGTCCTGCATGACTGTCTGTCCGTCCGCATGGAACAACTCGGGTCCCAATGGATGGATTTTACTGAAATTTATTATTTGAAGATTTTTTTGAAAATGTGTCGAGAAAATTCAAGTTCCATTAAAATCTGACAAGAATAATGGGTACTTTACACGAAGACCTATGGACATTTATGATAATGTCTCGCGGAATTTTTCTTAGAATGAGAAATGTTTCAGACAAAATTTGTAGAGAAAATCAAAATACACATTTTATGTTCAATATGTTTTTTTCCGAAAATCGTGCTGTTTATGAGAAATATGGAAAAATATAATAGAGCCTGACAGGACACATGACAATATAATTCGGCGCATGCGATTTGCATCCCGTTTAACTAAGTCAACTAACGCACACTCATAATATTTAATACTTCTTTTCCACGGCAACAATGGTTACACGAACGCGCCACAATCTTACGTTATACTCAAATTTCCTGTCTTGATCTTACTGTAATTGTAATGCTTTACACAGGGCATAGGGGCACAGAAACTTTTGAACAGCGTATTCACATTTCAGATTGTGAAAAAAGTTATTTATTTGTGCTACACGGGCACTTACACAATGTCTCAAATCGTATCGTCACATGAATTAACAAAAGCATGTACAGCCACACAATTTTTTTTGAGAAGGGCCCCGCAGCAGATGCTATGGACGCACCGCAGCCTTAAGGCTTATTGTGCAACCCTGTGATGAAGATGATTAGTTTTTTTGTTGTCCGTGTAATGGAGCACCGGTGGAATGAAACTGACTGGGGAAAATCGAAGTACTCGGAAAAAACATGTCCCAGTGCCACTTTGTCTACCACAAATCCCACATGCACTGACCCGGGATCGAATCCGGGCCTCTGCGCCTCCGCGGTGAGAGGCCGGCGACTAACCGCCTGAGCCATGGCACGGCCCAGCCACACAATTTACTGCGATGTACTTAGTTTACGCAACTTCACCAACAGGTATGCCAGGAATTAAAATTGATAAACACGCCTTAGTTTTGCGTTTTATACGAACAAACGTTCTGGTAGACGCAACAAACTGCTTTTCAGGTCCTGGTCAGACTCATAATGAATACTGTTGACTCAGCAACTTTTGAGTTTCATGTAAAACTCGTTGCCAAACAGAAAACAACAGGTAACACTGTTGCCTGTTGTTTCATGTGCTGCAAAGTGTTTCTTTGCACAAGTTCACATTAAGTTTATCCTTGATCTGTGCAAGTTCCATATTTTTGTGCAGTTTTCTTAAGCCGTATCACTAATAGTTATTCCCTTCCTTTTTAACTTAAGAGGATAAGCGGCTTTTAAAGACTGGTGTCAGTGCTGCAACCTCTGCTGATCCATCAAATGATGATCCAGTGCAAGCAGCTGGAACCTCCAAAACGAAAAACTGTTCCTCAAGCAGCATCGTAAAGAAATGAAACACCGGGACTTAAATTTGAATTTTCATGGACAGTGATAATGAGCAACGGCCACAGCGAGTAATGCGTTCTAATGTCTTGGCCAATGACCACAGCGAGTACTGCGTTCTGATTTCTTGGCCAATGACCACAGCGAGTACTGCGTTCAGATGTCTTGGCCAATGACCACAGCGAGTACTGCGTTCTGATTACTTGGCCAATGACCACAGCGAGTACTGCGTTCTGATTTCTTGGCCAATGACCACAGCGAGTACTGCGTTCTGATTTCTTGGCCAATGACCACAGCGAGTACTGCGTTCTGATGTATTGGCCAATGACCACAGCGAGTACTGCGTTCTGATGTCTTGGCCAATTACCACAGCGAGTACTGCGTTCTGATGAATTGGCCAATGACCACAGCGAGTACTGCGTTCTGATTTCTTGGCCAATGACCACAGCGATTACTGCGTTCTGATTTCTTGGCCAATGACCACAGCGAGTACTGCGTTCTGATGTCTTGGCCAATGCCCACAGCGAGTAATGCGTTCTGATGTCTTGGCCAATGACCACAGCGAGTACTGCGTTCTGATTTCTTGGCCAATGACCACAGCGAGTACTGCGTTCTGATGTCTTGGCCAATGACCACAGCGAGTACTGCGTTCTGATGTCTTGGGCAATGACCACAGCGAGTACTGCGTTCTGATGTCTTGGCCAATGACCACAGCGAGTACTGCGTTCTGATGAATTGGCCAATGACCACAGCGAGTACTGCGTTCAGATGTCTTGGCCAATGACAGTACGAAGAAAACAAATCTCATGCCCCACTTCGTTACCAAACGTGCTGGACATGAAGAAACAGATATTGCTTTATTACAATGTGACGAAAAGTTGCGACCGTAATGAATCAATACATAAGCATTCCATCAAACGATCAAGAGGCATTCCTTGAATGTCTCATACAGGGTACGAAGGTAAGAGCAATGGAGTCATTCAATACTGGCGAAACATTAGCACTTCAGGCTGCAACGAAGAAGTGCGTCATTACACACCGAACATGGAGGCAAATAAGCTGATGCTTCAAAAACTATGGCTTTGTTAAGCGACACTGTAAGGAGGCTTCGCATGGACATTATATATATATATATATATATATATCCGTCCGACAAATTCCTAACAGTTCGAAATTTCAACCCAACTGATATCGTTAACATTATACGCTTTATCGTGTATGTTATATAGCGTTACGAAAGCAAAATGTTAGCAACATTACTGTTGTGCAGATCATCTGAAGAACATGCTGCAAAGGAACGCGACTTCAAAACTGTGGATGAATTGCTTAAAGCCAATGAACTCTTTTGCATAAAGCGTCTTAGTGTATGTATGTACGTACAATTATGGTGTCGCTACCATGATGGGAAGACATGGGTTTCCGTGCAAGACGTTAAATACAGCTTACATACTGTATGATTCACCGTCAATCTCTCGCGAAAGAGACCTTAAGCCCCAGCAAAAGAAGTTCTGAATGATGCAATAAAAGTCGTGAATTTTATTACAGCCTGACACTTGCAGACCACATCATTTTACAATTTCTGCAACGAAATTGGCTCGTAATGTGAAGACCTTTTGCATACAAAAGTTACACGGTCGGCAGTGCGAAAGATTCTTCGCCTTGTCATTTGAGCTCAAGGATGAATTTCAGCTTCCAGATCATATACAATCTGCAAAACTTTAGCTGAAATACTTCTGCAATGAAAGGTGGATTCTACTTTTGTGTTACCTCAGGGATACTTTAATTAACAGCTTCAATTCGTTTCTACAAGGAAGAAATAGTAACATGTAAACAACGAACAGTAAGATATCTGCTTTCTTAAAACCTCACTATATAGGAACAAAAATATGAAACAGGACCTTGCGAAAGGCTTCAGTTTCCGCGAATTCTCCGAAGTCTCCGATATTAATCACAGTTCCACCACAACCTATCCGAAATGCTCGAAAACTTTCAATCCAAGCAGTTTCGCTGGATATGGAGTCCTCATGACGCGTGTGTAGGACGCACCCATCTTTCTGTTCTTGAACACCAACGGTTGACAGTCATCAAATGACTCCACGTTAAAAACGGAACTCAGTACAAACAGTATTGCAAGCTTCAGGCCTCTGTGAAGAAAGGATATCCGCATCTTTCTGCAAAAGCGAGTGAAGTGCTGTCACCTCTTATTTCAACTTACCTTTGTAAAGCTACGTACTTCAAATTAACATTAAACGTCAAACAACTCACAGTACCAGTCTCTGTTACGAAACCCAGGATGGATGTCGTTGCTACTGGATCTCAGATTCATTTATTTCATCACATTAATTCTGAAAATGTGTTAGGTAGCGTACGTATTCTTTTTTCCAATGGCTCGACAGCCCCTTGGGGGCCTAGGCCGCCTCATTTTTCGAGGCTTCACGATCACAATTTTTAGACACAACACATTCGGCAGGAGTCCTCTGGACGAGGGACCAGCTCGTCGCAGAGACCTCTACGTGACAACACACAACACTCACAAGAGACAGACATCCATGCCCCCGGTGGGATTCGAACCCACAATCCTAGTAAGCGAGTGGACGCAGACCCACGCCTTAGACCGCACGGCCACTGGGATCGGCATACACAAAGTATAGCGGCATTAAATACAGCTTTTGCTAAAAGAAAATATCTGTGCAGATAAATAATTAGTTGAAAATAAAGGTATAAAAGGTTTTAAAAAGTATTTACAAAAGTAAGCGTGTTTGGTATAATCAGATTTCATAGGACACTTATGTATATCTTGAAGGCAATGTTTGTTCTTCCATCCAAATACCAACGTGTGTTCTTCAGTCACTATTATACAATATCGATGTGGACACACTGCACAGTATGTTGGCGATGACAAGTCGTTGTGATGCCGTAACTCAATGATTCTAAAAAAAATTGAAACACAATTACTTTTATTACACAAACAATTCTGTTTTTACAAAAATTCTTTACATGTGTAGGACAATAAGGCCATCATCAGACAAGGCTGCCACAAAAATATACCGAGGAAGGCCTCTTTCAATTGTAGTTCTGCCTTCCTTTGCCAGCCTTATTGTCCTACACATGTAGCGAATTTTTGTAAAAACAGAATTGTGTGATGAAAATATTTGTGTTTGAATAATTTTTTTTAGAATCACTGAGTACAGTGTGTTCATCTCTATAGCAAACTTCACATTCAATCGTTACGGTACAAGAGATGTATAAATATTCTCCAGAGCTGTGCTGGATGCTTTGGGATACAGAAAAATCTCTTACCCCCACCGGGAATCGAACCTAAATTCCTAAGTTGTTAAGCCCGTAGCGTAGTAAGGTAGAAACTTAATTTGTAAATTATATATTACATGAATTTCAAGCTTCAAATGGTTAAGAGTATTTTATTGTCATCCGAATTTCTGCAACGACTGACCAGTCATCGTCATCGTCTAGAAGTAGAAGCAGAAGTAGAAGCAAGCCAATAATTCGCGGTCGACATGTCATGTTCCACTTCTCTAAAAATACCTTCATGTAAGCTGCACACTATTTTTAAAATATCTATAAAGATCCGAAGGACCGGAATAATATTACAATGACTGGAGCTGATGTCGCCATCTTAGTATCCTACTGCTGATAGAAGTTCAACTCTCACAACGGGAAGTTAAATACCAGTTTCACGAGATTTCCTATCAGTTGCTGTTGTATCAGTGGGTCCGTCCCCTGTCTGCAATACCACATGTAATTCAAATTACCTCAAACTCCAAGTCTTCCAAAACAAGAGCTTGCGCATTATCGGAGATTATCCCAGGGGAACTCCCATCTCCCATTTGCACGACTCCCTTAATATTTAATCTCTTCGAGACTTCATTCACCAACTGACGGCCAACTTTTTTACTAAATGCCCATTTCATCCTAACCCTCTGGTCCAACAAATAGGTAATTATACACTAGCCGACCTAAACTCTGTATATAAAACCTATAAACATAAACGGCCGAAACATATACTACTGTAAACCAGCTCACCATCACACATAGAGTTCTTTTTTAGTATTTTTCGCTAATATTATTTTTATTTTCCCCTCTTTATAACTTTTGGTACACGTACTCATTTTAATTAAATTGGTGATCGGAACAATTTTGTAACTTTTTCCTTGTATACTGTACATACTGTAAACTGTAATCTTCAATAAATCATTAAAAAAAAGTGGGTCCGCTACACGTTGATCCGAGCTCGACGATCCGAAACTCGACTTCCAGTAGGGGCAAGACATTTTTCTCTTCCTCCGAAACTTCGAGACCGACTCTGCGGCCCACACAGCCTCCTATCCAATGCTACCGGGATTCTTTTCCCGGGGGTAAACGGCGGAGGCATGATGTTGACCACTCACCTCCATCTAGTTATTTTTTTTTGTATGGTTCGACAGCCCTATATGTGCCTGGGTCTCCTCGTTTCGTCGAGGTTTCATGGTCACACATTTGAGACACGCCACAGTCGGTAGGACTCCTCTGGACGAGGGACCAGCTCGTCGCAGAGACCTCTACCTGATATCACACAACACTCACAAGAGACAGACATCCATGCCCCCGGTGGGATTCGAACCCACGATCCTAGTAAGCGAAGACCCACGCCTTAGACCGCACGGCCACTGGGATCGGCACCTCCATCTAGTGTCAAGGATAAAAATGTGTAGAGCTATACGCCTTCATACCTATATGCCTTCAGGGACAACTTTAACTTTTACCTTTACCACAAGTTGACAAGCGGTAACTGCAGTGCGACACGTTTCATCAGACGCGTCCTTTCAGCGAAGCGCGATGCAGTCAGCAGTAGGAACATTCTATCATAGTTATGTCATGAAAATAAAAGTGACCTGACTCACAAGAATCTGTGGAATTAAGAAACTACGCCGAAAAGCATGAACTTTCATCACAATGAATAATCAATCAATACTAATAATTTAACTTCGAAATTAAAAGCTTATATGCTACTGAACATAGGCCTAAGCTTCAAATTTGTATCGCAATACAGCACCACAGAAAAGATAGGACAAATATATCAAAATATTTTAAACACAATCAAGACTTCATGTTGTTTTTCACGTGGCATGATGGTTAAGTTATGTTAAGGTAAAGCAATCCCATTACAGGCCTGGACAGGCCCTTAGGGTTCCAGGAGGTTGAGGCTCCCAGATTTCTATACAATCGGCACATGAAGGTGGTAAGGTTATCAGCCCTACGCACCGGCCGCCTTTACCCCCCAGGAAATATTCCTGATACTCATTTCTGTTAGAGGCTGAGTCGACCCCAGGGCCATAGTGCGACCGAAACGATTATGTCAAGGAAAAATTCCAATGACACCATCGGGAATGGAACCCGCGACGTTCCGGTTTGTAGCGTAGTGCCTCAACCAACTGCGCCACCGCGCGCCCTAAGTTGTGTTAAGACTGCTGCTAATTTCAGTATCGTACAAGCTCAAATATGTACTCAGAATTACTTTTGTTTAATTAAACCGACAACGGTAAGCTCTATCGAATAAAAAGGACCGACATAAAATGTTTCACTCTCCTCTACAACTCTGCCCAGTAACATTTTTCGTTCCTATAGATATTTACCGAGTCACGCACGAGTGCACGCAGCAAAGCATGTTAGGCCTTCATGTTGTGGCAGTTGAAAAAATTTCTTCAAACTAATACAAATTGCAGTAAATGGACAGTTCTTTCTAGGATTCTCGAACATGAAATACCATATACATTTTAAACTGAACCATAATCACCGTGTTCCTTAATTGCAAAAGTCACAAAACAAAGGAAAATGGAAAATGATCGAAAACCTGTTTTAATTCCTCATAGAAACTGTCCTTTGAGTCATCACTTTTCTCCTCAGTTGGTGCATGCACATTCAGAACAATGATATTACACCAGCGACCTCTCAGCACCATATATGACATCCTATCACTAACAAACTCAACTCTCTTAATTGCTGATACTATTCTCTGGTGTACAAACAAACTGTTCTCAATTTATGACTTTCATTTCACTTTCCATAGAAAAAGTATAATCCCCTGCTCTTACTGTGCCTTCTTTGTCCCACCTAACCTCCTGTACACCCACTAAATCTAATTTGTACCTCGCTAATTCCCTGGCCACTGTCATAAGTGACCCTGACCTATACAGGCTCCTTACGTTCCAAGTGCCAAATCTCATATTCCTTTTCCGTTGTTTAAGTTGTACCAAAGAATCAGTCCAGGTCCGAGGCTTTGCGACATGTTTCGTAACATGGTAATTTTTTACGGTGAGGAGTTGTTAGCACCTCGCCCAACCCCCAAGCTGAAGGACCACCCCTTGTCGGCTGTCCGCGATGCTTACTTAATGTATTCGCAGCTACCCTCCATATCCGGAGGCCGTTCCCCCATCCGCAACCTGAGGACGCGCCATGCCGTGGTGGCAGGGACCCACTTATCATTCTTGACTAGCTGAAGACCTGTTAAGCTTCCCAAGAACGGCTCCGCTCCATGGACTTCGTCAGTTAGTTAGTTAGTCACAAAATAAAAACCACCACCGTACACATAAATTGGCGTGAATGGCACTCCTATATTATTCCAACATGTTTGAGTCCTGTAGGACCATTATAAGAAAGTCTATATAAATACACATAAATCTTAAACTGGTGCATGGTCACCGTGTACCTCAACTGAAATAGTTACAAAACAAAACCCATCCAGGTACACAGAAATGGGAGTCAATGACACCCCTGTGTTATTTCAACATGTTTCTGTACCCCAGAGCCATTATCAGGGAATCTCGTAGGAAGGCAGCGGAACACATAGAGAAGATCAAGCAAACTGTCGATGAGCGACACGCAGTCTACAGAGTCAGAACACCACAGAGAAGATTAAAATCGCGGAATAGCTTCCTCGGAACAGTGCAAGTTGAACCACCTGAATACTTCCCCCTTACCCAGATTTGCCCTGGTAGCCACCTCCTTGATTTCAATACTTGGAAATCTCTTAACCGCATTAGAACAGGAGTGGCACCAGTAAAAACAAATATGGTGAAATGGGGCAAAACAAACTCCGACGACCTGTATTGTGGCTGTGGAGAGGTACAAGATATGGTACATCTCCAATCATGCAAGGACTACCCTCAGAAATGCACCCTCGAGGATTTATGGCTTGCAAATAAAAAAGGATTTGACGAAGCCCAATACTGGGCAAAAGATCTTTAATTTAATGGTCCGGACACGATAAAGAAAGAGGGAATCCATACAAATACATATATATCTCGAACTCATAGGCGTAACCTGGGGGGGGGGGGGGGGGGCAACTGCTCCCCAATATTTTTTCTAAGAATAATTTGTTTGGCTACTGAGTAGAAGAGGGGCAAATATAAATTGGAGTGAGAATGGCGGGAAAGGGGTGTATGTATATTAAGGACTGGTTCAAACCAATCTTCCCCCTCTGTCTAACTTGATTACTTCGTAAATTAAAGTCCTAATACCCATGGTCGATTTTGCCAAGTTATGCTTATGCTTAAACTGGTGCATGATCACCGTGTACCTTAATTGCAATAAATCTCGGTTACAAAATAAAAGCTAACCGACATGTTTCGGCCCTGCAGGACCATTATCATCGAATCCATACACATACGTACAAACAAACAGAAAACAAATTTGCTGAACCGTTGCCGACTTGCTGCACGCTCACGAACCACTGTACTTGGCGTTCCACACGTACGCGAACGCGTCAAACTGCGTTACATTTTCTTCCCACTTCCAGAAGTACGACTACCAACAGACTCTCAGGGATTTTGGTGCGGTTTAAAAGCTTCTTACGTATTTGTGATCAGTCTGTTGTAGTTGTTTACTTACGTGCTTATGAGATCTGCGCTCTTCTGAGATATTACGCGGCGTAGTGTGACAATTGTTTACCGACGTTTCGGGACAACGTATCGGTCCCATCTTCAGGTGTGTAGAGTCCGGACTCTTGACCCGTGAAGATGGGACCGATACGTTGTCCCGAAACATCGGTAAACAATTACCACACGACGCTGCGTAATATCCCAGAAGAACGCAGATCTCATCAACACCGCGGCCGAAGACTGAAATCAGGTTACGTGCTTACGTTTTCATTTCTGATGATCTTGTACATGGGCTTCAAACTTCTTAAGCATGCTTGTATCCCTGTATAGCGCCTGTTAAGATCGCTATGTCTGTCTGTCTGTCTGTCTGTCTGTCTGTGTCTGTCTGCCTGTAGGCAAGTAACAGCTCGAAAACGCCAAACAATTTTCGTGAAATCTGAAACTGGATATTTTTACGAAAAATTTTCCTGTCATTTCAATTTCCGTTAAAATCGGTCAAAAATAAGGGACGCTTCACACGAGGACCCACACGCATGTCTGCGCACATCTTGAGCATAACTCCGGTAAATACGTATTTATCGCAGAGAAAAAAATTTTCGGACAAAATCTGCACAGGAGAAATAAACAGTAGTTTATATTCAACACATCTTTTCAGCAAGTCCTGCAGTTTTTTAGACGATTAAACAAAGCTGACGTTATGTCCACATATCCGAGCTGACGACAGTCGCTGCAAGTTGGTGACAGTACCACACATGCTGTGGCATGTTTCAGTGTCAGTTTCCAGGAATGCATCGTGTATGCAGTGGAAATAATTCTGAAAGTGTTGGCTTCATAAAATAAATACATATGCAAATGAACAGGGGCGGCCGGGATAGCGTAGTCGGTATAGCGACTCACTACGAGCTGGACGGTCCGGGAAACGAATCACGGTGGGGCAGAGATTTTTTGAGCCGTCCAAACCGACCCCGAAGCCCACCCAGCCTCCTCTACAATGGGTACGGGGTCTCTCCTAAAGGTGAAGTGGCCGGAGCGTAATGCTGACCACCCACTTCCCTCTAGTGTCGGGTTCTGAATGGGTAGGAGCTATACCTCCCATCTGTGCCTGCACAGGCATGTATCAGTCGACACGGAGTAACAGCCCACAAGACTTAAATCTTTCAACAAAAGGTGACTTCAGGAAACTTGTGTATTCTGCCATCTAACTACAGTTATCATCACAGTAACAGAGAAAAACTGGGACTAAACTGAAGACTGGCACATAACGAGCGTCGACTGGTAACACTTTACACTTATTTCGGAGAAGACTGTTACTCCCATACTCAGGGTCTATGCAATATAAAAGTAAAGGTAAAGTTCACCCTAGAACAGGCCATGAAGGCCCAGTGGAGTAGAGTTATAGATCTACTCTTTCTTTGACCTCGGCGCTACATGGGAGAGGGTGGCCACGCCCCGGCCGCTTTACCCCCGGGAAAGAGACCCGGTACCCATTTTACAGGAGGCTGGGTGGGCTCCAGGGCCGGGCTGGACGGGTGCGGAAAATCACTCCCCCACAGGGATTCGATCCCCGGACCGTCCAACTCGTAGCTAGTCGCTATCCCGGACCATTCTATGCACTATACTCCCCTTAAACTGCACAGACCCTAACGATGGCAGTGCCAAGTTTCTCAGGAACAGCGGCAGATTTTTACGAAACAACACATCATATGCCGGAAGGCTTGAATCTTCAGCAACACCGCTGTGAGAACCACAAATTTCGCAACGCGAAGCTGTCGCGGATGCAGGCGGTGTCGCCACGGGACTGAAGCAACCAGCGGGGCCCCACGGTCAAGTAAGAATCTATGCTTCGAAAAAGCTTATCTTTCATCTTACTGACATTTGACTACACGATTTCCAGCAGAAGCAAGACGTTCCTCTACTCAAACCTCGCAGAGTCCAGACTGGCTCCGGGGCTCGCCCAGCGCCTATTCAATTGGCACTGGCGACTCTTTCCCCCTGGGGTAAAGCACCCGGTGCGTGGAGCTGACCATTCACCCCTATCCAGTGCTAAATTACTTAAATATGTATTAAGGTCAATATTAATCTACATCACTGGTACGTCATAACACATTTGGTATACGTTACGGGCCCAAACAAATATAATGCACCTGGGTCCATGGCAACCTAATTTCGTCACAGGAGAAAAGCAACGTCTTGGATCTTTATTAAGGACAAATTTCAATGCACAGGAAAGACATCTATGATGACTATGTCCCTCGGTATTTACAACCCAGTACGATGCTTCAGTCATTCATGATCACTGTTTTCCGTTACATGCAGATTTCAGAGTGTCATAATTTGGAACGGCAGTGTCTGAAATATCAGACGACACAAACATAATTTGGACATTCAACAATCAGTATGATGTTGAGGCTGTTGTCCATCACGCTTTCAGTCGGTTGAGACGATTACTACTGACTGAATGCAATTACAGCTCATTTGCAACATTCCGATATCAATACTGTTGGGTGCTAGTCTTGTCATCGAACCTCAGACCACCAACCTCGTAACGGGAAGATGAAAAATCTTATGTTCCCACTGCGTAACAAGTTCGTCGCGGTCGCACTGACATTTTCTCAAGATTTAAATTTCGTAACTACTATGATGAGGGCTCTCTTTAAATAGCGTAAAAATGTCTGATTCAAGAAAAACACTGATACATACGTGGGCTGATCATTTAATTCGCGGAAAATGAACTAAAAAAAATTTAATCTTCATCTGACAAATCATCTGACATTTTTCCTTTTCAAAATGCTCACCTTTGAAGTGTATGTGTAGAGCTACGCACTAACGCCTGAGAAAGCGCCCTTATCGATTGGAGCCCGAAGGTCACGCTGTAAACAAAGATAGACCGACAATCCGCGAATTAAATGATCAACTCACGTACAATCTAAATGTCTGCCAGACATTTAAATAAGAAACAAATTAGAGCTCAAATCATGCGAACAATAAATAAATAAATATGACCAGTAATCATCCTGTGTGCTCAGAAGATAGGAACTGAATATATGGAACTAACTTGAATTTAATAAATGTACACAGAGGATGACAATTCCGGGATGTTGTTAGGTCACGTCTCTTTAATTATATTGAAAACGTTAAGACTTAGAGGAAAAGCGTATACGCCATAAAATGTGCTTGTCATTCTTCTTTACAACTTTGTGCGAAGCATTTTTCGCTTCGATAAATACTTTCAAGATACGCTCGAAGCGTGCGATGAAACGCATGCAGATCTTCATGTAAAGTGGTTGTTAAACTGTCCGCAATAAATGAAACCTGACGTGGCCTAGCAACTTCTCGTACGACTCTCTAACATCAAATCTAATCAGAACTGGTCCATGCTCTATCGAGTTTCTTCATGTGCACAGGCTGCCAGAACATCTTAATAGGCGCTCTGTAGCAGGGTGCGAACGCGCCTGGGAACAGATTACTCGTAACACGCTGAAAAGTAAATCCAAAATAAGGAACACACCTCTGCATATATCGGTAAATGAACTCGGAAACAAAAATAAACCACCGCATTCTGTTACTGCTTTAAACTGTTACAAACAATAGAGTTACTATTCGATAAAAAAAAAAGAGAAGTTTTCTCTAATGTCAGAAAAATGTACACTTTTGCCCGTTCCAGTGATAGAGCATTTCTTCTCTTAGTAACAATTTGTCCGAAATTTCAAAACATTCTTTCGGCCGGTACACATACCGTTGCCGATCCCAGTGGCCGTGCGGTCTAAGGCGTGGGTCTGCGGCCGCTCGCTTACTAGGATTGTGGGTTCGAATGCCGATCCAGTGGCCGTGCGGTCTAAGGCGTGGGTCTTCGGCCGCGCGCTTAGTGGGATCGTGGGTTCGAATCCCGCCTAGGGCATGGATGTTTGTGTTGTGTTTGTTGTATAAGGACTAGTATAGATCATTAGTGACGTGAAGAAGGACGGAAGGAGTTAAAAGTACAAAAAAATGGATCAAAGGGAAATAACGGGACAAGTAAAAAAAAAAAAAAAAAAAAAAAAATCCCACCGCGGGCATGGATGTCTGTCTCTTGTGAGTGTTGTGTGTTGTCAGGTAGAGGTCTCTGCGACGAGCTGGTCCCTTGTCCAGAGGAGTCCTACCGAGTGTGCTGTGTCTAAAAAGTGTGATCGTGAAGCCTCGCAAAATGAGGCGGTCTAGGCCCCCATGGGGCTGTCGAGCCTTTGAAAAAAAAAGTTCTGTACATAGTGGAAGATTCATTCTACACTTCTTTTCCCTATGACAGCGAGTGGCTTGGTGTTAAAATACTTCCGTATGATAGCGTAATTTATGTGCTTACAAGCAGCAACCTGCATTAAACTGTGCCCGCTGTATTCCCCACCGCCCCTCCTACTCAAGACACCAACAGAAAACCCTGACGGGGAACTTCCAGTTGATCCAGTAGCACCGACTCTAAGCCGGAAAGGCGCTTCAGTCGTCTCCATCGGTCCCCAAAACCTGTCGTCCGTCCCCGTGTCCCAGCATTACAGCTCAATCTCAAACGAGCTCTTGTACTAACGGGTTGCATTTACAGGTAAGAACCACATTTCTTTTGCGTTCCTATTTGATATTAAGTCACCTCAATATCTAACACAGTCTGTCGAAATTGCTGTAAGTAGCTGTATTTCGAATACTCAAAATAACAATATTTTGGCAAACAACAGAAATGTTACGAACTTCTGACGAAATTTAGAAGTATTCATTTAAGATTACAGTGCACACTCGTCCCACTTTCTACGTCTATATGGGCATCGTACGAAATTACTAGAAAGTTTTCAATTTAACCTCAATGGTTACATTCTAAGAAGGTTCTGCAGGCAAAATCTTTGAAGAAGGAGTGAGTATTTTTGTTAGAACGGTCTAACGTTCAATCAGGTATAATGCACCACAGTAAAAAAACGGGGAGAAAAATCCTGTGCTGTATAATTAATGCCTGCATTCCCCAAAGTACAGAGAAGCCACAGGAGATTCTGAACAGTTTCCGTAAGCCTATAAGTTGACAGCATTATAAAGTACGTCACTGTACCCATCTGGGCTCCAACTCAAAATCACTTGGGAAATGTAGCTTACCACCTTATCTATCTGCATACATTCACGGGTACTAATGCAGTTTAAGTCCCTCCCTCCTTCCCCTCTTAGAAATACAACACGAGAACGAATGTTTGATAACAGTAAAAATCGTGTGCCAGTGTGATACTTCAGGAGTACGTTAAGCTATGCTTTTGAGCCTGGTAACTGCAGAACTAGGAGGAGATGCGTCGTCAGCTTCACGTCCCATCCACTTTATCCCCCCCCCTTATCTACTGCACAGGAGACTGCGTGGGCCCCCTAACTGATCTAGACACTTTGTCGCTGCCATCAATTGAACACCGATTCCTCGGTCGTCCAATCCAAGGGCTAGACACAACTACTGAGTCACACACATGATTTGTGAAATTAAATACACTTAGAACTAGATTAGTTTATTCCATCGCCATTATGTCGTACAGCGTGGTTTTCTGAGGAAACTCAACGACAACAAAAACATACTCAAACATCCAAAACGACTTGAATATTTACCAGAACACCACTATTATGACTGAGATGTTCCGTGCTTCAAAATAGGCCACAGCTGCTCCCTTCCACATCTCTTCATTGAATTTTAATTACCGAAACCGTGGTACCATATGGCGCCATAATCTTAATTTAATGAAAGCATCAGTCAATTAATGACAAGCAAATAAAAGATCGAGAAGAAAAGTATTTGATTAAGTGGTGTTGGCAACAGTCTCCTCTAGACGGTTATAAAAATTGTGTACAGCACAGGTGGCGCTCGACTTTTACCTAAGTGGCAAGAGGAGTCAACAACAAATTATTATTATTATTATTATTATTATTATTATTATTTGTGGTGATGGTAGTAGTAGTAGTAGTAGTCGCCGATCCCGGTAGCCGCGCTGTCTAAGGCATAGGTCTGCGAGTGCTCGCTTGCTGGAATTGCGGGTTCGAATCCCGCTGGGGGGTATGGATGTCAGTCTCTTTTGAATGTTGTGTGTTTTCAAGTAGAGGTCTCTGCGACGGGCCGATCCCTCGTCCAGAGGAGTCCTACCGAGTGTGTGTGTCACTGAGTATGATCACGCGCAACAGTAACCCTCTACACCTACAATCAATAGTTAGAAGAGGTCTAGGAATGATATTATTATTATTATTATTAGTAGTAGTAGTAGTAATAGTAGTTCCACCGTCTGTTCTTGGGGCTAACATTCAATTAACCTCGGCTTGTCACGGTGCTAGCACCTTCTCCATTATATGCGCATATCATTTACGATTACTTTATCTTACTAATCCACTTATATTTCACATTTTCTAAAAATCTTTATCTTACTAATCCACTTATATTTTACATTTTCTAAAAATCTACCCAAATCTATAGCCATATCTTCGTTAGTACATCTTAATATTTTCATATAAGCTACTCGCGGAGCCTTCAGTTCCTTCGAGATTGTAATGAGCATCAATCCCATAAAACTTCATCGGCAACAGACAAACTACTCTGTATTACGTCTTAAAGGAGCTATACGTTTCGCCGCAATATAATAGAAACATGACTAAAATAAATGCAATTCGATGTTTCAATGCATTAATATTATGTGTTAAAAGCCCTTTGTGGCACTTCGCCAATTCACTGGTGTCAGGGTCAACCGCGGTTATAAACTTTTGCGCAGTACCGTTCCAGGTCATCACCGACGAAAAACAAACACGCATCGGAACCAACTGACACTGAAACATCCCCTCTCGTAAAAATCTGCAATATGATCCATGTATCGCCACCTGCATCAAACTGTATGACGCCCCCAACTTCTAACTCCGAGCACTGTTTACAAATACAGTAACCCCTCTACCAACGCGGTTTACACTATACGCGGTTGAGAGTAGTAAAACATATTGGGGGGGGGGGGGGTGCCGAACTGAATCAATTAAATACGCGCTTATAAACGCGGGCGATTACTCATTCAAACGCCGCGGAAGATAGCAGCATCAGCTACCCAAGCATCGTATGAATGTTTCGTGCCCAAAAATGTATTTTAAGCGATGGGGGGGAGGGGGGGGGGGAGAGGGGTACACGTCTGTCCGAGCTCACGTACCCTGTTGACTTTTGCGCAACGCAGTTTCGCCCAACACGCCGTGAACAGTCGCCCTAGTTAGTCTGTCAAAACAACGTTTCCCCGCGTTGCATTCAGACAGAACCACACTCACTTCCTCGTCATAATCGCGGCTGACCTTGCACAGAGCAAGAACCATTGCAGATTGCGTTACCATTACTACACACATAGTAACAGTTTACGTTTATCAGGCATGCTGATTCATGTTATCAGCCTTCTTGTTCGTGTGGCAACACTGTCACAGTTCTGCTGTATTGATTAGAGATCGCAGTGTTGCCATACAGTCAAAACTAGGCCAGCTGTATTCCTAGCTACCTCCGGCTTTGTTGTAACAATTTTGGCCATAAATGCTTGTCACACCGCAGGACCGCTTTGTTACGCCCTTCAAAACGCCACAATAAAACAGTACAGTGCATCCTGTTCCGCGGCGCTGCTCTGTGACTCAAATTGTTACAGCTTATCTTCCCGTTCTCACAAGCAAACCAACTAACCCTACTACTCTCAGTTAGTTCAACCCACTCGTATCTTTACAACGTACTTATCCAATACGGATCCCTTTTAATATTATCCTACACTATGCGATATGGTCTCCCATATAGTGTCTACCCTGATGTTTTTCCAACACAAATCCTGTATTTCGGTACTGTTTCTCATGCGAATGCTACAACTCAGGCTTGATTTTATCCGCATCTCAACGTAACATTTTGTCCATAATAAGGAGGGCAAGGATGTTTATGACAAGTCAATATTTTTTTCCTTGCCATTATTATCATCATAAAGTTATTTTCAGTACATTTTAGCTTAATCTGATCAAAATTATATGGTTTTTATTGTGCATATAATTGCATATTTCGGCCTTTTTTTTAGGATTTGGTCATATTTCGACCATTTAAGGGCATCTATTATCATATTTTATGCATTTTGTCCATTTCAAACCATATTCTGTGAAAATTATACGCCAAGTGGAAGTTACTGATTTTCTGACCTGGCAAGAAATATCTTTCTGCTAGAGTTACGGTTCATTTACAAACAAAGAATTGGGGATGGATAAACTACTATATAAGCGATATATTTTGGAATCCAGCTTTTGTGTACAGTATGACCAGAATTACACCAGGTTCGTCCAATTAAAATATTAATAACAGGATACCCTGTAAGAAAATGTAGAAGGGCATGGTAGATGACAATGTGTTTGCAAAACTACAAAGTGTACTCCATCGAAATGAAGGATATTCAACAATGTGCAAGATTAGTGACATTCTTAGTGGTAAGCAGGCAACATGCGAGGAAGAAGACCCAGAACTTAGTAACAATGATGTCACATTTTTCAAACATGCCCCAGTTACTTCCTGTGATGTGGAAAGGAGTTTTCCCGTTATAAAACGATGCTAAGTGACAAACGGAGATCATTTTTGTTTGAAAACTTCACAATGTGTGTAATTGTTTACTGCAATTCTAAGAACGACAGTGACGACTGAACATGATACGCTAGGTCCCATTATGTATAATTTATTTTTTTCTGTAGCCAATTAGCATGGAAACAATTATATGGCCAGTAAGTAAAGTGGAATCTTATTCATTTGAAATATTTTGTTGAATGTTTCTTATATAGTCATAGTCAGTACAATATAGCCTTGTACTAAAGTAAAATGCTATAAACAAGGCCAAGTTTATTTTTAGGTTACTCCTTGATATTTGAGAATTAATCAGTCAGATTTTTTATAAATAAAGCTCGATGGTTTTTTACATTATGTTGGAGATTGTAGGTCATATTTTGAAATTTTAGGTCATATTTTGTAATTTTAAAGGTCATAAATGCTTGCATATTTACATGATTTTTAGGTCATAAACATCCTTGCCCTAGTAATAAGCGTCTGTAAACGTAATATTACATAGTACTGCTTCAGTATCTTTGTAAAGCGGCTTTATCGATCTTGCATACATGTCAGTGATTGCAGCTACAGAGTGACTGCTCCAAAATTTACAGTTCTACAAGTGGGTCTACAGGCATAATACTGCACATATACAACAATTGTATTTCCTTACATTTCGGTAAAGATTCGCTATATTAAAAAATGATTCCAATATAATTTGCAGTTCTTAATTATATTTATCCTCTCTGCGATATTCATACTCATTTTTTATGGAAGGCCGTTTATAGGGTTATTGAGTCCGTGAATTCACTTACAACCCTGAAAATGAAGGCGGTACGTGTCTTCGAAACATTGGGAAGAAACTACCCAACCACACGGCGCAACCAAGAAGACCTGGTTCCTCAGCAATCACGCGACGGAAACCTCAAAATCACGGTTTTAGTACTGTTAAAGATATATTTATTTCTATTTATTTTATCTTCCTCATTTATTGTGTATTGTTGAGGCGTCATTAAGTATGGTTTTACTGATGTGCTGGTACAGTGCTGTGTTTCCTTTGCTCCGCCTTCGGTGTTTGTGGAACCTTTAGTGACACACGGCACTTTCAAACAGAGTCTAACACAAGCAACTGTCAAACAAAACGAAGGAAGAACTAAAACAGCATTTATCCAGATCATTCTAAAATCATTTAACCTTCAGCGTTAACTCTTTGTATTCAAACGCAAAAACTGAAAACAATATTACAGCTGCAAATTAATGCTAAATGTAATATAATATAATAATTCAAATAATAAATATATAATTACCATGTATATAATACAGCAAAGATAGTAGCGAGGATATTTAGAAGAAGGATTGAAAAGAGAATTGAGGGCGTAATTAGAGAAGATCAGTTTGGATTTAGAAGAGGAAAAGGAACTAGGAATGCAATTGGGATGCTCAGAATATCAGAACGAACTTTTGACATAGATGAAGAATTGTGTGCCTGCTTCATAGACTGGTAGAAGGCATTTGACTGTCTAAACTGGGCCAAATTAATGCAGATCCTAAAGGGAATTGGTATCGACTGGCGCGAAAGAAGACTGATCAGCAAACTATACATGCATCAGAATGTTAAAATAACTGGACCAAAGGGAGACAAGAAGTGTGAAGACTGGAAGAGGAGTTAGACAAGGTTGCTGTTTGTCACCGATTCTATTCAACTTGTACAGGGAATACCTTACCAAGAAGCTATTGAAGGGTTTGGAGACTTCAAGGACAAGTGATTCGCAATGTGAAACACGCAGATGACCTTGTGCTACTGGCTAAGGAACAAACGGTGGTACAAGGTATAATTGAGAGACTAAGTGAAACTGGAAGATATTATGGAATGGAAATAAGTGTAAAAAAAACTAAAGTAATGACAATCTCAAGGCAATCATCTCCATTACAGATTGTGATCACCAAGAGACATTCAACAGTTGCCCAATTGGCCAGAATTACGGACTTCGTCTCTCATGGATACAATCTTAAAAAGCACACGGGCATGGTGCTCTTGGACATTGAGAAGGCGTATGATACTATATGGACCATGGCCTAATTTGCAAACTCATCCAAAATCGGTTCCCTGCATATCTCATCCACTTACTCCACTCCTATCTTTCCGACCGTACATTTACAGTCGTCATAGACGGAGCCCGCTCTTCATCTCGACCCCAACGTGCCGGTCTACCGCAAGGAGCAGTTTTATCACCTCTATTGTTCACGATATACATCTCTGATATGCCTCGTTCTCCTCATATTCATCAGGCACTCTTCGCCGACGACACGGCACTCCTTACGCAATCTTGGAGAGTGGATACGATTGTTCGTAGACTTCGCTTGGCAGTAACCCAGCTTCAAATCTATTTCAATAAATGGAGACTCCAAGTCAACACGGGCAAAACTGAAGCTATCTTTTTTACGAAACGTAGGCCGATACTGCCCCCACACATCCGTATTGAAAATCAAAACATTCCATGGTCCTAGGAAGTTAAGTATCTCGGTTTCCACCTCACTCCTACTCTCACTTTTACCACTCACATTCGCCGAGTGGCGCACATTGCATTGGGCCACCTTGCCTCCTGATTTCCCCTCTTAGCCAGGGATTCAACGTTATCCTTGGCCACCAAACTCCGGCTATACTTGGCAGTGATCCGATCAACTCTTACGTACGGAGCGCCAGTATGGTGCTCTACCAGTGCCACGAACATTAAAACACTACAAATAGTCCAGAACAAATGTCTTCGGGTCCTTTCGGACTCTCCAAAGAACACTCCCATCTCACTCTTACATAGCTCCTTGGGTATCGACCACATCCACACATACATCCATCGTTTAGCCACCTCCTTTTATGAACAGTGTAAGCATAATCCCAATCATCTGATCTGTGACATCGGAAGCTACACTCTCCAGAACCTACATGAGATGTACGGTTGTTACAAGCACAAGAGAATTCGACACGTGTTGCTCTAAGTAGAGCCTCTGGTGTGGTAGTGTTTTTAAGGGAGCTGGTGTCCTAGTTTTCACTACAACTACTTTTCATTGGTGCACTGTACCTATTACGTTCCAAAGTGTAAAATGCACGAACCTCAAAATTGGTGTTAGGAACAATTTAGCCCATATTCTGTATACTGTTGTATGTACATGTCAAGGAAAAAAGCTATGTAAATTAAAAATTAAAAATCCCCTGTACAGATTATGACAGATCAAAAATAGCAGGAGAATGTGGAATATACACTTGAAATTAAATCCAGAATTGCCATGGCAAAAGCAGCATTCAACAAGAAGAAGAATCTTTTCACCAGCAAATTGGACTTAAATTTAAGGAAAAACTAGTGAAGTGCTACATTTGGAGCATAGCTTTGTATGGTGCTGAAACGTGGACACTTCGGAAAGTAGATCAGAAGTCTCTGGAAAGTTTTGAAATGTGGTGCTGGAGAAGGATGGAGAAGATCAGTTGGACTGATCTATGAAAAATGAAGATATTACAAAGAGTTAAGAAGGAACGGAACACTCTACATACAACGAAAGGAAGGCTGACTGAATTGGTCACATCTTGCGCTGGAACTGCCTTCTAAAACACGTGATTGAAGGAAATATAGAAGAAAAGTTAGAAGTGACGGGAAGACAAGGAAGAGGAGAAGAAGACGTAAGCAGCTACAGGATGATCTTAAGTAAACGAGAAGATACTGGAAATTGAAACAGCAAGCACTAGATCACCCAGTGTGGAGAACTCGCTTTGGAAGACCCTATGGACCTGTTCTAAGACAGACTACGGAATGAATGATGAATATATACTATATTCCTTTGTACTGACGTCTCCCTGAGGATGGCGATTTATCGCTGAAACATGTAGGAGGGTTCAGGTTTATGAATAACATAATTTTATTGCGTTCATGCGTTGGTAGACATAAATGATTACTGCTGTAAGTTTTTGGTCTGCTACTATTATCACTAAACATGGGAATGTGAAAGTCGTAGCTCAAACAGGGTCTGGCTACGATCAGTGGATGTAAAAGGGTTTGCTCAATGATACGTAACGAGTAGTGTCAAGTCGGAAGAAGCACTTGGTGGAGCGTATGTAGCAAAGCTGTACTTAGATTTTACTGTAGACTTCTATCGGGTTGTGCGACTACTATCATACTCGTACAGATTGAAGATGACCCTGTTGGCATACGGTTACAATGAAGGTGCAGTAAGTTACTTTGGCCTGATCAGACCAAGACACCTCGTGCGCCACTCAACCGCTAAGAGTATCTCGGTACGAATTGACATGGAGTCTTAAAGATATCTGCTTCTGCACATTCCGAAATTTAATTTGCAAGTGTATAAAGCGTCACACGCCAAGATATGTGGTGGCCTATGTGTAACGACGCTTCCCAAGCATTTTTTTTTTTTCAAATGAGAATTCTGACTGGTCTGTCTGAAGCGTTACATATCCCACTTTTTGGCCGAACAATCAGTTATTCTCATTGGTCACGTAACAGAGAAAAGGCAGAGGCGACAACCTCTAGTCAGCAAGGGGCGCTGAAGGCAAGCCATTGGTATGAGCGTGAAACACGCAGTATTCTCACATAAATTTACGACACCTAGCTGTCATTCTGAAAAAATTTCAGACAATCCACCAAGACGTCTAAAGCCCCCCTTTTTTTTTTATGACAGATAAATTTCTACAGCTAAAGGGAAATAGAAAGTTCTCGTTTTCTCTGTTTATGGCCACTAAGAAGTCAAGCTATTGCCCTTGGAAAAGTAAGACATAAGACCAAATCCTGGGCGAAGTCATCAATTATCCGAGTGGACAAGTCGAGCTATGGACCTGGGACAGGTATGGCTACGTTCGGTGAGTATTTGCCAGTTGACATGGTGCAACAAACTAGAAGAGCTGAATGTACAGCAGCACACCTGCGAGAATTCAAAGTTCCGGTTTTTGTGGTAAATTACAAAAGATGAAACCTTATGTGTGTATGATAAACTGGCCGACATCTTAAGCTGAACTTAGCACTACAAAAACTATCCAGCATATCGTCATAAAATATTCAACTGTCACGGCAAATCTGATGTAAACACTCATGCGCGAACGATGGCACGCACGCAAGCACGCACACAAACACACTGACGGTCACAACATAGATCGGGGAAAATAAACTGTTTACAACAGGGGCGCCCAAACTGTTTTGGCAAAGGTCCACGAGCGTTATTATGGGCTGGTTCGCGGGTCGCATGTGTTAAAATCACAATAAGTGGTACATCTAACCGCTTAAATTATTGTGTCATTTTCTGTTCTATATAAACATTAAATGTATGGCCGCGGGTTGGGCACCCATGGTTTACCAAAAGAAGATGCAGGCGTAAGACTACATACGCAACACGATGTAGGTATGACATCACACTCATTTTGGTTATAATGCGTCTTCTCAAACTGTCCATGAAGATTTCATTTTATACAGTACAACTCTTCTGCCCCAAGTCAATGTTGCTTAATGGGGTAGGTGCTAAAGCTAGTGCTGCTTCCGAAAAGAAATATCTACAAAACCTATTACTTTACTTTATAACGTCCACATGCACCAAAAATAGCATGTTCGGCTCCAAATCGGAATTCCCTTACGGTCTCCTGAACCTAACCTGTAACAAACACGGAGAAAGACTGTACTACTCGGCTGGATACGGCAGCAAACACGAAAACGGCGTTAGGCAGTCGGCTGAAATTCAAACCGGACACGTAGGAATGTCAGTCGTCATCATTCTGTGATAACACACTCTGATAAGTTCGTCGTTTTTCTCTTCAGAAGGATGCCTACATGGCCAGAGAGCAGTTCGCATCCGACTGATAAGCATATGTGTTACATCGCAGAGGTCACGGTCTAAGGAAATGGATGCGTCCTCCGTACAAAGTGCGTCAGAGTGAGTGCATAGTAAGGGCGGTCGTGTCTGTTTAATCTGAGGAACTCCTAAATGGATTTCCCTTGCATTTGACAATAGGGATTTGCACAAACGAAGTGTGTCAAATTTACTCGTAATCTTGGTTCTACCATCCCAGTATAACGTCCATTTTAATTCACACAGAAATCGACACTATCAACTTTCCTGACAACACAAAATATGGTTACGACACTTTTCGAGCTGGTGGAACAAAACTGCTGTATATGAATTCACATAAGACAACTGTGGTTCACAAACTGCACAAGAGAGACCGTAAAGCAAGACAGAATTTTGTGAACTGGTACCCTCATGGGTTGCATGATGCAGAAACAGCCCCTCCCCAAACTAGTTCCCTTCAGCGATGAAGCTGGGTTTCATCTCAGCGGATTTAACGGAAATCTCCGAAGAAGAGGTGTTCCATGTTAATCCACAACCTGCCATTACATGACGTTAAGTTTGATGTGGTGTCCTACGAGTATCACTAGGATTATCTGGCCAATTTTTCTGAATCTTAAATCCACACCTATATGTAACACACATTCTGATAGCACTTTTTCAACAACTGTCCGATTACGAGAGAAGCTTCGTATTTTTTTTAGCAAGACCGTACAACAGCTCACACGGCAAACAATTCAACGCTTTAAACTTAATAACACCAACAAACACCAAAGGTGTACAAGAACTTCGCATCCATTTACATGTTGAAAACATCACACATTAGAAATTCAACACATACATATTCATAGTCATAGTTCATAAAATAAGATGTTAAAATATTAGATGGCAAAGATGCTGTACTTCCGGTGTAGTTGTTATATTGAATTATCATACATTAAAGTTCAAAACATATAAGATCTCCAACATAGTCTTCAAAAGACGATGTTAATATATTAAAACCAGTAAACTAATGGTTTTCTGGTGTATGCAAGGTTCAGGTATGTGGGCTGTGCACACAGACGTCTGAATTGATCGAATGTAGATCTCGTCCTATGATGGTGTGTACTCTGCATTTACCCACTGGACTCCTCTAGACGAGTGATCAGCCCTACGCAGAGACCTTTACCTGACAACACACAACACTCACAAGAGTTAGACATCAATTCCTCCGGCGGGATGCGAACCCGCAATCCCAGCAAGCGAGTGGCCGCAGACCCATGTCTTAGACCGCGCGGTCACTGGGTTCGGCGTTTTTCTCATTGGTCCGAGCAAATACTGCGACACTAGCTTCAAACAGGCGATGGTCACTTCCCAAATTCAACAAGCACAGTGATCCTCCAATCTGACGCTCTCTCACCTGTGTAGCGCTGAAAACGTAATTGAGCTGTTTAATAAAGAAGGAAATAATGACACCATTTCCTAAGAAGTACATCTAGTCCTATTGTTCAGACTTGTACGCCTTACTAACAGAATTCCGTCTTTTAGCACAGACAAGGAAAATAATCGCGTAACCCAGTTTTCTCGCAGAATAGCCTATAAACAGCGGATAAAATTAGAAGCGGACCGTTTGCATGCGCACATAGTTTCTGCTTCTGACCTCGGCAACCTGCAGACGATCTAAAAAGTTTGTAGCTGTAAAACGCTGATGTACACGGAGTTTCCAAATGAGTTCTTACGACTATCAATCAACCAGTACAAATACACTGTAAACTACGGTTCTTCCTTTAGGCGGCATAAAACGATACGTCATACCGGCACATATTCTGCAAAAATAAAATGAATGTAACAATCCCTAATGAAACTTCTTACACAGTGCATCACTTTTTCCGAAATTTTGTTTCAAATGTCCAATTTCTGAAGCATTTGTCGTCATCGGTTCTTTCGAAAAATCTGCCCCCCCCCCCCCCCCCCCGTTGTATCCTACCAAAAATCGCTTGTCCTGCCACGTCCATAAATGTTGACATAACATATAATTATACATATCTCATTGATACGCATAACTTAATATACCTAGCCCTACGACTCATCGATTTGTGCCATCACACCCAAAAAAAAAAACAAGTACGTAAAAATTTCGAGCGACTACCGTCCTGTCGTTGTACATTTGACAAATCAGTTACTGCAATAAAAGTTGCATGTATTTCGAAGACCTCTGCCACACACCATACCAGGACTCTACACTAAACGGCACTTGTGTCGCTTCCAATTTACAAGCTCGTTACAGACTGTAGAAAACTGAAAAGTGTGACACGTGAATGGCACAATGTCCGTGCCTAATTTCGTTAAAATCGGTTAACCTGTTCGAAATTTGGCATGAGGGACCATACGAGCAGACACATCCGCACACATGGTGACTGCATAGGCCTGCTCTCTCTTCTCATGGCTAGACAGTAAGCTAACTAAAACGTACAAAGCTGAACTGGCCTAATATCGTTATGGCGCGGCCACACGCCATGTTAAAAAGGATGCACAACTTCCCACCGCCTTCACTTCAGTGCAGGAACAATACCTCCATCTTCATAGTAGAACAATCGGATGTTCCTATAAAAGTTCTATAATCACCTACCAGACTACGCGATGCAATCCAGACGACAATACCAACTGTGCTCACAAAAGATAGCCACTGGACCCTATCTGAGCCAAATAAACCCAATCAATACGTTCATCTCTATACCAAATTCATTTTAACATTATTCTCTCACCTACGACTCGGTCTTCGTAGCGGTTCTTCCCTTTCACGTTTTCTGACGAACGTTTTGTACATATTTCTCGTCCCTCCCATTCATGTTAAAGCTCAGGGACAAAGCTCCCCATTACGTACCTGTACGTACTCATCACACTGTTCCTTCTTTCGTACGTGCAAACACAATTTGTATTCTTCCGTCTGAGCCACGGAGCAAGTTACGAGTATATTAGTACCTCACCAGCCCTTCTCAAGATGATACGCCTGTTTTTATTTCAAGTTATCTGTACATAACAGGATACAAATTTAATTTTACTCACACCGTACATGGTGCTACATAACCGGATACATTTCCGACTCGTGAGTCCGAAGCCTGTTTAGAACAGTGGACAGGTGATTAAATGACCCATTATATTCATTGTTAGGTACCTTACGACATTACAACCAACCAAACATTAATTGTCCGATCTCGTCAACAGTCGCAGCCTACAAGAATAAGACAAGGCCAACGGATACTACACTCCCTTTATTTCTAATGCAGCGTATATGAAATAAAGTTTCTCGTTTCCCCACAAACACTTGCAGCAATATCCGAAACTGCTCCAGGTATTACACAAACCTTCGAGTGCTCCTCAGACCTCAAGGTACTGCCATTCCCTTGACACCCAGCAAGCTCTTCCCACCATTCTCAAACACAGACGAAGGATTTTTGTCCTGGCTCGCTACCGCCCAAAAAGCAAGCAGACTACTTAGCAGTTTCCACTGCCGAGAACTTGGGGACTCTTTTAATTCTTTATCGCCCGTAAAAGTGTAAATACCTGTCTATATTTAGTCTAAAACACAGGAAAGCAAAAGCAACCACAGTAAAATAATCCTAAAAAATTGTAGACAAACACTTCAGGCTAGCACAGAAATTCTCTTTATAATACGAATAAAGAAAAAGAAGGCAGATTTTTCGGTAGACAAGTAAAATATAAACTGCTGATGCTCATCTTTTATTGTTATTGCGGGGGTTTCGCTGTTAAAACAATAAAATATGAGCCAAATTAACAACGGGGTGGCGGACGCTAGTAGGGGACATTTTCCGAGATCAGTGGAACGTAGTGTCCTTTGGCCACACTGTCCTGTAGATCAAAGGATAAACTACACATTCTGAACCGAAAACTCGTGGCTCATTCAAGTAATTAATCATCCATTTCTTCGGCAGTTCAGTGGCAAAACGTTCGTTCATTGTTTGTCCAGTATATACGAATATCTATCCACGGTGAACACAAAGTAAAATTAATATATCCACTGAAATTGCAACGGGAGGTTTTGAACATTCCCGTCTGTTCCTGCGATTTCCACAGACAGCCCTTTAATTCAACCGTCCGCATATTGCAGTTTTAGAGGGATACTAAGAAATCACAGTTGAACTCAATACACACGCCATGCATTTTAAGAGTTCGTAACAGACGGCATGTTAGGTTTTATCGGCAACGTACGAAGCTGCAATACCGATGAAAACACAGATACGTCATGACTGCTTAATAACAACGGACTGTTTTAGGCAAGCAATTTCATCCGGCGTATTGTCAGCTACAAGAATAACCCCGGTGTGACACACATACGAAGCGTCTTACAGTACAAGCTGGCTTCGCCAGCACCTCCGGTACCAACGGGTTGCCGGATACCGCAGTCTTCCGGATACTGGAACGTAACATCTAACGTCTATCTTAGTGTACGTAGCAACCTCATTGGTGGACCTAACTATTGAACTTGTCGCCCGCTATCCTATCCTCTTTTAACTTTTACACTTTCTTCTCCCTTTTCATCACTACTTACGCAGCATATTGCATACACAGTCTGAGAAAAACCTACAAACAACACACCAAGACATACATTTCGCTGTCGCTATCTTAACCGTTCGTTACGTAAATTCACTCCATTAATTGTCTTTCTTGGACAACTTCTGATTTCTGAATTCAATGATTCGGTGCTGAGTGATGCCGCTAGATGGAATAATGAAATGCAATGCACCTCTGTACATTTCCGTGTAACAGAGTTGTCCCAACCGTCCAGTGCCGGAGAAACCAGCTTTTACTGCATATAGTAGTTGAGTCCTCAAATTCTTCTCAGCCGTCACGTAGCTTTGTTATTTAAAGAATTCAGGTTGGCAATATTGATCATTTTTATTAACTTCCTGTTCATGCTGTTCATAAAAAGTCTTTATAACGGAATATGTAATATATAAAATAATATAGGCAACCAACCAAAACCCATTTAGAGTTCAGTACAGTAACACGGAAAAGCCAGAATATCTCAGTTGGTACAGAAATTAGCTTACAAACTGAACAACCGAAGAACAGCTTTCGATTCCTCCTGCGGTAAGAGATTATTCTCTTCACCAAAGGGTCCGACCGGCTATGGGGCACACCGAGGCTACTATTCAATGAGTACCACCGGGGGCTCTGTACTCAGGGGTAAAGCGACCGGGGCGTTAGACTGATTACTCTCCTCCAACTGGTGGCAAAGTTAAGAATGCGGGGAGTTATACCCCCCCCCCCCCCCCAGTGCCTTCGGGCGTGGTGGTTCATTAAGCACAGGAACAATTTTACCGGGACCATGCAGTAGCAGAGACATGTTTAGTTTGTCTAGGAAGCGTCCGCCAATTTAACAGGCCATCGAATGGGATTTAATGTGTGAAATCCCATAAACACACAGACGGTTACAACAATCCCGGAAAAGTTGAACTACTTGCAATTCCGGTGCAATTCGTTTCTACTTTTCGCGTGTCCTACACGCAAAGCAGAAAAAGAGAAACAAGAACAAAATGGCGTTTCCAATAGCTTGTTACAGAAGAAACAAGACACTTGCAAAATTGTCAACATTACACCTAGGTAAAGGTAAAGTTTTTCCTAGAACAGGCCATGAAGGCCCAGAGGGGGAGTAGAGATATAGCTCTACTCTTTCTTTAACCTCGGCGCTAGTTGGGGGTGGGTGGTCAGCGCCACGCCCCGGCCGCTTTACCCCCGGGAATGACCCGGTACCCATTGTATAGGAGGCTGAGTGGGCCCCAGGGCCGGTCTGGACGGATGCGAAAAATCTCGCCCCCACCGGGATTCAATCCCCGGACCGTCCAGCCCGTAGCGAGTCGCTATACCGACTACGCTATCCCGGCCCACCATTACACATTACACCTAGGGTGCTTAAAACTAAATTCAAGACAATTTTGTTTCCTTAAACGCACCTACCTGTTCCGGTACAGACAGAATGTTCAAATTTTTAAATCTGTAACACCTAACGGCGGGCTCTTGTGAACACGGTAATCAACCTTCGGGTTCCACAAATCCGAAGAATTTCTTGACTAGCTGAAGATCTATTACACTCTCAAGGACTCTACTCTAGTCAAGTAGCGTTCCTAGGGCGAGACGAGCGGAGCAGCCGCCCCCCGGTTTGGTTCTTCAAGGGTCCGCACAGTGACGTGAGACGTAAAGATATTAACATTTTATTTAAGCCAGCATATTAAACGTAGCAAACATAAAAATTGGTAACTTAAATTTCTAACAAAAATTAGAAGAAACTCCAAGTTAAATTTGCAGACTCGTGAATAAGTGAATCCTTCCGCACAGAGCATAATATTCTGTTACAAAGCTGACCTAAACGTCTGTGTTTAGCAGCGTATAGTTAGATTGTACGTTTCTCTTTGTAATTTATCTGCCTTTCTGGAGGCAACTGTAGAAGCAGGTAAATTTTAAGCCAAGAGCCAGTGGGATCCCTTTTATTTCGCTGTTGACAGGGTGGCCTGGGAAAACTTGCAACTGGATACAAGCAAGAGTTGTTAGTTGAGTGTGGTCAGTGACAAAAAGTGGTCTGACTCGTCTGCAGTAGAGAACTAACTCGTGGGTGAGTGTGTTCTTCTTTTTTTAGTACTGAAAGTTGGTTATTATTTCTAAACATTCGTAATACTTACTATCTTGAAACTGCACCGCAGCCATGGCTAGTAAAGAGAAAGAGACATGGCGAAAGGATAGCTCAAAAGCTGAAAAGACACATAAAACAAGACAGGCAATGTACGTAACGTAATATCGAGGCACGTTCGTGTAACCATTGTTGCCGTAGAAGAGCAATAAGTATTACATATTGTGAGTGTGTGTCTGTAGCTTTAGCTGTCCAGCGTGAATAGAGCATGCGCCGTATTACATTGTCATCTGTGGCCTATCCGGCTCTACCATATTTTTCCACATTACCTCATAAACGGCACGATTTTCGGAAAGAAGTTACAGAACATAAAATGTGTGTTTTTTTCTATAACTTTTGTCTGAAACATTTCCCCTTCTAAGAAGAATTCAGCGAGATAGTATCATAAATACACACAGGTCTTCATGTAAAGTATATTTTATTCTTGTCAGATTTTAATGAAACTTGAATTTTCTCGACAGAGTTGAGAAAAATACTCAAATATCAAATTTCACGAAAATCTATCCAGTGAGAGCCGAGTTGTTGCATGCGGACGGACAGTCAGACATGACGAAGCTAACAGTCGCTTTTCGAAATTTTGCAAACGTGCCTACAAAGGGACCGACGATGAAAAAATTCGTAAATTTCAGGAGGCCAGAAACACAACGGGTCAAGCAAACATGACTCCTGCCAAGAACTACGGTGTTTGTGTTGACATGCAACAGACAGGTGTGATCCAGCCAACTGGCCAGATTTGTCAGACTACAAGACTACTGACATCTTACGTAAAAGAGTGTCTTTACACATATTACGTAGTGAATTTTATATTTTCCATTCCGTGCATTTATAGTCCGATTTTGTATTATCAACCAACAAACGCATTTAAATTGTTACAAACAATAATATATTCAAAAACACACTAAACTCCTACATGTTTCGGAACTCGTCGGTCCATAATCAGGGAGCACATCAGTCGTTGAATACAACAATAATGATTTGGCCTAATTGTACATGTAAAAGAACTGCTGGTAATATTTCAGTAGTGAACTGTTACACAGTAGATAAGACAAGCGTGTTGATCAAGGGTCAAGAAGCCCCCGGACTTGTTGACCCTTGAAAATGGGACCGATAGGTTGTCCCGAAACGTCGGTACAGAACTACCAATCGACGCTGCGTAATATCCCACAAGAGCGCAGATACCAAGTGGATGAGTATGTCGACCAGGGTTGTTTTATTTACTGCCTACAGAAACTAAAAGAAATGCGAGAAAAAGGTCTGATAACGTGGTGTGTCTGCGAAGACCTTGATGCAGCACTTCAAGCGCCTGAGTCGCTACAATCATCAGACGGCTCCTCCCCAAACACAGAAACAGCTTACAGAACAACGTTAACACTTACGGTGGTGACAGCAGCGAAGTTTTTCAAAATCTTAGGACAGTTATGGCTCAAGAGAGGCTGGCTAGACTGGCTCTTGTCTATCAAGGATGAAGTAGCATTCACCGTTGACTAGAATAACCCCGAGGAGTTTGCAGCACGAAAATCCAGGAGGGTGGATTTATTGTACGCAGCACGATCGTAATGGTGACTCGTACTTAAAAATATAATGTGGGATAACATCACTTAAATTAATAAGAAACACTCTTTAGTGCCTGTGCCACACGGTGTCACCATTAACATTAAAGGTATAGGTCACGGAAATTTAATTTTTCCTTTATAAAGGGGGGGGGGGGGACAGTGATTGCTTCGACCTAAGCCCCGAGTTTCGCCAGGGACGGCTCTGGCTCTGTTTGATGTAGTTAGGAACATTAGCCACAAGGTACTTAAAAAAGGCATTTCCTTGATATTTAAGGTATAACGAACACAGAGAAAATTAAGAATATACGCAACTGTTTACTGTCGGTTGGAGGCAGAAGGAAAACAGCGAAACACACTGTTACGAGTGACAACGCACAGGAACTGTCTCTAAAATCTTTGTCACGAGTGTACAAGTGCACAGGTCACCGTACAGAACTTCAGTCTCCGATGCCAGGCGCGGCACATTTTTCCCTGGTTTGTAAAAGAAACAGTCCTGAATACATCAGATTCTAACGCCGATGTAAGCTGTTGTTGCTGCAGATGCTGAATCAAATGAAAGTGAGACGCAGCGAAAGGTTTTCGGCCGACCTTGGCACCAGTTATCCGTTTTGTTTTATTTTCGGTTCCGTCTGGCTCTGTCTACCTTGCACAACGCCTCGTGGATCGACTGGCTGTTTAGTTGGCCATGTGAATGACCTCAGTGCGACACTCATTTGGCAACACTGCTAGGGCCATGAACCGCTCCGCATCAACTCGCGCATCCGAACGTCTGATTGTTACCCTCAAAATTAAACATATTTTTTCGGGTTTCGATTGTGTGATGACACTTTTCACAATGCAACACACAAACGTTACGTACTACCTCAATAAAGTGTGTCGCTAGACCACGGCCCCGCAGAACTTCGTTTCCTCCAAAACTCGTAGAATAAAAAAAAATGTTGAAATAACGCGAAAAACTCCAAATATCCCGCTAAATATTGCGGGAATTTTTGTCCGGCAACTGCCAATACTGGAGTAATCTCCATGCCATACCACCTGCCTCTGTTTTGTTGTGGTTAGTTCATATGTAAGGTTATATCTGGTTGTATTGTGTCCGTATTTCGTACTATTACAGAGCCGCCTCGCCGGTGGTGACAGAAGGGCTCCTCGCTGCCAACTTTTTCCGGCCTGTAAATGTTTTCATAGGTAGGGGTTCTTCCGGATATGAAAAATTATTTTTGGGTTTTCTCCAAAGAAAAAAGTTTCGGGAACACTGCGCTAGACGGTTTAGGGCTCGACTTCCAACAGACAGGCCTACGCCGGAAAACTTTCCTTTAACTTCTCGAAATAGTCTCATACCCAACGGGAAACACCAGCTCTCCCCAAGAAATTTCAAACTCATTTCTGTTCTGCTAAAAATGTAAGAAAGGTTCCAACTAAATCACATCTTAAGAAATGCTGGGGCTTAAACGCGTTTGCTGGAACATACAAGTCAGAGGTAAACATTTATCTCCCTCCGTATTAGGGTCTTTAGTTTCATTCACCGTAAGTGAAAAGTTTATTGTTTACATCGTTTCATCTTGAGGTGTAGTGTACGTTTTTACAACTGTTCAAAAGTTTGTTGGAAATATAATTGACACAGGGCGTATCTAAAATGCTCGAACAAACGTCAAGAGTGAGGACCCACATGCAGACAAGGCAAAAGTTCACATCAGTGCACGTCCGCAAACACTTAGATTTCGAGGTACAGCCCCCACGTTCGCCCGACCTCAATCTTTTAGATAACTCAACAGTTATTAAATAGGGAACGTGTACTAAAAATGCATTATGTCAGTTATAAGCAAAATATAGTTAGGGTATTTGTTGTTGAATGTAATCTTTCAGTTAAGCTCAAAAACCACTCACACCCGGACATATGTTTATATGAACTATTTCTTTCTTTTCATGTGAAGAATTTTTAAGTTTGTCCAAGCATTTTAGATAAATTCCGTATAATGTACCTTAACATCTTCCAGTTCCACTTAACAAGATCATTAAACTCATATTACATAGGCATCCAAACAAATACGTATCTACCTACACCTGCTTCTTTCCATTCAATGTTATACGGGTCTGGGAATAAAATCTCAGTAGCCTTTCGCCAGTGGACACGGCGTCATATCTAAGAAGATATGAATATTCAGAATAACTAGTTCTCATTCGGAATCTTACTCTAATTTCCTTCCTTAAGGAAAAACGTAGGCTTGTCACATCACCGTGCCGCCTTAAATGTCTGTGTGTGCGTGTGTATCCCATGCGAACTGCCAAAGCCGTTGATTTTCACGAAACTTGGGAGGACATATGCCATTACAGACAACCCTATTAAACTCTTTAATCTCCTGTAGTCAGTCATTACAATACGGCGGACACATTCACTTGTCAGGTGGAAGCGACACTAGGGCAGCTTAATCTGAAGGTCTTGAAACGGAGTGTGGTAACAGGTCGTCGGAAAAAATTGAACGGTCATTATTCTACTTCTATTCAACTTCTATTTTGTGGAATGTAATGCAACGAAACGGCCGCTGCATGATATCTATAGTCATCTTCTCGTCTGACACATAATTGGAGCTAGGCACGTGACATTTGGTATGGAGACAGATCGTAAATACGTATACACATAATGCATGTATAATTGGAGCTACGCACGTCACATTTGGTATGGAGATAGATCGTAAATACGTATACACGTAATGCATGTATAACTGGAGCTACGCACGTGACATTTGGTATGGAGATAGATCGTAAATACGTTTACACATAATGCATGTATATTGGAGCTAGGCACGTCACATTTGGTATGGAGATAGATCGTAAATACGTATACACATAATGGATGTATAATTGGAGCTACGCACGTCACATTTGGTATGGAGATAGATCGTAAATACGTATACACATAATGCATGTATAATTGGAGCTCCGCACGTCACATTTGGTATGGAGATAGATCGTAAATACGTATACACATAATGCATGTATAATTGGAACTACGCACTTCACATTTGTTATTGAGATAGATCGTAAATACGTATACACATAATGCATGTATAATTGGAGCTAGGCACGTGACATTTGGTATGGAGATAGATCGTAAATACGTATACACATAATGGATGTATATTGGAGCTAGGCACGTGACATTTGGTATGGAGATAGATCGTAAATACGTATACACATAATGGATGTATAATTGGAGCTACGCACGTCACATTTGGTATGGAGATAGATCGTAAATACGTATACACATAATGGATGTATAATTGAAGCTACGCACGTCACATTTGGTATGGAGATAGATCGTAAATACATATACACATAATGCATGTATAATTGGAGCTACGCACGTCACATTTGGTATGGAGATAGATCGTAAATACGTTTACACATAATGCATGTATAATTGGAGCTACGCACGTCACATTTAGTATGGAGATAGATCGTAAATACGTATACACATCATGCACACACAACTGACGCTACACACGTGATATCTGGCATGGAGATAGATCGTAAATACATTTACACACAATGCATACATAATTGGAGCTACACGCGTGACACACGGTATGGAGAAAGATGGAAAGTATATTTACACATAACGCATAATTGGAGGTAGGCACGTGAAATTTGTTATGTCAATACTTCGAACATATATTTACACGTACTGCATTCAATACAGAATCTTTACTCAACGTATGCAACATAGGGATGACGCGATTCTTTTGATGTTAGCCTACGTCAAACATATTTTAAGAAGACAAAATTTGTACCAAAATAATGATTTATTAAAAGAACAATAATGATGATAATGATGATGATAATAATAATAATAATAATAATAATAATATGTAACATTTACAGTTGAAAGCAATAAAAATTTTATTAGACAAAAACTTGATCTTACAGCCATACAAGCACATTATGCCAGTCCAGGACCCAATTTTATTTCGTGGTTATACTCAGTTTTACATGATGTAAATATGACACTAAAAATACCGCATTTAAGAACCAGAAATTAATGTAACAGGAAAGGATGCTTCGCAAGTTACACCCGGAACTCACTGTTGACATTACAATAATTGTATTCCAACGACGGCAAGTACTGTTGCAAGGAATACGCCAGTCTGGAATGTCATTACAGCACGGTACAAAATAAGTACAATTAGGCAAACTGACTCTTTTCCAAAGAGAGATATTTTCGTCTCTATTTTATGACCGAGGATACGAATGTCGCTCACCTGTTTAAGTCTATTTACGGATACAATCGGTTAGACATGCTCAAATTTACTTTCATAAGCTACAGTATAGTGAAAGACATCGCTAGAACAAAACTAAACCAATGACGTGTATCGCTGTGACATCGATTCTGTTAAAATTGCAGCGGCAGAAAAATCGCTGCACACCAGACTGTATAAGACAATGCAGTGGCTCCCAGACTTGGTGGAGCACCTGCCGTCATGGTTCTTTCTGCAGAACACCAAAGTAATTTTTTTCTGCGCCATCAATCAAAATGAATATTAGGCTATGGTATCAGTACCATATATGAGTCCCCCGCAGACCCCACAGCGCGGGGCCCCCTAAACGTACAAAATAGCACACTTTTTTGTGGGTTATTTCGCACTAGATTCCTTTCGTTTGACAGAAAGCAGTATTCTGGATCCCTGTTGCGAAATCTCGGAGTAACCGCTACGAATTACGGGGGAAGCCGATTATCGAGTTGCGGGGGGAGGGGGGGGGCGGTCATCTGCGCAACAGGTATCATAAAATGTTGTCCATCAGAACAGACACATGACTTTTATACAAATATTTCAGGAAACGTCCGCCAAACTTCGCCTGCAAACTTTGGGTAAAAATGTTACATGAACATGGGCCGTAACATAAACCGTTACTTCCTTACGTAGTCATGTTTAGCGGAAGTTGTGACGTAACATACGTACGTATCCTGCTTGCTGTTGGAAATGACCTTCTGCATTGGTCATTCATAGCAAGCTCCTTTCAAAACAGCGCGTGTTGCTTTTCCTTATGCTTTCATAATTCTCCGCGCGTGTTGCTTTCCACGTGCTTTCATACTTCTTCCGCACGACAGCAGCACCGACCATGATGCACCGTAGGAGCTTGTCTCCGATTACCTGGGAAAATCAACAACCAAAGTGCTAACTAAGGGCGGAGACGTCCCTTGGTCTGTTTAGCCATTCCTGCGTTTGACCGCATTGCTGGGCTCGATAACAGACTCTTTATCGATAACTGAGGGTTTTGCTTACGCTAACGATTTATGGTCTCGATTAGGTCGGGACCTGGCACACCGAAGGCTACAGCTCTAAGAGCGTATAGTCTTTCTAAGTGGGGGGAATACTTTGGTTGGATGGCTCCCTGGGATTTGAACCCAGAGTGGCATTTTCACAATTGTATTCTCTCGGGATCTAAACCTACACACGAGCAACTTAGCCGTATCGGAGGGGGGGGGGGGGGGGGGGGGGGGGGGGGGGAGTGCGGGCCGTGCCCCGGCTTTTTATTATACACTGGCATTCACCTTACAACTGAGGAAAATCACGGAAAACTTCAGTCAGGGTATTCGAAAAGCGCCTAGTTTTAGGTGCTAGGCACGATTCGGTGTCGACTTTGCCACTATTGGGCCTCGACATATCTACTGACCTGTCCCCGTAGCTTGCGCTAGGCGACTTGGGTCAGCCCTCGGTCATCGTAAATATCTGCCGAGTTGCTGACCTGGGAAAATCCCAGACACAACTCTCTTATGTATCCCCAACAATAATAGTCATGAGGTCTGAAGTCTGGCGAACGGGGTGGCCAGGTATGCAGGTATTAACACGATTTGGCTATAACGCGACTGACGAATATGTGACCGCTGTTTGTATAACGCGAACTTTCGCACACGCGTGCTGGCTATTACGCGATTTCAGCGACCAGTGTGAAGATATAAGTTTGGATGACGAGCCAACATTCTTTTTTTTCTGATTTGACCCTATTTTTATTACGTGATTTTCTACAGCGCCAGGCCTCACAAGAACCAACTATCGCGTTATAGCAGAACTGCCCATGCTCTCTGACATGTCAACCAGAAAATGGCGGAGCGCCCTCGTATTGCAGGCACGTCTTTGATGTGGCCTGGAGGGAAATGTTTTCGAAAAAAGTGGTAGCTCGTCCTGTACTGTTGAACGCTCAGGAAAAAAATGGCCCCAGTAGTTGGTCGTCGATAATACTGCTACACACGTTCATCGAAAAACGATGATGGACGTTTCTTGCAAATGGTCAGGATCGTTGAGAGACCATGGCAAATTACGGATGAAAGTCGAACAGACCAAAACAACAAATTATTCGTGATTTGTCCATGTTTCTAAACCGTAACTTCACATGAAAACTCTGTGTCGCTGTTTTCTTTCTCTTATATTTTATAAAGTGTAAATCACTTTGCTATGGGTTGAATACAGCATGTTCCATTCGTTTCAAAACCAAATTAAGTGGGCTTTTTGGGGGGTGGGGGATGGTATTCCAATAGTTCAACAGTTTACCTTCGACTGTGCCCACGAGTACCGTAGGCTTCAAAGCACGTTAGAACTCGGCAAGCAACAGCCCATGCACTTACGATCGCCCGCAGACAACTCGTCGTCTTGGTTCGCCAGAATGTTTGTCACAAGCACGCAGGCACACACACGCGCCATTTTCATCTCATCAGACCGAACTTCGGTACAACAGCGTTATTTGCAATGGCAACAGACACTTGCTATTGTTACGGGCAGGTTATGCGCGAAAGAAAAGTGTTTGGGCCAATAACGAGGGGAAGTGGATGAGTGGTGTGGCCGCCCGGGTGGCAGAGTCGAAGGGGCGACAAAATGAATGTTTTATAACGGAAAAATAATGTTCTGCGCTCAACAAATGATAAATCATCGAGCCAAATGAAAAGGAATTCAATAAATGATTGTGACCGTTTAAATTCACAGTATCTGTTGGGGCGACCAAGACGATTACTCGTCCTCAGAGCGCCAAGACACCTCGACCTGCGCCACTGGCTTGGACGAAATTACAGTTTCTGGATCGTCACGTACAAGTCACGTATATTAAAAGAATTACGGAAGAACGAGCTCTTAGATTCCCGGAAGAAGGGGTAATTTCTTTATTTTTATTTTTATTTTTTTGGGGGGAGGGAGGCGGGCTCTAAACTGCGTCCAGACCGACTCTGGGACCCATCCAGCCTCCCATTAAATCACAATTTGTTTCACAAGCTCTTTCCCTGGTGGTAAAACGAGTGTAACGTGAAGCTGACACTCATCTCCACCTAGTGCAGGTGTAGAGATATTCCTCCACTTCCTCATGCGCCTTCAGGCCATTGTGTTTGGTTAAACACACAGACGTTCCTTTCACCTTTACCTTGTTCTTGATACTGAAACGTTCTTTTGGGTACTTGATCGATAAGACCCGATTCTCTTTTTTCACAAAATCTCTGGCTGCTTCAGAGTACACTGTGCTCATTTGTCCACGAGGACCTTCACAGCCTTCTTCCTTAAAGTTCATCTGAACAACCCTTACCTTTATATTATATATATACCGTGCATTTTAATAATTAATTATTTTATTCCAACAAATGCACTACACTATTTTAGTGTAGTGCATTTGTTGGAATAAAATAATTAATTAACCCTTACCTTGTACATTATACCGACAAACCCAGTTTCTGTACTGTTTGTTAACCCTTTCATGACTTAACAAAAACAAAGTGAAAGTGCTTTTCTGTCAAATGCTCCATCCATATGCGAAACAACACTGCTTTTAAACCTCAAAGCTTCGCCCCCTTGTCCTTCTGATATGACTAGTATTAATACGAAGATGGGTATGGAACTTTGATAACGACAGAGGAAAATCGAAGTACTCGGAGGAAAACCTGCCCCAGTGCCACTTTGACCAACACATATCTCGCATGGACTGGCCCGAGATTGAACCTGGGCCTCCGCGGTGGGGGGCTGACGACTAAACGCCTGAGCCATGGTACGGCCACTTGAGGACTAAAATGAATCTACATTATATATATTCAGTCCTTACTTCACACAGAACACCGAAAGAGCCACCGGTGAATGCTGCATAGGGAAATATTGCTTTTTATTGTCAGAACAACACACAACACATAAAATGCGTAAGCAAATGCGCAAGTTTTAGCGTTCAACTTTGCCGCACTTATACTTACTACTAAGATTTAAGTGATGAAATTCTTCACACACGTTTCGCCACTAAATGACATTTTAAATCATTTACTGGCGATCTGCATTGGTTCCATCCTTCTCAATCAGCGTCTCGCAACACTACAAATCACGTGTGGTTAACAAAAGTAATAAATAAACCAATTTTTATTTCCTTTTAATTCTGCATTTCCGGCTACCGCAATATTAATTTCTGGCCACTATGAATTCCTCTCACGTATTATTGAATTTCGCGGACTATTGAGTGACAACACCCTTCGTGCCATCTGCTGACAACCTCTACAAACAGTGGTCAGGTCCCACATCTTCTACGCTGCACACAAGACTCCCATCTGTTGGCAATTACCCCAAGTATCGATATAGCAGCACGTGCCAACAACCTGATGGGTCATAGACCTGTCTGGTAGGGTGAAATGGCTAGTTTTTTGTCTTGCTACGCCCCTTTTCAAGGCAATCTAGTTTTTTACTCTTCCACTGTCTTTTATGGAATAGTTCACTGGCTTCTTTAAATACTACAAGGTATATAAAACTACACCTACAAAACACACAATTCATAAGGAATGAAAATGTTTAAAAACACCTCACTAATGAAAAGAAGCTGAGAAATAGGCGAGGGGGGGGGGGGGGATTCCCCTTCTATCGCAGGTATGACGGTAAGTCTTCACACAAAACAGCAGATTTAAAAAATGCAAATACGATTATGAAGCAAGTACATTTAAAGAATGAGAAATGAACCAGAAGGGAATTTAAACACAAATTCAATTTTTATCTTAGACATCCCCTTGTGTTTGTAAAAGTCATAAAATAGTTATGTCATTGACACAATTAATTGCATTGTATTATATTACGTATATGATAAAATGTAGCTACATGTTTCGACCAATTATATGGTCATATTTCGGCCACTAGTGCACATACAGCCAAAATTACAGATGCAAATTTAATTTTGGGTCACAATGAGATCTCAGTCTGTTGCACAATGCATATAGATAAAATTTAAAAATTATTCTTAAACAATTTTTAAATTTTATGTATAAAATGATATTTGCAATTGTAATTTTGGTGTTATGTGCACAAGTGGCCAAAGGATGACCATAAAATTAGTCGAAACATGTAGCCACATTTTATGATATAATATAATACAATTAGCTGTGTCGACATAAATAACTATTTTATGACCAAATACAAATTTCGCTACACTTAATGTTACTGTACAAAGCAGCTGTTTTCCCCATTACCTGCAAATCGGGCACCCAGTACAGGAGATAAAATAAATACATTTGTATCTAAATTACAAATGTATATGCCATGACAAGTATCTCTATCACTCCAGAGGCCTTCAACATCTTTCTTCAACATTTATGCACCAAATTCTTAATAAGCACTATCACTACGCACAGACATAACCTCTAAGAATGTTAAAAATCAATAGTAAAACAACCGAATGATAAATCATTGCATAATAGCATACCTTATCAATACCCTTCTTCATTACATAGTAAATTCCTACATGTTGTGGTTCTGGTACCATCATCATAGTACTTATACTGGAAAGTACTCCAGGTTTTTGCATTGATTGTTATCCAACAATAACCACATGTTGCCAAGTTTTTACATTGACATACATTTCCAATGTTGTACTCCAACATAAGGTCCCTGATGGTGGTCCAAATTTAATACGTAATATAAAAAGATATTGATAATGTGCTATGATGGCATTTCATTAACTTACTGCTTCAGCACATCATACATAAAAAAATTTTAAATAAAAAATGGTGTTTATGACAGGCATCAGAAGAAGAGTTATTTTGTATGAAATTATACCGACAACAGGTGGTTATAACCTTCTAATGACAATGAAAAGGCTTGCAATAAAAAATAAAATTTTGGGCTACCAGCCATGTCAGGTGATTGAATGGCAAACAAACCAATGTTCTGAGAACAATCTCCATTCTTGTCATCAGGGAGTTCCCAGATAACAAGGATAGAGATGGTTCTTGAAACATCGGTTTGTTCACTATTTAACCACCTGATATCCCTGGTAGCCTGACAGAGATTTATTGCATTGAGTTGCCATGAAAGCTTCAAATTATGTGTAAATGAAAAGTCTTGTTAACAAATGCTACAAGAAAACTGGAAAGGCATCACAAGACATTATGTACATCATGGGAACATTCTCACTGGATGCATCAATAGGGGCATCTTCAGTGCAAGTCCACAGCTTCTTCTGAGGACAGAAGAGGGACACGCAGCTACATACTATTTATGCAAAACAGAAATAAAAATAATAAGACATTTTATGACAGTAACAACCTACAACACTGACATGACAAAACAAATTTTAGTAATAATAAATACATATAGCACATGCTAGAGATTACACATATGTGACACCAATATACAGTTCTACTTCCAGCCATAATACAATCGGCTCATGGAATTATACTCTTAAGACACCAGCAAAATAACTAAAGATCTTAGATTTGATAGAGCACCAAGGCACCCAGATATCTATCATCAAAATAATGTTACACAGTTTGTGCAGTCACATATCATCCAACAATGTAACAAAACCACATTCACATTATAATCTGCCTCATGATTAGAACAAATCTTTCTTTCTTTCTTAGTCTGACCTCTCTCTACCTACTCATTGTAGGTGTAGAGGGTTATTGTTGCAAGTGATCACACTCGAGGACACACACACTCGGTAAGACTCCTCTGGACGAGAGATCAGCCCATCCCAGAGACTTAGAACAAATCTATGACTATAAAATAAGGGAACTGTATTGATACCTATAAAGAAGATTACAAGAGTGAAGTTGATGATACTACAACTGCTACTACTACCACTACCACCACCACAAGCACCACAATCCCCCCCACCACCTCTACGAGCAGCAACAGCTGTGACAACAATGAGAGTAACGAAGATGCCTACAAAAACAATAACAATTGTTTTCTCACCGAATACCATCTGATGCATGCATGTCAGTTCTCAAGTGTCTATAATATAATCAACTGCAAACCATAGTAACTTCACTGTTTAAATCAGTATATTTTAAAGCAATAACAAGGAGAAACGAATGAATAAAAATGGAATGATTACAATGATAATGATAAAGAATTTTTTGCTCTTTCTGGAAAGAAAGGTGCTGGGATTTACATGTCAAAAATACAAGGGGAAGAGGGGGAGTAGTAATATTTTTAAGTTTTTTCTACAAATAAACACAAAATGCATAAATTGTAATAAAAAGTTTGTATCACCTCTTAATGACTCATTTTCAAAAACATACATTTAATATTTTTGTTATTAATGTCGATTCTGAGAATTCAGGTCTTCAGGGATGTGATGTTGTGTCGGGTGAGTGAAGCCTGATGTTTCAAAGGGTTGTGGTGCCTTCATCTTCAAGAGTAAGCACTGGTCATTCTTCTTGGACACTTGTGCTTGACGATGAAAGCACAACAATCCACTGAAATGTCAAGAACCACTCACGTGACAAAAGTGTCACATGCCAGAAGACTTTAATCCTCAACCATACCGCTGTGAGAACCCAAAATCTCAGTTTTGATCACATTTTGGGTTTTTTTGTATCACGTGGCAGTGGGCTGCGTTGCCAGCATTTTGGAGGAACTTGCTGCATCCATCTTCATGGTAAAAGTGGTAGGGAAAGAAGGTGCTAGGGCTATATAATGCCCAGTTCAGGTCAGTCACCTCTTTCCCCCCACCATATTGGTCAAAGGGACCACCTACATGTATAACATAGCACTTTCTCTACCTACTCATTTCAACTACGTATATGGAGGCAGCAGGTTCCTCTGAAACATCAACAACACATCCCATTGCCACATGGTGCACAAACCCTGTAACAGGATCAACCTGAACAATGACCATGAAAATGTTAAATCAGTCAATAATGTCAAATGACCATGATGATGATGATGACGACGACGATGATGACAACGACAGTGATAACCGTACGTATAAAATGTACCTCATATAATGTAATTTAAATGTGTTTGACCTTTACATGATATTTATAATCACAGGAGAAAAAAGCTTCTCTACCAACATCACAAAATCTATACAGGCTTATAATTTCATTTTTATAAATCACAAAGCGATTACAGAGTAACATGTTGCTACCATGAAAACTAATATCAAAAGACAATCTCACAATTTTAAACTTTTTTGAGAAGGTGAACCCACCCAAAGGAAGCAAATGAGTGCATTTTGTATGCACACAAGCTGGTATCAGAATTACCAGCTCATCATAGATAGTGAATATTCCTAACAACACAGTACATGGATTCCTCTTCATATTAAATGTTAAATTGTGCTAATGTAGGAAATGGCAGATGAGAAATTCTTAAAAAAAGTCTAACATCACTTCTTGATAACAAGACAATGTTCCAAAACCTTTCTGATGAGTCAGTTCCACTGCTACAGCAACCAGTATAACTGAATCTAGTAACAATAATCAGGAGAGCAGGCAGTACATTTGGTCCCACAATGTCTGAGAGGTGAAGTAAACAGCTCAAAGTGGGAAGGGAGGCTGGCTACAAGAAAAGCACACATCCCTTAAAATAAAAACTGCACAAAAACTTTTCAGTGTAACAAATACTTATAAAGAAGATTAACAAATAAGAACACATCACTATTGCTTATTATTAATATTTACAGTGTGAATTTTATTTTTACTTTCCACATTTATAAACATTATAAAATATCCATTCAATATGGGCACGTATTCCACTTGTTACAACACCCCACCTCTTGTAGTTGACCAAAACTTTTTTTTAACATTTAATTCCAGGTGACAGTGAATGTTGGATTTTCCGTTTTATCCCATATATGATTGTTGTCCCATGTAAAAACAACAGAAAATTTTCCTTTATGTTTTGTTTATTACTGTCAAATTATGTTTTACACAAGCAATTAATATCTGACAAGAAGAATGTTTTGTCAACTAGCAGTTACATTATTACCACACATGTAATGCCATACATCTTAGCAGAGAGAGGTAAGGGTGACCAATTACTCCAGCTCTTAAACATTATGGGACAAATAATAATACCGACTCTCCTACCCTAACATCGACCTCACCTGCATGTGATGCACCCTGTTCCGTAAATAAAGCTTTAGAAATTGACTCATGGCACTGTAACAATTGTGTCTGGTGTGGTGAAAATGTCAATACCTAATTTTAGAAGACTAATACAAGGCAGTAATGCATTATGTCTGATGTTGAGGAAGTGCCATTACCAAATTCCAGAATATCAAGCCTGGGTGGCATCTGGTGCAAAGGAAATTACACTGCCTAGTTTTGGAAGACCAAGACAACCATTAACTTAATGTGCAAGAAAAGCTATTAACACCATTCATATTTAGTTTCGTACTTAAATTGTAGTTTCATTGGTTTAACCCCCTGAAGATAGATGTTCATCCAAATTATACATAAACCTTTGGTTCATACCTCACAGAGAACAAATTCCATGTCCATTATAAAGACCAATTAGTGAATGCTGTTTAGGGAAACATATTTATCACAAGGCTCATATCAAACACATAAATACACTGTGTGGACAAAATTTAGAGTTTCTTCATGTTTCAGCAAGTGGCTGGGCTTTAAACAGTCAATGTTTTCAAGGGAACATATATGTGTTCAGTTTAACCAACTTCAAAACAATTAATCAATAAACTTTGCATAAACAATACTACAATTCAGCAGTTCACAAACATAAAATAAAGAACTGAATGTGAGTCCAAAATTTTCTTAAAACAGATCTAGAATGAGATTTACAGTAACAACTCATTCCAGCTAAATCTGTCACAAAAACTGAACCCATATAAAGAGCTGACAACCCTAGAACACATACACATATATACACACAAGTGTCCCACTAATTATGTCCCTCAGCACTATAGCTCTTGCAGGAGCTTTATCACATATCAACCTGTATATGCCAGGAATACTGAGTCCATCTTGCTCCTGCCTTTCAACTTACCTCATTTCCAGAAGAGTACTGCTGTGCCAACTTCCAGCTTCTAAGCCGGTCTCACACCTTCTGAGAAAATTTCTTGACACTTAATAGAGTTCTTGTCCTGAAATACTAGCAATTGCTCTTCAAAAATTCTCTTTCCCTATTTGCAATGAAAGTGACTGATGACATAAACTTTCTTTAAGTGTCCCCCACAAATAATAATCACATGGATTAAAATCTAAGGTCTTGGAGGCCACATTCTGTGAGTTATCAACTTTTTACTCTTCTTGGGCAGCCATTCAGAAGTTTTCTGTGCAGACAGTGGCATTGTCCTCCACAAAATAACAATACATTCTTTCTTCTTCTTTAATTGCTTGAAGAATGGTGCCAGAATAAAGCAAATGTGGCAGCAGGTATTTATTGTTTCTTAAAAAACACAGGCCCTATGATTTATGTTTTCAGTTAAAACATAGAACTTTCATATTTTCTTTTCATTCAGCACTGAACCTGTTGTTTAAAAATTTTTCCACTAATCTATATATTGTTCTGTGACATGGTACTGCTGATGTGGGATAGTTTTTATACAATTTTTGGGAAATTTTTGCATGATGCATACTGTGCAAAAGTATTGCAAATGAACACTTTTTGTTCAGCACAAAACATTTCTCACAAACACACTGGCAAAATGCTACATAACACATGACTGGGAAATGCACTGCAAACTTGCCTTGGCTAAATGAGCTAGTATTTCTCTTGGCTTGGGAGCACAATTAATGGGATGCTATGTGTGTATGTGTATATGTATACACATACACATATCTCATGATACTCACCACTGGAAGGCATTGAAGTGGAAGTAGACAAGTCCTTGACCGTACAGGAAGTTAGCATCCTTCCAGTAGTCTGACTTCAGGCCAAAGAACTTCTGGTATGCTGACATTGCTGTAACATTCCATCAATACATTTCAACTCTATTCAGCCCTTGAGTGAAGCACACATATGTGTCCATTTTAATTTCAACCATGAAAAATGAAAGTATATTCCACTAGAAACAATCTGCAGAGAACGGGAGATTTAGTTACTTCTAGAGTTACAGTGCAGCCTTGCAGCATGGACATATCAGGTGATAGAATCAGTCTTATGAAAATTATAAATCAAACTAAAAAATTCACAATATAAACCATCAGCGCACCTTTATTGAAATTCTGGATACACATTAAAAGTTTGTAAACACAAAATGTAAAACAAAGAATTCAGCCAAATTTTTTTAAAAGAAATTTCATATCACGTGCAACAAATTAGTCACGTAGTAAGATATGTAAATGATCACTGGTTAGCCTACACACATGCTTTGGTGATACTGGGGGAAGGCTGGTTATGTGAGTGCTGTTTCCATTTTACTTTAGGCTGTGTGGTGTATTATGCTCACAGTTCAACGCTTTAAAATTTCTCTATGTTTATTTTTGTGTACCTAGTATTATTTCCAAAAAGTTTATTTTGCACACTTGTGAACTGCAAAATTTCCACATGAGTGCACCTTGCATTAATGAACTGCACAACAGACACAGTTTGAAGAACACATACCTTCCGTAGTGAGGAAGCATTCTGTATAATATAATAAACCATATCGTCTACAGGTTTTCAAGATCTGTTATTTATCAGACTAAAACAGCAATGAACACAACAGAAGAAGACCAGGCATACTTTGTGGCCTGGAAATTCTGGCAAATAGGGAACAGTTTATGGCATTTTTAATGCACTTAGAAATGCTGTTATGTCTGTAACGTTCTTTGATGTGTGTCATTTTTACTTGAACAGGTATGTATGGTAGTTCACATTCAGCAACTCTCCAGTATATCTGTCATGTGTATGCTGCAGTGTTACTAAATAGGAAACACATTATTGAATTTCTTTTGAGAAATTTAAAGATTAAGGAAAGATTTGAAACCTTTATTCTATACATCCCATTTTGATAATATATCAACTAAATTAAAAATAACTTTGAAAATTTAAAAGACACTTCAGCTTATAGTTACATATCAGTCTCAGTATGCACTCACTATCTGCTTTGATGTACTTAAAATCTGTACACAGGATATGGAACTGCAGCATGTAAACATTCCACATGTAATACTCAAGCGGTAAAGCAGTGGCTTCAGATAACATTTTTCTGCAACCCTGAATTTCCTACAAGCAGGTCCCCCTGACATGAGGCTTTATTTTCCATTTTATTTCCAATACTGAAAAATTTATAAATAATTCTTCTGATGATCCTTCATGGTCCCACCCTCCTTGAGACCTTGATGTGGGTCATAAACCTAAACTTCAAACTTGTGTGTTACAGAGATCAAAAAGTTAAAAAGCCATTTGTTGACAGGTTTAAAATATGTCTGAGTAGACTGGAAACAAGACTGAAGGTTCACTGTTCCAAATTCATGTCACATTCTCATATTCTGAAGTTGGCTAATGGCTGACATGGAATAGTATTACCATACCTTTCACATAGTCCTCAAGTAAAAGATGGAAGTGGCCAAGTTTACAGTATGTCTTAGGATCAATATTGATCTCCTTGCCCGCAGTAACTTCAGGCTGATCACCTCCACATCCCTCTGTTGCTTCGCGTTTATTTTGCTCCTTCTGGCGTTGAGCCTGCACCAGCATTCGTTCAAGATATCTTACCGCCTGTGTATAAAACAAATATATTTAACATTCACTAAACATAAATCAAGTGCTGATTTGAAAAAGAAGATGCACTTGCCTAATCATGAGCTCAGAGACAAAATTAACTTACTAATCAAGCAATAAACTTACCAACTAACCATCTAACACAATTTACATTAATATAAACGAAAATTTCATCAATGTTAACACCATATTCCATGATCTGGCATTATTCTGAGACTATTCAACTCACTTGAGAACTTCACAACCTACTGCCCTAACATCCATTTTAATATTCTCCTCCCATCGCTTACTCAGTCTTTCAAGTGGATGTTTTCCAAGAAGTGTAGTGGTAATGTTATAGATCTGTATTTGGAGGGTACTAGGTTCAAACCTTTACTGGGTTACTACCAATCTTGTCTGAAGTTTTTCAGTGTGTTGTTTGGTTTCTACAGGCAAATCCTAGGACACCATTCCAGAAAAGGTCCCAACCACATCCTATGACATTTGTATCTGTTCATGATTTATAATCATGTTCCCATCTCATTTCATGCTATACAGCCTCTACAGTTTAAAATAAAGAGGTGTTAAACAAATTCCTCCCATCATCTGAGCAGAACATAAGCCCCATCACAAAAAAACTCCAGAATCAAATAATAATACTAATATCAAAGCCTGCTACTGGTTAAATCCAGTTCACCTGACATGATCCTGAGTCAGTTCTACCCAGTTCACATCTTCCTGAATAACCTATTTACTGATAAGCCATCATCTCCTTCTAGGTTATCCAAGTGGATGCTTTCCAACAGTTCTCCCACCAAAATTCTGTACGTATTTATGTTCATCCCATTCAAGCTGCAAGCCTACTTAATTTCACTACTGAGTAATGTGAGTCAATCTGTACAACTCCTAATGTAATATCCTTCAGTCTTCATTTCCATCATCTAAGTTTGGTAAAAATGTTATTTTGAATTATTTGTTTTCAATCAGTTGTGAATTTATATTCTCTCCTCACAGCAAGAAATAATCTCTAAGAATCACAAAAATCCACTGGTCACCAATTGTCTGTCATATTTCCATACAATGCATACAACATGGGTCTCCAAATCGCGGCCTGGCAGGTTGTGTTATGCAGCCCATGGCCACATTTGTAAATTAAATGTATCATTATCATTCTGTAGTCTGTCTTACAACAGGTCTGTAGCCCCTTCCAAAGCGAGTTTCCATAGGTGCAATCTAGTGCTTCCTCTTTCAATTTCCAGTATCTTCTCTTTTCCTTAAGGTCATCCAGTAGCTGCTTACGCCTTCTTCCTTGTCTTCCCGTCATTTCTATCCTACCTTCTAACTTTCCTTCAATCACGTGTTTTAGAAGGCAGTTTCTACGCAAGATGTGACCAATTCAGTTAGCCTTTCTTCTTTTTATTGTATGTAGGATTCCTCTCCTCCTTGATTCTGTGTAATACTCCTTCATTTCTCACATGATCGGTCCAACTGATCTTCTCCATTCTTCTCCAGCACCACATTTCAGCACCATACAAAGCTATGCTCCAAATGCAGCACTTTACTAGTTTCTTCCTTAAATTATATGAATATACCATATATAATATATAACATATATAATATATGTATATACTATAAAAACTGTAAAATGATTTCACAGGTTTGGTATACCACTTACTGTGATTTTTACATGTGTGGCCCGCAGACCAGCCCACCATGACGGTTGTGGCCCTTTTCCAAAAAGGTTGGACACCCATGGCATACAAGGAATGCTTATTCACAAAACTACTTGAAAGCTCTTGATAAAATTTAGTGTTTGGGAGGAGTCGTGGTTCACACTAGAAGTTGTCAAATAATGTAACGTAATGTAATCTGTTATTTGTAACCAACAGTTTACAGTAAACCTAAATTTAACTTCATCACGTTTCTAAAAAAAAAAAAAAACCTTATATTGTGCACGATAAAAAATATTCCGCGGTCATTAGCGTCAATAACTGAATATTTCTAATGTACAGAGAAGATACGTGAATGATAGGTGTAATTTCAATAAGCATGAAAGCCAATAATACACACACACATTTTCAGGCCATTCCATATCAAACCAACAAACAGAAGTGCAATTTTCAACCCAACCCAAGGCACTTTGAATCAGCTCTCTACAGCCAGTAGTCCAAAGTTATGGCTATTACAAAGTGACAGTTTTTAACAAGAGCTTGAATTCTGAAAACTCTTAACCACCACTACTTCAAGGACAATAAATGTACAGCACTAAAAACCAGTATGGATATTTGTATGGATATTTACACCCATGATACCCAGTAACTTGCCAATTTTCATGCAAATCAGTGAAGGTTAAGATTGAGCTTGGCCTGGAATGGACCATATGCACTATGCCACAGAATTAATGTATAAATTTATGTGTTTCCTCCTAATCACAATACTCTTTCCTACTTTCGTTTCTGTGCATGCTAACTGACAAAAATGTTTAAATTATCTTCTCTGTCATTCAGCTATCCTATGCACTGTAATGACACATATACAGATGGCTTCAGAGGTTAACATTGCTGACTACTGAGTTATTTAATAGTACTTGCTCAGCTACATAGGTTACAGGGCACTGAATGGGGCATGACAGGATGAAAACGAATGTGGCTGACATTTTTAAGGTAGTATCCTAACATTCGCCTGTAAACTGACATTCATGAAAACCACTGGTCTGAATGACCACCTTCTGTTTGAAATTTAAATCAGAGACTGTGCTGCATAATTAAGATTAAGGATTTCAAGATGTGGCATTATGTAAATGATGAGTCCGCCATGCCACATGCATAATTTTGAAAATTAAATGTACTCCATTACAAGGTCAAAACAACTCTGAGAGGAACAATTCATTACTGACACTACTGTCACCTGCAAAAGAAACCAGCTTAACCATCAGATTTAGGAATGTGTTACTGATATTTTGTAGACTTCATTGTAAATGGAAAAACTCATCAGTTAAAGAATAAAACAGATAAAACTATTTCCGAAGTCTTTATTTAATCATTCCTGTCACAGAACTCATTCAGCCAACAAGGACAGGCCTGCCATTATTCTGTGTGTCTGATGCTAAAAGGCTTCCTGTTGTATGCAATTCATACCAAAGAAGTGATGGTGACCATTAAAAATATTTATTTTTATCATGCTTCATTCATCAAGTGACATTCAGTGTTTAAAATTAACTCTGACAGCCATCTGATTCTGAAGCACTGTGTTTTATAAAACATGAAGACAGTATATAATGTCCAAAAAATTAAAACTTATTGTAATACACCACTGTCAGAAACATTCAGATAATATATTGTACTTTACTTGTGCATGACACATTAGCAGGCTCCAAAAAATGTTCCCTACATCTGAAGGCCACATCTAAAAAGTAGGAGGCATGATGGGGGGACAGACGGGGTGGGGAGGAACATCTTACAGTCAGAGGTTATACACTACACAGCGATTTCACACAAATTTCATACAATGCCACAATACATTTTGGAATGTTTTATCACAGTTTTATTAGGTGTCCACATCTTTCACAAAAGCCAAACATCATACATTATGAAGTACACAGTGGAGCAAGATGTTTACATCAAACCTGAAAGGGAGCCTGCAAATTGGTTGTAATCAATTTTATATGCCAATCTCAATATTCTGCACTTTTCTTTTCACTGATAATGTATGATGTATTCTACATCCTTTGGTCGTTAAACCTGTACTGGATCCAATGGAATATAACAAAATCAATCAATCAAATCAATGTAGCCTGAATAAGAATGTTTCCAATTTTTCCAGTGGCTGAAGATAACATACACATTAGAGAAACTTAATACAAGTCGTGAATTTTACAGTTTTTCATACATTAACACAGAACTGTTTTCATAGTATTCCAGAAAATATGAAGTGCCACAGCAACCTAGCACTCAAGGTTCATTGTGCTGAGCATAGAAGCACCCTTCCCTTTCTGGCAATGGTTTACAAACTACAGATCACAAACCCTTGAGAAATACATACTGTTTCAGGGGTGCTGCTTAGAAATTCATCATACTGATTCTTCATGGCAGTACTCTTTACACAAATGTAAGAGAAACAATAACATATTTGTCTGCATTTGACAGGCTTTATGTTTTACATTATGTTCCAGTTGTGTAGTTCAGGTAATTAAAAATCTCCTTGTCATTTGGTGGTTAAACAATGTGTGTGACAGACCACGTAAAGATACGACTGCATGGAGATGGCAGGTCTAAATGTGCATCTTCAAAGACAGCAAGGTATATTTATGGCAGAAACTCTCAGGAAAATAATCAGATAAGTTTACTTGTTGGATAATATAATGTGATGTTCAACGAATAGGTTCGTGAATGACAACTGGGGAAACACTGCACTGCATGAAATCTTACTGCATATGCAGTAACAATCAAATTATCATAATTCACAATCCACTACAACAGTAAAATATGCATTGTCTATCACAACACATACATTAACTTACACCTGAATGCACATTTATCATACTGCACTACTTCATTAACTGTGAAGTATGGTTCAATTCATGCAAATGTGACCTAAAACAAAAAATACTAACCTTCAGAACTAGCTCTTTCTTCTTGACTTGTTCTGGTGTGTTCAGTTTTAGAAATCCAAACTGTCGACTGAAAAATCAAAGAAATCGAATATTACATGTCTGTTAAATTCTAACAAGTACTTCTGGATGATCATTGGTTTTTATTTACATTCACTGCCTCTCTTAGAAGATTTTGAACACATAACATCACATATTTCAGGTCTGTAGAATTCTGATATATGACATATTCCACACTGCTCAGATAAATCATTCTTGGTTCTACACGTTACCGATTGTTTCAAACATGCAAACGAAGGGCAGGGCACAAAACATGTCAGCATAAAACAATACCTCAACGTATATGATTAAGCGGCATAAAAAATGCCGGACATATGACACTATCTATTAAAATTTGAAACATTCAACTACATAACAGTAACACAGGCAAAATAGATTGGTCACTTTCAATAAGTATGGAGGGAAATAGGTTAGAATAACACAAGGCATTTGGAACGAAAGCAACGTGTAATTCGCGCTGTCATAAACCCTCGTAGATAACATCCAAATAAGACCTACGATTTTTTGGCATAATTACGAATGGAGGCAATGTCTCTTAATTACATTTTACGCCAACTATTCATTAAGCAGATGATTAGTTAGCCATGTTGTTTACCTGTCAAGTTCCGACAGCACCTGCAATTCTTGATTTGTTAAATTGATATCGTCCTGTTCTTGCGCCATTTTAAGGCACTGAATCAATTGTCTACGGTTTTATCATTGGCACTACACTATTTACACTACTTCAAACTTCACTTTCACTCAAAATAACAAACACTTTCACTAATAACTATCAATAACCACACACTATTTGAGAAGAAAATACACGCGCCTACCAGTTCCAGACAGAACTTTAAGGGGTATTCGGAAGCTAGATTTTAAATGCCGTCACAATATATTACCAATCTCTACAAACACACGATGTGTAAGCTTATAATGGCAGTTGTTGAAAAAGTACTTTAAACACCATACACATGATCATGTTTGCTTGAGACACGTGTTTTACCAATGTAATAATTTTAAAATAACAAATATCCGAAGGTCATTCGGCATTGGTGGCGGTAGTCCCATAAGTCTCGAGTGACCCCCGTTGTAGTTCAAGATTTAAGTATGAAGTTCCAAAGTTGAAGTATATCATACCAGCAGACATATTTGTAACACAATCAGCTGTTATATAGTTGTGTTGTTTGGTAGGGGGACCAAACAGCAGTCGTGGGTTTTGTAGTAGTGTAAGAAACTACTGCAGGATTTCACACGAAGTTGTCTTGGAGTGGATGATGCTTTCGTGAACATTATATGAAAACAGACAGGCAAGTCAACAGTACAGGGGATAGGTGTTAACTGTCATTCTTAAATGCCGAACAATTTAGATTATTCAGTTGTTAATTGTAGAACTTGGGTGTGTCGTTTTAGTAGGTTTTCAAAGCAGGTAGTGCAGTCTTGCAGCACGTGACATAAGGATCGTTTATGTAATTTCTAATTTTGTTTCAGAACGTCATTTCAAAGAGAGGGAAGTAATGGCGTCGCCAGTAGTCAGGAAGTCCAATAAAGAAGAAGAAAATGATTTGATAAGTATTGATGAAGTTTCCAATGAAGCGAAAGGATTGATTGACAGAGTATTAGGAGACGTAGGAAAATCTTCTGCTACGAAACAACTTATAATAGGGAGCATTTCTGGATGGTAAATCTCAAGAGTACATAACCTGTATGATAGTGGAATATTTGTGGAGAACTTCAACGTAATGTCGCCAAGTAGCGTTATAACCGCTCCGCGTAATTTACAGGTTCACAGGGTTCATAACTATGAAGGTTGGAAAAGTTACCGCCATGGCTGTTGGAGGAGGCATCATACTCTTGCAGATTGCAAACCACCAAGGTTACATCAAAGTGAACTGGGACAAAGTTTACAAACAAGTTGATAAAGTTGCAGACAGAGTAGAAGAAAAAGCTACTGGACAGGGTCCTAAATGGATGGAAAAGGTGGGAGTCATGATTGATGTTGAGCATCTGTTGATATATTTGCATGCACAGCATAGCATATCCTTAAGGAAACACAAAGAAAGTTCCTATACATAAAAGGGAGGCACAGGAGCAAATAACTCACTACACCCAAATGTACCCATGTTTGTGGTTCCTTGATGCCATTAAGGTATGTTGGAAATGTACATGCTATAATCCTAAGCATAAAAATGGAATTAACATAGAATAAGGGGTATAATATTTGTGGGTGAACAAAGTCCCTACCTTCATTTGTGCATTGTTATATTTTCCCATTGCCATCTGCTGTAATGCACATAAGGCATGTGGTTTGCTAACATAGATAGTGACTAAATGAAGTGATGGTTGTCAGTGTAGACTGAGTTTGATTTCTAATGTGAAAACTAAATGCCTAACCTTGGTGGATCACAGTTTTTATTTGAATCTTCACTAAATGGCAGTTGTGAGGATGAAACCACAAAATATAACCTCTGTGTATGTTGGCAGCTGCGATTTAAGTTTCTGTCACTTAAATTGAAACCGCAGTGTAGCAACATGTGACCTGAGTTTCTATAACTAAATTGAAAACTATATGTGCATTGGCAAATGTGACTTCAGTTACGTTACTTATACGAAAACAAAAAGCCTGTCTTTGATTGGTTACTGTTTGTGTGTTTTTAATGTGTGCTGGCTGGAACTAATATAAAAATTCAAAGTCTGACCTTGGTAGATTACATTTTGTGTGTTTTTACTCATTCTAGCTGCTGTGGCTTGAGTGTTTATAGCTTTGTGTATTGTCAACCCCAATGCATGTTGGTATACATTTTTTTAAGACATGAGGAGAAAGGAAGCCACAACAAGGGTGGATATTATGGTTAGATAAGCCTGTGCACTTATATGTATTTCTTTTGTTAATGAATAAAAAGTCTTTCAAAATAGTAGTGGACAAAGAATTTTATATATTTGAGTTTTAAGTATAAATACGCACGTGTGTCTCCTATTCTCTGTTAGCACAAAAAATTAACTAGCCTAACTTATGGAATTAAGGTTTTCACAGCAGTAAATACTAAGATTATGATATTTGGGATATGATACTACATAGCTTGGAATCTACCAAACTGCGTGCTGTGACATCAGAGAATGTTGTAATTGTAACCATACCGAACATTGGTTACTGACAGAAGGATTTGTTAGAGAGGCAAATCCCCAGCCCAGACACACCGATTGTTTGAAAATTAGAAGTGTCAACATAGCTATTATGCTTCATTAGAAATTAGCATTTGTTAATACTGTCAAAAATACACTGCATCTGATGCTCACTTCCACCAAGGTACATAATAGACTAGTACCCCTTTTATCTGATTTCTCCAGAATCCTAGAAAATTGAATGTGTGAAAGGTTAGTTTTTTTATGGCAAGAAATCATGTAGTAACTGAGGCCCAAAAGTGATTTAGAGGAAAGAAGATCATCTGAGACAGCAATACACATTTTCTTGAAAGTATGCAGAAGCCCATTAAAAATCCAATTGGAATATTCTTTGATTTAACTAAAGCATATTACCTTATAAATCATGGATTTCTGCTTTTCAAAAAGAACCAGGATAGTGTAGTTGGTAAAGTGACTGGGCCATGGGCTGGATGATGCAGGGTTCAAATCCTGGCAGGGGCAAGAGATTTTTCTCTTATCCAAAATGTCCAGACTAGTGCTGGGGCCCACACTTGACTCTTAGCCCCCCCCCCCCCCCCCCCCCCCCCCCCCCCGCTTAAAATGCGTACTTTTTGAACATTAAACATTTAGACAGTGCTTGGGTAGTTGATGCTGCCCACTTTCATGGCGATCGAGTGACTGCCTGTATTTATCCATATATATTTAAATTTTTCAGTGTGTGGGATTTTTTTTTGTATTTAATTATTTTCAGGTGCTTATTGTCAAAACCACATGGTGTGAGGGGTTTCATATTTCTTTAAGACCCATTTAAATATACCTTCCAATCTATCTTTTGGTTGTCAAAAGAGCCTCTTGTCTTCAGATTTTCCAGTAAAAATTGCTTGTTTTTCTGATTACTTCCATACCTGCTACATTTTCTGTCAGGCTCATGTTAATAATGTGAGATAAAGACTGCAAATTTTATAATTTTCTATATTCCTTTGTTCCTTCATCTTTCTTACACCCAGCAATGTTCTAGGAAGGTGCAAGTCTACAAATGTTATGGAGGGACATTCTTTTGGCTTTCTTTAGTTTTTTGACAGGCACTAGATGTTGAAAGGTGTAAAAGAGGCACTTTTGGCTTTATGTGTGAAAGTGAACAGCTTATCCACAGTCTAATAATTCCTTAACTATTTTATTAATGGAGTTTTAATTTCATTTGCTTTTCTGAGAAAGATTCTTCCATGATGTACAAGCCCTGACAAAGTTCAGGTATCTTTAACACTATTCTGAAATGGCCTCAGTAATTCTGAATTGTTTCATCATGTCCACAAAATATCACTCCCATGTATTGTGACATCTGAAGTTAAAGTTTTATGTACTTCTTAGTCTTTGGGGTTCTAGAAAGAAAACAAAGGGCAAAGGATTGTGTACTGAAGGGTAGTATATTTTTCTAAATTGACTGCTCTTAATGCCATCATTTTGATGTGTTACTTTTAATGAGCATGATAATTTAAAATAAGAAATGTATATGTATAAACAGGTAATAAGTACTTTGCAACAGTATTTTACAATGTTACTAAAGTAAGCCTTGTATTGCTAATTCATAGTCATCCTCATATGCAAGATATTTCTGACTTCCTTTGCTTGCATTCTGTTTCATTGTTGCAGGTGGGCGTATTTGCCCGCAAGAATACTTGTGCTGCTGCTGGGTTTGTGGGGGGGTTTTTGTTGGGCTTGGCCTCATAAATCAGTACCCACTTCTGTTAGGTTTTTATTTTTCGTCTAAGAATGAGCAAGTTGATGAAGTATTATGCAGTTTCATGTTCTGAACCACAGAACTGGTTCCATTTACCTGTGTGAGGCAGTTATTTCTTTAGTGTACATTTTCACTTCTCAAAACTTAATTTGAAGCCTGTCACAGTAGATGCTGTAAATGTTTGAATAAAAACTCTGGCCAGTATTTGGGATTTGCATGCTAGTTGTATGTGCCTAAAATTGAGGCAGGGTCATTATTTTATGTTTAATCAAACATTTATGGAGGAAACATTTGCTAATTTAAGTACAATTTTTTATATCTCCTAAATCATAACAGTTAAAACCTGCCAGTCTAAATGTTCTGTCAAGAATTACATGATCCGAATCATCAGCTGAAGTCTCAGGCACTTCCCTGATCACCTTTGTTGTGGTATCTGGCTTCTACTGGTGATGCAGTTAGGGTGTGTAATACTTCTGCTACTGCCCAGTTAGTACTCAGACCCAGGTTTACCACTTTATAGCCTTGGAGGTTAAGTAAATATTTATAGAACTTTGTTATCATTAAATTGATTTGTGTGTATCTGCTACACATTAACATTTAAGTTACAGTATTTCAGCTATTGTTGTTCTGCACCCATTATTAATTTTTAAGTTTTCTTACCCACCAGTAATTTGAAGACATAATAAATGTGATAAAGATGTACAAATAAAACAGTTGGTGTGGTGCACCCTTTCTTCAAACATCCTGTTTGTCATCCTTTTGCTTTATGTTATGTATGGTCCTTTTACCCATTAACGTGCTGGAATGTGAATGAATGCTGTTCAGCCAGAATTACAAGTTCTTTTTTGTATTGCTTCATAATACTGTGTAACTTTTATGCTTTTTATGTAATGGCAGTGTAGTTAGTAATTTAGAGTTGCTTTCATGCATGTTTCATAGAGACAACCTTATGTCTGTATTGCATACTCTCAGTAAAAAATTTGTCAAGGCTACATTTATTGATAAATACCTTTGACATGGCTGTGTTTATGAGCAAAAACTTTGCTGTGTGAGCAGAGAACTTTGACACAGCTGCATTCTGAAGAAAAATGTTCCCATGGTGAAATTCACAAAGAAAGTATTTTGCCATGACCTTGTTTGTGGAAACAAATTACTGCCACGACCAAAGAATACCTGGTGCTGGTGGTTTGGATGAATATGTAAGTCAAAGCGTGGGAGGAGTCTAGCTATTTGGAGGTGGGCACACAAATGGGATGGCTGGAGCGAGAGTGTGTTACCAGGAAGGAAGGGGAAGTTACTTGAGGGGGAAATATGTTGGAGCCTGGAGGGTTTGTACACTTTTTGTGGTGTGGCTGTCTACTTTCTTTAATGGAGTGAAAGAGAGATTTCCATGATCAATTCAGAGTTAGTCCATCTCCATTTCAATCACCTCCTCAATGAGCTTGTCCATATAGCAATATTTTGAGGCTACCCTATCTGTATTGTGGAATTGTATGTGGTGATCATAGTTAAACCTATGTTCAGCCATTGCTGATTCATCGGAGCTTCCAAGTCTGATATGTCGTGGGTATGTTGATATGTCCAGACCTAAGTGAAGGAACACAAATGGCCACCATATACAGGATTCACTGAAACTTGATATCACCTTATATGTAATAACTTTTGTATTAAAGTGTCTGTTAGCCACACTTCAGAATTCACTGTATTAATGTGGTCTCACCTGAGGATTGTTGGTCCACACTGCATGTGCTTGAAATTATTCCTTCAAGTCTGATCACACTCTTCTGCCATAATATGGCATTCAGTTCTGAACTTAATGTTGCACTAAAAGTTTATTTCATCACATATACCAGATGCAAGGGACATACTGGTATGATTCCATTTATTTTTTCCATTAGGTAGTGACATTTCCTCCACTGTAAATATTCTGCTGATTGGATTTCCAGGGCCTCATCTGACAAAATGGGTTGAACTGTGCAAGAGTGAGATTGAAGTTAAGATAGAGTGGCTTTAAAGAAACATCCTACCTAATACATTCCAACATGCAACTACCTCCATGGAACAGTCCTCCTTGATAAGTTGATAGTCTCTCAACTCATCATAAAACTTCCCATTTTCTGTGGAACACAAAGTTTTATCTTTGTTCAGAAGAAACAGTCACAGGACCATAATCTGAGTGAGGTGATACAATTTCACAGCCTCACAACCTATTTCTTTAAGACAGGTTTGTCTGTTGTCCCTCCTGTCTGCACCTAGGTCTTCATGTGGCCCCTCCATATTTATTCATTTGGATGTACAATTTTAGTGTAAACAGACAAACTTTTATTTTAATGCATAAAATCCTACCTTTGTTATAATTAGTTTGGGCATAGAAATACCAGATGCTGGCACTACAAATAATTCCACACTGAGCCATTTTGAGCAGCAGTTATGCTTTGAACCTACAATAGGAAGGCACCAAGTTCAAACCTTAGCAAGATTACTGGCTGCTTTGGGGTGTTTAATGGTTGACTCACCGTAATTGGATGAGGGTTGCAATAATACCTTGGAGTGGGTCATGACCACCACTGTATAAATTGTTGCATGCTTGATTTTCTTCTCATCTCAGTTGATAGTAATGTATCTGCAGCTGAGTAATCTTGTTAATCATTAAGGTTTGTCCCACCAACAACTTGATGCATGGAGCAAGGTCACATTGTGGAATAAGAATGTAGGGAAGGTGCATAGAATGGGTTCATTAAAGGTAAATGGTGATTTTTGGTGCTGAATTTTGGGGAAAAGATACATTACTCATGAAGCAAAACAATTTTCTTGTCTTAAAGGAAAAGAGGAAACCATACTGTATAGTGAAAGTATGGATAGAGGCTGGACACTGTGATGTATTCCATACACCATATTGCAAGATGGAGGAGTCAGGGTAGCGTAGTCAGTATACAGACGTGCTTGACAGTCCGAGGTTCGAATCCCAGTAGGGGCATGAGATTTTTCTCTTCTCCAAAGTGTCCAGACCAGCCCTAGGGTCCACCCAGCCTCCTATTCAGTGGGTACTGGGGTTCAAAGTGGCCGGGACGTGAAGGTAACCACTCACTTCGTCTAGTGCCAAAGTTAAGATTGAGTGGAGCTATACCTCTGCTCCCTGTGTATGCCTTCATGGGGTTGACAGGGAAGACTTTGCCTTTACACTGCAAGGTGAACCTACTGCTGCCTTTTGATGAAAGATGACAAAAGCAACTCATTGCCAGTATTTTCTGCTGCCTTTTCTTAACTATGCCCTTCCAATTTGAGAGACTGAACTAAATGAACATAATGGAGAAAAGTGACTAGCCAGGTGGCTGTGAGCCTGTCAAGAACAACTTACTTTGTGGAGTTAATTGGAGTGAGAAAAGAGCAAAATTAATTTATAGGGTTGTTTGTTTTATTGTTTACTTAATGACACTCTTATAAAGTGCATGTCTTAATGTGCCATTGTAGTTCAGTAAATTGGCTGGCTAGAATTGTTCACCTGTGGGAGGAAAGGATTTTTCTCTTCACATCAGTATTGGCAGCAAGTGGATCCCAAAGCTTGCTTGAACATGATAGTGATTGCTGATCCTGGAAGGGACTTAACTCTAAGCCATTCAGCCCATATGTAGTCGCATTTATGAGCATTAACATGCAGAGTGGCCTTGTGGCACAAGTTCTTTAAAAGTAAGGCATAATGAGATTGTAGGTTTAAATCCAGTGCAGGAAATGGACATGTAAGGATTGCAACTAAATGCATTTAACAAAGCAATCTGTGCACTGTTGACTAAAATGCTGGTAGAGGATCAACCAAGGAAGAGGAAATAACTTGGGGGTGGGGGGAGGAATTGCTTGCTTTCAACATTCTTACTGTAAAGCATAGTGATACAGGCTATGCAAGAATTGCCAGGTGGTTTCTTCAAATACACACACACACACACACACACACACACACACACACACACACAGGATGATCTCAAACTTGATATCTTAACTTAGGAGCTTATTTATGAAGTAATTACCCTTCAGAAAGGTCTGTAAATATAGAGGTGCTTTTATATCGCTATGATTTATTTAGTTGAGTAAAACAGTATTGTAACATGTACTTGTGGGTACCATTTTCAAGGGTTATGGATTTATCATTGTCTGAATGTTAATTCATTAGGATTGTCTTTACACAGTATTAATAATTTTATTTTGCCCCTATACATATTTCGGCGTCTCAAAACGCCATCCTCTGGGGGTCGTAGAGTTTACTAGCGTAGACCTACAATCATGAATGTGTCGTTACATCCGTATAAAATGCGATACATCAAATGGCAGTCATTTAATGTCAGACTTCATACAATATTGTGAAATAATAAAAATATTATTAAAAAGGTGTTAAGATTGTTAAAATAATTACATGACTTAAGATCTATTTAAATTATTGGCAGACTGGTCTTGCATTCCGTTGGGTGTATCATTCAGTCTGCCAATAATTTAAATAGATCTTAAGTCATGTAATTATTTTAACAATTTTAACACCTTTTTAATAATATTTTTATTATTTCACAATATTGTATGACGTTTGACATTAACTGACTGCCATTTGATGTATCACATTTTATACGGATGTAACGACGCATTCATGATTGTATGGTCTATGCTAGTAAACTCTACGACCCCCTGAGGATGGCGTTTTGAGACGCCAAAATACGTATAGGGGCAAAATAAAATTATTAATATTATAAGTTAATGTGCATAAGTTGGTGTGAAAATAAAGAACTTTAGTTGTTATAAGATGCACGGTAAATACAATGTAAAATGTCTTTACACAGGTTGCAGCATCCAAAATGTGATGCAGCAATACATTTTTTATTGGTACACCAGGTGTTTTATGTGTCACCACAGATAAAATTCTGAGGGGGGGGGGGCATTCTTGGATAGTGAAGTGATGATCTGGATACATTTTCACTCCATGGTTAGTTCCATTGTGTTCAAAGGAAAAACAGTTGTGTTTTCAAAGGCTCCTCGTCTAACAAGCATCCATATTTCCATAGCCTTTGAGAACTGAACATACATGTACGTATGACATTTCTGACTGTAAATGATTTCAGGAATAAGATCCTGAAGATAACATATTAAGGATAGCAGCAGAGGAATGGTAAATGAATCATTATTTAATTAAGTGGTTATTTCTGTGACCTCCATTAGTATAGAGTTCTGAAACAAAAATTTGTCAGATATTACCTCTAAGTTTTGCGCTGTAGGTATATTTATGATATGTCCTCTCATAAAATTGTGCATGTGTGGTTGCAATTCTTCATTAGTTGTTACCATCAAACATCTCACTATAGACTTTTTGGACCATCAGGTTTTATATTCTGGAAGAATAAAGAAAACCACCTCTCTCAATAAATGTTACAGATATCTTGAAAGCCTCTTGCCACACAAAACTTCAAGGTCCTGTTTTTTCATATTCCCACATCAGAAGTTTGTACAGCCACTGTCATTTGATTTAGTGTTATGGAAGTCCAGATGCATGTGGCCTGCATGGAGATATTAGAACGGAAGACGGACTTCAGTGCAAGGAAAGGGGTGAAGACATTGCAGTTTGTCACATTGTTCTCATTCAGTGTATCCACAGTTGCACAGGAAAGACCTATACCAGGGAGTATTTCATGTGTGTGTGTGTATACACACACACACATATATGCACATGCACACACCCCCCCCCCCCCCCCCCACACACACACACGCAAAGTGATTAGTCAGAAAGTAAAGCCTGTTTTTTCATTTCATGCTCCAGAGTCTTTCTTTTATCACTGCACCAAGCCATGCAGCTTTATTGCATCTGCCAGGACGTGACAGCTATGGTGCTCAAGACAGTGATAAAAGAGACACATTGTATGTACAAGTTAGACTTATGAAAATTACATAGAATTTTACTGCAATGGTGCTTAAGGTATATTTTTTAAAATGATGTCCCATCTTTTTAGCACTCTTCTTCCACCTTTCAACAACAGCATGTATTCCCACCCAGTAAATGCATTCTGTAGTTGCTCCTCCTCATGTGCATAATGGTATCACAGGGTGTCTTTCAAGGACCAGACAGATGAAAATCTGATGGTGCAAGGTCAGGGCTGTAGGGTGAGTGGAGCAACACTATCCATCCAAATTCTATGATGGCCTCAGTGGTGCACACACCTTTTGGTGACCCTGCATGTTGCAGATGGCAGCACCAATTTATCCTATGGGATTAACTCAGCAAAGATGAGTATTCAGACTTAGCATTTCAGTACAGCAGTCAGAGTTCACTGTCATCTCACTATGCAAAAAGTTCACAAGAAAATAAATCCCAGAAGACTGTAGCCATGATTTTTCCTGCTGGTGGCACACTCTTGAATTTCTTCTTCCTTGCAGATATTATCTGGTGCCATTCAATCAATTGCCACTTGGATTTGGGTGTATACTGATGGACCCAAGTTTCATCCCCAATGACAATTTGCAGCAGGAAGCAGTTACTTTCATTACCACTTTGTATGCACCTTTCAGCACTCATGACACCCAATGGGCACAGATCTTGGAATAGCCGAGCTGGTTCACCATTTTGAACCCACATCAAAGTGGCATTTGATGGAATGGCACCTCATGACATCCCCAAGGAAGAAGAAATTCATGAGTGTGCCATCAGCTGGCAAAATCATGGCTACAATAATTTGGAATGAGAAAAGTATTACTCTTGTGAACTTCTTGTGTGGCAGAACGGCAGTGATCTCTGACTACTACAGTCAAACACCAAGAAGTTTGAATGCTCAACGTTGTTAAGTTTGTAAAAAAAAAAGTGCTCCTTCTTGAGAATGCTAGTCCATACACAAGTATGTGCACCACCGAGCCCATGACGAAGTTAGGACGTATAGTGTTTCTGCATTCAACCTATAGTCCTGACCTTACACCATCAAACTTTCACTATTTGATCCTTTGAAAAACTGAAAGATACTGTGCAAGGGCACCATTATGCAGATGGAGGAGGAAGGAGAGCACCTTTTACTGGGCAGGAATACATGCCCTTGTTCAAAGGTGGGGGACAACTGTTGATAAAGGTGGAGACTATAAAGAAAAATACTGCCTTCAGCAAGTTATAGTGAAGCTCTGTGAAATTTTCATGTGTTTAACTTTAAATAGCGTGACATAAAGAGTAACATACACACACACACATACACATGGGCGCGTGTGTGCACATGTCCATGCTTATGTATCTACATATGTCAAGGGTATTCTGGATAAGGTGTCCCGAATTTCAGGTTGTTATATGAATCACTTTGAGGAAAAACTGTCAGATTGTGAAATGTTACATTGCTATGAACATTTTAATGTTTCAAAATACTGTATGATGCTGTAGGTATCAGTTCTTATGAACCACCTCACGCTTATTTCCACCTGTGGCAAACCCTGATCCTTCATAGTTCTCTTTTTTAGACACACAGAATGGTGCATGTGAAATGGTGGAGGTTATTTTGAGCAGTAATCGGTGTAACATAACTGAAAACTGATTTTCTTTGTTATTATGTAATCAAAACTGATTTTTCTTCCATGTTGTAACATAACTATGTAAACTTACATAACTAACTCAATAATGTATCCAAAATTGGTGTATCTCTTTTGTGGTATTATCTGACGCATAATTTTCTTCTGATGTTGTATGTGCAGGAGGGTCAGACTTAATTGCTGCCTTTGTGTTGTGGTGTTATATACAGCAGGTTGAAACTTAATGGATATCTTTTCTTTTGTGGTGTTATTTAACACATACCTCTTTTTTTGTTTGTACATTATGATAAAACATATGTATTGTAAAATTTTTGGTTACAGCCTTGTACATACATTCAAATGTGCTCATAGTGATGTAACAGTTGATAATTGGGCATACGTTGACGTGACATTTTTTACTGAACATGCCTCGTATAATAACACCCTGAAGTTTGGCACACCTTATGCAGAACAGCCTCTGTGTGTGTGTGTGGAGAGAGAGAGAGAGAGTGAGAGTTAAACCTAGATATAGTGCCACTAGTGGTTCACTGCAATTTGTGGAAGTATATTGATGTTGTCAGTAAATCAAAATACTGTTTAATAGGGAATTTCTGCACAGAAACTTTTGTGGGTGCTAGGTCAGGGTGGTGCTATATTTAGGTTTGACTGTGTGTGTGTAATGTAGGTAACATTTGAAAATTTTTAAAAATCCAAATAACTGGGAAGTTCAGTAAGAAATAAAAATGACATTCATATGCAACTGTGAGAAAATAAATCCAGGAATCTTATTATCCAGTTCAAAACTCTTCTGCTTCTCTAAACATAAAACACACACAAAAAAAATTATTTTACCGTTGTGTATTTTTGTAGCTTTGAAATGTGGCCTACCATACTTTGAAATAAAAACGTCCAAATTGTTTGACCTTTAAAAGATGAGGGTGGACATTTAAATTTTAGCACACCTTTTATGTAAAACGCGAATATTATACGAACCAAAAGAGATAAAATTATGAAATACACGGCATTTTGTAGGAAAATAACGCAGATTGTGCAGCATATTTTAAAAATGCAGTAAACATCCTTGTTGCCTAAATGTATAAAATACGTTGCTTGGAGTGTTGCTGCATGCATGTCCTGCATATGGGGCACTAGTATCTTAAATGCTGAGTAGACTGTGCTCACAAGAACATCTGACTGAAGAGGGATTAAATGGATAGGAAATGAAGGGTATGGGGAAATATTTTGATTTATACAGGTCACCTAGTGTTGTAAAGGCAGTGAAATGGAGGTTAAAATGGGCTGGACATGTAGCCTGGAAAGGGAGATGAAAAACATAGAAGTGTGGTGGGTAAACATCCAGAGATGAGGAAATAATATTAAGCAGGATCTAAGGAAGAAGGTTGTAAGGATGTGAACCAGAGTAAACTGGTCCAAGATGATCATATCCAGTGGTGGGACTTTCAGGAACAACAACTGGAGATTTATAACATAACCTGGTAGCCATGGTACATGAGTAAACTGACACTGAATTTATTGTCAGGTGGAACGCTATGTTGATCGCAAGCTGGACAAAGCAGAGGATGTTTTGACGAGGAAGGAGCGCAAAGCACGACGCTGGTATCATACTTTCGTCAGTGGTGAGAAACCATACCAACTGAAGGAAATACACATCTTCTTAGTTGCATTTGCTGCTGGGGTAGCAATTGGTATTGCTTCTGGTCACTGAACTATCAGCTCATGTGTATTACATAACAATAGAATCTTTTGTGTACAGGTTACAGTAATGTTCTTGTATATGTGATTATCATTTTGTTATTAGTTCACAATAGTAAAAAATGTCAGGACAGTATTAAGAAACTGTTTAAGTGATGAGGGTGAAATTGCTATGCAATAGATCTCTTTGTTTTAGCTTTAAATTTAATGTTTGTATAGATGGAGAGCATAATAGTGATTCTCCTTACTGGAGTGACTAGTTTGGTTGTAAATATTACAGTACCCTGCTAGTACATGATCAAACAGGAAACATATAGCCCAAGAAACACATATTTTGCCATTCTTTGACTGTAACAATGCATACACACCCCTTTCATCTTCTTACATCTTCTTCTACGGCACTACAGCGTGTTTTCAGGCTATGGACCCTGTGATTCTGGGGTTTTGAGACAATTGAGTTTTTACAAGGTGACAGTGGCAGCCTCATGCCCAGCCCCCAACCTGGAGGGCCAGTTTATCTGTCTTTGTCTGGCACCTCACTCAAGATCTTTCCAGCATAGGTGGCCCTATCAGCAGCTTGGCTTCTGCTGCTGGCATAACATGAACAAGTCCTTCCTACTGGAAAATACGGATCCTTAAGCCTCAGGTGAACCCAGCATCACTGCATTTATAGTAGTATTGGCTTGTCACATCAGCATAAGAAACTAGTCTTATGATCTTAAATTCAGGCATTGAATTGTGTCACAGTGTTCGATGGATCTATGTGCCTGTCCGAGCCTTAACCTCTGAGAGAGCAAAAAAATTAGTGAGGACAGTATCAGAACCACCAGATTTGGAGTGTACAGTATGCTGTAGGTTTCTTTTCTTTGTGATTGTATTCAGTCAGCTATCATTAGGAGTACAAGCATTTCACCCTCTATATAGGTGTCAGGAAGATGAAACTACAAATGAACAAATTTATTTACATCATGGGAGTATTTATTTTGACTTCAGCATGTTTATTAAAGGGCACAAACTATGAAATTTCTTTGATCTCCCTTTTAAAAATTTTCAGGTGCAAAGAATTTGAATATTTGAGCGGTATTCAGAATTTGTATGTTTATCTTGAACAAAATATTTTCTTTTGTGGACCTTTATTTTCAGAAGCTCCTATCTCGCACATGTACAGACTAATGGAACTAAATATACATCAGTAATTCATTAACTTTCTGTATAAACTGAAACTTATATTAAAATAACAGATGGGTTGTTTGAAGAGTCAAAATGCTGCAGACTGATGTTGGTATCTTCAACAGATTTACTTAATGTGGTGTTTTATTGCTTCTCATTTACTGAAGCAATCATTTATTTTAGCTGTTTCTAGGTTATAGTGTAATTGATCTTCACATCTGCAATATTAAAGTGTAGCTCCTGTAGCCACATGGCTGAGAACATTTTGAATTCTGAGTTAGTTGTAACAAGTTTCTGTTTGGAGATCTGTGATGTAGTTCATGTAAATACAATGTAGCTGTTTAAGATGCCTCTGGACTGATTTATTGATGTAAGAATGCGTATAGTGAGTCTTATCCATGGGCAATGAAGGTTTTGTGATTGGAGATACCACAAATGGTATTTTTTGTTATGTGACTTATGTAGAGTGGTTACAAATAATAAGAATATTATAAGCATACATGTGAATGGTTGCCACAGTTGCAGTTTCTTTAGTTGTGGATCACAACAGCTGAATCACCTACCAGTGCTTGGATTAGGGAGTTTTTCAGACTTAAAAGAAAGGGGGATGACACTTCTCAACAGCACTAACTTGACAAATATGGCTACTAAAAGAAAGGGCTACAAAAGTTTGTTTTATTAACTAACTGCAACACTTATCATTTATTAACCCTGTTGTGTAAAAGGCACAATAGAATATATTCTTTTGCTCTTAACCCTTCAGTGCATGACTATTTTTATCTTACATCTCTGATTTATGTCCAATGTCTGTGAGTCAGAAAACCACTTATGTTTCATTGACTTATAAATTGTCCTTATGATTAAAAGTTGCATGCATAACAGCACCATGAAGCCACAGATTGTGTATCAGGGATGTAGATTACATCCTTCTGTAACAGGGGGGTTGCAGGTCAGAACATGTGGAACTTTTGTGTTTGTACTAAAGTATTTCACTTAGCAGTCTGGAAAACTTAATTTCATTGTGGGAAATTCACATGGTGGTCTGCCCTGCACAATGTAGCATAATGTGTTTTTTTGGATGTTTCGCCGGAACATGCTGCCTCCATCTTCAGGGTGACTTAATTTGATTCAGGTGGATGCTGAAGTGCTTGGGAGGAGGAAATGTGTGGCTCATATAGTAAGGTTTCCAGGTATTGGCCAGTCAGAGCTACAGAAAGGGTAGAGGAGATACAACTTGTACTGAGCCAGTGGAAGCCTTTTCAGACCTCAAATGGTGGGAGTTGTTAAATTTAGATGCTGAAGGTTCCTCTCTGGGAGGTGGGATGTGCAGAGTTGTGGACTTTACTCATGTATTAATGTAGGCCTCTGATGCCTCAGGAAGGTGAGATTATTCTGTTCTTGGAGAATGCAATGCCAGCTGCCTTCGTTCTTTAAGGGAATAGATCACAGGCTTCCACGATTTGCTTAGAAAGAATCCATCCTTCCAGTTTATGTTCTTGTGGGTGCAACTCATTTATATTGCTACATGGGGCAGACAGACCAAGGGACTTCTTGGATTACTTAACAGTAGATGCCACAGTATACAGTTCACCATGCAGACAGAGACAGATGGCCACCTCCTTCTGCTGGATATCAACATTTACAGAAGAAACAGTGGCTCATTGGATCACAAAGTATACAGAAAACTGACGTACACAAATCTTTTTCTGACTGTGAATTCACACCATCATCTAGCCAATGAGCATTCTGTGCTGTCCACCTTAGTACACAGGGGTAGAGTCATCTGCAACCAGCAGATTCTTCAGGTTTAACATTACACACCCCAGACTTTCTGAAACAATGGATACAACTCCAGCATGCCCTTAAAACTCCTCAGCCAAAAGTCATAACATGGTGAGACTGCCACACATCAGCCGCCTTCCTGCCCTCCATCCAGAACTCCTTCAACAGCTTCAGCAGAGTGCTATCCACACATCAAAACAGTTAGCCTCCCACCCAGGAAAGTCTCCAGCCTGCCCTGTCTCATCAAAGACAACCTGGGCCTAAAATTGCCAGGCATATATAGCACCCCACTGCAGACGTAGAGAGGTGTATACCGGACAAATTGGTCATTCCATTGAGACAGGGTTAATGAACATCACTGATGCATACTACTGTACTAACCAAAGTTGGCTATAGCAGAACACAACAGTGATCCTGTTCAACAACACCAGCATCCTGGCCAGAAAAGCCAGGTGCATAGATGGGTTCATAAGTGAAGCGACAGAGATTGAGCTGCACCTCCACAACATCAACTGGGAGGATGGAGTACCCCTGTGCTGATTGTGGAGGGCCGTCTCCATTCCCTGAAAGAAAGGAGGCAGCAGGCATTGTCAAAGAATAGAATAACCTCATCCTCTTGAGACAGTGTTACCTTATGTCAAAACGTGAATAAAGTTCATCATGCTCCACTTTCCACCTCCCAGAGAGAAACATTATACATGTAACTTCCTCAACTCCCACTGGCTCAGTTCAAGTCCTATTTTCTCTACCCTCTCCATAACTCGATTGGCTAATGTCCTGGAAACCATCCTACACAATACAAACAATTCCTCCTCCTAAAGTTTGTGCACCCACCTGAACCAAATTCAGTCACCCAGAAGGTGGATGCAACACACTTCCTATGAAATGTCAGAACAAACACATTATACTACATAGTGTAAAAACCCAGACAACCATCATTTGAGTAACGCCCATGTTGAAAACCTGAAAACACACAGAATCCAAGGTCTTTGGCCTTCTGGATTGTTACACAGTGTTGGTTGGTAGTTTGTTACTCATGTTTTGGGACAGCTTGTCAGTTCCAACTTCAGTGATCTGCTTGACCACTGAAGAGGGGACTGACAGGCTGTCCTGAAGCATTGGTAACAAACTACCAACCAACGCTGCTTAACATTCCAGAAGAGTGTAGGTCTTAACTACACCGTGGAAGAAGCCTGAAATCTCGCGTTATACAAAATCTGTTGTGATACTCGTGAAATATTATGTGTAATGGGATGATTTTATGCCTCCTATGAGTGGCGTCCCTTCATATTTCAAGCACTATTTATGATTCCTTCATTACCTGTGCATTTGACAAGTTTCGATACTAAAGTGCGTATAATGTACTTAAACAAGCGTCTACAGAACTGGGTTTGCAAGCATTTCTGTTATATCAGTCATAATTGAAGTATTACTCTATCCAAAATCATATAGAAGTAATTTCATTTTATATGTGTAATAACCAAAATACATTACAGTGAATTACAAACTGATTAAAAAGAAGTTCTTCTTGAAAAGGCACTGAAACTGATGACTCCACTGTTGTATTTTTTCTATAATGGATGTTTAATAAACCATTACTTTTAGAAATTACTGTGCTATTCAGATGTCCTTCTCCAAGTTCTGTTGATATAGGGGCAATGTTTTATGAATTTTCTCAATTGTAATGTGAACCAAATGTAAGCTGACACCTGATTTGTACAGATAAAAAAAGCATTGAGCAATTGCAGTACATGTCTTCTGAAATCCAGCTACATAGGCCAAAACACAGCTACACATCAAACTTGGCATAGAGATGTTGCATACAGTAGTATTACTTATTATTAATCAGCTATGATCATTCTGCTACTAGGTGTGTGGCTTAAAATTCAGCTACATTTATCTGCATATGCTTATGGTTAGAAATCCTGGAACCACAGAAACTAAACTAACTGTATTCACAGGAGGTATAGAATGTATGCCATAAGTGCTTGGTCAGTAAGCAGTGTTAACTGCTATACTGACCCCCCTGTGAATGACATTTATAAACCCATGGGCATTTTTAGACTGAGCAATCGGGAAGAAATATAATATTTCAGATTAATGTACTCAACAAGTGGAGTTCAGAGAATGTCTGATTTGCTTTGAAAGGTTCTGTGATAAAATCCGTGGGGCTGTTTTCAATATACTTTCCATTCTTAGGGAGAGAGATCACTATGCTATCAATGTGTTACCCCATTCAAACTTTTTAACCAGTGACTGATTTCCATGTAATGCTGTATGAAAATTATGCCACTGGAGGTCACCCCAACATCATGCAGTTTATTTTCTACAGCCAATATTAACATGGCAGATGTGTGAATTGTCAGCTGGGAGACATACTATTGCCATTCAATTTACCGTCCCAAAATGATGCATGGTTATAGATCTTCTAACACCATGCAATTTTTGTTAAGGTAAATCTTTTTGTAAATGTAAAATAATGATTGTGGCCATGTGACAGCTTTGCATAGTTGGCCATCAGTGATAACTAATGAGCCTTAGTACTGAGGCAGGCCAGGCCATAATTATATCTGCACATTATGTATGAAGTACTGTTTGTAAGTGAACAGTTACAAACATGGTAATAATACAAAACTCTTAAGGTCGCATCAGAACTTTAGAACTGTAACTCTATGCAGTAGGAGAAAGTAGGCTGTGTGAGTTCTTGTGAGAAGTAACTTCAGTGGAGGGTGGGGGTGGTATATGGATCTTAGTGTTGGATGTTAATGAAAGAACAAATAATGAGAAAAATGGAAGTAGTGACACTGTTTTCTCATGACAGATCATAAGTTTAATGAAGATATTACAGAACTGAGGAATTATAGATATTCAAAAAAATGACCAAAAGGAGATCTAGACAGAATACTTGAAAACTGAAGCCAGAAGCTGCTCCATCAACATGTACTGACAAGTAAATGATGTCAGGCATATCCAGTAAAAATATGGCAATTTAAATCCCTATAACTGGAATAGGCTTAATCCATGTTGATTTCTGAACTGGTGTGCTGGCTGCACTATCAATTACAGTGTGATATTGATCCTGTCTTTTTATGATGGGACCATACAGAAGTGGTCTGTGTTGCTCATGCTGTATTTCACTGTGGCTGTGAGAAGTATCACTGATGACATTATTATTTAGATTACACACACACACAGTTACACACTTTGCTCAATGACAAGCTGTAGGCATAATATCACATCAGGTTACTATATTGGCTTTCAAAGTTAATATAGCTAAACATGTTTTTAATTCACACCACACTTTTATAATTTAATTTGGATGATCCCTGTTGTTTAAGTTTTCATTTTCCTTACCGGCAAGACTTTGTTGTGTGCTTGGTTGAAGTGACACCTGCAAGGCAGGAGGCACTTTCTATCTCTTTCTTTTTTCTTTGTTGTGTTTGTTGCTGCCTGTTCTTATCTTGCTCGGGCAGTATGTAGCCGGGTAGAGTAGTGGTTGTGTCATTATGATGAATCCCACAATCCAGACATTGAAGTAAATACAGTCCACTTATATGAGCATTAGACACCTGTTCCAATTGTTATCACACCTAAATTTTCGAGTTATAATGTCTAAGTGTAAACTGTTCAAATACAGAGCTTACAATTGATGCTTCTGATTTGTTTAAATCCAGAAATGCGACTAACTTGTGTCCTCATTCAATCTTCCAAAGTTAAGATTGCAGTCAGCAAACTGTCAAGGAATTGAACTATTTTTTGAGCCGCTTGGCATCAACTGCGTATTTGTTTCTGTAACAATCATCCTGAATTTCTTGTGTCACCTGTTTTGTATTTCACTGTTAATGCAGGCAATCCCTGTTTTCATCCTTTTAACATGGCAAATCCATTCTGTTTTGTAGTTCAGATATGTATACAGTCATTCCATGTGATATGTTTTGCACTCAGTGTCATAGGTATAATTTGACACAAATATGACTGTAATATAAAAAAGGAGTGATGGTAAGATTGATTGTCCTGTTCTCACAAGACAAAGTAACCATGAGCTCAGGCTGACTGCTTTCCTAGTACATAGGACAAGTTTCAGGAATGCAAATGCTGCCTTTATAGCTGTCATTATTCAACCATTAGACACTTCTATCTACTTGAATTTACCATCTTTGAGACTGTTTATTAATTAGTCTGGGTGTATCTGTTATGCATTCATTTCATGCACATTGTACATAATGCATAAAATTATTCACTGATCTTTTTAATGTCATGTTGCCACAGAACTTTGCACTTACCAACAGGACTGCAGGAGTTCAGCAGTATATTCCATAATTCTTGAGACCCATCATGTAGTGGATGAATGCAAGTAGGTACAATACCCTACACAGTCAGAATGGAAATCCAAAATCTTTTTCACTTCATCTGGATTTGGTATCTGGGCTGAAATTAAACCTATATTTGTTGTATAACATGGGATAATACAATGGGTACCAGGTCATTCCCGGGAGTAAAGCAGCCGGGGCGTGGCGTTGACCACCCACCCCCATCTAGCGCCGAGGTTAAAGAAAGAGTAGTGCTATACCTCTACTCCCCCTCTGGGCCTTTGTGGCCTGTTCTAGGGTGAACTTTACCTTTTACCTTTATAACATTGGATAAACCATACTTGAAACAGGAAACAGATAAACTTACTATCTTGAATACATTAAATTATGTGAGTTAACCCTTTGAAGACTAAGGTTAATCTGAAATATATTGAAAGATTCAGTTCATACCGCGCAGTAAACACAATCCAGCTCAGTTATAAAAACCTATATGTTAGTACTGCATCCATATCGAACACAAAAATACCCTGTGAGGACAAAAGGTAGAATTTTTTAATGTCAAACCTGGTTGTACATACTCTAACCACTAGGCCTTAAAGGGTTAAAGAAGAGAAGGTGCAGAAAAAAATAGTTAAAAATCCTCAATAATCCAAAAATTATCTTACTTTTAATTTACATACATTACATCCTGAACTACTCACGCTATTGGTATGAACTAGCTGTAGCATGAAAATGGAGGTTTCATGTTTACTTCCCCCCTAATATTCTTCTCTCCCAGTAGTGTAGAATGCAAAGCATGCTGGGCAAATGAGAGCGGGTTGAGGCCCCAGTGAAAAAATTTTTTCAGACCCTTCAGCAAGGGCAGACTGGCTAAAAATGTTAACAGTAAATTGGAATGATTGACTGTCAGTTGCAGAGTGACTTGGGCTTGGTATGAAAGAGGTAATTCGTTACAATTGATAAATAAAGATACTGCTGAGAAAGACACAAACATATGCAACATGTTTTATATTTTCCATTCCATGCAATATAATTCAGTTTCTGTAATAGTAACCAAAAATGCACACAATTGTCATAGGTTAACAATAATATTTTTAAAAACACTAAACTCCTACATGCTTCGGACCTTACTGGTTCATCAACAGGGAATACATTAGTTGTTGTTCTATTAAACAATTACTTAACAATATTTTGATCTCTTGCATATGTAGAAGAACTGATATGCAAGTATTGTTAAGTAATTGTTTTATACAACAACAATTAATGTACTACCTGATGATGGATCAGTAAGGTTCAAAACATGAAGGAGTTTAGTGTTTTTAAAAATATTATTGAGAACCCATGACAATTGTGTGCATTTGTCGGTTAATATTGCAGAAATATGCAACATAGTCGGGACCGCACTGGTAATTTGTTGCGGCTTCTCACCCCCCCCCCCCCACCCCCACCCGACTAGATGGCACAACACGCGCACATTGCTTACGTCTGTGGTTCAACCACGTGGAAAATCAGCCGGCATGTTCTTTGAAACCCGAGCAGTAAAATTGGCCGCAACACAGCGCTGCTGCCACTGAATTGCGCTCTGGTACAGATTAATAACGTGTATTGATCAGAAGACCTAATATTGGAAAGAATAATGATGATGATAATAATACGATATTGGTGTAGTGTAATTCAAGGTCAAAGAAAAGCATTTTATTCATTAATGTAAATTAGTTGGGCCAGAGAAATTGAAGTCAGATAAAGTTTCACCAAGGATGAGTCAGTTCACACTGCAAATACATTCGTGTGCACTGTCCAAGGTAAGTTTAATGTAACCCTTCCATGAAGTCATTGTCATCCCATCCTGTTTATGAAACATCTATTTCCATATCCTCCTATCTACAACAGTGTCCCACAAACAGTCTCTTTCATTCAGATATTCCTACTGTGTGGTGTGTGCATTTGTCCTCTCTCAGATCTGTGGTATATGGCCTCAACAGTGCATTAAACATGAATTGTCCATTAGTTCCTTGATTCTCTGATTAATACAACACTATAACTGATAGTATATTCATTTATTTATCACATTGTGTGTGATGAATAAATGGATAGACAGGCACTTATAGTATTGTATTAATCAGAGAATCAATAAACTAACATTGATTGAACAAAGAGAATGGGATGATGTTACCCAAAGCGTTAGTTCCGTTATGGAACCAAAGGTGATATTATATAATGCATGGACACTTAATGAAATATATAAATGACACATGTAAACACAACTAAAAAGCTGTGGGGTTTTCAATTTAGAGTCTCCGTAGTACAGAAACACACAAGTAGTGCATATTACATGTGACAATTTTGGTGTAGCTTAGAGTTGGTGTGATTGCTAGGATGTGCTTGATGTCACAACGCTTTGATTGGCATTAAGTGTTAGTGTTGAAATTTATTTGTATCAATAGGGAATTACAATTTATGTTGAAGACGTGAGTCAGTGTGGTCCGACCTTTTTAATGTTGGAAATACAGTCTACAGTTCACAGGCCACACATAGTAAGTTTATCTTTTGTGAGCACATATGGTTATTTGTGAGTAAGGAATATGCTGTGGCTCGGGTTGCTATTCCAATCATGTTGGCTGCAAGTATTATTGTGTAATACTGCCTACATTATTAAGCCTGCAAGCTGTGGAACCAATACCCCTTATGGGCATTAACAAAACTGTAACAAAGCAGCTTTCTTGTACATGAAGGGCTTTATTCAAAACTATTTCCATCAACTTCCATCAAGGACCTATATTACACATCATTTTATTGTATGAGAGTTTGCAGGGTACAAAAAATCTATCAGTGCAGCACATGAGGCCTGCATACCTGTAGTTTGCTGCAGTGGATTGGAATCATATGGTTAAGGGTAGGGTTTAGTGATGCACCACAAATCCTAGATTTTACCAATTCTACACATTTCTATACACATGCAAACCTTACCTGTGAGTATTGAATTTCTGGCTGCAGCTCACAAACTTAGGCTGCTTTACACTACAGCACTCTGGTCCTGTAGATGGCTGGGGCAGCAAATTCTCTTTGTTTGTGTGTGCAGAGTCACTGCACTCCATTTTCTCTGGCTCAGGGTCTCTGGTGCTCCCTCAGGGTGGCTCTTGTTAAGCCACGGCCACAGCAATGTATTCAGAGTGCAATAAGTTTATGTCAGTAATAACACAGGAAACACACTCAAAGCTTTAGAACTTACATCATTACCCATCTGCAATATGAGGTTGATCCAAACACATATAAAGATATCAAGTGGCACAAAGAATTACTTTGTTCAAGGTTACAGTTTTCTGGGATGTTACTGCCTTCATCTTCTGGGTGAAGGATGAAGCACCCCAAGATGAGTCACATGCTGTAACGTCCCAGAACACTTGGGTCTTCAGCAAGGCCACTGTGAAAACCTCAAATTGCATGTTGTGCCCACTTTTATGACTCTGGTCTTCCGGGACCTCGATGCATACAGCCCTATGCATGGATAAAGATATCTTGGAGGAAGAGGCTGCTTCCATCTTCACTGTCAAATGAGCCTGCACACAAGACAGCCCAGGAAACACAAGGTACAGTACTAATATCTTGGTTCTCTGAATGTGGATATCCACCTACAAGACTACCTGGTGTCACAACCCTGAAGACAACGCTCTGAAAAATCATCACTGTGAAAACCTGAAAACTCATATGCCCGCTTTTACTTCTGGTCTTTGAATTCATAATGTTATGACTAATTTTACTTTGGGATTCTGTTTTGACCCTTAACCATGTGTCCGGCTCTGCAGTCAATAGTTCCCAGCTGGATGTCTCTATAAACATGTGGATGTTTAAATTTTCAATTCAAAGTGAAGTCACATACTTAGTCTTATAATACAACTACAATGTTTTGTCTTCAAAAGTGTGTGCACTGTATCATGTCATAGAAAATGTAAGTATGACAAGAAAGTGTGTGAGTTTAGAGCAATATTGTGCAGGTCAACGCGTTACTTACATCAGGTCCAAATTTACAGTTGTAGATGTATGAGAAAGTCATGTAATATGCTCCAATTGTGTCAGTTCCCAGCATTGTCAGTTATTCTGATGTATTGCCATTCATATCTCTATAACACTTACAGATTTGGAATGCTGATTGTCATTCACTTTACTTTGGTCTGTGACTGTTTGACAAGACTTTAATGCAGGCAGCAAAGGATAGGATAGGGTTCTAAATGTAATGGTTTGTTTCTGATGTAAAATTTGAATAGTTTTTAATTCAGAACAGTCCCCTTTCCACGTTGCTTTACATGCCTGTCTCTTATATCAATATTAACTGTTGTGCTGAGTGAGATTAGAGGTTTTTATGATTGCAGCTATGAAAATTGCTGTGTTCTTTGATGTGACTCCATGTACAACTGAAAGCCATTTGAGGATGCTCCAGGTGGAGGTTGAGGAAAGTATAAAATACAGGAAATGAAAATTATGCAATCTTATAACGAAACCTTGGCAGGCCATTTAAAATATGAATGTTTGAACAATAGGGATGTAAATAAAACACGGTACTTACGTGCGTGTAGGAAACAACTCCTTGAATGTATTGTCACAGTGTAATGCCAAACATACAGCACCATAATAATTGTGATGCATTGGTAACTGGATACTCTCAGAAACATCCTTATACGGTTTAAATTTAAATTTAAGTCAGATGAAAGGTGGGGGTCACAGAATAAAGATTCCAACCTAGTGATGTACTGTGATAATAATGTCAGGAAGTTGAGTAATCTGCAGTATATGGTTCTCTAACCAGACAAAGTAGTGTTGTTCCTTTTTTCCCCTGAGTTTTTGGTCTGTGTAGCTCATTTCTGACTTTATTGCTCATTACAGTAATATGAGTCCTCAATATGAGATTGGCATAAAGTACATAAAGTCACGTAGAACTCGAAAGCAGTGGGAATGTGAAGAATGTGTTCCAGTGTAGTTGGTAGGTACCAACATTTCCCAGGAAACTGCTGCTGCTGTCTTCTATCCTTCTGCCTACTAACCTGCATGGTGTCTCTTCAGTTTCTCCATCATGAGAATCTCAAATTTTGCATAATTATGGTTTTCAATTTGTTTGTTGAGAGGAGTAATTTTGTTTACTAAATAGTTATGTTTGACGGTTCTTGACACTGAATTGCACAATATTTATTATATATATTTGCGCCAAGTGAAACAACCTTTTGCTGTCTGATTTCTCTGTAGGTGTTATGAACACAGAATTGCCATATAAAGTGAGGATTTATCACCAAAACATGTAGGAGAGTTTATGTGTATGTATGATTTATGATTTTGTGTAAACTGGGTGCATTTGTTGGTGTCCATGATTGATTTTAGTCACAATGCATGGAACAAGTAATATTAAAAATGAAAAGTACTTGCACATTTTGCATTTGTTAAGAACAACAACATTACAATATAAGCCAGTATTATTCAAGCATCCACTAAGGTACATAAAAATTGTATATCTTCATATTAAACCTGTACAGTGTTGTACAGTGATGCATTGTAGGTAGGTTGTGTTCAAGGGGATGAAAGAAAAGTTTGATAAACATTTATGTGTGTCCATATTGATTTTGTAAAAGGATGGATATGGAAGAGGTTTTGAATCTTTACCCTCACCTCCTTGTGCATAAATCTCGAGCTGATTCCCACATCATATTCTACAGATTCATGATTGATTCTTAGATCCTTTAATGGCACTACTGCAACTGCAAAGGAGTAAAATTAGCAGTCCTGCGTCATACCTGGGTGGCCCCAGGTTCAAATTTGACGTCAAAAGCAAGACAACCTGTAATTTTCTTTTTCACGTATAATGTTAGAAATGATTTATTCACTTTCATGTGTGTTTTTGTGCTTCCAGTTCCTTGCATCAGGGTGGAATTGTATGATCATTGTTAGTGCCAAAGGGATTTTACCAAAAAGAAGAGTTTAATGTATGTGAATATTTGTGGCTTGAATGAATGTATCAGTATTAACAATTGAAAAAAGATAACACATCTTACTGGATAGCGTCCACCATTGCTTGAATGTACTGAGCCTTGGATGTGACTCCAGGCACTTCACATGTTGTACCCTGAAGTTCAAGACAGAGAACACCATCATCTTCAAATTCTTTGATGACATCCTGTGTTGGCTTGTAGACAGCAGTAGGTGTAGTTTGTCAGTGAGTGTGCAATGCCAAACATTTCAAAACATCTGAACAAATGTAAATGGAATATTTAAGGCAATAAGGTTTGATTGCATAGTTCACAGACAGTTCTAAGCTGTTTGCAGGTCAGTTTACAGCAATGTAGTATGTGAAAAAGGAAATTCTGATTATAAGAATTGTGAATCTTAGTAGGCCTATTCCATAGTAAAGCAAAGTGAAGTTACGTAATTTAAAAGTGACTGACTTGCACAGTAAGCACAAACATATTTTTATCACCAGGGCCATATCTACAATTTTACCAAATGTTGCAGTATAGGGCCTCATTGTTATTAGGTTCAAGGTTTGACTGTTAATGTGGAGACAGAATATTCTAACCAAGGTTTCTTCCTGGTTTATCTCAGTTTCTCAAGGAAAATGCCCGTGTGATACCCCAAAAATGGGCCTCTACTGATCCCATCCACAGCCTTTCCAGTTCATAGCTACAATGATTTCATTATTTTGTGTAACACCTATGCAGCAAGAAAAGCACTTTTAAGTAAACCAAGAATCAACTGCCTAATTTAGAATTTTTTTTAGGGGAGGGGAAGGGGAATGTGAGAAGAAAATGTCCCTATTGTTAAATAAATAATATGTATGCCCCATATTAAATTACATTTCTTTCTAAGAATTTATTTTACATTCTCATCACACTCAATTGTGACCTGGTTGGCACTACAGAGCTAAACTCTTATGATTTTTTTAGAATCATTTCTCTTCTAAAAGTAAAGGGGCTATTTCAGCTAGTATAAAGGAAAATGGTACAAAAATATTTTGCACACACACACACACACACACACACACACATATATGTTCAATTCTGTGTTTTTGGTAATTAAGATTTTAAGTGAACAGGAGCACGTGACTCAACATAACTCAACTGTAAGCTCATGTGTGTGTGCGTGCATGAAACTTACTGCTGGTCTCACATGTTATGGGAAGGATATGGATTGAAGGGTCTGAGAAGAGGTTGCTGAGAAGAACATTTGTTTCTAAGTGAGGAAGTAACAGGGTGATGGTGAAAATTACATGTCAAAAAGCTTTACTCTTTGTAATATTTGCAAATATAATTCACGTTAATCATAGTCTTTAAAAGGGTTAACAGAAGCAAATCGAAGGCTGATCAGGCTCTATCCAACCATCACTGCTTTTACTCAATTTTTTTTAAATGTCTGTAATTCTGTGTCCCCTTTACACAGATATATGTATGAATGATTCAATACTACGTTGAAAATAACATTTTAATCAAGTGCTAATACTTCGAGACTTGAATCATGACTTTTTACAAGTAATTTTGAAAATGTGGACTTACAATTCGGATTATAACATTCTAGTTGTATTTCTCGGCGGAAGTACATATCGAAAGTCGATGGCTGGAAGAAACGTGACACATCGTACTTGACGGCAGTACTCAGTTTGCCACGCTTACTAGGAAAGGAGGAATTACTTTCGGGAATTAAAATGTATTTACAATTTCATCTTGAAATGCACGCGTGAAAAAGTTATACATATTAACCATTCAGTTTTCAGAAGTTCAATATTATATCCAATTGAAGTAATGCATTGAAATATTTGTGTGCTGTGTTCAATATTTTCTACTTTCCCTCCGTTTCCTGCCTAAAACTAGACTTCAAAGTATATGAAACTTCAAGGTATTCGTTATTATACGTGTTTGTAAAACTTAGTTTTTCACCCTACTGGAGGAAGTGACAGGAGGATGAAGAATATCGCAGAACGAGGGGCTTCGTAATATTAATTACGGGTACAAACTGAAAACGGCTGAGAACAGACGGACATATAGGAAGTATGGAGATATGTAAAATAAATTTAAAAATTTTATTCGAAAAGTCTGCAGTGAAGTTAACCCCTCTGAGACAGGCATAGTTTTAAAAACCACATGAAAATGGAATCACAAGAAAAAAGTATGTGAAGACGTAAACTAGATTGAACCGGCTCAGAAAAGGATTCAGTGTTTGGCTTCCGTGGAAGCAGTTAATTAATCTCTGATATAAATATAAGACGGGGAAATTAATGGTATCTGAGTGACTATCAGCTTCTCTATGAAGACTGTCTTGGACAGAGTGAGTTGGACTTGCAGATTCGCTGTTAAACGTTAAACGTATGAGGCATAATTACTTGCTTACGTTAATGCAATCTGTGACTGATCAGGTTAACTCTGTGTTACAGTAGTATCCTAATCAAATTTCAGCACTGTGCGCCTACTACGGTGAACATCTACATAGATTTCCTCGATCTGTATCGGTCGATAAAGAACTCGACAAATAAAATGCGAGAATGTGCAAAGAATACGCCTTTATTTGTCAGCACATGTAATAGTCAACAAACGTTTTCTGAAGAAATCTAAGATAAAATCGCTGCTCCTGACATGTGTCTTGAATAGTACGGACGATCTGTGACAAGAACTACTTCCTCTGAATCAGATACGTGATCAAACGGAGCTAAACGCTTTCCTGAATAAAGTCTTCGTCGAAAGATAATATTTTAAAATATTTATTTTATTATAAATATGCCTTCTTTATATTTTACACTTTGTAGATCAGTATAGTTCAAAACATTTTTCAAAAATTCGGCTTGGACCAATTGCCACGTTGTTTCAGTCTCAGTAGGAACAACAACGTTCAAAACAGACGGTACGTAACGTGTAAGAAGTACGCAAAATGGACACCTGCGCACTGATATAAACAATAGTAGAGTATCATTTTTTTACCCTGGACGTTACTCAGACTGCAGAAAATCTCTAGAGACGGCATCCTGGAAATGCCTCCGAGCCGGAAGTTCAAGTTACTTCCGTCTTGCAGCAATAAAACATGTTGCCAGAGTTTCTGCACATTTACACTTCCTGTACTGTGTCGGATGATGAGAAATTATATACCCGAATATTTTTAATTTTAAAGTAATTTCGAACTGTGTATAACACACAATGAATTTCACAAATTCCGCAATGTTTTAGAGATAAACAATTTCTCCCAGCTTACTTTACTACTCTCCAATACTCGGCACTGACGAATTTCTTCTATTTCACCAGAAGACGCACAGCATGTTTCTGCTTCGTGCTAAAGGTCGACATTTTGTCCGTCCGGCTATTCTTCATTTCCGTTACTTTAATAAAGTTTGTTTAAGGGCTCGCGAGTTATTAGCCCACGAACCCCGAGTGCCTTGGTGGGGCTGCCACCTTGAGGCCCAGGCACTGACCTTTACACTGATGTTCGTGTTTATAAGAGCATTTCCTCTCTTCTTTAATAGTGTATACTTCGAATATTCCGCCGGTATTCGGTCGTCATTGACTCAGTTTGTGGTAACAGGGAACACCCCGAGAAGGTTGAGTTTGACATTTGGCTGAGAGAGGCTGTGTTTTGCGCGTCATCAGCCCTTGTATCAGCATGTATAACGTTCAATAAATGCACGACCAAACTGTCGGTGTTTGTAACTTCGCCGCTTAAGTCCTCACCTCACTCTATTCTTAAACGATTCTACACAGTCCACGCCCTCACAATAGCAATCACTTTGATGCACTTTATTATCACCCTGCTATTACCATCTCGGTCATGAGCCTTGTCGTCGTCAGTGCCCGCCCGTTTAGAGCATTAAAGATGGTTTCCAAAGTTTGAAACGTCTTATTTTCCTGCAATAGTACTTTGCAATTCCGTGGAGAGGAGACGGCCATGCTAAGTGGGTCTCTGTCAATACCCCTGGTGCGCTTTCAGTTTGGATATGGAGGACGCAGCCTCCAGATATATTGAAGAAGTCGCGGATAACCGACTAGGGGTCGTCCTCCAACTTGAGTTTTGGCGTGAGGCTAGCAACTTATCACTTTAAAATCAACAGGTTACAAAATGTTATGCATGGCCGCGGAATTGGATAGACCCTTTGAAACGACCTAAGCAGTGAAAAAAGTGCTAAAACGTACGTTGAGTATTCACAAGCAACATATTTTGTGATGAATAAAATAGGACATGTTTAGTGTAGGTTACTAGCTTCGACCAGCTTAGTGTCACTAGCAGTGCACGGGGTCACTCTAGCTGTGTCATCAGCCGCAAATCAGGTCTTTAGTCCGACGTGTGTTACACACATTTACATCTACATATGCACAGTAAGGTGGCCACTAGCGAAGACTGGCTTTCATAGTCTGGACAGGGATATTCCACCTTATTTGCTGTGATTAAAATTAAGTTTCTGGCAGACAGGAGCTGAGGCGATGAAAGGGAAGATCCGGACCATCGAATCACAACATCTACGATCCTATGACAGTAAGTCTTTCTGTACATAAAACCAGATGTCAGGAAAATCCTACGTATTTAAATTTTGAACAACTTTTGAATATATGAAAAAATACGTATTGCTGTAAATTTCGTTACGAAAATAAAAAAAGTGTTTAACCGAAAGGACACCATTACGTTAGAAGGATACCATAGGATTAATCCACTTTTTAAGGGCACACTACGTAATCTTACCGTCTTGTTAAAGAAGTTCTGGTTGACATGAGTTTCAAGCATTTCCTAAAAAGTCAAAACTCCGGGCTTAATGTTCACACACAGGTTCCTTTCCTTCCGTTAACACACCGTGCAGGATACCAAAAGTTTAACTACCTGCCTTCTTGAGAAGCTGATGTTTAGTTACTTACGAATGTTTCAATTTTGACCAAATTTCGCCACTGGGTTGCATCCTAAGCCAGATGAATCCATTCAACACCCTCACATCATGTTACTTTAAGATCCGTCTCAATATAGATGCGCAACCAGTGATAGGCGTAAAACAGAACGCAATGCTGCTTGGTTCTCACTCACTGCTCCTACAAAGTGCATAGATGTACAGCTTAAGAGCAAGATTACGTGTCTGGAAATTGAGTCTGATGCTTATACTATTGACGATCATTGCTGAAGTTGAGGTAAAATCAAGTTCTTTAAAAAGATAAAGGTAACGTTCAACCTGTAACATGCCGTGAAGGCAAGAGGGTGGTAGATATATAGTTCTACCGTACTTTCACCTCGGCGCTAGATGGCAGGGCAGGGTTAAATAAATTTATTTCACTGAAGTAAAATTTTATATTCATAAGGACATATATAAATATATATATTATCAATTTACCATATAATATTTTAACGAGTTACGCAATTTTGTTTTGTCATATATAAGTGCAATAATAAATTAAACATTAACATTTATGAATTTGTGAATTCATTACGTATGAAATCATCAGGTGTGTCACGTAATAAAATGCCACTCATAGCGACATTGAAAATCATAAAACTCCGTACCAACTACATATTTTACTTTGTGCCAGATTTTCAGATGTCACCAACAGTGCAGAATATCAAATTATGGACAGTTAGTTTCCGTTATGATGTTTCAAGACCAAAACTGATGAAGGAAGTTCAATTAAATTTTATAATAACATTCACGTTTGAACTTAATTTTGGGTAGTGTCGGTCTAATACAAAAGGCTGTTTACATTCAACTCAGCTCCAACTGTAGTATAATGTCAAACAAGGCGAATTATTACAAAAGTAAATGATATAACAACACACTCGTAAGCCATAGGTGCCATTTATATACAAAACTTGTACTTGAAATTTTTTTTTGATATTGGGAGTGGTGAGTACACATAGAAGAAAAAAGTTTTACGTACAAGTCTTCCCTCTTCTGGGTTGTCACGTGACGTATGTTGGTAGTTGTTCACCGACATTTCGGCACAGCCTATCGTCGCATGCTGTTCCGAAACTACCAACATATGTCGTGTAACAACCCAGAAGAGCGAAGACCTTATCTACCCAGCCTGAAATCTCGCATTGCGCGTATAGATTTGTGGTATGTGCAGTTACGACAATAATATACTATTGTATCTTCAGTAAATAAATACTGAGGCACGAGAAACTGCGAAGACCACGTGTCTACTCTTGTTTATACACACTCTTGCATACTGTAAACTGCTTTGTCGGCAATAATCTCTCTAAAACGTCACAATATAATTTCTGATAATCCAGAGAATTCAAATAAATTAAAATTAATTATAAGAGCAGAATTTATGCAATTATATAAGCAGAAAATTTGTTTTATAAGATAAAACAGTACAACATTTGTAAGAAAAGCATTGTACGAACTATTGTCCGGATGCTTTATTGGTAAATGATTTTTTTTTCGTCCTCTTCTACCTACTCCGGTTTCCCGTTTCAGTGTCGAGGTTGGAATTTCTTTTGATCACACTGAGAGACACACCACAGTCGGTAGGACTCCTCTGGACGAGGGATCGGCTCGTCGCAGAGGCCTCTACCTGACAACAACACACAACACTCACAAGAGACAGACATCCATGCCCCCGGTGGGATTCGAACCCACGATCCTAGCAAGCGAGCGGCCGAAGACCCACGCCTTAGACCGCACGGCCACTGGGATCGGCTAAATGAATTTTTACTCCTCATAATTATTGCTAGTGTGTGGATATTTCTGTTTTATATGTACACGAATATCTGTGCCTCTAGTAATACAAAAAAATGGGAACACAACTGACAAAGCACCCGCAACGTGCCAGGGCAAGTGCCGTTATTCTTACAATCATACCTTTAAACTGCACATCGCAACATGAAGTAAACCATGTTTATAAATTGCCATCGGAAAGCTAACAGGTAGTCTATGGGAAAGTGCGGCGTGATTGCTGGCGGGGTGGATGATCGCGGTTCGCAACTTGTCAGGCGTAAATCATTCACAAATCTGGGATTGACGTAGCCTCCTACGTAATGCGGACCTGCAGCCTTTGCACTGCATATGCAGCAGTGCGACCGTGAAGTTGAGAATTCACCCCGCATAGAGCGGATGTTAACAATGCGAGGAGTTTTAGGTGGATGCGCCTACGCACCTTCACAGCATGATGACTAAACACAGGCAAATTTTTTGATATCTGTCCACAATTGTTTTAGTAGTTAGGTAGTGTGTCAATATGTTCGTGGTGGGTTTCAATCGATTTAATCGCAGAAGGATAGTTGCTTGAGAATTTTTAACTCGAATTTATGAAAGATCAGGTTCCTTAAAATTAATTTTTGATTCTCTTTCTTAAAACTGTCAAAATGCGTTACCTTTTTCAATTAAAATTCGAACTAATGTCAAGGCCTTCTGCAGAAATATACCTTGTAGTTTGGTAGATAGGAGCCTGTATTTTGGTGACATCTGCAGCGTCCATCGTGATAATGAAAGAGACTTCCTCCTCCCTGAAGATGGAGGCAACATGCTCCCCTGAAAAACAGTGCCCTTCTACCAAACTACGCAGCATCGTATCCTAAACATCCGTTGTCATAGTAATGAGTGCAGACGAATATCAAATCCTAAAATTTCGAATGATGCTCTGTCGGAACACTGTTGAACGAACTTGAAATACTCGTATGAGCCTTTCTGCCCAGCAGGAATTGTGGTTTATGAAAACGCCTACCCACTATGTTGCTGAGCAAAGATTTGAACACGAAAACGACAAAGTACAAGAGAAATTGCCATAGTGTTAAATTGAGTATCGGCATCGTTAGAGAGTAGAATTTATATCTAAAATTTGTATGTTTATTGAAATTAAATTAATACCCCACCTTAGAATGGATTCGTAAATCTTTCAAATCAAAAACTCCAACAAAATATTTTAGCAAAGAGTAAATACCGATAAACCTTGTAACAATAACATGTATTTTCACCAAATCGTACACAAAAGTTTGTGTACGATTTGGTGAAAATAAGATTATTGTAATAGTACGTACATGAAATGGACAATTTTGAATTAAAAAAACTGATCAACCCTGTCCGTTCCTTATCTGAGAGTACTGAAAACTGAAGCCGATTGTCATTTTGCCGTCGGTTCTTGCCTGAGCCTGTTAACGTTCTACGTACGTAAATTCCCCAAATTAAGATTAACGCCGTTGAATTTCCTGCTTACTGAAGTTCCTGACCCCTTGAATCAGGTAATTACTTATTTACAGCAGTCCGTCCAATAGCGATGAAGATGAGTTCGACTCCCCTGTGCATAATATGGAAGGGGAACACATTTTCTGGCACGAAACGACTTTGTGGGCACAAAGTGCTGAGAAGAATGGCACACGGACTTAAGAAAGAAGAAGTACCAGGATGATGGTGAAAATTGCCGTATGAGGAGAGACATAACTGGTAATTTTCAGTAATGTATTAAAGTGTGGTTAAATAAAGATGAGAAATATGGTTAATGTAAAACGCGTGGGTTTGGGACCTGCATAGAACGTTGATTGGAAAGAATCAGTGAAAAGCATGAGCTTTTACACTAAGCTGAAGATAGAGGATAATATTAAACCGACCTTAAACAGTAAGATGTAAAATTATGGACTCGACTGAACTGGCGCAGATTAGGGCAGAGAAGTGTGACTTCGATTCTAAGAAAGGCGGCAAATTCGCGCATATGAAGCCTCGTGTTCTGATGCGTCTTCAGACAAGAGAAACCACTCTCTAACAAACCTAATCATCTACAATTCTTCCCTGGTGTTTATACATTAGACAAGTTTCCTTCTCATTGGGGAAATTATGATTCATAATTAACACCTTGCTGCCTCCTCCGAATGAATCACTCTGTATAATAAAATCAATTCCCTTTTACGATATTAAAAAAAATACGATTTTCATACCATATAATTACTTAAATCTATTATATAGAGTCTTCATTTGGTGTGACGATTGTCTTTGTTCATTCTCGTCGTCTGCTTGTAGTATTAACGTAGCCCGCCCAACGACCACCTAGCTGCGCGGCGGAAAGCGACCGGAGGTGGCAAACGGCATTTTTGAGGAAACGTAAGGACCGTGTATTGCACAGTTAGAGTAAACGTTCTTTAAAAGGCAGAAAATATCACCTTACAAGAGTGAATAATTTACAGTAACATACTGCTGCATGGTGTTGTGTCACTGAGGGCCAATAAATAAATAAATATGTCACTGAGGGACGTGTGTGTATCTATGATAAATATTGTAATTAATGTAGCATAATTGATTACAATTTATACTTAGAAGCCATTGTATTTAAATATCACGTCCATTACTTACTGCATTCTAACTACGAGTATACAACCCGTAAAGTCTACGAATACATCCCCCTGAAAGAAATTTTAATTTAAATTGGAGTCTCATTTCCGCGTAAAATAATTTATTTATCAGAGCGTTTGTTTCAGGTGTAAGAACAGAGCAGAACAGAGTCATATTCAGTAAGTATTTAACAGTCTGGTTCGGTAGCGTAGAACAATAAAATCATACGTTTAATGTTCCTTCATTTCGCCGCTAAAAGGTTCCACAAGCGTCTCGTTTTAGATCTTACGCACTGTGAGCTGTTGTCTATAATATCCAACTCTCTTGAGTTAATTTAATTTTCTGTTCTTGCTTTCAGTTCCAGCATACCAGTCAACAAGCACAATACTGATATCATGTTACTGAACGTCGCTGTAAAGTGGACAGAACTCTGTATTTGGGAGGTTGCAAGTTCGAGTTCCAGTCGTGGTACCGGATATCCTATTTTTGTGACTATCCTTACTACCTCCAGGCAAATTCCGGGATAGAACCTCAAATTAGGCAATGAAAGGCTCCTTCTACGTCATTTCCGATTCATTATTAACTAGCCGTCCTACCAATCGATGCTATGTAATCTGAACTGACAGGGCCATTAAATAAATCGTAAACGTATAAACAAACAAATATGTGAATAGATACAATTTTAATACGAAATCAACAGCCGCTACAAAGACAGCCAACAATACACTCGGCACAACAGGCACCGAAGTCACAGTTACCGCAGTCACAACTCCCGACACAACAGTCACCACTTCCGACACAACAGTCACCACTCCCACCACAACAGTCACCACTCCCACCACAACAGTCACTACTCCCACCACAACAGTCACCACTCCCGTCACAACAGCCACAACTCCCGTCACAACAGCCACAATTCCCGCCACAACAGCCACAACTCCCGCCACAACAGCCACCACTCCCGCCACAACAATTGCAATCTTCAGAACAGGTATTGGTTACTCCTACACAACCCACATTGCAAGCCGCACTATTTGAAGAATTACATCTGTCTTCTTTACTTCTTTCTTCAGACAGACCGGGAATTATTTCCGTCGGAGTGCTGCTACAGCAATCACAAGACAAGCAGCAGCAGCAGCATGGGACACCACACATGTACGGACGAAATTTTACAGATGCATATACAACAAAGACACAAATACAGAGCAACACAAACACCCCAACGACTATTCCGACTATGTATTCCACAGGGAAGTCATTTCCAGCGTCTGTGGCAGCAGAATTCGGAAGAGATGTCATTTCTAAATATGAAGCATCTGAAGGTCCGCTTGAATTTGTCCTATTATCCACGAAGCTGCCTTTTGTAACGTTGAACGGTATGACTGGAAGTGAGGTGTTAACACGCCAAACAGGTGTCATCGGGAGTCAACAAGACACAAATATTGGAAAAAGTTAGACCACTTATCTCCTGACGAATGAGCTACTCACATGCAAGGCCTATTATTGTTTTATAAGTCTTGTGTCTTTTAACTGACTTGAAACTTCTGCTTTTTCCGATTACAGATGAGCTTACTCCAGAAGTCAGAACCGAAGAACAAATATGTAAAAGTAATGGTTTTCGATGCAGACTGCAGGCGGAAGAAACACAAATATGTAATTTGATGTAATGTTCATAAACGAATATAAACTGACAATCGTCGCTGCACCCTGCAGAATGTATACTGCAATTTTTTGAGGTCGCTTTGTTTGATACTAGACTGATTAGGCCCCTGAGGTTAATGTGTTCCACTCGTATGAGTTGCACTTAATACTTGAAATTGAATGTGTTACGTGGACACTTATGTTTCGTATCTTCGGAATGCGTGTGTGTGATAACCACTTCCCGGAACAGATAACTCGAGAAGCATAGGCCCTGTTTGTTGCGAAGTACTGATAAGATCGAAAGTACGTATAGTGCCGAACCAATCACGTAGAGCAACAAACATTTTATTGATTATCATTCACCAACAAATGCACAAAGATAATTTTCACTAATTACTTAGGTATGTCCGCACTCAACTAAAAAGCTTACGAAAACAAACACACTAATATAAGCAACGTAATTATGACTCTAATTATATGTAATATTTTAACAGATATCCGGCAAGGAACAGCATACCGGACCACACTGCCAATAATTACGAATTTTATCGCAAAATGTAATTTAATACTATTTTACTATCAACTTTAACAAGCTATTTTAGTACTATTTTAATACTATAATACAATTTTACACAATTTTTATACAATCTTATAGAAGGTGTAATAACCAATATTGACATATGTACATTGGTCTATGTACAAACCAAAATGACCCCCTGAAGATGGCAATAGGCTATAAATTGCCGAAATACGTATAGGGGAAATCCTTTAATAAAGTAATTAGTGAAAAGTATCTTTGTGCATTTGTTGGTGAATGATAATCAGTTATATAACGATGCACGGTGAATACAACGTGAAAAACATTTTATTGCTCCTTATGTGCATAGGAATGCCCCTAGCAGCCATACGCTATGCGTTCAATAATCACGACATTGGAGTTATCTTTTACTTGTAAAATTCCTTTACAGTTGTTCTAAGTTGATTTATGAAAAGGAAGTCCCTACGTAAATGAAACGAATCGCCAATGTCAGTTGCACGTTAACGCAAGGGATCGCCTGCTCTCTTATCCGTAAGTAGGAGGGAAGTATTAGTGTGCAGTACTTATTACATTTTATATTAATAGAATAATAATGACAATTAAATAAACAACAGAAAATGAGGCACAGACTAGGATAGTTGAAAATGGAATACCAAGAAAACTAACCACACCCGTGGCATACGGGGTTAGCAAGCACTGGGTAGTTTGATTTATCTCCTACTGCTGAGAAAGTATTTTCATCATCACCAAATTAAGAAAATCCAACCATAAAACTCTGTTTATAGTCAGGTAAACCTCAAGAATCTCCCCAGTTATTTCTGTAAGGTCTGTTTTAGCATTCTTCAAGTAATTTAAATTGACCCCCCGGAGTTTCTGCAAAAATATTGTGTTATAATATTAAAATCGATTTAAAAAATAAATTGATGTGAGTACTTCGGCTGCATTTGTCGGGATCAGAAGCAGGAAGCGCGATGGGCTCTGATGAACACGGTTATGAAGAGTCGGCTTACATAAGAAACGTGGAATTTCGCGATGAGCTGAGCGACTTTCCTCAAAGGTGGGATTTTAAGAGCGGCTTCCATACGCTAGTGTGCTGAACATGTTTGTAGCAAGGATTCTGTGTGGCTTCTACGTCAAATAGATACATTTTGCACATACCAAATCACCTAATTTATTAAATTTTTGATACAGCTATACAGAAGAATTCATATTTTTATGAAACCCTTATCAGTGCCATGGTATGATATTTACATATATTACCTGCCAGTATTACCCACACATTATTAATTACATAAAATATATACTTACATAATAAATATTTAAATTATTTGAAATGGTTATGAACACACATTTATTTGGATCCATGTAGCTGTCCTTATATCCTATTCTGTGCCGCTTAAGTACATCTGGGTTTCAATTTCCATTCCTTGCGCTTTCAAATCATCAAATTACGTATTATTTACTCAATTTATTTAGATAATCAGACAAGTGTCAAAAAGAGACTTTCAATAAAAGAACAGGGCATTTTAATAACTTTAAAATACAGTAAAAACAAACACTTTTCATTTTTAATGGAGTGTTTTAAAATGTCACCAATCTTATGGAGGAATATGAAAGTACTTTCTCCGCGAGTGTGAAATGTTCGTTACGCGATTCACAGTTTATAACTTGTAGTAGGGAGCTTGTGTTCTTTCATCATACGTTACACTCCCATACAAATAAACAGAAGGAAGCAAATGTAACAAACTGGCCAGACGTACCTCAATTTAGTTACGTATTGAAGATGGGAAGGTGCAGAGAATCTTGTCAAGCTGCATGCAGTTCAAGACAGAGAGAATATCAGCTGCCGTAATTGTCAGACAAAAAATGAGTGTAAGAGTTGTGATGCGAAGAAATTTGAAGTGACGCAACTGCAATTACAAACCATCGCACTTACACAGTTACATTCTAAGTGTTATGAAGGGAGGCTGAGGGCAGGAAGAATGCGCACTGCCGGAATCAACTGAGCATTTCTGTGGCTGTACTGTGTTCATTAGCTAGCGACTTCAGAGCCGTTACAAGCTAGATGGACAATGGATCTTTTCTGGATATAAAACGCAAAGGTGGATTGATATGCATAGAAAATTCCTTACGCCAAGCTGCCTTGCAAGTTAAACACTCGAAATATGTCGGTAGAAAGATATTTTGCTCTTGTCAACTATATCAATTTTCACAACCATGTGTTTAGTAGATAACCTTTAGGCACACTGCTTTTGTCAAGGTTGACTGGCTCAGTTGTCGGAGGAATATTCTAGCTGTTTTAGGTTGTGTGAAAGGCTACCATCGTCCGTCTAGTACTAAGAAGAGACTGGAGCCATTATTAGGTGTTACCTTCAGTAGTACCACCGATAACAAGTCAGATTTTCCCTTTATGTTTATCGACAGTGGGTTGAAATATCACTGAACTCTCCAGTTGAAAGCTTTGAATGATTTGTAATAAACGTTATGCGACACAGGTCATATACCAGAAGAAGAGAATGTTGAAATTGTATTACTTTTCTTAAGATACCACTGTTGTGTTAAACTTTAGAGTCGTGGTCTGAGTGTCACGTCTCACAATATGTTTAAGAAGTTAGGCATGCTGCAAAACATGCGCAGTGTTGTGCTTTTCTCTATTTACTATATCGTGCCATGATAATGGGCTCCACTTTGCTGAATGTTGTGTCGGGTATAGCCTTTATTTCTGGCATTGTACCGTACATTGAAAAGCTGCTTGTATCAGCATAATAGTCTATTCTAAACTCTGAATGCACTATTGTAATCATATGAAACAGTTGGGGTGAATATAAATACAAAAGAATCATGTTTCACTATATTAAAAGTTCCGACGGTAATTTAAATTGTCACTAATGTTTCCAAAAACAATTTCCCGTAATATTCACATTAATTGCTACAGCTTTATTAGCCTGACAACGAGCTGTCACTAGTATCCGTAATATACGAGTATCTCACTCAATGGCAAAGAATGTCCTGGCACTGAACTGCCAGTCGTAGCCATAACATATCTCACTTAATGACACAGAATGTCCTGGCACTGAACTGCCAGTCGTAGCCATAACATATCTCAATTAATGACACAGAATATCCTGACATTGAACTATCAGTCGTAGCCATAACATATCTCACTTAATGACACAGAATGTCCTGGCACTGAACTGCCAGTCGTAGCCATAACATATCTCACTTAATGACACAGAATGTCCTGGCACTGAACTGCCAGTCGTAGCCATAACATATCTCAATTAATGACACAGAATATCCTGACATTGAACTATCAGTCGTAGCCATAACATATCTCACTTAATGACACAGAATGTCCTGGCACTGAACTGCCAGTCGTAGCCATAACATATCTCACTTAATGACACAGAATGTCCTGGCACTGAACTGCCAGTCGTAGCCATAACATATCTCAATTAATGACACAGAATATCCTGACATTGAACTATCAGTCGTAGCCATAACATATCTCACTTAATGACACAGAATGTCCTGGCACTGAACTGCCAGTCGTAGCCATAACATATCTCAATTAATGACACAGAATATCCTGACATTGAACTATCAGTCGTAGCCATAACATATCTCACTTAATGACACAGAATGTCCTGGCACTGAACTGCCAGTCGTAGCCATAACATATCTCAATTAATGACACAGAATATCCTGACATTGAACTATCAGTCGTAGCCATAACATATCTCACTTAATGACACAGAATGTCCTGGCACTGAACTGCCAGTCGTAGCCATAACATATCTCAAATAATGACACAGAATATCCTGACATTGAACTGTCAGTCGTAGCCATAACATATCTCACTCAATGGCAAAGAATGTCCTGGCACTGAACTGCCAGTCGTAGCCATAACATATCTCAAATAATGACACAGAATATCCTGACATTGAACTGTCAGTCGTAGCCATAACATATCTCACTTAATGACACAGAATGTCCTGGCACTGAACTGTCAGTCGTAGTCATAACATATCTCACTTAATGACACAGAATGTCCTGGCACTGAACTGTCAGTCGTAGCCATAACATATCTCACTTAATGACACAGAATATCCTGACATTGAACTGTCAATGGTAGCCATAACATATCTCACTTAATGGCACAGAATATCCTGACATTGAACTGTCAATGGTAGCTATAACATATCTCACTTAATGACACAGAATATCCTGACATTGAACTGTCAATGGTAGCCATAACATACCTCACTTAATGACACAGAATATCCTGACATTGAACTGTCAATGGTAGCTATAACATATCTCACTTAATGACACAGAATATCCTGACATTGAACTGTCAATGGTAGCTATAACATATCTCACTTAATGACACAGAATATCCTGACATTGAACTGTCAATGGTAGCCACAACTTATCTCACTTAATGACACAGAATATCCTGACATTTTACTGTCAATGGTTGCCATGACATATCTCACTTAATAACACAGAATATCCTGAGATTTTCAGAATTAAATATAAATTATAAATATTTTATTGAAATTAATAATAATTCGTAAAAGAAAGTGTGGCAATTAAATACCACATCTTAAAGAGCAGACCGACTCAAGCTCCAGATAGGCAATGGGAAGGACATTTTGAGTACTAACCTGGCCTCAAGTTGCAGTGGCCAATAAATGATGTGGGGTGTCGTTTTGAACCAGTGGGTCGTGTCCCTCTGCAGGGTCTTGACTCTCCATTGATAAAAATTTGAGGGTTCATAAAAATTTCCATTAATGATTATTACAATATTAAAATGTACGTAATTGGAAAAATTTCCTACAGCTTCCTTATTTACTATTGTGGACTATAATATTTGAGAAAAGAGACGGTGGAAATGAAGTTGCAAGAAGCTGAGAATCACTAATGTAGATGATTCAAAAATGAGTTCAGCTAGTAACAGTGACCCTACAGGTGTGCAAGTAGGCGTAAATGATAGGAAATGATGCCGTTTGAACTTCGACGTTTTAATTCCTTAAGAATTTGATAGACTACAATCTTCATTCCCATTGCAAATGTTTCTGAATTTAAGTGGCTTCAAGTAAGGTCACTTCCTCGGCCAATTCAGTGAAGAATAGTCCTTCCTTTGTAGCTAATAATCAAGAAATTAGCGACCTTCATGAATTCGAACAGTTTACGTCCGTGTTCACAAAACCCCACGTATCCTGAGCCAGGTAAATCCAGTCCACATTCTAAAATTTTTTCTCCTGAAAATCAATTCTAAAATTATCCTACCATTGAAGCTACTTATTCCGTGTTTTCTCCTTTATGACTAAATATTTTTATGCAGTTAACATCGCACCCATGCCTGCTACACGTCGAGCCCATCTCAACTCTCTTCACATTGTTGAGTCTAATAATACTTCCTGAACAGTAAACATTATGTAGCATGTCAATATGTAATATTCTGTATCCTTTGTTACTTCCTCTACATTAAATCCGTCTCCTCGGCACTTTGTTCTGGAACCACTCCACACAGAAATACCAGACGCGTATAATAATTCGCCCTGTGTTTAAACACGAAGTTCAAATCCCACTGCACTGCCGTCATCTGCAGTGGCCTCTCACCTTCTTATGCCACACAAACACCCGCCAACGAACGCTACATTGAGATGTCACGTGCGACAGGACTGCTCCTGACCACAGTGCCTTTTGCACGTCTCCCTTGGGACAAATTCTAACGTGCACGTGGTATTAAGAACACTTCCTCCTAGTCCCACAACGTACCACTGGAAAAGGAAATGGGCCACAACTCTTGTTTAGTACACTGAGGAGGTTTAAGAACAGGGTTCTTAGGAGAATGTTGGAAATACAATCGATTAAATAAAAGCAGGATGACGGTACGAGAATTTGCATGCTGAGGACCTTCGTGATTAGTATATACTGTAGACCCTCGAATTAACGGAACTCTTATGTACGGATTTCGGAAATAACGCACGAAATCTGTTGGTTCCGAAATTTTCGTCCGCAATGGGAATATCTGAAATTAGCGGTATTGACTGTTACTTAGCCTACCGAAGCGGCCGCTACGTGGCGGAAACGGACGCGCGCTCACTCTTTGCTGACACTCGCGTGGAGGTGGTAGTGTATTGCTCTTTTCGTAACCTGGATCGTGGATTTATCATATTCATCTGAAATTTATTAAATTCCAATTAACATCCACTTTTTTCCCAATGGCTCGACAGCCCCTTGGGGGCCTAGGCCGTCTCATTTTTCGAGGCTTCACGATCACACTTTTTAGACATACCACATTCGGTAGGACTCCTCTGGACGAGGGACCAGCTCGTCGCAGAGACCTCTACCTGACAACACACAACACTCACAAGAGACAGACATCCATGCCCCCGGTGGGATTCGAACCCACAATCCTAATGGACCCACGCCTTAGACCGCGCGGCCACTGGGATCGGCAACATCCACTACGAGGTTGATTATATTTGTGTACAGTATTATGTGTATGCATTAGTGTTATATATATAGTACTGTATTACCTGTCTGGCGACTTTTTAGGCTATATATATATATATATATATATATGTATAACCACACACAATTCGGAGGTACTGGACAATCGGCATTATCGGACCACCCACTCCCCCTTTTAGTCCGTTCATTAGAGGGCCTACAGTACTCTTCACCAAAAATTATTAGGGGGGATAAAATCCAGGAATATGTGATGGTCGGTTCTTGTACCACACATGTGAAATATGAGATACACGTAAGAAGGTGCAGCTTGAGACATACATGCATGGATGACAAGAAAGAACTGGAAATTTAAGAAACTGGTGGAATTATGTGTAACAGAGGCCTAAACATATGCTGCTCTAAATAGAGTGACTATGATGGTAGTGTTTTTTTTGGGTGCTACAACCTACTTTTCACTACAGCTACACATCAAGGTATTGTATACATCACAGTCACTTGAGTGTATCATTTTTGAATTCAAAGGAAGTTGGTGTAAGGAACAACTTGATACCTGTAAGACGAGTCTCGATGTATTAAACCAACACAGGAAATAAAGCTTAATATTTAAAAAAAAAGTGTAACAGATGACGCGTTTTATTGACTAGCGCTAGTAAACACAGCAATGAGCAACTGGATTGCGTAACTTCTTGATTAGCTGAAGGATTGTCAGTTTGTCAAGGACTCGGTGGAAGGAGTTAAATTTTAAGAACTAAACTACACATATGTAGGATCTAACACAGAAGATAAAAATAAATTCGACGGACCCCAATAAAAATGTCATCAAAATCCGTTCAGTCATTTCGGAGAAGGAAGGTAAGAAGAGGCAGACGGACGGACATGCTTGTTCCTTTATGCATTCATTCTTTGAACGCGGACACTGAAGGCACATTATGTATGAGCTTTGCACTGCAGAGCGACATGGCACCGCAGGCTTACCGTTCCTTATAGACATGGCACCGCAGGCTAACCGTCCCTTATAGACATGGCACCGCAGGCTTGCCGTCCCTTATAGACATGGCACCGCAGGCTTGCCGTCCCTTATAGACATGGCACCGCAGGCTTACCATCCCTTATATATGGCACAGCAGGCTTACCGTCCCTTATAGATATGGCACAGCAGGCTTACCGTCCCTTATAGATATGGCACCGCAGGCTTACCGTCCCTTATAGACATGGCACCGCATGCTTACCGTCCCTTATAGACAGGGCACCGCAGGCTTACCGTCCCTTATAGGCATGGCACCGCAGGCTTACCGTCCCTTATATGCATGGCACCGCAGGCTTACCGTCCCTTATAGGCATGGCACCGCATGTTTACCGTCCCTTATAGGCATGGCACCGCAGGCTTACCGTCCCTTATAGGCATGGCACCGCAGGCTTACCGTCCCTTATAGAAATGACAGCAGTAGGTTCCGGCTTCGAACATGAAAATATCTTACGCAATATTCAGGGGCAAAACTGAGACAGTCCGACGGAACTGTTGTGGCCGATGGTACTAGGCAGCAGTCTTGCTTGGTTTTACATCAGATTACTTTATTTTCATTTCTTCGCTTTGCTGAGATGATCAGTCGCATGTTGCTGTGATGTCAGTGTTCATATTAACTCTACTCAACGATAATTTAATGTGACATAATTTGCTACGCTCCAATGCCGACGACTGATTAACATTAGTATTCACATTCACTGACTGCCATATGCAATTGAAAGAGGACACCACCTACAACGTTCACACCTTTAGGAAAGTCTCTTAACAATCTTTACAAAATTTGATCATCGAGTGATACTCATGTGCTTAAGTACCACGCTGACTGACGTTTTTACTCCACCAGCTTTCAAAAACTAATAACGTGTTCACTCTTCGGGCACCCAAGATCGAATGACTTTCCCCCCCCCCCCCCACATAGGATAAGGCATTAAAAATTTGATTCTTAGCGCGAAAGTTTACAAATTTGGATTTGGCGCACTGAATGGCCCAAAACCGCTCAGGTTTTAAACCCCGTAATTGCGCGAAGTAGCATAATTTTATGTATTTATTCATTCCGCCTTTTGCTATAGAACGACATGATTTAGGCGTGAACGTTTCTAAAGAGCAAAAAGTTAGCGTGGACGGTGAATAATTAAGGATTTCGAAAGCGCGGGCGTTGATTGTCTAAGGTGCTGTTACAGTGGTTGCGTGGAGGGACTGAGAAAAGCAACGAAGAGCCAACGTGCCTAGCACGTGCGTCATTTGGAGAAAAATACGTGCAGCGATGGAAAAGATTTGTGGAACATGAGGATGATTTTGAAAAGAAATATGTGAAAGTGCTTAAAATTTCATTCAAAAGCACAAATGAAATTTTGGAATTTATTGGATGCCCCTTTTCTTGCACAGAAACGCGTCTATTCTTATTTTATTAGTCTTCAATTCAACAGCTCTTTCAGCTGCTTAGAATACGTACCGTGCAAGTGGAAGGGTGAGAGAAGAATAAACGGGAAGGAACGTGTAAGCTGATGTTCCGTATAACCTAAAGATTATGCTGTACATATATATATATATATAGGGTTTCCTCAGGAAACTGCAGTAGTTACATAAGTATTCCACCTTTAATTCAGCCACAAGTTTAGCTGCCTAAAATCTTTCTAATTCTCAGATTAGATTTTTTTTGTACTGATACTCACCCCTTCATTCAGATTTCAGTGTGCCCTTACTTTGACTTGCTTTATCCCGCAATAATCACTATTCCCTCATCTTCACTTGTTAGTAAACTATCTACCAGTAGACATTATGATAATAATAATAATAATAACACATATCGAGCTGTTTATTTTCTGATCCTGAAGGCGATCTGGCAAAATGTACAATATGGTGACAATTGTACATATGGCGTTCTTAATCTGAAATGCAGCTATAATTACAGTTCCGTTCCTATTGACAAACCACGTTAAAGTTTTAGGCACAGTAAAACAAATTTTACCAAATAATTAGTTTAACTTCAGTCATATGTTAAAGCAAGAATAACACTTTCTACTGTTTTTCCGAAGGTTCAAGTTCAAGCACCGAAACCATCAATAAGAGTAATATTTATTAATTTCACATTATTATCACCGTGCATCTTCACGAATCAAATAAAACTAAATTAAACCAACTGATGCACAAATTGAGCCACCTTTATTGAAGCGTGTCTATTATATGCCCCTACATATGTTTCGGACCTTGGTCCATCATCAGGGGGTCTTGTCTATAAAAGCTGCTACCTCGAATATATGTTTTTATAAACCATACATCACTCTTATATCAATATTGTGATAAAATTGTTTTGATTGTGACACATTAAAACTCAATTATACAAGTTAAAAGACCTTATTAAAATTTGTAAAATAGCTGTAAAATAGCTCACACAGCTATTTTACAAATTTTAATAAGGTCGTTTAACTTGTATAATTGAGTTTTAATGTGTCACAATCAAAACAATTTTATCACAATAGTGATATAAGAGTGATGTATGGTTTATAAAAACATATATTCGAGGTAGCAGCTTTTATAGACAAGAACCCCTGTTGATGGACCAAGGTCCGAAACATATGTAGGGGCATATAATAGACACGCTTCAATAAAGGTGTCTCAATTTGTGCATCAGTTGGTTTAATTTAGTTTTATTTAATATTTATTAGTTTCTGAAATGCCGTAAGAGAAGACAGACATCAATGTGAAAGACTAAGGAGAAGAACTAGCTTAAATACTTTAGTGTCTCTGTACAATTACACTTAAATACAAAGTGACGTAATTGGAGTCACAACAAGAAATGTAGGGTAACTGCGATCAGCAAGAGCAATTCCGATCTCAGACAGACATTGTCCACACATGAACTGCTTGTGCTCCAACACACAATTCGTGGCACAAATTTCCACGAATTTGTCACTTAATCCACCACTGCTGGAAGATTCGCCCCACTTTACTCCACAACACTTACAGTAACATCTTCATCAACATGCACCTCCTTTCTTCCTTCTGCTTTCGAACTGTTTACTTGGTACGGCTAGGGTCTCTTCGTCATGTTGCTTGTATCCAGCTACTTTTGACAATTTTATCTTTTCGCTTTTAGTCTCGTTTCCGTGTTCCACGCAGAGGTGAAAATTTTAAAAAAAAATAAGACTTCGTGATGGATATATTTGTGTAGTGGTGGGTGAATGCAATCGCATCCTGATGGTGAAGTGTCTTTAGTGGCTTAAACAGAGTGCGGTCTAGAGGCTGCAATGTATATGTGATCTGAGGAGGCAAACACGAAACTCGATGTTATTTTCACAGGAGAAATTCAAGCAGTGAGACAGAAGACCATCTAGAATAAGCAGACTTTTACAGGAGATCGGAGTTTCTGAAAGTTTTCAAGCCACTTCAGGAAAAGTTCCTCATTGATATAGCCGGAATCTAACACGTTTGCTGGCAAAACATCTTTGTATATTTCACTGTCTCTAGCACTTTAAACATCACAAATAGCGGACTGTATACTCCCCTGGCACTAAAAGAGGCAACCACTGTAACACTGTCACCGCACTGATCACTAGTAACCTTGATTACTTCTCATCTTGCTTCTCCCCTTACTGTTTTCGGTGGTTTGTTGTTCAAAGGGAACCCTGTTTCAACTGCATTATAAATTGCTTATGGTTTCTCAGAGAATCCGAAATGTTCAACCAGTTTTGAGTAAATCTTGTAAAAATTATGAATAACCCCTTTATTTATTGCTGGAGCTATGGTTTTAGAGTGCCCTTCAGGTGTCCTCAGAGATATCCGAGGATTTCTCTGCATAAAATTACTGAGCCAGTCCTTGCCTGCTATTTGTGAGTATTACTTAAAGGCACGCTGATCCCTTGTCCCTCCGCAATAATGTAGGCTGCTCTGCGCACTTGCAGTGGAGGCAGACCACAACATCTTTTTTTAAGACTCAGTAGTCTCGTACATGATCCATTATTACATCAGAACCCAGTACAGTTGGAAGCCGTATATTTGTCAGATTATGGCCTCACATGTCCCTAATGCATGTCCGAGACGGATGTTTGCAATTAGATTCTGAAGCGTCGTATGGAGCACTTTGAAACAATCAGCAGCTCTGCGAATTTCTACATTTCCAAATATTACGCTCATTATAGCCTTTGACATCGTCTCTTCTGACCATCTGGCGCTGGGACTTTTCTTTTCATAAGTTCCGACCATTTACAACACATTGCAATGTTTCAAAAACAAGAAGAGAAGCTGTCGATGGATTTTACTCCGGCCACTTAATCGGAATGGCCGCGCTTTTAAGGTTTTGGAAGTGATGAATAACTGCCAGTGCAGTCGGAAGTAAAGCAACAAACAGCGCCGTCTGTGGATAAACGTGTTAACTACATTCCCTGGGTACATGTGACATTTCAATATATATTAACGTAGCCGCTATACCTTTCTATTCAAGAATCAGACCTTATTCTGAAGCGATAACGCAGACGTTGCAACTTACATTACTGTGATAAACACTACACTCCTGATAAGAAACAGCAAAGCAACAAATACCATCACAGGGAACATTAAGACAACCGCCAATCTACTGACGCGAAAATGGTGACTATTGCGCAGTCGCTGTGCGCAGTAACCGCGTTCCTTTTTGATCGCAATAGCCCCGCCCTACCGTACACATAATGTTGTACTGGGAAAGAAAGAAACGGGATAAAGTGGTTGTTTGCAGGAGCGTAGAAAATGAGAGAATTAGAAGAACAATATTAAAGGAAGTTGTCCGTTATACCTAGTACAGTGATACCTCGGCTAACGAAGATAATTCGTTCCGGAATCACATTCGTTAGCCGAAATCTTCGTTAGCCGAAACGTGATTTCCCGTAGGTTTATATAGAAAATCGTTTAATTCGTTCTGGATGCGGCCCACTATTTAAAGATAAGTTTTATAAAATAGTAAAAACCACACTATAAAAGGGCAAAAACTCACCAAAGGCTGAGATGAACAGCTACCGAATTGGATGAAGGAGAATGGAAAGTAGAATGAAAAACTGACGATCTTTACACTATTATACTGAAAATATATTATACACTTGGTGGGTCTCCCTATGTGATGTGATCAGCTCATTTCTTTGTCACACACATACAGACGGAAAAGATAAGCTCCTGGAATGGCCCGACCGTTCATGTTTGCTGCTTTATGTTAGCGCGAGCATCCACTAAAACATTCGTTAGCCGAGTCCGAAAAACAGCGAAAAAAATCTTCGTTACCCGAAAAATTCGTTAGCAGGGTCACTCGTTAGCCGAGGTATCACTGTATTTAGGTAAGGAGATGTCATGCATTTGTTGTTGAGCTGCCCAGAAACAACCAAAAGGAGAAATGCATTGCTGAGTAGAAAAATGGTTGCACCTGAATGAAGATGTAGCCTATAGGAAAATATTAAGCTGTACGAATAATGCTAGAACTGTAGGTAATTACTTAGACAAGGTAAAAAAATAAATGGTTAAATAAAGTAATGTAAATACCGAAATATATTCAGTTGGTATAAAAGGGGCTACCACTGTGACAAGCGGTGCTAATCGGCTGGCAGTCCTTAGAAACATGTTTATGAATTGAACTCAACAATCTATTTCACGCCCCATCCCATTTATTTAAGATCCATTTTAATATTATCTTCCCATATACGAACGGGTCTGAAGGATTTATTTTATATACATTTTAAATATAAGTTTGCAGACAATTTTAACACTGACAACCAGTACGCTTAAATAATGGCAAGGTTCTCGCATTAGTCTCAGTAATATAGTGTCATAAATGCAAGTCACAACAATACATGTACATTTACGGAATGTCAAGGCCTTCGCACTGACCAGAATCCAAGATCCTTTCTAAGCACTATCAGACACGACGTCTGTACCCACAAGTCAACCTGTCCGAATTTGCACATTAAAGCCTGTCTCCAGTGTTACGTCACATCGAAATTTCTGGACAGTTAACTATGAAGTTCTGCAGTGCAGCAAAGACTGAATCTTTTCGTGATGCCAGCCCGCAGTTTCGACCCTGCCAACCCCGACAATTCATCAAGAAGCTAGTGACGTCAGAGACCAGGTGTGGAGAAGGCTTAGCTCGCTAGAGCTTTCTGCCGAATTTTGGATTATAGCAGATTTTACACCGCGTGGCAGGAGAAGCAAGCGCTTTAAGCATCTGTGTGTCAGTAAGGATTAATTAGTATTTATAGTCGTCATTTCAAAACGAGTAGTTCCAACGGAGCCGGTAATAAAGTCTACTCTCACATTACCCAATCTGTACATGAAGATGGATCTACAGAGCTGAGAGTGTACACAGATGATGATCTTTATTTCTTAGTGCATGTAAATGAAGCAAATATTTAAAAAAATAGAGTGTGTTGAAACTGAAACGACGAGGTGAACTTAATATTAAAAATGTACTTTGTGACCATGTTCAGTCGCAAGAACTTTTTTTCTTATTTACGAACTTCTAAAATGTTTTGAATATTTAAAGCTGCAGAGTTTTCTCTGTGCTAGTATTTCATTTGGATCCGAAAATATATAATACAATTTCGCTTTCAAGCGAGTCTAACTTTCTTTAATTATTTTACTTTAAGAACTGAACAAATATTTTGCTCTTTACAAAGAAATCCGTAAAATAGGATTGAGCTAGACGTTTTCCTCTTTAGAATGTCCTTTCCATTTTATAACATTCTTGTACCTCTCTTTATTTCTTTATTTTTTAATCTGACCTCTTCTATCTACTCATTGTAGGTGCAGAGTTCATTGTTGCACCTGATCACAGTCAATGACACATACACACTCGGTAGGAATAAGTATGTATGTACGAATTTGGTGAGGAAATTTTAAGTAAAGCAAACACTTGGAAGATCTGGGCGTAGATGGAAGGATGACATTACAATGCATATTACAGAAATAGGCTGGAAGGGTGAGGACTGGACTAATGTGTCTCAGGATAGAAACAACTGGCGGGCTATTGTGAAAAGGGTAATGAACCTTCGGGTTCCATAAAGTGTGGACAATTTTTTGACTAGCTGAGGAAATATTAGCTTCGCAAGAAGGACTCTGCTCCACGGAGTTGGTTAGCTAGTTCGACCTTAAAATGTACCTATAAAAGCTATAATACTAATTCACGTGTTGTATAAGTAAGTGATATATTGCATATCGTACTAGTGAAACAGCGATTACAGCGAAACAGCGATTCAGGAGCAGTGTGAAGGATGTGCAGACACTGCCTGGAGCAGATATTGTCTCTGACCACAATTTACTGGTTGCAACGATCTGCAACAGATTGAAGAAAATCATAAGGTTCCACAAGTGAAAACCAAGATGGGATTTGGATAAGGTATATGCTCAACGACAGAAAGTGCATGATAGTCTACTAGAAAAACTTGGTGCAATAAAATGTGAAAGTTGGAATGTGGAAGTGCAGTGGAACAATATCAAGAAATGTGTGTTAGATACTATGAGTGGTTTGGTTGGAAAAGTCGAGAGGACAGCAAGAAAGCCATGGATTACGCAGGAGGTGATCATTAAAAAGCATGAACGAAGGAAATGGAAGAATGTCAACAACGAAGAAGGAAGGAAGAACTACAGAGGACTGAGGAACGAATTGAAAGGAGCCACGGACAACGCCAAGAAGGAATATCTGGAGAGCATATGCGACGAGATCATAGAATTTCAAAGAACACGACGTTATGATCTAATGTACATGAAGACAAAGGAACTAGGTAGGAAAGAAAACCATGGGATTCATAACATTGGCATCGAAGACAGATAGATCAGAGATAAGTGCTGAAATTGTGGGAGAATTATATCAGAGCTCTACCATCGAACTAATCGACCAGAACACCTAGAAGTCAAACCGGAAGCTGAAGTAGATGAAGAAGAGAAAGGCCCTTATGTTTAGCAAAGTGAAGTGGAAAAACTATCAAGTAGGTGAGGGCTAAGAAGGCTACAGGAGATGATGAGGTACCTGGGGATGTACTCAAATTGTTGGAAGAAGATGGTTTCAAAATATTGGCGCAGATGATCAACAGCATTATGTAACTGGAGTGTGGCCCAGAGATTTAATTGCAGTTACAATGATTGCCTTAAAGAAGAAGCCCAAAGCTACAAAATGCAGCGCCAATTGCACAATCAGCCTCATCGCACATACAGCAAAGATAGTAGCGAGGATACTTAGAAGAAGTATTGAAAGGAAAACTGAGGATGCGCTTGGAGAAGATCAGTTTCAATTTAGAAGAGGAAAAGGAACTAGGGATGCAATTGGGCTGCTGAGAATAATATCAGAACGAACCGTGGATACAGATGAGGAATTGTGTGCTTGCTTCATAGACTGGCAGAAGGCATTTGACCGTGTCAACTGGACCAAATTAATGCAGATCCTAAAGGGAATTGGGATAGACTGGGGCGAAAGAAGATTGATCAGCAAATTGTACATGGAACAGAGTGTCAAAATACGACTGGACCAAGAGAAGACGAAAAATGTGAAGACTGGAAGAGGAGTTAGACAAGGTTGCTGTTTGTCGCCGATTCTGTTCAACTTATATAGCAAGTACCTTACCAAGGAAGCTCTTGAAGGGTTTGGAGACTTCAAAATAGGAGGACAAGTATTTCGCACTGTGAAATGTGCACATGATCTTGTGTTACTGGCTGGGGAAGAAAAGGTGCTACAGGGCATGGTTGATAGACTAATTGAAATTGGAAGATGTTGTGGAATGGAAATTAATGTGGAAAAACTAAGGTAATGATAATCGCAAGGCAACAATCCATAATAAAAATTATGATAGATCAAAAACAATTGGAGAAAGTGGAATACGAGTATTTCAATTACTTGGGTAGCATGATAACAAGTGATGCAAGGTGTAAACGTGAAATTAAATCCAGAATTGCCAAGTCAAAAGCAGCATTCAACAAGAAGAAGAGTCTTTTCACCAGCAAATTGGAACTAAATTTAAGGAAGAAACTAGTAAAGCGCTACATTTGGAGCATAGATTTGTACGGTACTGAAACGTGGACACTTCGGAAAGTAGATCAGAAATACCTGGAAAGTTTTGAAATGTGGTGCTGGAGAAGAATGAAGATAAGTTGGACCGATCGTGTGAGAAATTAAGAAGTATTACACAGAGTCAAGGAGGACAGAAATATCCTAAACACAATAAAAAGAAAAAAAAAGGCTCACATCTTGCGTAGAAACTGCCTTCTAAAGGCCGTGATTGAAGGAAAGTTAGAGAGAAGGATAGAAGTGACGGAAAGACGAGAAAGAAGGCGTAAACAACTACTGGATGACCTTAAGGAAAAGAGAAGATACTGGAAATTGAAAGGAAAAGCACTAGATAAGACTCTGTGGCGAAGTCGCTTTGGAAGAGGCTACGGACCTGTCGTAAGACAGACTACTTACTTACTGAATGAATGAATGAATGAATGAATACTCTATATCGGCCGATAAAAGTCTCGTAAAGCGTCTATTTCTCTTTTTGCAAAACCTTTGCTTACAGCTACATTCGAGCACGGATCCTTTAAATCAAAATTCCGATAAAAACCAAACAACAGCGCTACAGAAACGTTTGCTTCATTCGCATTCTGGACGTTGCCAATGCAGCACGACGAACTTAACAAACCTGTAGTTAAATAATGTGTTCAATTGCAAAGTTTAAATCGGAATTCGTGCAAACACAACATGTGCAAAAACTATACCGATGTCACGACTCGAACTAGCAGATGTGAGGTCTGAAGATACTAATCTCTTGCATTGTCCACTAGGCTACGAATGTATAAAATTGTTGAAAGTAGGCCTACTCATTTAATTTTTGTCGCGGAACCTTGTCACACGTCTCCGAAAATTAACACCTTGAAGCCTAGTGGTTACCTTATGTACCATCATGTTCAACATTAAAAATTCTACGTTGTAAGCACACAGTGTATTTGCATTTTATGTGGATCTCAGAAAAAGCAGCGATTACTTCTTTATACGTGATTAAGAGATTGGTTTTTAGGCGCGTTCGCAAAATTGCGAAAAGCGACTATAGCTTTGTCATGTGTATCCGTCCATCTGTCTGTCTCTGTGTCAACATGGAAAAACTCGGCTCCCACTGAAGGGGTTTTCACGAAATATGATATTTTTGAGTTGTTCGAAAATCTGTCGAGAAAATTCAAGTTTGATTAAACTCTGACAAGAATAACGGGTACCGTACATGAAGACTATGTACATTTATGATAATATCTCGCTTAATTATTCTTAGAGTGAACAATGTTTCAGACAAAGTTGTAGAAGGAATACATTCGATAAATCTGTGTGAATAAGAATGTGATATTAAAAGGTGTTTTCTCTGTATAGTACACGTATGTAAGGGTGTAAATTTAATTCGCTAGGTTCAGGATAAATTCCGGTGACATGTTGTCATGAAGAGAAGTATGGTAGTTCCGAGAAAGCCGGGGACTATTTCGACCAGCCGAGCAACTTATTAACTTCTCGATAACTTCTATGCCGCATGGAGTAAATCAGTTAGTTAGATGCAGACTGTAATGAAACTGGTACCAGGAAACGCAACGGCGCACTGGGAGAACCTGTCGTACGCAGCAGTGTTCTCTTCACGGAACTTCTCTAGGCACATTTAACTTGCAACAGGGAAGTAACTAAGGGCGTATGCATAACATTTACTGACTTTTTCTTCCCATGGCGCGACAGCCCCTAGTGGGCCAGGGCCTCCTTATTGTCGAGGCTTCGCGATTACACTCGGTAGGACTCCTCTCGATGAGTAATCAGCCCGTCGCAGAGACCTCTACCTGACCAGACACAACACTCACAAGAAAGAGACATTCATGCCACCGGCGGGATTCGAACCCGCAATCCCAGCAAGCGAGCTGCCGCGGAGACACGCCTTATATTGCGCGGCTACTGGGATCGGCTTTGATGACTTTAGGGCTGCGAAATTATTGTGCTGCCAAAATCTACAGGATCTGACGAAAGGACTGAATATTTTACACACCTTTCAACAAAAAAGAATATCATATTCGTTTATACAAAATTTAAAAGTCATTAACAAGGCGTACATGGACTAGGATGTTTGCTATTGCCACCTACTAAGCCCACAATACCAAGAGCGGACAACTACAACAAAAGTACATTTTGCTCTGTTACGTGGAGCATCTTAGATGTTTGGAATTGCTGTTCCATGCATTTGTCTGTTGTACACACTAACAATGACATTGAGGTGGTATTAGGCCTTGTGTATACAGATATTGTTGTTTATAATATCAGAATTTGCTTAAGTGGAATTAGAAATGGGAGACGAAGGTCTGTTCGGCGATATTTCTCATGATGGCTGAAATTAGAAAATATTTTTATTGCAAGGAATAGCCTATAAATATTGTATGAGAATTATATGTGTTGTTCTGCTATTAACGTCAGTATGTTGAAATATAACTAACTGACTGACTGACAAACAAAGAAACAAACAAAAAAACAAACAGCCCATGCAGGGTATTTAGTCAAGACATTTTACAATTTTATGAAACGCATATTCATTGCCATGTTCACCTCTGTTTGTCCTGAGACAGATTCATCCAGTGCACGCTCTTCGAGCCTCTTTCCTTAACATTCATTTTAAAGTAATTTTCAATTTAAGCCCAGATTTTCCATGTAGCCCTTTCCCTGCAGGTTCCCCCCACCAAAAACCTGTAATCACCTCTCCTTTCCCCCACAATTACTACATTCCCCGCTCATCTCATTCTTTTTGATTTGATCACTCAGTATTTAGTGTAGAGTGCCGATGATGAAGCTCCTCACTGTGCTATCTCCTCCAGTCCCCTGGAACATTCTCCCTCTTAGGCTTAAGTATTTTCCCCAGCACTCTATTTTGAAGACTATCAGCATATGTTCCTAACTCAACGTGAGAGACAAAGTGTCAAAACCATATAAAACAACCTGCAAAATTATAGTTCTGTATATATTAATCTTCATATTTTTCGCTAGCCAATTGGAAGACAGAAGATTCTGGACAGAATGATAGAGGTTTTTCCTGAGTTTAATCTGCTCTTTATTTATTCATGAATAGTTTTATAAAAATTTAAGGGTTTATCACCACGTGATTGAACTTTGTCACAGCTTCAAATTGCATATCCCCCCTGCATTATTTTTTCACGAGGTATAACATGTACTTTGTTTTCTAAGAATATGCTTCTACACCTACCTCCTTGCTAGCGACTAATAATCATGTTTTGTTTTAGAGTACGAAATTTTTTTGCCTAATAAATTAATATATTCAGCATAGACCAGAAGCGAATATGTCCCACTTAGTTTCGATCCCTCCTGGTTTGGTAGGACATTTCTAATGGCATATTCGTTGTTTCAGGCCATTCTGATTAGGAAGTGTAACAATCTTTGCCAATCCGGACTTTAATACAGGATTCATTTAAACACATTTGTATTAATCTGCTTTCATGGCGATACCAAACCCAATCAGAATATTTGAATACATCCCTCCTAACAGAACAATTAGCAATAATAATAATAATAATAATAATAATAATAATCTCGCTTTCAATAACTTATGCTTCGTGGCCAGTTCTGGATTAAATATTACAATTCGGGTTCTTTAGTGGCGCGTCGTGGGTGCCTATCCTGCTGGCTGATATTTCATAATAGCGTGCGGGAGTCTGAATCTTTCCCTTCTGCGAACATGTTGCATCTATTTATTTCTATAATTAATTGGGAAATTGTAACTTACTTGCAAATGTCAACACCTAGAGCCGGATGGATACTTAGTTGACAACATACGCAAGGAAGTGGTATAGGCTACATGGAACATTAGAGGAACTGCACATAAATAACTAGATGAAACACTGCAGAGAAACAACACAGAAGTAGCAGTTATAACAGAAACTAAGAACAAATTAAAGGAAACAGAGACATAGGCTTTCTTGAAGTCCATAAATGTCTGATACACTACCCCATACCAAACCTATTTATTCTCACATGTTCAGTCTCTTGACACTGAGTAGACCTTGAAATCCCAGGACTTCTTTGAAATCTTTCCTCGACAGGCTACACGGTTCGTACAATTCTTACTTTTCGGTTAAGTGCAACAGCACTTTGAGATAAATTACTGCAGAACCAGTTTCATAGAATTTTCATATAAAATTTGTTAGACAATTGTTTCAAAGATCATCATGGAAATTACAGTATTTTCAGTAATTTCTTTCCACTGCTTCCACATTTTCGACACGTTTTAAGAATTGAACACTGTCTGATACGTAAAACTGAGAAAATAGGTGTTATTAGCATACCGACATCAGAATGAATGATCATACAACAGGAAATCAAGAACTGCATTTTCATGAAGACCCACCACGAATCAGTTTGCACTGTGCGCCCACACTAACGTTATTATTCCAGTATTTATTGCGCACTTTCTTATCAGCACTATGGGCAGGTTGCGCCCACACTGAGGTGCTAATTTTAACACTCACGTCCTTATATCAGTACAATGCCCACAATGCGCCCACACTCACATCCTTATATCAGTACAATGCCCACGGCGCGTCCACACTCACGTCCTTATATCAGTACAATGCCACGGTGCGTCCACACTCACGTCCTTATATCAGTACAATGCCCACGGTGCGTCCACACTCACATCCTTATATCAGTACAATGCCCACGGTGCGTCCACACTCACGTCCTTATATCAGTACAATGCCCACGGCGCGTCCACACTCACGTCCTTATATCAGTACAATGCCTACGGCGCGTCCACACTCACGTCCTTATATCAGTACAATGCCCACGGTGCGTCCACACTCACGTCCTTATATCAGTACAATGCCCACGGTGCGCCCACACTCACGTCCTTATATCAGTACAATGCCCACGGTGCGCACACACTCACGTCCTTATATCAGTACAATGCCCACGGTGCGTCCACACTCACGTCCTTATATCAGTACAATGCCCACGGTGCGTCCACACTCACGTCCTTATATCAGTACAATGCCCACGGTGCGCACACACTCACGTCCTTATATCAGTAAATGCCCACGGTGCGTCCACACTCACGTCCTTATATCAGTACAATGCCCACGGTGCGTCCACACTCACGTCCTTATATCAGTACAATACCCACAGTGCGTCCACACTCACGTCCTTAAATCAGTACAATGCCCATGGTGCGTCCACACTCACGTCCTTATATCAGTACAATGCCCACGGTGCGTCCACACTCACGTCCTTATATCAGTACAATGCCCACGGTGCGTCAACACTCACGTCCTTATATCAGTACAATGCCCACGGTGCGTCCACACTCACGTCCTTATATCAGTACAATACCCACGGTGCGTCCACACTCACGTCCTTATATCAGTACAATGCCCACGGTGCGTCCACACTCACGTCCTTATATCAGTACAATGCCCACGGTGCGTCCACACTCACGTCCTTATATCAGTACAATGCCCACGGTGCGTCCACACTCACGTCCTTATATCAGTACAATGCCCACGGTGCGTCCACACTCACGTCCTTATATCAGTACAATGCCCACGGTGCGTCAACACTCAATTCCTTATATCAGTACAATGCCCACGGTGCGTCCACACTCACGTCCTTATATCAGTACAATACCCACGGTGCGTCCACACTCACGTCCTTATATTAGTACAATGCCCACGGTGCGTCCACACCTCACGTCCTTATATTAGTACAATGCACACGGTGCGTCCACACTCACGTCCTTATATCAGTACAATACCCACAGTGCGTCCACACTCACGTCCTTAAATCAGTACAATGCCCATGGTGCGTCCACACTCACGTCCTTATATCAGTACAATGCCCACGGTGCGTCCACACTCACGTCCTTATATCAGTACAATGCCCACGGTGCGTCAACACTCACGTCCTTATATCAGTACAATGCCCACGGTGCGTCCACACTCACGTCCTTATATCAGTACAATACCCACGGTGCGTCCACACTCACGTCCTTATATCAGTACAATGCCCACGGTGCGTCCACACTCACGTCCTTATATCAGTACAATGCCCACGGTGCGTCCACACTCACGTCCTTATATCAGTACAATGCCCACGGTGCGTCCACACTCACGTCCTTATATCAGTACAATGCCCACGGTGCGTCCACTCTCACGTCCTTATATCAGTACAATGCCCACGGTGCGTCAACACTCACGTCCTTATATCAGTACAATGCCCACGGTGCGTCCACACTCACGTCCTTATATCAGTACAATACCCACGGTGCGTCCACACTCACGTCCTTATATTAGTACAATGCCCACGGTGCGTCCACACTCACGTCCTTATATCAGTACAATGCCCACGGTGCGTCCACACTCACGTCCTTATATCAGTACAATGCCCACGGTGCGTCCACACTCACGTCCTTATATCAGTACAATGCCCACGGTGCGTCAACACTCACGTCCTTATATCAGTACAATGCCCACGGTGCGCACACAGTGACCTCTTTATGTCAGTACGTTCTGCGCGGTGCGCTCGCACTGATGTCCGTATTTCAGTAAAGTGAGCAATGTGCTCCCACACTCTATCAGTGACAAGTTTAAGCTACGCTTCTAAATTTCACGTTAATCCCTTGTTTGCCTTCCTTCTGTGAACGAGCTCGTTATTAAATCATTGTGTGCCTATCCCTGGGTGTCAGCTAACCGGCAAAGTTTCCTCAAGTTTCTAGCACCTTTCACAGAGGGATGTATAACTAGTTCTTGTGGGTTGCATAACCTTAGCCGTAGTTCCACAGGACATAAAGAGGAGTAATATTCCTGAGTATCTACTTAACTGGACATATTTCCCGCTGTTAAAAAGGCACATAAATGTAACTCATACACGCTAAGCAAGAAACGTTGTAGTCATACAGGCCTATTTGCAGGTGCATATGAATAATTCCACAGCACCTAAACCAACTGTAGATATATTTCCAAAAGGTCGAAATAAAAGCGTAAATTTAGCGACTTTTCCATGTCTTGTCCTGTGTCAACATAAAATAAAAGTTTCTCACATAACGAATATACGAGGAGGCCTATATTCTCACATAAGTTTCAGAACTCTAACGACTGGCTGCTGCTATCCAGAATTTTCTTTGAGGAAACTTATTGACTTTCTGTTGACCAATAACTCCCCCCCCCCCTCCTTGTAGAAACCAAAAGATTATTACCATATTCACAAAAACCAGCCATTAGTTCCAAACCTGAGACAACGTTATTCATGTAAACGCTTTTGCAATATTACCCCTCAACTGCGACCAGATCGCCCTACTGGATTCTCCCTTGATATTTACAACAATAATAATAATAATAATAATAATAACTACTGTAATATAATTTCACTGAAAATACTGGGCTATATTTGGCCCAAAATTGTCTGGACCACCCGGGGATCCGTATTACCAAGAGACCACTGTACTATCCTTTTCTCTGACACTACCAGTCCACGAATGCTCCATATTCATATTTCGTTCATCTACTGTCGACTCTATATAACTTTAGCAAGTGACAGCGTCGTTAAAAGAAACATTTCCTTTCCTGAAATCTGCGGTCGTCTGGGGTATTACGCGGCGTCGTACCCAGACCACCGCATATTTCATGAACATCGCGGCGGAAGCCTGAAATCAATATTTACTTTCCTCTCATCACCACCATCATCGTCATCATCACCTTATTTTTTCACTACATTTTAGGCGCGTGCGCAAAATTGCGCAATGCGTCTATTAAGCTCTGTCATATCTGTCCGTCCCTCTGTCTCTGCCGGCATGGAAAACCTCGGCTCCCAATTGACGGATATTCACGAAATTTGATATATGAGTATTTTTCGAAAATCTGTCGAGAAAATTCGAGTTTGATTAAAATCTGACAAGAATAACGGGTACTTTACGTGTGAAACTATGTAAATGTATGATAATATCTTGCTGAATTCTTCTTACAATGAGAAATGTTTCAGACAAATGGTGTAGAGAAAATCAAAACACGCATTTTATTTTCAATAATTTTTTTTCCGAAAATCGTGCCGTTTGTAAGATAATGTAGAAAAATATGGTACAGCCAGACAGGCCACAAATGACAATAAAATATAGAGTATTCGCTTTGCATGCTGGATAACTAAGGCTACAAACACACACTCAGAATGTAATAATTATTGCTTTGGCACGGCACAAATTGTTAGGTGAAAGCGCCTCAATATTACGTTACATGTACATTTCTTGTCTTGTTTTCTCCTGCTTCTTCATTGGCCGAAATTCAGTTAATGAACGTCATGGTGACGCAGTTCTTGATTCTAACGTGTAGGTATATTTGCATGACTCATGACCTTTTCAGAAGAGGGACCCCATGCATCTACCCTGCAACATGAAGCTAGCTTTGTAGGCTGTGTAAATCACATCGAGCAGACTCGACAACTTCTTGCAAGCTCCGACCACCTCATATACTTTGGAGCTGGCAATATCTCCGACAAAAGCAATATTACTCCATGAGGGCCGCGACATGGCTCAGGCGGTTAGTCGCCGGCCTCCCACCGCGGAGGCCCGGGTTCGATTCCGGGCCATTCCATGTGGGATTTGTGGTGGACAAAGTGGCACTGGGACAGGTTTTTCCCCCGAGTACTTCGGATTTCCCCTGTCCATTTCATTCCACCGGTGCTCCATTACTTGGAAAAGTGAAAAAAAACTGATCATCTTTCTCTTCGTCTTCATCACAAGGGTTGTACAATAAGCCTTAAGGCTGCGGTGCGTCCGTAGCTTCTGCTGCGGGGCCCTTCTCCACACAATACTACTTCACCTCGGTGTACGAGTGTCACAAAAGGGACAGCTGCTCACATCTGTGCTTGTTTGTCATACAGTGGCATGCAGTTTGTCATACACGTGGAACAAATCACAACACAGCAGTGAAGCACTCTGCACTACATCTTCACCGTTTTTAACAGACAACCCGATGTGTTTTTATAACATAATATCACCAAGTAGTCTGTCTTACTACAGGTAACTAGCCTCTTCCAAAGCGAATTCTCCACAGAGTGCGATCTAGTGCTCCCTCTTGCAAGTTCCAGTAGCTTCTCGCTTCCGCAAGGTCATCCTGTAGTTGCTTACGTCTTCTCCCTCGTCTTCCCGTCAAGAATAATTCAGTGAAAACAAATTTCTTTCTGTTTAAACAATACCTGTTTTTACAATTCGCTACATGTTTCAACCTAAGAGGTCATATCATGCGAAAATTGTGCAGTATAAAAAACAAAAAAACAAATGTCCTTATACCTTCCTTTTACATATTGCATAATTTTCGCCTGATGATGAGCTCTTAGGTTGAAACCTGTGGCGAATCATAAAAAGATATATTTCTTTTCATAATAAAAAGATAGCTGTGTTGACTGCATTATTCTTTTATATACATCTGCACGTACTTACACGTAATTTCCAGTTCTGTATGCAGTCAATGCACTTGTAACATTATAAACCATACGTAAATGTAAAATTGTCCTTCTATTTAATTAAGCATCATGCTATGAAGATACGATCGTATTCTTAACTTTAACACTTGATAAATGTGGATGATAAACTTCACGCCCCGCCGCTTTACTGTCTGTGTAAAGCACCCGGCACCCACTGAGATGGTCTGGACAGTGGGAAAGTCCATTTCCCCTGCCGGGAAGCAAGTCACTAATGTTCTGTCATCCATCCGAGACACTATACCGACTTAGGCTCGCCAGCTCCTCATTACCGGAGGATGGGCTTACTGTGTGAGATGCAGGCAGGTCCTGGGTCTCTACTTGTGGATACGCACTGTGACAATGTTCAACACGCACTTCAGGACGTATGTCTGTGGGTAAAGAATGTTAGATAAACTGCTCCAGCACCAATGCCTATTTGATTTTGGGCTGGCAGTGGTTGGATGAGCCTCACTGAGAATTAGAATTCACTTACGAAAAGTTGCAAACAAACAGATATATATTTGTTTTATTACACAATTTATCAGGCGAACTTAAGTTACATGGAAACAAAATTTGCACTATAGGCCTAATTTGTCAAAGGAAACTTCAGATACCACCTCCAAAATACTGAAGTTGTGCGTGGCATGGAGAATTTCGCTTTTGATCTTAAAACGTTGTTAAAGAGACAAAATATGTAAAACATTTCAGGAGTTTACTAGTAAATTTATTTAAAATGGAAACAAATAAACACCGGAGCCGAATAGTGAGGTAATTTTATGTGACATTATTTAAATAAAAAATAGCATGAAGCATATTTTTAATTTAGCCGATCCCAGTGGCCGTGCGGTCTAAGGCGTGGGTCTGCGGCCGCTCGCTTACTAGGATCGTGGGTTCGAATACCACCGGGGGCATGGATGTCTGTCTCTTGTGAGTGTTGTGTGTTGTCAGGTAGAGGTCTCTGCGACGGGCTGGTCACTCGTCCAGAGGAGTCCTACCGAGTGTGGTGTGTCTAAAAAGTGTGATCGTGAAACCTCAAAGTGAGGAGGCCTAGGCACCCGAAAAGGGGCTGTTGAGCCATAGGAAAAAAAAAATATTTTTAATTTTATTGATTAGATAACGAATCTATCTCTCTGGCAGAGAGACGCGCAGTTCAAAACTGTCAATAGAACACTCGCAACCGGACACGGTCTTACGCCAGTTTCGTCCGCCTTCAATCCTCACAACTTTACCCATTTCGTCATAATATAATTTAAGGGGCTTTCCAAGCGGGCATTTTCAAGTGGTTTTCACAAACTGAATTTAATATACTTCTTGTCTTCCAATCCGAGGTACATACTCACTTGTATTTCACTGTCATTACAACAACATTTACCTGTGTAGAACACTAAGTTGCTTCAAAAATAATATCCTAAATTGCTCACTTAATTCTTCTAGGCCCTAATGTTTTCCAAAACAATCTTTCCAAATCCCCCCTCAAATATAACCTGCAGTTTTAGCTATTGGAAATCAATATATATGGCATTTTATGGTGACCTATTGTAACGGCTAACTAGTAGATCCAGAAAAAGTGTGAGGGCCCCTTTTTAATAATAGAAAATTTCATGCCCCCCCCCATGACAGTAGTTGAAGTGTTAGTATATACCAAAATGACACAAAAGTACTATGAATGAAGTAAAGTTTTTAAAATGTCGTCTTTTAATAATCAGTGCAACATCTTCAGAAACTGAAAAATCTCATCACATGCATGTCTGAGATATATTATTTATTCAGTACACAAAAAGTATGTTTGCTTATTTTTTATACCGTTTCATTTAATGAGATGATTGGCGCTGTTTTGCAGCTATCAGAGATTGCAAGTCTGGCTGACGCAATGAAAGTTTTAATCTCAGATCTAGTTCCACATCCAGCTTGTGCTTGGTGCGCACATGCTTTCGCGGTCCACTTGCACAGAATCCGCAGCCCCTCCAGCCACGGGCCAAGCCCCAATCTTTGGGAATCACTGAAGTAATATTAGATTCTGGCTTTTAAACCTTCGTGCCTTCTTCTTCCATACTGAAAAACTTTTAGGCTTAAAATTGCTAAATTTAAGTGAATAGTTGTCACTAATAGCCAAGTAAATGGCGGGGTAGTAAGTGCATACGAACCAGACAATTGCTGCTTCCAAGCGAGGTACTGCAGCGTGCATAGGGTGGGAAATTTTAAAATCCACAAAGCTTAATCCTTCGGTACGTTAGAGTTAGATTGCTTTCAAAACATGCGTTGCATTTCTCTTCAATGCAGAATTTGCCACAAGTTTATATAACTTTGCGTCCATCTTAAGCCTTATATAATCGAGTTAATAATCCAGCAGGCTGCTTCAGCTCAGTCGGCTCGTCACATTGCATAGCAACAAAACATGTGAACCGGCCGGTGTCCATGTGCGTTATTACATTTAGCAGCAAGGAACACAGTACTGCCGCCGCGTTCATTGGTCTAATGCACACTCATTCTAATTAAACGTGAAAAGGCATAGAGAAAGACACAGCAAGTGTTCTGCTTTGGATAACACTGTGTTGCCTCAACGTACACAGTAAGTGTTAAGGACTGAACGTGTAGGCAAGAGTTGGGCAGATGTTTATGATTTGGTTTAAAGATACAAAATATTTTGATGTGGCTTCTGAATTGGGGTTAAAAGCTACATAATCCAAGAAGTTTGTTTCCGTCCTGTGCCATTGTTTCAAGAACACTGAGTTCTGTTACTGTCTACTGCGCAAAGCTCTCTTCTTCTTATTTAAAAGTAAGCAAAAATTCCATCCATTCCTTGAACGTGGGAGGCACGTGTTACTAATTTTCAGCTAAGGGAAAGAGAAGCTTCTAAACTTACCGCTTATATTTCACTATCCTAAAAATAAAAGGAGACATGCGTAGGTCTCAGTCACGAAGTTCGTCTTATACCTTCAACGGACCACTTAATTCGTCCTTCGATTTCAAATGTTTCTGAATGTTTTCTCCCAAAGTAAGGGATCATTTTTCAAGGCTATACACAACACAAATATTAACATATTTAATATTTTTAAGTGTTTTGTAGGAATTTCACTACAGTATAATCAATATGTATGTATTAGACATTCTATGTACTGGATCTACTGTGGTGAAAATTCTCAAATTTTTGAAAATCCACGTTTCATGGTAAGATATTTTAAGGTTGCTATGAAGTTAAGTACCTGTTGTTAGTTTTAACAGATTTCTCAGCACTTCATAACACAAATATTTATGGAGAAACGTTTCAATGAAATGTGGAAGGCATAGCTAATTTCATGATGATTTAACACTCTCGTAACTTGAAAGAGAACATGCCATAAAATTTGATAGCTTTACCTTCCATATAGCATATTTTGTTCCTTAGTGCTCTCGAAAGCGGACGGAATTGTAACGAACTCGAATAGAATAATGACTATCATTTTCAAAATTTATTCTTATGCAAACAAGGGTATATAATCTTTAATCTTAACTCACCGTGCATTTCCATTATTTAAGATAAACACCAACAAAATGCACAAATTATAAGGTGCAAATCAGCTCCTTATATCATGATTTCACCCTACGCGTTTCAGCTCTTCATGAGCCATCATCAGGGGTTATTTTCTCTTATAAAAGGTGCTTTACAAATGCTGCATCTGTTGCTGACACTTTCAAACCATGCACTATCCAGAGCATAAAACACTTGTCATAAGTTAAAAAACACGAGTCATAAATCACAGTTAAATGAAGGATTAAAAACACTGTTCACTGCGTCTATTATATAAGAAAATTGTTCGCACTTCTAAAAGTTACAGGAGATCACACACTGCACCGTGCTGGTTGCGATGGACTTTGATGCAGCACGGCGATAGACAATTCGTGCTGTATGAGGTGTTGTCATTTTTGTTTTTTACGTTGTAGTGTGGTCTTCTTGATGGTGTGATATAAATTAATATGAAGAAGAAGTGGTTCTGGTGCTGTAAAATGGTGCTTGTTTTTAACAAGCTATTTTTAACAAACCTTCATTTAACTGTGATTTATGACTCGTGTTTTTTAACTTATGACAAGTGTTTTATGCTCTGGATAGTGCATGGTTGGAAAGTGTCAGCAACAGATGCAGCATTTGTAAAGCACCTTTTATAAGAGAAAATAACCCCTGATGATGGCTCATGAAGAGCTGAAACGCGTAGGGTGAAATCATGATATAAGGAGCTGATTTGCACCTTATAATTTGTGCATTTTGTTGGTGTTTATCTTAAATAAAGGGTATATAAGTTATTGTAGGCTTAGATGTACCCCAAGTTTATTCAAATTTACAATCTCACTTCATTCGCAACACAGTTCCGTTATAATTTGAGTAAACATATTCCGTGCCTCAGATTTAAACAGTCTCATTGCCTAGCCGCTTTAAGTGCGAAGCTGAAATACAAAATGACAGTAGGGACTGAATTCATAGGCAAGAGTTACGGATTTACACAACAAGCATTCATTCTGATGGTAATATTATTATGGAAATTAGACAAGTTACGTATGAGGAGAAAGATATTATCCTGAGGAGGAACACAACGAAGGCGGAGAGTTTATAAAGAGATGGAAGGAAGATTAACGAAATGTTTCAGAAAAGAGAATGATAGTCTAGATGTGGTGTTACTGTTAGAAGAGCATATGTCACAGGTACAGTAATTCGAGCAAATGTAACAGCGGGGGTGACAGTTACACATTTTGGGTGGAAATACCACTACAAGTCTGAGCTTCAGTGAAGTGTAATATGTCACTTTTTTACAAATTTCCAGTGTGCTGATAATGTGAAATAATGATACAGTCTAGGTGAATTTAAATCCTTTAACCAACTGAGCTTATAAAGTGGGGAAATCCTGAACCCCTAAGGAGAACGGGGTGTTATTTTGCACGGTTTTTAGACCCGGATTATCATACTGAAGCTGGTAATAAATTTTCAAACTTAGCTTGCGCATGGAGGCGGCGGCTTCTAGATGCGGAGGAAAATTGTGAATATGTGGAATACGTAGTCGCAGGCTGCGGACAGGGGCTGGAATCCTGATATGGGGTTGGGCGCGGAATGATAATGGCTTAAAGAATATAATGCTGTGATAGGCAATGTCACAAGGAACCTGAGATCTAATGGCGAAATTTGAAACACGTTAGTGAAAATTCAGGTTACATAAAATTTGGAATTTCTTGATATTTTAAGGAAATAATTGGAATTGAAAGAAACTATTTTTGTTTAATTGGCCACTAACCTTTCAGTAGGCTGTAAGAACACAAGTCGTGTTGTAACAGAGAGAAGTTGGGATGCCATGGAAGAAAGAATTTGAGTAAAGCTCGCCATCGAACATAGCGCCTAAGACGGGAGATGAAGTGCCAGAAGGAGCAGAGAACGTGGTACTCCTCTAACCTGATTTAAAAATAAGCTGTAACATTATGTTTCTCAGAGCAACATGTATGATATGTAAACCAGCCCGTTAATTCTGTCCAAATGAGTCCACCGCGTAGACGGACAGACCCCTAATCCGCCAAGTGTTTGTAAAACGCTCTGTGCTTCTGTCCACTGGCTTTTTGTGTGGTGAAGGGCCCCGCAGCAAATGCTACGGACGCACCGCAGCCTTAAGGCTTATTGTGCAACCCTGTTATGAAGATGATTAGGTTTTTTTCGTTTTTCCGTGTAATGGAGCACCGGTGGAATGAAATTGACAGGGGAAAACCGAAGTACTCGGGGAAAAACCTGTCCCAGTGCCATTTTGTCTACCACAAATCCTATATGGACTGACTCGGGATCGAACCCGGGCCTCCGCAATTAGAGGCCGGCGACTACCCGCCTGAGCCATGGCACGGCCATTCCTTTATTCCTTTCCTAGGAGGTACATTGGAGGTAGCATTGAAGAAGTACGTGCTGTAGTGTTGGCCATAAACTCAATCGGCATAAACTCCAATGTGAAAAACAAGAAGATAAACAAGAACAAAGAGTTAAATCTGCAGAAAGTAATGCAGTTGACTAGTGGATATTCTGTAGCGATAAAAATAAAAACCCCGAAGAACACCTTTACGTAATTTTCTTTCTGTCCGCTTCGCACATTCGTAAGCGTTCTTCACGTGCAGTTTGTATGTAGGCCTAAGGACAATACGAAGCCTGTGCACTACCGTCCTTAAGGAGGAACGTATATCAGTCGCCAAAAACGAGGCTTTTCAGACCGAATCCAGATCATTACAACTGGTACAGAGAAGTGTTATTACCATAGTTGTGTTAATTCAGTCCTAAATTTGGCAGTTACAGAATCATATATATATATATATATATATATATTTTTTTTTTTTTTTTTTTGCGTGGTGAGGAGGCCCCGCAGCTGATGCTACAGACGCACCACAGCCTTAAGGCTTTTTGTGCAACCCCTGTAATGAAGATGAGCAGTTTTTTTTACCAAGTTTTACAATTAATGGAGCACCAGTGGAATTAAATTGACAGGGGAAAACCGACAACTCGGAGAAAAACCTGTACCAGTGCCACTTTATCCACCACAAATCTCACATGGACTTGACCTGGGATTGAACCCGGGCCTCCGAGGTGAGAGGCCGGCGACTAACCGCCTGAGCCATGGCACGGCCTATCATATAACCTTGGTATATGGTTTAGCGTCCTTACAAAAATCTGAAAATGAAATGCATTTTTTAATATACTGATATAGGCTTAATGTCTGCAGAGTACTGTGAGAAAGCATATTTGATGCTTTGTTTATAAAGAACTGTGACAAACCGCTGTTCGTACTACATATCTTTTAATTAAATTCATATTTAGAGTCTGAAATCATACAATTTCAGAGACACACATCACTCGTTTTGGTTATCCAGCTAGCTGTCACTGCTCTTTACGTTCTGTGCGACCAGCGTCTCCGGGATGAAAATCCGTTGCCTTGGAGATCAACCGCCATAAAACAAAAGCCAACAAAGCCACCAACGTAGAGCGCTTTTATGGTGCTGCCTCTTTATTGTCAAGAAGAGGAGTGCGAAGACAACGGAAAAGTGGAAGGAACATGAGGAGGCAGTGAACAGAAAAGAAAGACAGTTCTAGGAAAGTAAAATATAGGTAACGAAGAATATAAAATTTGAATCCACAATAACAAACACATTTAATACTCTTCCAGGTTAAAGACATAGTAGATCATCATACTTCTTGACAATACCAAACTATCGTGTTGTGGTTGACATCTGTTTTCACAAGTTGCATAAATGGTTTATATCAGATACAGATTCGTGCGCCTCTTTCCGAACTCCTATTTTTCTGTCTACAAAGCTGGCGTATTTACACACGTCGTTCTGCACACTGTAATTAACAGATCTGCTCAAACTTTCTGAGGACCTGTTAGCTTCTCAAGAAGGACTCTGCTCCATGGAGTTAGTTAGTTAGTTCAAAATTTACATTACTGAAACATCGCACATATATCATGGAGTAAGAACATCTCCGAAACTGATATTTGTAGGAGCCAACAAATTTCTTTCTTTCTTTCTTTCTTAGACTACCTAAGCATTGTAGGTGTAGAGGATTATTGTTGTACCTGATCGCACTCAATGACACATACACACTCGGTAGGACTTTTCTGGAAGAGGGATCATCCCTTCGCAGAGACCTCTACCTGAATATACATAACATTCACAAGTGACAAACAGCCATGCCCCCGGCGGGATTAAATCTGCAATCCCAGCAAGCGAGCGGCGGCAGTCCGACGCTTTAGACCGCGCGGTCACCGTGATCGGCGCCAACAAACCTGCGACATAAAAAATAGGTCAGACTGAAGTCTCCATTTCTTTCAAGACAGGCTCTGCTGCACCGGTCAACATCATGTCGTGTGACATGTCAGTAAAATCTGCTTCTTCCTTATCAGACAGTCCCTGTTTTGCTCCCGTCAGAAACTCAATGTGTCAAATAAAATATTGCCCTCAAACATCGCCCTTTTCAACAAAACTACTGTACTGCGCTTCTGTCTGCAACTCAGTATGTCAAATGGTACATCGCAGTCGACTGTCGCTTTCTCCTCTCCAACCCAGCTAAATACTACACTCATCTGTAACTCAGTATGTCACATTATAGACTGGAGTCAAACCTCGCTGTCTATTGTCTGCTCCGCTCCCATCAGAAATTAGTACGTCAGCTGACGGACTGCATTCAAATACCGATACATCCTCCGCAAGACATTTTATTTGCTGCCATCAGCAAAGCTGTAGTTCAAAGTATAGGCACAAATTGCAGCCAAATATCTCTCTCTGTCAACGTGAGTGTATGCGAAGCTCTACTGCCGCTCCTGCTCTGTGCCTGTAGAATGCAGAACCCTGCAACATTGCATTCCGTGTGTGTAGCTAAACCTGCATTTATATCGGAACTGAGATCTTAGTGACTGACTTCATTATGCACATCCATTACATACAGCGCACAGATACAACTTATTACGGTAAGATATGTCTGTCTTTTGACTTGTAGAAAGTCTAAATTTAGTGGTAGAATGCTGAAGTTTGTTATTGATATCCACATTAAACACTATCGGGCGAATTAATTTTGGTTCTTAAAGGTCGATTCAACACATAATACACGTTAAAGTCCAGCAGAACTGTCACTCTTCTGAACACAAGTCAGGATATAAATAATCGGCACATAATACAAAATACAGTTCTCTTTATAAAACTTAGGATCGAAGCATATTCAGATATGGAGCATGTTTGTTGAAATACCAAAAAAACTGACTAACTAACTAAGTAATTCCACGCAAAGGAGTCTCACTTGAGAAGCTCATAGTCACTTAGCTTGTCAAGAAATTCCCCTCCGTTTATGGAAGCCGAAAATATATTATCGCCTTTAGAAGATCATGTTATCTGTACGGTCCCTATAAAAAGAAAATAAACAGACACTAAGCCATCATCGGAGATCAATTGATCGCCGGTGATGGTTGAATGCAACCGAAACATGTCGGATAGTAAGTAAAAAATAAAATATTACAGTGCATATTGTTAGTTTATTTTCTCTGTACTAAAACACACCGTATATATTTGTCACAAAATTGCAGAAAATTTTCCCGACTTAAGCAGTTTCAAGTTACAAAATTTCAGACTTACGCAATTTTAAATAAGTAAAAAAAAAAAAAAGTTTTTGAAACGTCTGCCAAATTTTTCTTTGCGGGAAAGAAAGCGCAACGAGATGAAGGTGGCGGAAGAATACTATTGGGCGATAACACAGGCGGCGGGGCTGTTCATTCAGGGGCCGTTCAGGTATCAGTGTGTTGCAGTTCGGAGTTTTGCTGGACTAGCTTGTGTGTACATATACATAGTTGACAATATGTGCGCTCAATTCCGACTTGCGCAAAATTTCAGTTGCGACGGACCTTGCGGAACGTAACAATTGCTTAATTTGGGGAATGTCTGTACTATTATAATGCGCTTGTATAGTGGGGAATACTGTGACTGAGGTGGCAACTCGGTCAGTGTGTGTTCCTTCTTTCTTTAATAACATGTTTTGAACTTAAAAGTTCCTAAAGTGAATGAGTATGAATCATGAAATGGGAATTACGTAGAAGGAAATGTGACATCTACAGGTGGTTAATATATGAACCCAACTACGCACTCAACAAAATACATTCAGAAACAAGTATAAAACTTCTACATGTTTCGGCACCGGGTTGCCAAAACATGTAGGAGTGACATCACACCGCCTGACACGACACACTTCACACGCTCTGTCAGGACGAGATCTCTTCGGATCACATAAGATCGAGACAGATGCTTTGTATGCACGCTCCGTACAGAGTGTAATCAACTGAAAACTTCCACCTAGAACGACTCACTTCAAAGTTTTAAATTTACAACATTGTAATTTTTTGATCATTAACTTCTTATATATTAGAATTTTAATAAGGGAGACACAATACCTAGATTATCTGTTGGCCTTGTTACTCCCTTGTTGTGAATAACGCCCCGATGATGGCATCCCGGTGCCGAAACATGTAGGAGTTTTATACTTGTTTCTGAATGTATTTTGTTGAGTGCATAATTTGGTTTATGTAATGATCACATGAATATGCATGGTATAAATAGCATAAAATCTGCAGGTGGGACTGAGGAAAAAGACAAATTCCAAGACAGATTATGTTTGTTCCACAATGCAAACCGCGGTATTTTCGAGTATGAGTCAGCGTTTTTAATCACTTATTTAGCGTTATTGGTAATAATCACCCGTGTTTAATGCGGTGACTTTTACAATTTTAGGGATGTACATAACGATTCACCGGGGAAAACGGATAAATATCCGAACTTCCAAAAAATTTAACGCATAGGTTTCCAGAAGCACAGACTACGTGCTTCGATACGGTTTAATGCGGAAGAAGTAATTCGGTGTTACTAAGCATACCCTGACCTGATGCAAATTGGTCATTTCCCTGCTTTTACGAAAGCCACATGTATATCACAGTGTTTAAAAACGACATACACTCGATCAGTGATTTTAAAGTGGGCCATATGACCCTTCAGGGGGTCACACCAAGTTTCTAAGGGGCCACAGGAGAATGACGGAAGATTAGGGGGCCACAGTAACTTTTGAGTGGGTCATCGAAACTTCACTGCCTGAATAAAAAATTTAAAATTTAACCTTTATCTTCCGGCCTTTAAAGGCCAATGCAGGTACGTTCATTTTAAATGCCCATTGTTGCACCTGCGTGGGACAGCGTTTTCCCTTTCGTCCATAAAGTGTTACATTTAACGGGACACGGGCGAGACTTTTGGGCAATAAAGGTTAAATTGAATTAAATGTTTCTTTCTTCCTTGCATCCTCCGCAGCACAGAAGGCAAAGCTGTGTGGTATTGCTTTTCTCACATCTTATCTATTGAATCTGGTTTCAGTTGAATGACTTATTTGCTGTCAAAAGTACGTAATGGCTTTGATGTTGTGAAAAAAGATGATCTTTACTTATCACTGACCACACTGCAACGGGACATTCAAAAATTTGCAAGTGTTTACCAGGCCCAAGGAACACACCAAATATAGTGCCAATTAATAACAGCATATTTTTACTTGTATAAGTAAGCGGTGTGTTGTAGCTAAACAAAACATTTAAAAACAATAAATTATTTTAAATAAAAGTAATATAAGTGTATTTTAATATATAAATCAACAATGTGGAAATAAAGTAACTTATTTTCAAGAATTACAGAGTTTACGAAGAGTGGGGGGGGGGGGGGGGGGCACACAGTAGCTGAAGCTCATAGGGGGGCCACGAGCAAAAAAAAAAAAAGTTTGAGAAACGCTGCACTAGATCGTATCTTTAACCAGTTCAGTCCAGTTCACACAGTTTGTCGACAAAGTATATAAATAGGGCTTCTTGTTTTTATAATTATCACATACCTATTCTAAAGAATGTGACAGAGCACCTCGTGGTTGTGGTAAAGATGTAAACACATAATATGGAGACCTCCGCTTCGAATTTCAACGCTTTACTTGCTATTCTAATATATTTCTTTGGTTTCTATAATGACCGGGCGAATTACGTACCATCAAATAGGGCAAATTATTCGATACCTATTATTCATAATCATCTTCAAATATTTGTTAAACTCCATACACAGGAATTAATAAACCCCTCGATAAAAGTGATGATAATGAAACGCACAAGGGATGCTTTAAAATCACTATAAACCTTCGGGTCTTTAGTCGATACAGCGAGCTGTATAATAAAAAGGTTTCGATTTCATTCCGAAATAAATATACTATTTAACCACATTCCTTGATAAAAAGGGGTAAGCATACACTTAAGAGATCATCGTGCCGTGTGGATGTCTTCAGTTAAAATTTTTATGCAATTAAAAGATTTAAAAAATTTGTACGAAGAATAAATTACTGAACCACAACTTATTTCCATACTTTTTAATTTCCTACAATCTATAAAAACAATATGGTGGACGTGCGAAATCGTGCTACGGGAGCGACACTTACTGCATTTGTCTGGGATCGTACAAGGATGCCTTGCAACAAAACTTGAAAAGTAGGTAAATTTTGATGAGGTAACACTTGTGTAAAATATCAATTAATAACATGGCGGTGATGTAGCTTCCAGTTTGATTGCGACAGTTACTGAACTACTGTATAAACATTATGTTACACTAATAGGCTACGTCGCTGGAACGGATGTCTATGCATGCGACAGTTACTGAACTACTGTATAAACATTATGTTACACTAATAGGCTACGTCGCTGGAACGGATGTCTATGCATGCGACATGTTTAACTTGAAACTACCTGTATATGACAGTTGCTCTGTTAACTTATTACTATAGGCTACGTCGCTGGAACGGATGTCTATGCATGCGACAGTTACTGAACTACTGTATAAACATTATGTTACACTAATAGGCTACGTCGCTGGAACAGTATGGTTACTGCTATGCGGGAACGGTTTATGAACAGTACTGTATGTAAACATTATGTTACACTAATAGGCTACGTCGCTGGAACGGATGTCTATGATGCGACAGTTACTGAACTACTGTATAAACATTATGTTACACTAATAGGCTACGTCGCTGGAAACGGTATGCTCTATCTTGCAAAGGACGTGCTATGTCTTATCGACAAGTTCTGAAAGCTTACTGTATTACATTTGTTACACTATGGACTGAAGATGCTTCAGAGAGTGACGTCGGAGGCTAAGAAACGACACGTCGATGAACAGGATTTGATGACATGCGACAGAATGAACTACTAATATTTAAATATCATCTTCCTTCTCAATGGGTATGCGTTGTTTGCGGAGTCAGTCAGACGGAAGTGTAGTAGCGTATTTCAAACTTTGTTTCACTTAACTTGCTGAAAGTGTACCTAAAGGTCACACTAAATAACATTTCAGAGCGAATTATACTGCAATGCACTAGACAAAGTGTCAGACATGGCGTGAGATAGACAACCCCAGCGGAATTTCGTCTATAGTTTCTCATTCAGTCTTCCCTTAGTGTTACGGGCCCATCATAATGTAGTAGCTTACCCACCTACAAAGTTCTGCACTCCAGTTTGAAAAGAGTCTTGTATTTTTGTTTGTTTATTAAAGGGCCCCGCAGCAGGTGCTACGGACGCAACGCAACCTGTGATGAAGATGATTAGTTTTTTTCGTTTTTACAAGTAATGGAGCACCGGTGGGAAAGAAACTGACAGGGGAAAACCGAAGAAATCGGAGAAAAACCTGTCCCAGTGCCACTTTGTCCACCACAAATCCCACATGGACTTACCCGGGATCGAACCCGAGCATCCGCGGTGAGATATCGGCGACTAACCGCTGAGCCGTGGCACTGCCAGTCTTGTGTTTTACGTGGTGGTTACATGCGATAACATGTCTGGGTTCAGGGACTAAAGCACGATGTCTTGGTACCTTCAGAACACGTGTGCTTGTAGCATAGTTACTGTCTGGGTTCAGGGACTAAAGCACGATGTCTTGGTACATTCAGAACACGTGTGCTTGTAGCATAGTTACTGTCTGGGTTCAGGGACTAAAGCACGATGTCTTGGTACCTTCAGAACACGTGTGCTTGTAGCATAGTTACTGTCTGGGTTCAGGGACTAAAGCACGATGTCTTGGTACATTCAGAACACGTGTGCTTGTAGCATAGTTACTGTCTGGGTTCAGGGACTAAAGCACGATGTCTTGGTACCTTCAGAACACGTGTGCTTGTAGCATAGTTACTGTCTGGGTTCAGGGACTAAAGCACGATGTCTTGGTACTTCAGAACACGTGTGCTTGTAGCATAGTTACTGTCTGGGTTCAGGGACTAAAGCACGATGTCTTGGTACATTCAGAACACGTGTGCTTGTAGCATAGTTACTGTCTGGGTTCAGGGACTAAAGCACGATGTCTTGGTACCTTCAGAACACGTGTGCTTGTAGCATAGTTACTGTCTGGGTTCAGGGACTAAAGCACGATGTCTTGGTACATTCAGAACACGTGTGCTTAGCATAGTTACTGTCTGGGTTCAGGGACTAAAGCACGATGTCTTGGTACCTTCAGAACACGTGTGCTTAGCATAGTTACTAACACTGAAGGGTCTTGAGTGATTTACACTTGGTATTTAAAGGGTTAAAATAATGATATCCTGAGTAAGAGCTGGCAGTGTTATGCTTTGTTCCATCACATTTACAAATGCCAAAATCAAGCGTGAAGATCTAAACACTGTGTCATCCAGCTCACTTGACAGTCAGTCCCTGTCTTTGCTAATGAAGATGGAAAAGTTACTGTTCTTAACGGGAGAACTTTTTGGTTTTACATTTTCTTTGGCGATTAAATTATTAAATATTGATGATCATATTTGATTTGCGTCTTTATTTTGCGGTGTTTCGTAGTGTGCCCGACAGAGTGGTGAGGAGTTGCATCCCTCAAAAATGGGGAGGCGGAGTTGTGTTACAAACAGCAGATGTTTCGAAGATGGAACGATACGTGGGCCATTTCATAAGCCCCCTGAACGTAAGATATAATTGCAGGTGTTTAGTGGAGGTAATTATGACATCTCTCGATTTTAATAATGCACAATGAAAAATCTGGTTATCGGGAAATTCTTCCCAAACTTTTTAAAACCCTGAATATCAGCACCGTGTCAAAAACAGCCTGTTACTGGTTCATTTCACAGCTAGCTGAATCCAGTTTGTACCTCCATACACACACTATTCCTTTAAGCGCCACTTTAATGTTATTATTCCATCTACTACTACGTCTCCTAAACTTATCTTCCCATCAGTTTTTAGACTATAATGTTATCTTGTCCGTGTTAATGCCACGCAAGTTGACAGTCAATTTATCTTGAATAATCAAATTTAGACTATTATTTGTTCAGAACAACGTGAGACAGACGGTACCGGCTTACCGGAAACTGCTGTAGTTTTACCTGCCCGCTGTAGCTTCACGTGTTCCGACGTGGCCATCACAGAATAGGTCGAGGTGTGTGTGGGAGAACGATGGAAGTGGAATGGCCGGGAAGGGTAGGCGGAGGGGCTATGTGGAGGCAGTTGTACGGAGGAGGCTGCAGTTTGCTTTAACCTCTCTCAGATGGCGGGCGAGTAGGATTCTCGGCGCTAGGGCACAAACGAACCATCACACGGGATCACACAACGTACAGGGACTTTTTAAATCTTTCCAGCAGTTTGCAGCAAAGGTGGCTTGGCTAAACAAGGTAGGTTTCACATCACAGTAATTAAAATGTGTGTACTTAGTAAGTGCTAATCTAATCACTGAGCGTGGAATTGATTTGCTACTTTGCTTTAAACTCATGATATCGATTAGCATTCACGATGGATTGCATATTTCTTTTTAATATAATTATTTGTGATTAAATGAATTCGATTTGAAAGTCTTTGTAATTATTCGAGTTAATTCAAACATCTAAAATACCGATTAAGAAAGAATAAGAAATATTAAATTTAATTTACAGCATATGCAACTACGTTTATAATTCCTTAGTTTATTAAAATAACTAATAAATTTTTATTGATTATAGTAATTTGCGAATGGTTGTCAGTATTTAATAACAATAAAGTAAAACCAGATTATCCTGCGTTTTCACATCACGGGAAGTAGAGACAAATTTTCACGCATTCCTAATCACGGCACGTTACGGAGATAAGAGATCAGATTCAAGCTCCGGCCTATTTATACCCAGTAATCACTGAACAGCAAGCTGCTTGTGCCTGATATACACTCCGGATAGGGAGAAAGAGGGGAAACATTTCTACACCTACCGGAAAATTCACACAAGTTATCCAGTACCATAATTATTACTGTGCTAACGGAGCTACCCCTTCCGCTTATGTATTAATTAAATGACTACTAACTGAATTATCTCACTGCGGCACAGTAATTCTTGAAAAGCTAATGCTCATTCAGATAATCGAGAAATTTCCAGCTTTAAAGGCGACATCTGAAGTTTCATTTCACAGGCGCACGATAGTTGACTCAAACATGATAATATCAATTAACGTACGGCTACAGACGCAGTAATTATACGCTATAGTATGTTGCATATGTCTAGTACCTAAATAATTTACGTAATAATTTTCCTCTTAAACTAACATGAAATAATATAGTATTTTCTGCAACTGAAGTCCTTCATTTAAGGACTCTTTTATGCTTCCCATGAAGGTGCATTGAGCCTTATGATTATTATAAATGTCAACACAAAACGTCCGACTTTAAAGTTCTTATTATAGTCTCTTACGTGTATCCCGGTGGGGGAGAGATTTTTCGCAACCGTCCAGACCGCCCCTGGGGCCCACCCAGCCTCCTATAAGATGGGTACCGGGTCTTTTTCCCGGGGGTAAAGCGGCCGGGGCGTGGAGTTGACCACCCACCCCCATCTAGTGCCAGCGTTAAAGAAAGAGTACAGCTATACCTCAACCCCCCTCTGGGCCTTCATGGCCTGTTCTAGGGAGAAATTTACTTTACTTTATCTTATGTCATTACTTTGTATAAAATTTTGCAGCCGTAAAAACTCTTGACACGATGACAGGATTCTATGTATATCTAAGATGATGCAGTCATCGTTTATAATATTTTGATGATCGGAGTTCATGTAAAGGGATCAATGAATCCTGCGCTGACCCTTCCTACAGGTGTTCGCGAGTACAGTTTCCCATATCACGCCCGTTTCTCTCAGTACGGAACTTGTTATTTACATTATAAGTTGCAAAATTAGGCGAACGTTACTCTACACTTCTCTGAATCATCTGTGAGATCTCGATGTGTGAATATTCATTTGTATTCAAAGCAATTAGGAATGTATGGCGTTATACCTTTAAATCCCCATACGCCTTAAAGATGTGATGCTGAAACACAGGGACGGCATTTCATTTACCTTAATACCCTTTATATAACGTATGTAACTTTCGCAGTCAACATACAATCCCTTACCTCGGAATCTAAAAAAACCGATAAAGATTGGAGAAATACATTAAAATATTATAATAATTTTAATAATAGAGAAATAAGCACTTTTATGAACATGAATCAACACACTCATAAAATACCATAAAATTAGTTATTATTATAATATTATTATTGAGGCAATCATAATCATATCTTGGTATAGGCTGACACTTCACTTTTGTTCGTTTAACCAATTGTTACTAACCTGAATTTATGTTACAAAACGGCTCCAGAATACCTACAAACTTGTTCAGGCCTCAGAATTAAATCCTGTAATGCCATCATCTCCCTAGGTACGAACAGTGTTATGTAATATACTTCTGCTCTCAAGTAGTTACAGCCTAATAATTGTAATGGTTAAACGTAGTACAAAATCGTCTCTTTGTCTATTTATTACGCGCTGCCGTTTATCATTAAGCTATTAGAACAAACACTACATCTTGAGTCTATTACACAGCCAATAGGCGATCAAGTGAAAGAGAAGAGATTGTTCTTTTTTGTATATCTCGATACAATTACATATAGGTCGCATTTTCTTCAGAGAAGTTGTTCAAAATATATTTTTATATATTTCCTTTACCTATGAAATGAAAAATTAAAATAGTTTTTGCCTTCCTCGAGTTAGACTTGAAGGCAATCAATCTCCAAGAACATACGAGGCTTTTATGTCGTAACTAATACACAAAGCAGGATTGAAGTATGGTTTCAGTACGTGAAACATTGATAAATGTTTCCCCATCAAGATAAGTATACAAACTGCTAAACTTTTCAAAATAAGGTCCCAAATTTATCACAAAACTTCGGTATAAGTGTACGATAAGTGTTGTTTTTGCATCAATGTGTTCCTTTTGTTTTTAACAAAAAATTGATAATTGCTACATTATATTACTCCTCACACCGCTGTGATATCTATCATCAATGCAAGTCACAACTATATAAGTAAATACATAAATAAGTTAGCACTTTCTAAATCAAAAGTCCAGCGTTTTTCAAACGGATTAGGCCATTATCAAAGGGCTGCCTTCGGAAAACATGTAGCTACGAAATTTGACATTTATATTTACAGTTTTAAAAAGTAAGCACCCTCATCGATTGGCAATCGTTTGATTATTCTGACTTCTTAGCTAGTAAAAACATGATCATGGACTCGGAGTATGGCAAAATTATACGGAACCCAAAGATGACAAAGTTATATGTAGTCGTAATAAAGATGACATTTACATTCCCAACGCCTTGATAAAACAAAGGAAAAATAAGCGGCTACTGAAAAATCAGTAAATATTTTGTAAGAATGCATAACAATTTTAACTATCATAGTTGACTCTTGTATACAGAGAATCTTGATGCACTCCCAGTTGATGACCATGTTTTAAGTAACTAGTAATTTTCTGTAAGTGTAGGGGTCCAGTTATTTTTAAAACTGTAAATATGAATGCAAACTTACTAGCTACGTGCGCTTGCAACAGAGCCTCCTCTTTATTACGACAGGATCCCGCCAAAACACGTTTGTTTAATATAATAATTTGCTGAATTATTTTCATGTCATTGAACTTCAGTGCTTATTGGAATCACTAGTCTACCAACAGCTGCACTATTAAAATAAATTGTCACTCAACGGTACCCTACATATGTTTCGGTCACTACATGACCATCATCAGGGGTATCTATATATATATATATATATATATATATATGTATGTATGTATGTATGTATGTATGCACTTCACTGCGCGCTGTCCACTTTTGTTGTTTAATTTTATGGTTGTTTAATCGATGTGTTTAATTTTATGGTTGTTTAATCGATGATGGTCATGTAGTGACCGAAACATATGTAGGGTACCGTTGAGTGAAAATTTATTTTAGTAGTGCAGTTGTTGGTAGACTAGTGATTCCTATTACCATAATGCACGGTGAACAAAAAGTAAAGTTGTTCAGTGCTTATTATTTGCACTTGAAAAAGTATCAATTTTCCTGAGGCATATTATCTGATTATTTCCAGGGCACATAAGAAATTTGAAAAGGGCGAAATAATTCCTTGGACATGATTGTGAGATATTTTAATTTCGATAGAAGCCACGAAGCAAAAGAAGGAGCTGCCCTTAGCAGCAGGGACTATTGATTGTATACAGGAACTTTCATAACAAGTCTGCCCGAATCGAAGACCGACCCTGCCTACGCAGACTACTTCGCCCACTAAATTTAAATGTCATGACTAAATGTCATACGGAACTTAAATAAGGCCATTAGCATGGCCACAGACGAAGCAAAAGTTGGTGTACGGGAGACATGTCAACGGAAGAACTCTGCACTCGTGCAAATCAGAATATTTCCATTATCTGCTCTTGTATTTCGAAACATCTTACGAGTTCTGATTAATGGTAGGTTTCTAAACCTGCCGTGCTTTTCGTAAGTCATGACACAGACTGTAGTCACACGGTCGGGGAAATGTAATACAGCACCCTGCAAGCGAATCTGTAAATGTCAGATGCAGATGTTATCACAGGACGGTAGTAAATGTCAGTTTTCTATAATGAAATGCATGAACTTGAATTGTTTCATTTTGTCAATCCATATACAGCATTAATCTGAGATTATACACAAACTGACACTTATTTACATTTATTGCAACAAATACAGATATTTGTTTCGGGACTTGTCAGAGTGACAGTTATAGTGCGCTGAATACGTGAACTGGCCGAATTCGAGTCTGACACTTTTGATATTACAGATAATTAGTCCCGATCACAAGTGCGCGGTCTATGGCGTAGGTTTGCTACTGCTCGCTTGCTGGGATTGCGGGTTCGAATCCCGCCGGGGGCCTGGCTGTCTGTCTCTTGTGAGTGTTGTGTGTTGTCAGGTAGAGGTCTCTGCGACGGGCTGATCACTCGTCCAGAGGAGTTCTACCGAGTGTGTGTGTGACATTGAGTGTGATCAGACGCAACAGTAACCTCTGCACCTACATTGCGTAGGTAGGAAAGGTCAGACGAAGAAAGAAAGGAAGAAAGAAAGAAAGAAAGAAAGAAATTAATCAGTACGTGACATAAATATATTCTAGTTATGTGGGACGGAGATGAAATTCAATCAGCGTGAGGAATAAGGAGCATACAGTTTGTTGTGTACGGCAGTTTTTGAGTTACGAACTATATAGCAAACACATATTCAAACATAACAAGTGTTCCAAGGGTCTGGACAACAACGAGGCCAAGTGGACAACGTACTCCACAAAATTAGGTGTACCAACTTCATGTCCAAGCGCTGACAAATACGCAATATATAATGAAGCTTAACGTAATGATATTGATGTTACATTTCGAAACCGAGCAAGCTGGCTAAATCGGTAACACTTTTACCTCGCTTTGGGAGGAACTAGGTTCGAAATTAGGCCTGGATCGCTACTGTAGTAATTGAGATTTTTCGTTGGCTGCCCTTATTACGCCCACCACCAGGTAACTATAGTGATAATACTTGAAATTCCTTCAGCATCCTACCTCATTCGTTTCTCACTACTCACCTGTTCATTCGACACTCTGTAGCCTAAGGCAATGACTGCGTCGCTGGAAAACCACAAATAAACAACGCATTGAGATGAATTAAATGGTTACAGAATTTACATAATTTATTTTGAACTCTTTTCCATGTCCGCATATCCATGTAAACTGATAGCAGTATATTCCGTAACCTAGCGAGCTCATATCTCCAGTCGCATTCGTAACGCGTTTTGGGGGACTTGGATCAAACCGTAGCATCAACACGTTAGGAATATCAACTAAGCGTAATACGTCTGGCGCCGTCACGCTCTTGTTTTCTCTACATTTTAAACTCTTCATTATTTCCAACAGAAGCACCGAAAATGCGAACATTCGAAATGCTCTTTTCCAATTTTAACAAAGAACACGTGAGTTTTCTTCATATATCAGCACAAGATTTAAAATCGATCATAATCGATAGTACGTAAAAAGCGATAAACCAGATCCTTTACTTATCTCGTAAATGGCTATAATCGCAATCGGTCATGTTCGTATTGTGTTATTATCGTTACGATTGTTATTGTCAAACTTTTCTTCACATTTGGTCGTGCTTGACACAGAATAGAGTCTAATTCTAACGAAAGTCATTCCGTTGTTATGTTAATAGTACAGAATTGAATCAATCTGTCCAAACACAATTAAATTCTATTTATCATATAGAACTACGTGTTTCGACGTATTTTAGGTCATCATCAGCTTCACAATTGGTCTATAAAACATATTGAGGAAGAACTGTACATTATGTAAGTCCATAAAAAATTAAAGTTATTAAAATAATAATTTTAATAATTTTAGTAATTTTAATTCTGTTTTATGGACTTATATAATGTATATTTATTCCTCAATATGTTTCAGAGACCAATTGTGAAGTTGGGGACGACCTGAAATAGGTCTAAACTTGTAGTTATATAGAATAAATAGAATTTAATTGTGTTTGGACAGATTTTGATTTAATTTTGTAATAGAGTCTTAAATTATAAAGACAAATAACAGAAGGCATGGCCATAAATGCACGTAGGTCTTCAAGTGAAGTGTCTCATTTTGTCCAATTTCAACCAACAACGGAATATGTCAGCAAATGTTAGTAAAAAATTCCGAATACGAAGATTCATGAAAACGCTGTTCCATAAGACCGATGGACGGAAGGACGGACGGACAGACATGATGAGGTCTAAGGTAGCTATTTGAAACTAGTTTGTGAGCGCGCCAAAATAGGTAAGGTTTTGGGGGGATATATCTAGGGAGAGGGATGCGATAATTGAAAAGAGAAACACGTCGTGTTACAGTGAGTTTAAACATATTGATTGGGCGCTGGAGTGACGGCCGCTAACAAATATTATGACACTGCTGTTATGAACCGAGCATTGATCTGCGCTACGATTGGTACACAAGAGCTACAGGCCTCCTTCAGGTAGAATGGCTTATACAAGAGTCGCTAGACCAAAGCATTAAGTATGGCTGGTAAGTGCAAATTCAAGAGCTGAATGACGAACTTCAGCTGATGTGCAAAAATATTTAATAAAACATTTCTCTAATGTAAGGAAAGGAACTTTAAATTCCCACAAAGAGCTGTGGTCTTTAGTAAATGTATTTATGAATGACAATGAAAGAATTACTTCCATTACTTAAAAACTGAAATACAGTAAGTTACTAGGCCCAAAATCTATTAGAAATATGTGTGCAGTTTGTGTGCTGCTCATTACAGTTGTATTGGCACCACATAAACGCAGGTAAGGGTGGCGGTATATTTCAGTCGGCAGTGACTAGCATACGGGCTGGACGACTCAGGAATCCTGGTTTGATTCGTGACAGGGGGAAGATATTTTTCTCTTCTCCGAACATTCAGACTGACTGTGGTGCCCGCCCAGCCCTCTACTGAATGGGTACCGAAAGCTTTTACCCGGCGGTTAAAGCGGCCGAAGCGTGACGCTTGACATCCATCTCCATATAATGTCGAGATTAAGGACGAATACAGCCTTACTTACACACACCCATACGCCTTCCTGGCTTGTAAAAAGACAAATATCTTTACTTTTACACTCGGGTAAAGTTACTCGATCTGTAACGTTTTCGACTTGTATTCGAGAAAGGCCCTGCTCGAACCCCAGCCAGGTCACCGATTTTAATTGAGGGCACCTTTCTTCCCCATTATTTGAAATTCATTATCATCTAATCACTTGAGGCTTTATGGTCTGAGACCTGACAGTGTAGTTAAGTAAACTACAAATACATTTACCAAGCATGATAATGGGGACAGAGCATGTCCCCGTTATTCCGTGTATTTACCGCGGACAACAGGCAAAACTCTGGGGCTCGCAGCTAAATAAAATTGTAAGACAGCGAAACAAATACACATACACAAAACAGAATTAAGAGATAGCTGAATATAGCGATACCTGTTTAGCGATAGCAGGTGGAAGAACCGTATCTTGCACGAAACAAAATGACAGAACGCCCCTGAACTTTATACAATAACAATATGAGTAACTTCAAACGGAAAAGACTGCAATATTTAACTCCGTGACAGTGTAAAGTAATTTAAAACTGAATTTAAATAAGAAAGATAGCAATAAACCTCGACACTGAAACGGGAAACCGGAGTAGGTAGAAGAGGACGACTAAAAAAAAAAAAAAAAAAAAGATAGCAATAACCGTCTAGAGAAGGAACAAAGCTTTATCAGTATATTCTAACAGTAATAGAGGAAAAGCTTTTGTCAAAATTAAAAATGGCAAAGTCTCACCCCTTAAGTAATAGTTAATCAGCGCATATAAAGAAGCTGTTAAAGTTACAAGAGAACAGAAGAATAAAAATATCTTCTATACGTTTATTGAAAAAATTACGAACTGAAGATGATCATTCCCTATGGTCGAAATATGTTGTCGGTAACTATATTACATATCTGTATAGTATAGTAATAAAGTTTTTTAAGGGCTAAAATAGTATTCTTTTAAAAGTTAAATGTAGTCTAAACATAATTGGATGCCTCACATCAAGGCCGTGTTTAAGGCTCCCGAAACGTTGATCTTCAGTCTGTCATTGACACAGTGAAAGCAATTTAGCGGACCTTCTTGCTGCAGAAGTCTGAAATATTACATACAACAAATAAACACATCACATAAAGCGAATGGACTAGAATTGACCATACGCACCTTTCGGCCACTTCTTCGCCACACATGTGTTCCTGGTTGCATTACGTCCTCGTATAGGCGACACTCTGTTTCCACAGTTTTCGTGACGAATCCATGTTCTTTATGTAGGCCTATGCGAACGTAATCCAAAGAGACGCATGAGTAGTTTTTGTGGCTGTATCTGGGCGTACTTACGTAATTCAGCAGCTGCAAAAGTGTGATATTGAGCCCTTTTTCCTTACCTGAAGAGAAAGAAATATCAAACGTTAACATTAGATGTGAATTGACCACTGTTGCAGACTGAAAATAAGATATATCTGACTTTTAAGTAAATATAGGAAGACATTTTAATTATCACTTTTTAGGCGCGTTCGCAATATTGCGAAAAGCGACTATTAGCTTCGTCATATCTGTCTGTCTCTCTGTCCGTCCGTCTGTCTGTCCGCCAGGCCGTTGTCCGTCTGTCCGCCTGGAACAACTCCACCCCTACTGGACGGATTTTAATTAAATTCGATATTTGAGTATTTTTCGAAAATCTGTAGAGAAAAGTCAAGTATTAAAATCTGACAAGAATAATGGGCACTTTACATGAAGACCTGTGTAAATTTATGTTAGTATCTCGACGAATTCTTCTTAGAATGAGAAACATTTCAAACAAAATGTGTACAGAAAATAAAAACACATTTTATGTTCAATAACGTTTTTTTTTTCGGAAAATCATGCCGTGTGATAGTGATAGTTAACTAAGGCGACAAACACACACTCAAAATTTGTAATGCTTATTGATTTTTGAAGACAACAATGGTTACGCGAACGCGCCTCAATGTTACGTTATACGTACATTGTCTGCCTTGTTATAATTAGGAAGAGAAGAAAGAGGAACTTTCACGCACTACCTGCCTGGGTAAAATGGTTTATTCCATTTTGTACTTTATAATTCCCTTGGCATTTCACGACTTAAAATAGTATGTTGTCAGCTTAATTAATGATATTAAGCAAAACATTTTACAAACCCAAAAGTAAATAGAAAGAAAATGTGTACCTCGTTAAATACACAAATGACAGTTCTGACACGTGATATTTTGCCTACCATATATACTTCATAGGGTCTAGGCCATGGCCTCCTGGGTGATTGAGAAATCGTGGTTCACATACCGCTAGAGACAAGAGAAATTTCACTTCTCTAAAGCGTTCAAACTGGCTGAAGCCCATTTGTTCCTTTATTCCGTGGATAACGGGCGCTATTTCCCCGGGGTGCGTGAATCTAAACTTGCACCTCCATATAGTGCCGAGGTTAAGAATGAGTGACGACACACAGCCATTGTTTCGTGAGTCTTCATGGCGTGGCCAGGGACAACTTCAGTTACTTACACTAAACAACAGTCTCATGGCGTGGCTAGGGACAACTTCAGTTACTTACACTAAACAAGTCTCATGGCGTGGCCAGGGACAACTTCAGTTATTTACACTAAACAACAGTCTCATGGCGTGGCCAGGGACAACTTCAGTTACTTACACTAAACAACAGTCTCATGGCGTGGCCAGGGACAACTTCAGTTACTTACACTAAACAACAGTCTCATGGCGTGGCCAGGGACAACTTCAGTTACTTACACTAAACAACAGTCTCATGGCGTGGCCAGGGGCAACTTCAGTTACTTACACTAAACAACAGTCTCATGGCGTGGCCAGGGGCAACTTCAGTTACTTACACTAAACAACTCACGGGGCTATGTTACGAAGTTCCTTGAAAATTACAATTTTGGTACGGTTCAAACTTCTTTAATGTTTGCAGTAAATTTTGTAAAGTAGAGATACTTTTAAAAGATGTGTCGTCGCTATATATCTGCATTACTGAATTTGAAAACGTGAGCATTTTTGTGATAGGAGTATAGTGTTAATTTCAGTACATTTAATGGAGCATCGGAAATTGATTTGTCAGTGAGAACTATTTAAACATGGGAGTGTGGAAAAGTAGAATACAGGAATAACACCAGATATGACTGTGGGTATGCATGCCAGTGTTTTGCACTTACAAGTACAAAGAACATCATACAAAATAAAATGCAGAAAAAATTTGATACACTTTCTTTTAACCCAGACTCTCGAGTACTGAACCGTGTCCATTACGTTAACTCAAATAATTTAGAAAAATCCACATATATCTTACAAAAAAAATTAGATCTTCTTTAGATATACAACGGAGTAGTATGGTTGCATTCGTAGACCAGCCTGTAATTAGGAAGGACCAGAAACTTAGGCCAACCGACAGGTGAATGTTAATTTTCCCAGTTCCTTCCACTGAGGAAATACAGTGCCTAACATACCAACACTTCAGTTGCATATCCCCTAATAGTTAAAACTGCAGAACGTGTTTTTTCCCTTATACCTATATTTTACATACATAACATTGAAGTATTTATGCTTACGTCATCTAAACACAATGCACATTACCAGATGTCCGAACTTGCTCTTTAATACAAGGCAGAGCGCAGGAAGGCAATTTACAGGTGGTTACAAAGGCGCAACACAACGTGCAGCAATCTCAGCAAGTGAGCGGCCGCAGACCTAGGCCTTAGATCGCTCATGCACTTTTATTCGAAGGGTAACAACAGTGATGAGAAATTCCAAATTGTTTAGTTCATCTGTCATTAAAGGAAGCTAAATTTGCAGTGGAGACGTTGTGTGGTGAGAGTGGCTACTGATATTGGACACAATGAGTGGCGTGAAGGGGTGCATTGCTCCTTACACAGACGTTTGGTTGTTAGGTTACTAGAAAGACATAGATAGCTCCGTGACGAATTATCGGTCGCTTTGTTTGTAACTACAGCATAATCAGAAATAATTGCACGAACGCCATGTGCATTGGCCTAGTTATGGATATATTAATGAACTACATTGGCCTAGTTATGGATATATTAATGAACTACATTGGCCTAGTTATGGATATATTAATGAACTACATTGGCCTAGTTATGGATATATTAATGAACTACATTGGCCTAGTTATGGATATATTAATGAACTACATTGGCCTAGTTATGGATACATTAATGAACTACATTGGCCTAGTTATGGATATATTAATGAACTACATTGGCCTAGTTATGGATATATTAATTAACTACATTGGCCTAGTTATGGATATATTAATTAACTACATTGGCCTAGTTATGGATATATTAATGAACTACATTGGCCTAGTTATGGATATATTAATGAACTTCTAGTGGGCTAACTCGGAGGTTTCTTACGACTAATGCTGTGTTTCCATCTCAGTTTAACGTTAGTTATATCAGTAATAAGGCCCATGTGGGATTTGTGGTGGACAAAGTGGAACTGGGACAGGTTTTTCTCCGAGTACTTCGGTTTTCCCCTGTCAATTTCACTCCATCTGTGTTCCATTAAAATGGAAAAGCAGAAAAAACTTTATCATCTTCATCATAGGGTTGCACAATAAGCCTTCAAGGCTGCGGTGCTTCCGTAGCATCTGCTGCGGGGACCTTCAATAAATAAAAAAATGTCAGTAATAAAGGAAAAAAACCATTTGTTAGTAGTAATTGCGAAGAAAAAGTTGCAATTATTTAGTTACAAGAAAGTGATTGAGTATTCATATGAACACTTATAAAATGTAGCAAACATGAATAGACATTCACTAGATATTACGATGATCTAAATTAGAGGTTCTCAAAATTTGTTGCTTGCATACCACCGAATACAACTTGACAATTTCGAAGTACCACAAATACTTTTTTGTATTTAAATAAGAAAGCTGAAATTGGCAAGACTGATATCGGGGATGCAGCTTATTAGCAAATACATGTGGCTTCTTTTATTTACTTTTTAAGATTTCTAGTCTTTTTTATATTTCGAATTTTTATTAAGGCCGCTTAAGAGTAAACAGTGTTTGGACTGCCATTAGTGGCACGTCTAGCACAGTTTGAGAAACCATGATCTAGCTGCAGTTGTAACAACTATACAGATGTAAATAATAAACAGGAATATTAACCTTATAATTGCTACATGAAACGTCGCGACAGCAAATCGCTTCATATATCAAACCTTACATGATTCTCTATCGATGATACAGTGTTATACATATATTGCTTCAGCTTTGTAGTAAATTCTGAAGGATTTATTGTACAGTATAGCTTCAGGTCTGAAGCATCTACAGCCCCTTTCAAATGACTACAAAAGAGAGGCTCGAGTAAAGTAGGGAGAATAAAATATATGAAAGGATTTTATGTATAGAGCCTATATTTAAAGTATCATATAGACCATGTAAATATAGTTCCCGGCCGTAAAGCGGCTGGGTCGTGGTGATGATCACCCACCCTCTTATAGCTCCGAGTTTGCGAATATGTTGGAGCTATACCTCCACCTCCACTTTGCGCCAGCATAGGCATGTCGTGCGGGAGCTATATAAATACAAAACTCTTTTGAACACTTCTTCCAATTTTGCTGTGACACACGCAGTGTATACTACGAGGGTTGTGAATATGACAGTCCTAGCGATCAGGCTTGTGTAGAGGTAATTCTGTAGAAGAGTATTCCTGAGGCACCTGGTTTCAAGGTGGACTGCGCCTCTAATACTGTGATTAAAATTATTCATTTTCTCTGCTGGCAAACTTCGGGATAGGAACTTGTATTAGGCCAAGACCGCTTCTTTCGAAATTCCTTCCACTCCATAAATCACCAAGTATCCTCCAATTCAACTTCTGGTGTAATTGTGCTTAAGATTTTGCTTGAAGCTCATTTATTTTAACTTACAAATATTTTTCCCTTTGTCACTGACATGTCTATTAGTTCCATTCCTTGCATTGTTAAGGTTATCTACATTATTTTGGCGCGTATCTTGTAGCAATTTCAAATTGGTCTTCTTCCTTCCATCTAAAAGTTTAGAACATTCTTCATTAAACCATGTTTTGTACTGCTTCCCTTCATACTGACCTAGGCTCTTTTAGATAAGGCTACGATCTTCTCTCTAATACTTTTCCAATCCCTATTTATGTCACCGCTATCATCTTAGTTCTCCAAATCTGAAAAATATTTGAGATTTAACCTGACACTGTTCTTTAACTTCCACTTCCTTTTGGTTCTTTAAACTGAATCTCTCCATATCAAAATTCTGTGTTGCTTGTTTACTTGCTGGCAGTCTTTCCCTAACTTTTGCAACCACCAGCTAGTGATCAGTATCACTGTCAATTCATCTGCCAAATCGTTCCTCACGTTCACTTGAATGCCACCTACTCTCTGTCAAGACGTGATTATTCTGGCTTTTACGTCTTACCATCATGAACAATGCAAGTTTCTTTATGAAAGTTCTGTGTGGTAATAGAGTGTTTTTGAGAATTAGATTTTCCATGTGGAAATGTAGAAAGTTTCACTATTAAACACCTTGATCTATCTTAGTTCTTTGGCAACACCTCTAAGTCACGATTTCTGTCGTATTTTATCCTCTTCTTCGGGGTCACATTTACAGTCGCTAATTTAACTCTATGAAAACAAAAATATTCTATGTTACATGTGAAGATCCAGTTCATATCACAGAGAGAAAGCAGTGTGCTTCGATTAGAATGCTCAATTTGTAATGTTTTCTATTGAAACAATCGATGTTTACTGTATGAATTAAACAGAAAACAAACACACGTTTTGGGAAATTCAGAGTATTTTTACGATAAACTGACTTTTTATACAGATACCAGTGGGTCTGAAAGAGCTAACAGAACCTTTATACAATATGTATAATATACAACATTGTTCACATGTGTAATGTTTTAGGATCTTACGGCGATGAAATGTATGATTATAGTGACGTCATGTAATTTGGTACGTAGAGACAAACGTTTTGTAGAGTCTCACTGCTTTTATGTCCTAACTTGACGATGGCGAAAGCAGGTTCCTCCGAATCGTTGAAATCTACCTACCAGAGTACACGGCGTTGTGTCCCAGAACACCCCATTTCGCATTTATTTAAAAAGACATTACACTGCCTTGACGCTCGCCAGAACTACGTCCCACACCATAACACTTTGTAACGTATGATTTGAAAAAGAATTGGTAAATCATGACTGGATGTGTGGGAAAGTGTAACATTTGTAAGCAGCCAAACATTGTTTTTTAATTTAATCATATCTGTGTGGGTTTTGGTAAATATTTGATAGATTTTTAGGCTTACGAAACTCTGAGCAACTCGCAAAACACGCCTGTCGGAGGAGTTGCCATTCATTCACGGAGACAGCTGTACGAAGGGTTCCAAAACATTTTCAAAGCACGTTTACTATACACAGAATCTTTATTCCTGATGTCACACTTATTTTACTTCCGAAAAAACACGTCTCATCCCTGAAACCCAGATTATTTATAGTCCTAATATAAACAATTTTTTGCAATTTAGTTTGCGACCTGCCGTGTAAAAATTATGCACCCGGTGTCTCCGAAATTTTGATCACTAGCTGCTAGACTACAGTGTATCACGAATCATAAGGCCACATTCAAAAGAAAAAAAAATTCACATATTAAAACAGATTTTAGGTTCGTACAGTGTTGATAATGAAGATTCCAAACTTATGGAATATGACGCCGTGTGGATTCGTATACAGGTACGAACGTTTTGAACGCTCTTGCTGCTTTCATTTGAGGTTGTCAAAAAGAATAACTACAATGAAAATGGAGGCAGCAAGCCCCTCTGAAGCATTGGTGCTAATATATCATTTTACTTGGCATCATTTCCCATACCACTGGAATCCCCTCATTAAAGTCTTCTATAAAATAAAGGTCTATAAAATCAATGGTTATTACACACCAACAAATTTTTATTTTGGCATAATTTTAGTTGTTTAAAAAACCGTGAGTTCTTTGAATGCTCTAATCTGTAGCAAAATGTATCTTTTCAAAATATTGCTCATCATGAATTTCAGCTCCTGTAATGAATTTTTGTAACAGTCTATGTAAACACATAGATAATAAATTAACCGTTAAACTTTCCCAATAACTTATTAGTAGATTATTTTAAAAGCACTGGTAGGAATAAACATATTGTAGACATATTATGTCTAATACGATGGGAACATCTAACCTGCATAACCAACGGCCTCGCAGTCTCACGATCCCTGGGGCCAAATGATTTAGAGCACTTAAAATAACCGCACTTTAGAACCAGCAATCTGCGGGATCGAACACAACGCTGAAAAAACTGTGTGCATTAAGGTGAGTGGCCTCTTTCAACCAATTGATTTGATGCATGATTAAAAGGCCGTCGGCTGAGTGCAATAATTTGCAAGAGATCACAGTGTTGGAAGGCAGAGGCGGCAGTAGACAAGAGACCAGTGAAGGGTTTGAAACTGTTACAGTGGTAGATATCAGTTGAGGCTAAGTAGATCAGTAGAGGTACCACCCTTTTGGAAAGACCCTTAGTTTCAGGGTAGAAGAGTGGTACCTACACATCAAGCTGCACGGCATGACGTCCAAGAAGACTGACATATAAAAATGGAACTGGTTTATGAGAGAGTAGAGGAAGAGGTTCAAGAAGTATTTTCCTTACAATTTTTCACCGATCCTAGACACAACTTTCTTTTGAGGTGACATAAATTTTAATTTCGAGAATGGTTGAAAAGAAAACGTATTTCATGCTGTGAAACTATGTTCTTATTTACATTATGAAGCAAAATGTTTGTAATCGGCATGCAGAGGCAATGGTTAACAATGCTGGCTTAAAATACGGGTTTCCTATAAACATAAATCATGTCTGACCACGTTTCGCCTTGCGTAGGCTGCGATGTTAATACTGTAGTATCAGTACTTTGAAAGCTGTGGCAGAAATAGGAGGTACCTGTGTGTGTGTTTGTGGCTGTCATCGAAAAATGAGTAATTGGAATTAAGGATAATTAATTAAGTTTAAATCTCGTGTGAAATTAGAAAAAGTGCAACTGAAATGTGTTCAAATCTCTCTGAAGCATGTGGCACAGAATTGAAGAAGAAACACAGTTTCCAAGCGGTGTAAAAGGTTCAAAGATATTAGATAGAAGGTGAAAAATACTGAATGAAGCGGTGTTACGAAAACGCACAAATCCGATGAAAACGTTGAAAAAGTGAGGCATTTATTTGTTTAGAAGAGGCCAAACAATGGAACAGGGGTTGAAATAGAAGTATTGACGAGGTTACGCGAAGCGGTGTGTATAGAAGTTCTGAACTGCGGTCCATTAATTATTTCGTCTATCGTAGCGTTCCAGCTCACCGAATGCTCCCTGTCAAACAGCTTTTTTCTAAAAGACTCTATTATTGGAAAGGTACACTCCCTTATTGGCCAGATTTTTCTCCCAATGACTTTTGGCTCTCTCCATAATTAACCTCCACTTTAAAGGGACAAAGATTTCTGAAAATCGATGACATTCTGAAAAAGAAACGGCAGTCGTGAAGTTTACGTCGAAGGAGCAGTTCCATGCATGATTGTGGTAGTGGCAGCACTGCTGTGCTGTCAGCTTTGGCAAGGTCATTAATTTGAAGATGACCTCTTTATTAAGATCTAAGTTTACCGGAACATTTACAATAAAATAATTCCGGGAACTTTATAGCTACATTACGCTACATTTCATGACTTCGTTCTACTCCCTTCTTCAGTTCCTCAGATGTCATTGTGGTGACAGGTTCCTTATTCCGACATAAGTGATGTCTGGGACTTTACCCAGGCTTTTCTGAATATACGGCCATTGTAGTACCAACTATACCATCGAGGTGGTCCAACATAATACATGTAGTCATAATTCTATTGAACAGTGTCTTTATTAAGTCTGTGTGTAGGCGTTACAATGGATCTACATCCATTACCTGAACGAAATCTGGTACTAAGTACAGTCCGTAACTAAAACACTGGGATTCAGAATACAACGGAATTTAACCCTTAACTGAGAGAGAGCCCGAACTGCTCTGCCTCTCTTTCATTTACACAGCTGTCTGTAAGCCACTTCTCGACCCTTTTCCTGCAGTAACAACCGTATCAGGCTTCGGCTGTCCGAACAATACTTTCTCGCCGGGCGCTTCGCTTAAAAGCAAATGCCGACATGTAGAACTAATTTTCTGCACTGTACCGATATGAACACTTTTAATTGTCGCCACAAACACCCAGCATTAGAAGGATAAAGGTTCAGTGGGGCTCAGTGTTGGAAATTGTGTCTGAGCTCTTGTCCATAATGGTGTCCGTTATATAGCACACACTGTTTTATTTTAATTACCTGTACTGGAACGAAACACAGTTTTCATCGTGAACTATCAAAGAAGAGAACAAAGGCATGTCCCCTTGCTTAGCTTATTTAATGATGTGTTTCAGCTACATGCTGTAGGTCAAACAACGTCGAGTGGAAGGGTGACAGTGAATAACGAAAATGGTCAGAACACCGAAGAAACCTGGCGTATATAAAGCTAATATCTCAGAATTTATTTTAAAAAACAGAATAAAACCACGAGGAGTCTGCCATCACACTTTATATCGAGAGCTAAATTACGAACCAGGATGACGCAGACACAGTGACACACCTTATGGTATTTTTAGGTCATGCATTGTTGAATTTAAAAAAAGGCAGGGTAGTCGTAAGGAAGGTGCAGAAGTTGGGGTTGATTTTAAGATATTATTTAATCATAGCGCACATTAGTGACGTGTTCTATTAAGTTTAGCGGAAAACACTAAATCCTTCAGTGATGAGGAAAAAAGAAATTGAATGAGAAAATAATTATAATTAAGTCCAATGTAAATTTAATGATAAAAGAATTTGTTTTTATTATAACACAGCTACATATTTCGGCTTATAATAAAACTATCATGAGGCTATTTTTGTAAAAGATATTAAAAGAATTACTACAGAGTGCAATAACCTACAATTAAAAGCATATCCTGTATGCACCAGTGTAATATCACGAGAGTGATTAGTACTGTACCAACGGATTTGTGGTTGCAATAAGTTAAATTTCAAAATATTTAAATACAAAGAATGCATTTGTGATTTAAAAGACGAGTACAGGATCCCACTCGTATTCACTCTTCTACATATTTAGGCTTATGATTTTCTGGGACATATAGCTCAATTAGTGTTCTGCTTTGCTTAAACAATATGGGATATTTCCACGTTTCGTATGAACATAGAGAACACGTTAGTAAGAATACTACGCTGCACTGAAGTCAGCTAGCTAAGACAGTGTGTCATTGCGTTTAACGCAAAGCGCAGAATAAATCCCAGAACAAACTTTTATAACTGGCTTTCGTACTTTCGTAAAATTCTTGAGAAAGCACCTTACCCTCCTTCACAGCCGACATATTTTCAGTTCTAAGTTAATTGTAATTGATACTGCTGACATGTGTAGTGGGCTAGTTGCCTACAGGATCCAAGAACGGATGCTGTGCCCATGTTGAATGAAAGGATGACTATTGTGTTTCCCAGAGCTGACTGGATTTCTCAGGGTTGTTTTGGGAAAGAATGGGCTTGCAGAGATGTAGCTGAAGCCTGTGAAATAAGGTGGAAGTTCCGATGGAAGTTCAACAGAATTTAAATGTGGACGTTCCTGTAAAGTCCCATAAAGCAGTGGCGGCCTTTCCTTCCGCTCTATAGTCAGTATTAGAGTAGTACTATCGTAGATATTCACTTTTCATGGATTCTGTTTAGTAGCAAGAACCTTATTTCCTCTCTGGCGGTCTTTGCTCTTGAATTTGGCAAAAGGAGTCTCAGTCTACCATTACGCCACCTGTTCGCTCTATTCCAATTAATAAAAAGCAAGTGTTTAAAACAGGAATCAACGCAGGCTGGCATAAGGCGGTGTACACAATAATTAATAAAAGGCAAATTACTTGGGCACAGCTGTGACAGAAATTTACCAAAAGCACGTCGGCTTATTTCTTTTACGGCAATTAACAATTAACAAATGTCACTTCAGACAACATACCTAACAGCAGGCACATACTAAGAAAGAGCAATGGAGTCAAATGACAATAAATATTTCGTGACACGCCTCGCAATACTTCCTTTCGCACCGTCGCCGTCCTAGTAATTCAGGCAGTAGAGAGCAATATAGAATTCCGATAAATACTTCACTTTCAAGCTCTGAAAGTTTAACATAATGTTACTTAAGCGAGTTTTTAATTAACTCATTTATTCTGGAGGACAGTTCGAAGTGCAGTCTTCGTTTGAAGTTTTAAATTCAGGACGTGACTCAGATATAAGGAACAAAAAGCCTGCATCTAAAATTCAGAAGATATGACAAAAGAACTCTGCAGTTTCCGAAGATTCCGTAAATTAATCTAAGAATAGAACTCGTCACATTCAACTAGCGTCTCTTCTGCTTGACACCCTTTTACCGATTCACCTCAAAATTTATTTAAAATATAATTCAGATATCATGTAATTTAACTTCATTATATCTTAATTCTACACATTTTTGAGTAAGAAACTATTCATTTAAGGAAGAAACTAATGAAGTGCTAAATTTGGAGCATAGCTTTGTATGGTGCTGAAACGTGGACACTTCGGAAAGTACATCAGAAATACCTGGAAAGTTTTGAAATGTGGTGCTGGAGAAGGATGGAGAAGATCAGTTGGACCGATCGTGTGAGAAATGAAGAAGTATTTCATAGAGTCAAGGAGGAGAGGAATATCCTACATACAACAGAAAGAAGAAAGGCTAACTGGATTGGTCACATTTTGCATAGGAACTGCCTTCTAAAACACGTGATTGAAGGAAAAATAGAAGAAGGGTTAGAAGTGATGGGAAGAGGAGGAAGAAAACGTAAGCAGCTACTGGATGATCTTAAGGAAACGAGAAGGTGCTGGAAATTGAAAAAGGAAGCAATATATCGCCCTCGCAGAACTCGCTTTGGAAGGGGCTACGGACCTGTAAGACAGCTGCGTGATTGTGATAAATAAAATATTCACTTGCGTTGTTCTTAAAACACCCAACACTATAATGAGGAATTGTGCGTATTATTAACCCGTTTATTTCACACACTTTCATATCAATCATGTCTCAGCTTTAAATTTCTTGGACCGGATATGCAGTACGCATAAGGAAAACAAGAAGTACCTACAGATTTTAGTCACAACACCTGAAGGAACTGTAACGACCGGAAGAATTAAGCGTAAGTGGAATATAATATTTAAGAAGGTCTTAAAATCAGAGCAGGAGGGTGTGAACTAGATTAAAATTTCTCCGGATATCGATCGGTGGCGTGTTTGTTCAACACGGCAACACGGGTCCCATACAGGTGCTTTGTATCAGCTTGGGAAAGGACTCCGCTCCGTTGCGGTCGTGAGTTTTGTTAAGTTTCCTTGGAAACTGATATTTCACGCAGAAGTGACCTCGAACACTTTCTAACATAGACCTGCACAGTCATGTTTGTGTGTGTGTGTGTGTATGGAATAACTGTGGCTTACATTTAATTATTGTACGACACACTAAAAAACCGTGAAATTACGATAAAATTGGTGACAAGTTTTACTAGCGTTGTTTTGTCCTTCGCAAACTGATCTTGGTACACATCCTCCGAAATCATGAAGGATATTATTATGTGTTATTTATATAAAAGTTACATAAGAACACATAATGGGGAGGTCATATCATTCCGAGTGCCTTTGCTTCCTTCTTCATTCTTCACCACCGAAAGTCGTGTGTGATTTTTATAAGATTTTTTACGAGGCGCCCGTACTAAAACTTATCAGGTGTATTTAATTTAGTGAGCAGGTCTGATGGTCGAGCGTAAGTGACGTTCCGTTTTAAAGTGAAATTGATATTTATGAAGTGCCTACAATGAGACGTCGTACAAAATTAGTAAATTCTAACATAACATAACATACTGCAGATATCCTTCATGTGTACAGCTTTTATATTTCTAAATGTTATGGATAATTGGCAAACTGCAATTAAATAAATCATGACTATTAACATCCATATCTATGAAGACACTTGTATCTGAAATTAATCAATTTGGGATAAATAAACAATGAGGGATAATAAGAAGCACATTTGGAAGATGAGTGTACACAGATGGAGTACAGTTCGGCTGTCTCCTTTATGCTGAGGCTGTATGTCTCCGATCAGCGTGGCACAGTGTAGAGTCCTAAGAGTCCAAATGTGACAGTCCTAAGAATCCAAATGTGGCAATCCTAAGAATCCAAATGTGACTTTCCTAAGAGTCCAAATGTGACAGTTCTAAGAGTCCAAATGTGACGGTCCTAAGAGTCCAAATGTGACAGCTTCAACTTCAACTTCGGTTACACCTTGCACAATCTATTTATAGGTCATCTAATTTGAAGTGATTGTTACTGGTATCGAACCGAAGACCTTATATTCAACGGCAGCTCGTCTATCACAATACATCTGGGCCTGTATTCTCGAGTGAATGTAATGATTGATGCTGTCAGACGTAATGCTGCAGTTTCAGATGCTTCAACGCACCGAAACATTAACATATAATGATGCTCATTAATCTTGCACTCTCATCATTCATGTAAATGTGACATTTGTAGCCAGTCGACACTCCATTGCTCCATTGAATTGTCGTCTTCATAACGAGGCAACTCGAATAAATAAAGTCACTGTACATGGAAACAATTATAAATTATTCAAGCTGTGCCACAGAAAAAATGTATTGTGTGGAAATTGCAGAATATTAAATGATTTATTTCGTATACTTCGAAAATAAAATATTAATCACGTTAATTTACAAAGCATTCAAAATATTACGTGATATACCTGACCTCTGATAGGTCCGGCTTTTAGAGAATAAAGTTTTTATACACATATTTAAATAAATGGCTCGTAAATCGAAGGTTAACAGTTGGAATTGCTACAATTAGGTTCTCAGAATATTTGACTCTAAATGAAGTTTCAGCTAGTGATTAAACAGCTTATATGAACATAAAAGGAGATTGTTAGTAGTTACGGATTTTAAGTAGCCTTTTCGCCTGGGAGCATCATATTCTTTATGCTCTATGCTACGAAAAGAATATCTGAGTTATTTTGTTATTATGGGGTAAGACGCTGCCTCATTGGGTAATTGGTTCCAGAAGTTTCGAAACAGCGTTTTAGTCTCAATTCGAGGGTCACAGTATTGAAGAAGAGTGGTATTTTGGACACTAGGCTCACTGAAGGGAAGACACCACGCTGTCTCGAAGCGGCTGGAACCAATGATCCAGCCACGCGGCGTCATATTCCATAAGAATGGATATCTCAGTAAACCGTTGCCAAAATTAAAACTGAAAAATGTTATCGCTTTCACAGACTTCGAATTTTATTCGGTTGTTTCAGTGAGCTGGGACTCTCCTGGAGAGGTTAGAAGTATTCATATCGACGACGTCAATTTCCAAGAAAATATTGCTTCGAAGTTAGGTGAATGAAATATGGGTGCAGAGTATTGACATGACAGTGGAAACTGAAGTACTCGGAGAAGAACCTGTCCCAGTGCCACACTGTGTACCACAACTCTCACATAAACTGGCCTGCAATCGAACCCTGGCCTCCGCGATAAGAGGCCGGCGACTGACCACGTGACCCATGGCATGGCCGTCTCTCTTCTCGGTTATCCGATGGTGACTATGAAAGTGACTCGTCTGGAATGTGACGCCGTGTAGTATGGTACAGAGACCTGCTGCCACTATCGTCCGGTTACCCTGATCACCTACGCTGATAATAGGGATAGTTGATTCGTTTGAAACGTCTGCAGCCATAAACAGAGCGACACGTTTCAGAGAAGAGTAAATTCCATGAACTTTCCTGTCCTCGGATATATGAAGATGACAGAATACACAAACACAGGAGGACGACCGTTCCTAAATTCGGCACACGGTGTTAAGTAATTAAATGAAAGTTAAAGCCAAGTTTATGATCTAAATAGACTACACGCACAGTCTTGGCATTCCACATACTCGTAATTATATGTACACAATTGTATAAATACATAAGTGGCCCACATACGCATGTACGTAACGTGAACACACGAATGGACGCACAAACGTACTCGTGCATAATAAATCTTGTAAAAATTTTTTTGTAGAAGGCGATACCTTTGCAATTATGTGATGAGTGTGATTCGATTTGAAAACCGCACCTGCTTAAACCTTCTGATGTAATATGCTGCTAAGTCGAGTTGATTTATAATCGCAGCAGAATTGAAGTTCAGTTTTGCACATTTAAATTTCATGGCAGTAGGGCTGGTGTTTCTAAATTCGAGCCGACTGCTTGTACATGAGGCCCCCACTTTACAGGATTAAACTTACAATTAGGTCTGACAGGTGTTCGATTGCACAGTATAAAACGTCCGTCAGCGAAGCGAAAATCTAGTTATTTTCCCATTCTTACGTTGTTCTGCTGCATGTCATGAAACATGTATACGAGTAGGGCATTCGGTTAGTGTTACTACTTTTCGTAATTATTCCCCGACATTCTCTTTATTTATTAATGCTTTCTAAACAGCAAATTGATATTACCTTGTTGAAGAAGTTAACAAATACAGTAAATTGTAGAATATTTATTCTGAAGAGAAGCTTGTTCGTCCTTATTTTCTACAGAAAACAGCCAACAGCGGTGTCTGTTGTAGTTCTATTATAGTCCAAAGAAATCTAAGCCGGCGTTTCGTTTTCAAGATAATCTGGGTTAAAAATACACAGGAGATATTTTGTATGTAGGTTTCAGCTGTTTCCGAATTTTGAGAATCAGTAGGTATTAAAAATAACTAAAAATAAAAAGAAAAGTTTAACCATTAATATTATTCATTCCGTACATTTTAACTCTATATTTATAGTCCGACAAATGTACAATTTAATCACATTAATTGTGTATTTTCACTGTCCTACAAGTTTCGAACCCTTAATTTGGGTTTCATCTTCAGGGACACATTATCTAACTAGTGTGCGATTTTAGATAATGTTTCCCTGAAGATGAACCCAAATTAAGGGTTCGAAACATGTAGGACAGTGAAAATACACAATTAATGTGATTAAATTGTACATTTTCGGACTTTAAATATAAAATTTAACCATGCGCACTTTCCTATAAATTCTGGAATTATAGGAATTAGAAATTCTTTAACTCAGCCATGTTTGTAATAACTTGTCCGTCAAAGTTCTTGGTTTCTATTATACGAAAATGTTGGCTTAACAAAACGGTTGTGTAGGTTTCTAATATTAGGTGCTACTTGTAGTATCGTCTCAGTAGTTCGCACGAAGCATATTGGTAGTATCTGTTGTTAAGGAAATGTGGTGGTCTCCAGTGATATGGTGTACATATTAAGTGTAATGAAACACAGGGGGGACAGACACACCACCATCATGAAACAACTAGTCTATCCTGGCCGGGATTAAGAGAAGCAGATGTAAGACTTTTGAGAGACATTTCATAGAGATGCATAAAGAATACACTGCATAGACGAGCAGGATCTTGGACACACCTGCTTTAATCTAGCCCGCAGCTTCCCCATTCCAAACAATGAGCTTACACGAAGGTGCATGCTGGGGGAAAGGAGCTAAGATGAGACTGTATTAAAAAGTTTATTTCAACTTTCATCCATATAGGGGGAAATAATTCACTTCCTACACAATCTCGAGTTTATGAGATTACATTTTACATGAGATGTAATAAGAAAAAGTGTTTCGTAACATGCAATATTCTTTATAATAAGATATAAGTAACAGATGGATACAGAGAATTTTATAACAGGGAGATATATAATTTGTAAGCTTTACACGAAATGTCACTGGGGTCATCAAGTGAAGAGGATCTGGTGATCTGCTACACATTGTAGAGTTGAGAAATTTACAGAATGTTAGTGGGAATTCATAAAGATGCTTGGTAAATGTAACATTATTATAGTATTAATATAGGCCTTGAAGGAATTAGTGTGTGAGTGTGTGAATTGAATTCATCTGACTTATAGACTCCATTCCTTTGCACAGGATAATGAACATTCGGGATAATTTGTGGGTCAGATAAGTAATTATCAAAATTCAGAGACCGGTCTGCTCCACTTCGTTAACTGTAGAAACAAAAGTGTGCATGATGCTCACTGTGGAGGCGTGCCTGCCTGTAGCAGTGCCTATAATAGAACATAAGCTAGCAAGCAATTATACTGCTGCAGTATCGTCATTGACTCGCTTCCCCGTGCAATAGACCAGTCATTACTCTACTGCACTGGCATTCAACCTTTTTTGTTCGCGTACCCCCACATATAATTTCTCTTCAACTTTGTACCCCCAAAGTTGTTGGTGCATAATTCAAGTTATACATAGTCTATAATCTACATCTAAAATAAGTTAAATAAATTACATCCAAAATAGTGTATTAAATAATAAGTTTTAAATGAAAGGAGAATTAAGCTATTAAATAACAAATATATTGTTATGAACCACTCGTTTCTTGGACTTTGTCTATCGTCTTTAATGTAAATCAGATATAAAATATAAAATGCAAAATATAAAAAATATATATAAAATCTAAAATTCTACGTTTCGGAAGATGGCTCTTCTTTCGTCTTCAGGCCTCAGTGAGTGCACTGAGTTGTCCAGTGATTGAGACTAGCTTAATCAACAAGACCCACCAGAGTAGGCCTGAAGACGGAAGAAGAGCCATCTTCCGAAACGTAGAATTTTAGATTTTTTTATATATATTGTTTATATTTTACATTTTATATTTTATTTACATTAAAGACGATGGACAAAGTCCAAGAAACAAGTGGTTCACAGTGTTATATGTTACCAGCGTCAAAACCTTTTAGAATTCAAATACATTATTGCCTATCATACAAAAATTAATAAAGGAACAAAGGTATTTTAGCAAAGCAAAATTATATGCACTATGTGGAATAAAATGAAACTAGCCGCCCACATGAGAATCGCATAAAGGAGAGAGAGAGAGAGAGAAAGAAAAATGGCGCTCCCAAATCGCATGTCCTAACGTCCGGGTCTCTTGTGGCTAGCCCTAAATCTAGCCCTGATTATTCAGTTTTTATCATGAAATAATATATTTATTTTTTTAATTTTACGTACCCCCTAAGATGTCTTCGCGTACCCCAGGTTGAATACCACTGCTCTACTATACTTACTCCGTGCATTAGCCACTAGCGACTGAAGCAATTCTGCCAGCAGAATGTAACAGAGTGTTGTGTGTCATATGGCACCTTGCGCTGCGTTTGTTTGCATTAAAAGTACATTATCTTACTTTTGGACTGAATTCTTTTGTTTCTGTCTGACTTTCCTGGGTCAATAATGTCTACGCTTGACCGAGTTCATTACTTGGTATTTGTGTATTTATAAGCATATTTCACATTTGTGAACTGCATGGGGTAAACAATGGGGGAAATGTTGGGCCCTTCAAGCGCTCCTCTTCCGCTTAATGTGACTGTTCTGGAAAGTCTACGGAACAACAATTTGGCTGATTTAATTGCGACAAGAAGAGTGACGTAATAAAAGACGGGAGACCTACACCCCACTTCAAGATCGCAGTAGGCAAAGGAAGCAATATGGTAATAATTACTTCCAGCAATCCTGGTACTCGATTTTAATATAGATGTGCTTCTGTAAACATAAGCAGAAACTTAATATCAGCTGTTCTTTGAAGGAAATTAGGCAATTTCAGGAAGATAAATATGCTGCGCAATAAGTTTGAAAATATTTGGTCTAAAACTGCAGGATACTTTCCAGAAGCAGAGGTGAAAGACAGTGGCTTTCTTGAAAGGAGGCAACTAGTTGACATGGATGAGTACAATCGAAGTACCGTTGCTTGTTGTATGAAGTTGTTGACAATTTCAGGCGTCAGGCGTCCTACAGTTACGCCGACTTCCATCAGTTAGAGTTCTTGTCTCTTGCACACTGCGAAGAGTGCCGCCAGTACCAGACTCTGCATTTAATGTAATGACGGATTCTTATGGCATTGATTTTAAATTCCCCGCCGCCTCAGAACGGGGCTGACTGTCATACTGTAACACGTGCTGAAGAATTTCGGTAGTAACTGGCCTTTAAACTACAGTGGCAGTAGATCTGCACAAATATATTCAATTTGTACTACCGCCCCATCAGCCTGCAGTCCAACACGCACCGGTATTTCCCTCTTTGTCAAAGTGGTCGGGTACTGCAGCCACGAACTGACCTCCATCTAGTGCCAGAGGTTAAGGAAGACTGGAGCTATAATTGCACATCAGTTTTGGGGTGGTGCTTAATTTGTTAAGCACTGGACACCTTCATTCACTTTACGTTATCTGAAGGAAAGTGGTAGCCAATATTTCTCTTCAGAACTTGTTTTATGTCCACTGATACAACAGAAGTTAAGTTTGGTGTTTTATGGGATAAGTGTGGGTTTAATACAGACTCACTCAGACGTCCTGTACAATGGGTACCTGATCGCCTTCCCGGGGTTAAGCGACCCGGGCGTGGCGTTGACCACTCCCATCTAGCGCTGGGGTTAACGCGCCTCTACCGATGGTTACACGAATGACTGGTACCTACGTACAATAGCAGCCATTTATGCAAACTTGATTATAAGTTATGATTGACCAATATTTAAGCACATTTTAAAGTTTTGATAAAAAACGGGACAAAAATGGCTTTTTTACTATAACGACGGGACGGCCGGGACATGGCAAAAAAACGGTACTGTCCCTTTCAAAACGGGACGTATGGTAGCCTAACAATATTGATTGTCTTGGTCGATATCTGAACTGTGCACAACCGTCAGAACAGTAGGCAGCGTCTGCAGATGACACAACTTGGTCAGTTCAGTATTATTCTATTATCTGCTTCTTGGTCTTCCAACTTTCCATGTTTGTGAAATTATTTGCATTATAACTTTAACAATTTTTGGTGTTCATCCGACGTAATGCATCAACACATTCACGTCCTGACCTACAATACTAGGCGAACTGCGTAAAGTAACCATGTTTATGATTATTCATCAGCCTAAATTTCACAGTATCGTCTTAACACGTACCTTACATGGTCAGTTATTTTTCTTAGGGTTCTGTCTTCAGACGCCCGTAACTTAACATTTTGCAGTCCAAATTATTATCGTGAATTCCAACAGTCTGGTCCACATTAATTTTCAAGAAAATCTCTAATTTTCGAACTTAAAAGAAACCATTATATGGGAGGAACTTAGAAAAAACCAACATAAAACACTGTAAAATAATGTGTCGATTTGAGCTCGAAACCGGACCTGGTAAAATGAAAAGCCATGTCGAGTGTAACTCGACATTGGAAGAATAACGGTTAACGGCCTACCCCATGGCCAGCAGCGCGTTGTGCTTTGTTGTGGACAGTTGCGGTCACTGGATGGTCCCAGCGTCCCGTGACACGTCATCCATTAATGTCACGCCGGCCGGTGAACACATGAGCGAAAATCGTCACAAAAGTTCTACAGAACAACATTCGGCCCCACGGAATAAAGACGGTAACGCGAATGGGTTCGTTTCCAATTCCATGTCGTGTATGTGCCAAGTCAGAGAACAAAGCGCTCAGGAGAGTACATCGGTCTGAGACCAATGAAGACCCTGGAGGATGGAAATCTTAATATAAGTAGGTACGTCACTGATTTTGCTGGTATGGCTAGAATGATTAAATCTAAAACGCTGAAATAGTTGGGGCTGTAACACACGTAGAGGTGATGTGGAAAGCATTCAGGTGTGAAAATCTGAAGGGAAGAGAAGAGGAGGGACAGATTAGGCCTACATAGATCTTACAAAGTTCTGTAAGGATATGGCATGGATTACATTGGCCCATGATATACAGAATTGGCCGGGTCCTTTGATCACGGGGGTGAAACGTCCGTTTTCATAACACGTGTGGCAATTATTGATTACCTGGTAGGTTATAATTTATTAACATGCATCCTGCACCAGTCAATGATTTAGTCATATTCTACCAAACAGAAACTTGAACGTCACGTTGTTGTTGGTATAATTCAATGTTCCACTATACCGTACATTTCAGCCATTTTAAACACTCTCAATCTGTATATATGGTGTAACGCTACGTGTTTCGGTATGGCAAAATCATCAACGGGCGTGCAAGCGTAGTTTACTGCCATCTCAGGGTTGCGTTAAATTGTTTATATAAAAATTATGGGTTCAAAATTGAGTTATTAAAATTTCTTTCAGATAAATAAAATCTAAAGAATTAAATTCCGTAATTTTAAAGAGCACTGTGCTACATTAGAGAATAGTACTCAGTGCATTCAACTTTCAGAACTGTGGTATAAAAATTCTGTAAACGCTGCAATGTCAGTACATACAGGCCGGTGTACTGGCACCGCTGTCCGTCCTTTTCAATTGACAGTCAAGTGACGTAGATCAACGTGTTGAAATCTTGATTGCGCAATTCCGTACAATTGTCTGCTAGAAGCATGTACTTCTAATTTTGTTAGTTGTTATCTGAAACACATATCGTGCTTTTGATCTTCGACTTTGTGTTTCAAAGTGTTATGGTGTTACACCGCGTTCCCTTTTGTGTACTCAGGAATTACTGTTTATTGGCTCTTGACCGTAAGTGTTAAGTGTGCACCGGCTAATGTAGGACTGACGTGGGTTGCTTGATCGTTGTGATATCTATACAACTGCAATGCCGTGACAATGGTGCTGTTGTCTGTATTCATTTTATTGTAAGAAGGCATCGAATAATGGCTTCTAGCTCTCAATAGCCACAACACGTAATCCTGGACTTTCAAAGGACAGTAAAGAACAGCAGGTGTAACAAAGCAGCGTGTATATGTTGACACAGAGGTTTTTGAAGAATCTAAATACCACCGGCTTAAAATTTTAATTAATATTTTCTTGTATGTCATGTAGAAGAAATTGAGGAGTGTGTTATAAGTTCAATATAGTTTTCTCGGGCGCACAGCCGCGTAAATTCGTTTGAATACAACGTTTCGGGGACTAGCTCCGTCCTCATCCTCAGGCAAAACTGATTTAACATACAACTCGTCTGTCCCGTGTTTTTCTACCTGCCGCGGCAGGGAGAATCAGACCGGTTTGTAGTGCCCACAAACAGTTAACAGTTAAAACTTATATGTGCTATAAGTTGTTCTGTGCAGACCTGATATATAGAGAATATGGAACTTTGAGATACCGGAAATTTAAATGAAAATAAAATTATTAAATTTTCGTACTTAATTATTAAAATATTTACGAAGTCTCGTATTCTGTATACTTCAGATATGCACGGAACAATTTATAACTTACTCCTCGGTTCTCCGTAATATACAAGAAATCAGGATTAAAAATTTTATAGATTACTTTCTTAATGTCTGATACAGAGGTACTTGATATACAGGCTCCCTGATGATGATCCCTCAGGGATCGAAACATGTAGAAGTTTCACTGTTGTTAATATGACAGAACTGTGTAAATATAAAAAAAAACTGTGCATTTGTTGGTGAATTATTATGAACTAGTTTTTTTTTTTATAAAGGAAGAGCTTTATTATCATTTCATTTTGTATACAAGATTTACATGTTCACGGCTGTACCATGCAACCAGCCGCTACCAGTCCGCCTAGGCCAGAGCCCTGCTTACCCAGTCTTACCCATATCCGGACCATGAACGTGGTGAGTAGTGAAAAGGTTTATAAAAGCAGAAAAAACACTACCGACCGACCCAATCTAACTCATAGTAGCCAATGCTTTGGTCGCTTATGCTTATATTTCCTGTAGACCTGAGACAAGTCTTGAAGAGTGTAGTTGCCGATGGGCCTGATGAGTGGTTTTGAATGCTCGAGGCAGGCATCATAGAAGGAGGCTATGAACTAGTTACTACCACCAAACAAACGTTGGGATGCTATATGAAGGTCATTCCTGACAGCTTCCCTGCATAATATTCATAACTCACTGTGTAGGGGTAACGCCCCAGCTTTGTATTCAGCAGGTACTTGCTTCTTATGTGGACCAGCTTACAGTTTACGAGTATACTGATAAATTTTACCTTGTTCATTCCGTGCACCATTGCACGGAATGAACAAGGCAAATATACATTATTAATATTGCTGGCTTTGTCCTGTGGCTGCGCACGCCTGCATTCGTAAACAACTGGAAGCCAAGCATACAATCTCCAGCTGAACAACCAGGCATCGTTTTACTGAAAATCCTTCTGTATTTTTTGCAGTAACTAGTAACAGAACAGACGTTAATCCACAATTTTTAAGATTTTTCGCTCATAGTTCGCGAAGTGGCATTAACGGGTAAACAAGGTCTTTCTGACCCATTACTTCGGCTCCATATACTTTCATATAACCTGAGTCCCCATCGAAAAGGGGGCTGTGTGGGCCCCACAGTTGGTCTTGACGTTTTAGAGGAGTGAAAACTCTCTTGCCCTTGCCAAGATTCGAACCCCGAATCAACCCTCTAACGTTGTCACTATGAAGGATAAATCTGGTCCTTTCAGGTCATTTTTAGTGACGAGGTTTAAACATTGTTCCTAAAATGTGGCCTACAAGCTGAATAAATTAAATTCACTTATGTCAGTAAACGGATATTTAGTATGTACAAAAGGAATCATAAAATTTCGGCCGAGGAGTACTGCAAGAAACGAGACAAAAATAAAAAGCTATGAAAAATACTTACCCGGGAAGAACACAAATGGAAGCAAGTCTCGAGAGAAGAATACGTAAAGAGAACTCATAAGAAATTTAAAATGAAGAAGGATTAAGGAAGAGGTACAGAATATATGTAAATTTAAAAATACATACGATTAAATAAATAATGAGTAAATTCAGACTGATAAACGGGAAGTAGGTAGTAAGGTGTAAGATGTACAGCGTTACAAACTTAAATTACAAATACACCACACGAACTTCACGGTTGAGTTTCCTGAATAATTTTATATTATGTCCTTTCTTGTTATTCCCAACCTTTTGAGACAAATGTCGAAGTGTTTCTGCTGATGGCATGAGGAAAATTCAAGTCTTCTGGGACGTTACTGATAATACGGAGGAAGACTTGAATTTTCGTCAATACCGCTGCAAGAACCTACAATTTCGCAGATAATCCGGTAATTAAATGTGGGAGATACATTTATCCTTGTGTTTAGTAATGACATAATTAAGGCGTACTAGAGGGAAGGGGATATAGTTCAAAGCATTCTTAAAGTCTGCACTAGGTGACGGTGAAGTATCAGCTTCACGCTCCTAGCTGCTTCAATCACCAGAGAAATATCTCCTGGTACCAAGTTAGATAAGATCATTTTAACATAATCTTATTTTAATGAGTTCCGTTACAGAGTACTGATGGCTCGCTAGCACCACGTTTTCTGCAGTATACATAACTATATTAATCCTAAGTGTTAAATCTCCTATATTAATTTTAATTTATACATTTCCAATAAAATGTTAATCTTAAATTCCCAATTATTTGCCACACATTCATTTTGGTTTTCTTCTCTCACTGTGGGTATGATTTCTAAGTGTAAGCTATGTTTTTTTTCTCTCGCCCTCTCTCGTTTAATAGCCTATCGATCCTACCTACAAACTAGTTCTTATTGTCCTTCCAACCTCAGTTCTCTTTTCTTCAGCTCGTTTTCCCATCCAACCTCAGTTCTCTTTTCTTCAGCTCGTTTCCCCATCTATTCTTGACCTTATATGCAAGGGCATTTAATTTCTCAGTTCTGTGGCCTTGTCACCAGTGAGTATCTTCCTGGGTACTATTTCCTCATTCATATTTGGCCATTTGTTTAGAAGCTTTTCTCTCCACCTTTGTGTTTATGTGCATTTCAACAATAGATAATTTTCGTTCTCCTTCACCCTGCATAGCATCTCCCCCTTTCCTTACCCCCCTCAACCCCTTTCAATTTACAAACTCCCAACCTGAGCTCTCACCAGGAATAGAACTCAGGCCGTCTTGTTCGTAGCCTGTCCCTATGCTCAGTAAGCTAGGCCTATTTGAATATGTTCCGAGTGTTGAAAGGAAACAGATGTTTCCATTTGTGTGTCCACTGATTTATTGCTGACCTTTCACACAAAAGCATAATGAGGTGGATAATTTAGCGATTTGTTCTACCAAAATTATATTTCTTTGTTCTGAATAATACAATGTCCCTATGCTCAATAAGCTAGGCCTATTTGAATATGTTCCGAGTGTTGACAGGAAACAGATGTTTCCATTTGTGTGTCCACTGATTTATTGCTGACCTTTCACACAAAATCATAATGAGGTGGATAATTTAGCGATTTGTTCTACCAAGAGTCTATTTCTTTGTTCTGAATAATACAATGGAATCCGTAAAGAAATTCACAGCTCTGCAGATCCTTATTAATTTATTTAAGGACTCTTGTCAGCAGCACAGATTGTATAGCGTCGAATCGCAGTTTAATTGGTAAATAAGGAAAGGGAAGGAAGAATTCGCTTTATATGTGAAGGACTGTCCTGGAATTTGTTTGAGAAAGAAGAAACTCAGTGTAGAGGACGAGATTTGAACCGGTTACTTTTCAAAGGGAAATCAGGAGCTTTATGTCTTAAGCCGACTTGCTCGGGCTTAAAACTTATCACAAAAAATAAAAAACTCTATTTTCGAAGATTTAATTGGAATCTGTGTGTTATTAAAGCGATCCATTAACCGTGTCTATAGACGCAAGCAAACAGCCCGCAGCTAGACACTTGACTGGTGCAGTTCAATCTTGACTTCTGCTTTAAGGAATCCTCTTATCTGCAACATCAAAGTATTTCCTTCACATGTAAAATTTTTGCCAGTTTTACCAAACTGTATTCTCAAAGATTCAGGTCTTATGGTATGTTACTACGTGCCGATTGGTAAAGAGGTACCGACGTTTCGAAGGTTCATATCACTTTCATCTTCTTGGGTCCGTTGACCATAAGGACACAGGCACTGCAATTCTTCGAAACGTCGGGTTGTTAACTATTTACCAAGTCGTAAGATGTAGCATTCTACAACACTTGAATCTCCTGCAGCGCCGTTGAGAGACCCCGAACGCTTTGCATTCTACAGTACCGTTTATGCCTACGACTTATATCGACACGAGTAAAAATTATCCTAGGTTGTATATTCCGCCATAGAGGTACCAATATCAGAATATCGCGAACACATGACAGCGAAGAGTGGAGTAAATTTTTTCAATTGGCATGAGGCAATAAAAATATTTAAATTGTTTAGATAAGTCAGATCCATCAGTACGTTAAAATACAGAGGTCCTACTGATTATTCGGAGTAACTTCTAACATAATATTACACAGTTTCCTGTTTCCTCACACCTGTTGCGTGCCCATATCATATTGTCTGTTACGTTTCGACCCTAACAGCATTGGATGAGGCGTCTTCTTCTCTAGTCGTTTTACTCATTGCTGAGTGTCGTGACCCCACTGGTAACGTCTATATTAGCACATCCTGTATGTAGTGTCGCCATCCTCGACGGTCCTCGGCTTTCCTCAAGGATCGTTGGAGAGGTAGATCAGTGATCTTCTTTACCTGATCTACCTATCTATTAGCAGTCCTTCCTCGTGCTCTTCTGCCTTCAACCTTCCCCTCCATGATAATCTTCTCAATGTTCTCTCCGTCTCTCCTTACAACATGTCCGAAGAACTAGAGCATTCTTTTGTTGACAAGGGATGAGGAGTACAAAGTACAAATTACGAAGCTCTTCATTATGCAATTCTCTCCATCGCTCTGGACTTCGTTTCTTCTAATCCCACTTATTAATCTCAGCATTGTTTTCTCCCAATGAAGAAGACTTTACAGGCAGGTGAATTGAAATTGTGCCAATATTCTACAGAATTAGTCAGAATAATTGTTCAGTGCCAACATTATGTGGCATCATCTGCATACGTATATGACGGGAGAAGACTGGTCAAACCGATAACGCTCACAACGAACTGTGATGTCAGGGAAGCTTACAAAAAACCTACTCTGACATTCCTCTGACGGCAATTTCCAGTAAAACATATAAAAAGTTTCACTAATTTGTACGGTTCAAAATTGTCACATTGCGTTACATCTGATGCCTACAAACAGTGACTAATCAGTTAGCTGTTGCTGTTGAATATATTTCTCGTATTTGTTAGGTTGTTTTTACTCCACATAAAGAAAACCACTGAGCAATTTCTTGCTGTATTAAGATTGCAGAGTTGTATTTCAAAGATAATCGGATACAAATCGCTGACAGAATGCCGACTGTAGTGATAAATGTTTCTTTGTTTTCCTTAGTCGTCCAGGGAAGTGTAATAATTCCTTCCTCAGCACTTCGTGTATTTTCACATGTGACACACCAATTTCTCACAGTACAACACGAATTTTAAAATCATGTTTTTTAAATCTAAATTTAAAATTTTAGATACGAGTGGGGCTGTATAACGGAAACAATCGGAATAAATATTTTGTTTTTTATTTTGGAAAAATGGCACAAGTCCGTTACGATGTTGTCGTCTGTGCCAAATATGGATATGAATATTGTTATATTCCTATGGAAACCTTATTTCTGTGCTTATTGTACCAAGCACAGGATTCACTAATGCATGGGTATACAACATTTAACGTTGCGGACATTTTTCCAAGTTTGTTTCGAAAAGGGAAACATCTTCAATATAGACGCTGAGAGCATTAGGCTATTCAGCTTCTAAATGGAAAGAAAGAATCGAGATGTGAGTGTAAGCTATAAATCAAAACGGCAGTTCCTCTCCGTCAGCGCTCTCTTAGCCAAAAGCGATTACGAGCGACTTGTAAATTAGGCCATGACCTACAGGATGTTTCGGAAATATGTAGGTATCAAAACCAACGAGAAGCTTTTATGTATAGGCAAGTTTATTTTGACTTATGGTCCATTCTTTTCGAAGAGGAAAGAGTTCAAAATAAAGTGCAAATTACTCCACAAGAATTTCTGATTTATAGTTTGTAGTTTACAACGTCGGGCCGATCCGTCATCCAGAGGAGCCCTACCGAGTGTGTCATTGAGTGTGATGAGGTTTAACAACAACCCTCTACAGCTACAGTGATTAGGTAGAAGAGGTCAGATTAAGAAAGAATGAAAGGACTTTACAACGTGCAAGATTACTATTGTGACAAGAACAAATTACAAAATTGCTCAAAATGTTGTCCTTATGCTTCCACAGAGCGTTTTTGTTTGGGGGGGTGGTATCTTATAAGAAGTTTTTCTCCAAGAACTACAGGCGTCTTACCACTTAATTTTCACCGGTCTTGTCACATTTGTTGCAATTACTCCATATCTCTAAATGTCGTACCATACACAAGAGAGGCCACCTATTTAATGAAAACTAACCGAGTTCATCAAAACAGTCAATTTATTACACCAACCAAATGCACTCTAATATTCACATATAAGTGTTATACATAAAGCTCCGACATGTTTCGGTGCTAGTGCACATGTGGGAGCTTTATGTATAACACTTATATGTGAATATCAGAGTGCATTTGGTTGCTGTAATAAATTACTGTGCTGATCAAGACAATGCACGGAGTGAACAATTTTAAAGTAACCGAGTTGAATTCACGTGATCTTGTGAAGCTTGCATTTCGTCCGCCTCGACCAACCTATCGTTCCGGATATCTGTCTAGAGAAACATTCTATCAGAAATGTTCAAATGAGGATGAGCACCACCGAACATAAACTTCATACACCCTCTTGTCTGTAGTGGGGCACTGTCTAGTAGCTGTGGAAGTTTGCGGTGTGAAAGGTCGTGATAACTTTTCGCTTTCCAGCCTGTGCTGGAAAAGATGAGACATAAGAGTCCATATCCTGTTGTTCCTACCCACGCATTTGCCAGAAATATTTATAGAGGTCGCGACTGAATTATTCCATGTGAATTGTCACCTGCCCACGAATGGTGACGAAAGTTTTTATTTGACCTCTCATCAGGAGTAAATTATCGCTCACTTGTGAACCACATAAGGGAGAGAAGGAAGAATTTATTGTCAATTTCTGCAGTCGTCACTGAATAACCTCCGCTCTTCCAGTTCATTCAAGGGTGCGGGCCTTACTCTCGTTGCAGCTGGAAAGGGCACTGGAGCTGGTCATATAAGACTCCCCAGGCAGTCGAATGGGCAATGTAATCCACAGCTGCGATCATCCGCTTTCTTGTCCAAGAACATTCGGTAATGGCTTCCACGATTCTGTCTTACATTCTTGAAGCTCGGAGTGTCCGTTATCTTCCTTGTCCTGCTAATGCGAAAGCAGATATCCCTCCTTCTGTAAGGCGCCGAAGAAAGCTAGAAAATGTTTTCTTCTATCTGGAGTTCGGCGACCGGTACATGCACCCTGGTAAAGTCGACGCGCTGGAACTTCAAGGCCATACGCGAGTCAAATGTTATGTCATATTAGCCATATCTGCGAATGTGTATTTGTCGAACAGGATCAGCACAGAAAGACTGGACGTGCACAGACTCACAGTCGCATAACACTGCACACAGGACAGCATCACTCTGAAGAACGATAATTAACATAAATTATATTTACTGATTCAGCTTCTCTCGCTTATTAAATACTCCGTCCCTGGTATAAAAGTCAGTGAAGGGATGCTGTGTAGGACAAAAAGTCACTGATTTTTCTGAGATCCATACAAAACACATAAATGCACTGTGCGGTCAGAACGTATAATTTCTTAATGTTAAACCTGGCGGCATGTAAAGTAACCACACGGCTTAAGGGGTTAAGCATGAGATGGGAACGACTTATTCCGGGAGCGTTACAAAGCGGCTGCGGCCGCTTGACCTCGATGCTTTTCTTCTTAAATGGGCCACGTATCGAAAAGGAAGCTCCGAAAACACGTGTCTACATAAAGTTGTATTATTGTCTTTGTGCCTGTAACACGCCCGTACAGCAGTGTTGTGTATTTCAGAAACACCCTGTAGTACATAAACCAAGTCGGTACAGTGCTCTTGGAGTCCATCTCTCCAAAAAGATATTCTAAGTCATTTGGTTCCAAATTCGATCTTCGTAGAGTAAGAGCACATTAAGAGTTTTACATATTAAAATCACATTAGCATTCAAAAGTGTATCAGCCTTCCATTAATGCGAATGTAAGTTTGCTTTAACACATTAACTGTGTGTTGCACAAATGTGGCGCTCAATAATAGCGAAGTTCACAAGCAGAATATGGAATATACGAGCATATGGATCTCTGTGTAAGGAACATTATCTCCTGCTACTTGTACCAAGGTTTCTGTGTTCTGGTAGGTGTCGCTCCGAAATTTGTGGATGATTGTCAAAGTTTTCTGTCCTGACAATTGGAAGCAGCAGGTTCTTCCGAAACGGTGGTACCTATATACGAGTACGAAAATTCAGGGCGTCAGATCACAGAACAACGTAATTTGTGTAGACACGGCTTATTTTGAGAAGTCTGGAGGGGAGTCTTAGGTGAGTCCTCAAACTATCAAAAAGCTCCAATTTGCTTCGTCATGACTGAACGTCTGTCCATCTGTCTGTCGAAGGCGCTTTCACACTTTACGTAAGGGCGTAAATGCATTTTTGATCGTAAGCACTACATTGCTCTTCCAACTTGGATAAAAGTCGCTGATAGTTTGTTACGCAAGAATAGTCTCAGTGGATGTCGCACTGCACCTAAGGGTATAACTCTATTCCAGTGTGTTTATGCCACATTATAAGGCAAGGAAAACAGTTTATATTCACTGTAATAACAATACAAATCACTTAAAACAAAAATACAACAAGAATGCAGTGTTAAATCCCGTTCGCAAACTTGCGAAAAGCGATTTTCGTCTTCATCATGTCTGTCCGTCTGTTTGTCCTTAACGAAATCTGTCAGCATGGAACATGTGTTTTGCACATTATGGGGCGAGAAAATGTTGCTGTTCATTACGATAACAATACGAATCAATTTGACAGTTCGGTACCATAAAAGTGCCTTGTTAGGCTCGTTCGCAAAGTTGCGAAAATCGACTAGCAGTCCGTCCGTCGTATTTAGGATTTACGTACGTCCTTATGGCAGTTACAGTTTAACGTTTATCCTATGTAGGAGACTAAGAACGATGCCCTGGATCGTCGACAATTCGACCCAAACACGAGATACCTGTGACAACTGTTCTTGCGCGCAATTTGTGTGCGTGGTTCCCATGTACAAGTAGCCCTTATTTCAAGTGCCACTTATTTTACGCCTTTTGCTTTAACTCCCCTTGCCTATATGCATCACTTCTTAATTTACACCATCTCAGTTTCAGCTTAACGCCCTTTGACTAATTAAACTAACTCCATGGAGCAGAGTCCTTCTTGAGAAGCTAGCAGGTCGTCAGCTAGTCAAGAAATTCCCCGCGTTTTATGGAACTCGAAGGTTCATTACCGCACTCACCAGAGCCCGCCACCTGTCCCTATCCTGAGCCATATCAATCCAGTCCATGCCCCCTCATCCCACTTCTTGAAGATCCATTTTAATATTATCCTCCCATCTACGCCTGGGTCTTCCAAGTGGTCTCCTTCCCTCAGGTCTCCCCACCAAAACCCTGTATGCACCTCTCCCCTCACCCATACGTGCTACATGCCCACCCACGCCCTTTGACTGGTTGCACTATATTACGCTAAACCCTACCTATTCCATTATTTCTAATGGGAGAATCATTTTTGATTTAAGACAACTTTCCCAGGAACACAATTAGGGTGTAAAACAAGGGATTGTTGTATTTGTGTTTAATATCCCCCTTCTTACCATACGCATTTCCTAACTGAGAAACTCACTGCGGTATGGGGCTATAAAGTCTCCCACTTCCATAACAATTCAGTTTAGACGTGAAGAATACTGCCCTGTCCTCTTGTTGTGAGGCTGTTGTCTGGCACAAATTTGCTGCCACACCGAAAGGGCCTGCTGCCTTCATCTTCGGAGTATAAGAAGGGGGCAGAAAGTTTCTACAAATTTCCACCCACTTACACGGCGTCACATTACAAAGGACAGTATTCTTGATCGTTGCCGCCATGAGAACCTTAAGTCCCTTATTAATCCTTTATAATGGTACCTTGTACTGTGCGGCTTGTTATCAGTTATACAGGCATACACTCACTCCACGTGTGCAATGATACTGTAACCGTGCCATCTGGAAAGTACCATTGACGGCGTCCCCTGGAAACGTCTATTAATAGACGGCTAATCCTTCCAATACCGGATAGTAAAGATACTTGGAAATCTCTTAACCGCATTAGAACAGGGGTGGCACCAGTAAAAACAAATATGGTGAAATGGGGCAAAACAAACTCCGACGACCTGTATTGTGGCTGTGGAGAGGTACAAGATATGGGACATCTCCTATCATGCAAGGACTGCCCCCAGAAATGCACCCTCGAGGATTTATGGCTTGCAAATAAAAAAGGATTTGACGTAGCCCAATACTGGGCAAAAAATCTTTAGTTTAATGGTCCGGACAAGATAAAGAAAAAGATAGAAAGAAGACTATAACTCGTTCCCTACATAAGCAGCTTCATGTGCATTCGACAGACGCCTTCAGATTCTATACAGCCATCATCAGTTCCGTCATGTGATAGGCTTATTTATAGTATATTCTGAAATTAATAAATTAAAACCATAATTTATTAAAAATTATCCTGATGATTTCTGGTAATCATTTAAGGTTGGACTGTATAGTGCACAAACTTTGATACAATGTTAAACATCTGTAGGTAAAAATATTTATTTTATTTGTATGGATATAATAAAATGAACGTATAGTGGCAGGGATACATATTTAGGCCCATATTTACCACTGCTTACAGCATCTGGAGCACTGTTCATTAAATCTAGGCGAAGACGCATAAACCTTCAGGGAGAATATAATTTCAGTTCGCATAGCTTTAATCGAAATGTTACTTTACACAGAATCCTAGCGATTTGCTTAATCATCGCTCACTGTACGAAAAACTTGTGCGTGATATTAAAACATAGGTCTTAAGAGTAGTTCATGTGAAACATTTGTAAATTTGAACTATATTCTAAAAAAAGACGAGGGGAAGTAATGTTTGTCTTAGTGTCAAGAGCTCTGCAGCAGTAGACCCACTAGCAAGTTAACAGTACAGACGATGAGCAATCAGCTGTTCTTCCTGCTGTAGATGGATTAGTTTTTTATAGTCCTACGTAAGAACGACTGGGATTCAGACCGACAGGGACTTATTTGAAGAAAACGAAAAAATGAAATATAGTAATAATTGAATTAATGTCGATCCCAGTGGCCGCGCCGTCTAAGGCGTGGGTCTGCGGCCGTTCGCTTGCTGGGATTGGGGTTCGAATCCCGCCGGGGGCATGAATATCTGTCTCTTGTGAGGCAGAGGTCTCTGCGTCGGGCTGGTCACTTGTCCAGAGGAGTCCTACCGAGTGTGGTGTTTCTACTGAGTGTGATTATGAAACCTCGACAATGAGGAAGCCCTGGTCCATTAGGGGCTGTTGTGCCATTAGAAAAAAGATGGAACTACTTATGACTTAGTAACTCCATACCAGAAAATTCTTATTAAGAAGCTAGAAGTTTATCAACTACTAACACATTCCCCACATTCTGTGTGGACACCGAGAATTAAGCGAGAGGAAGGCACAGGAAGGTTGTGAAAATTACACAATGTGAAACTTTATAATTTTTACCATTTGCTTAGATCAAGGTTGAAATGTGGCGGAAACGAGAAGTACGCAAATGTAGTTAGAGACGTCACGAGAAGTAACCACTGCCGTGCTCAGGATTTCTTAATTTCCTCTGCTAAGAAAGGTTGTTTACAATGTAGGCGTGTTCAGAAAGTTAACAATGAAGCCGTAAACAGAGCCAGGCATAATGATTTCTCTCCAGTTTGTAATAGACCTGATGAAGATTTGCTTTTGAAATGCGCAAATATTCAAATAGTGAAGTGACAGCGGTGTGCGGAATAACAAGTGCACTTGACATACTGAATTAGGAGCAGTTTGTAAGCCTGTTGGTTCGGAGAGGCCTACGGCCTACCACAGATATATTTTTTCTGACGGCAGAGGCAGCCATCGTGTTTCACGTGAATAGATAAATGGAAGCTCTCTTGAAACCGGCCAAGTTCTGTACACACTGGCAGAAAAGTATATGGCAGGCAGAACTCTCATGACATTTAAAGTGAGTTCAATTTGTACATCATGGTTTATCAAAATATACGGTAACCTGAAATTCTGGTGCGTTAGCTGTCCGTCATTCAATTATCCGTATGACTTACAAAAGAGTATGTAGTCCTCATAACATTTTCCTTTCATTGTTCTCTAAATTTCCGTTTTAAGCATTTTTCGCTCTGATAAGTATTTTTAATAACCTAAGCTACGTGCGCGCAGAAACATGCATCCCTTTTCATGTAAAGTGTTCAGTATCACTGTATGATATCAACAAAAGTTGGAATCGGCAAATAACTCCTACCTGAACTCCCAAATTTAAATTTCATGAAGATCAGTTTAGCGAACCTCGAGTTGTTTCATGCGTAGACTGGCAAAGGAAGGAACAGAGTCTTGTAACAGGCAGCACGTCAGATGAAAATGTGTTTAAAAACACGGGCACACAAATTCGATGAATGTAGAGTTTATGCATACAACTACACATTACGAGTATAATCAAATGACTGTCTAAACCAGGGAAATTAAAATTTTGTTTTTACATTGTGGGCCACCTGACAAGAAATGCATATCTTTGTTGTGTAACCGGCCAGGGTCCGTAGTTCAAGTCTCGGACTGAGCTCTCAAAAGCTGCGAAAATAATCTGGTGATTTGGTTGATTTCAGGCTTCCGCCGCGATGTTGATGAAATCTGTGGTCTTCTGGGTTATTACACGGCGTCGTGTGGTAATTATTACCACATAATTACCACACGACGCCTGGTGATTTGGTTGTTATCCGGTTTATACAGCAACATTGAAATTACTTCAAAATTGTACTGTTCTAAATTTAGAACGTGCGGACACCGTTCTCAGTACAAACCTCCAACTGTTTTGCCCACATAAAGCTCGCATTCATAAGATGGAAGGGGTTTATCAACACTCATTTCTAGGAACAAGCTGGCTGCCAGGCTAGCTAGCTGTTGCTTAGCACAGGTGGCGAGGTGAGCCTGCCAGGAACGTTGCATGACTTGCTAACTTGGCAGCGTCACTAGCAGTACGAGAGCAGGCACCGTAGTGCGCGGTGGATTGTGGGTCACAGAGATTATTCTTTGTTTGTAAGACCACCAACAATATTCAAGTTCTTCGGCCAGTATTCTCTTAATTATAATTAAACAGTATTCATGACGTAATCAGTAGCAAGAACATTATTAATAAACCTAAATGAAACGCACGTTGTGTTGTTATTATTATGTAAAGGTAGTTCATGGCGATTAGAAATATTCCCCGGTAAATAGTCCTTGAGAGAAACATTGCGTTAACCGATGAGGCGAGGGCAAAATCGTGACCGCGAGTCGGCCAGTTTCTAGTGGACGGGTACAGTGGGCAGCAATAATGTTGGTGAGGCGTAGCATGTCGTTCATACAAACACATGGATTGTTTTAGCAGTAACTCGAATTTCCGTTCAGTGATAATTGGCGGCTGTTAGTTATACAACGGTAGCAGTGGGCAGGTGGTCAATTCGAACTGGCATATTAGTTGGGTGGGCTAATTAGATAAACATTTCTGCTAAAATTTCAGGCAGTCCCCATCATGGCGTCAGGTGAGCCTCATGTTGGAGGCCCCGGGTCCTAACGCATTAGATGGTATTAATTATTTACACGACAGCTGAATATTACCAACCGCTTGGGACATATTTAATTTGCACTGCATTTGTGGAGTAGGGGGGGGGGGCGGTTGGAGTTGGTTCTACTCCCGTCATCAAAAGAATATCTGTCATTAGAGTGCCAGATGTAGCGACAGATGTATTTTATTCTAGACAGACCTATTAGTGCCAGCAGTTGGGATCACATAAAATATTTTGAATATTGGTATGGTATGCAAACCATTAGATCACTACGGCGCGAATTATCATAAGCAGGGTTATAAAATAAATTTTCCAACAGCGCATAAACCCTGCGAGCTTTTAGGCTTACGCAGCGGTGCAGTTTAGGTCTTCGTTTTTCTGGGATTCTGTGCCACTTCACTGTGTGATTGGTGCCCGAAGTTTCGAGACAGTGTGGTGGTCTGATCTTCAGGGGTCGAATGTTCATTGTTCGAAAATATGTTAGTTGGCCTATTCTGTCTGCAGGAGCAGGTGGATCAGTATTTTCTGGCACTTTATTTTCATACCAGATTAATATATTCCTGTTGTTTCTGAATGCCGTTTATCCTAATGCATGAAGATCAGATAAAATATAACGCATATAAAATAAAATAAAATAAAAATATTCCTTGTTACTGCGTACTAATTACTATGTTGGTCTCTTTTTTTCTGTGCCATAAGTGATTGAGGCTGCCAGAATGGAACATTAGTAGCGATACAAAAATTCTTGATAGCCACTGGTAACCAGGCTACTGTGTTTTCCGACGTCTGTTTCAGAGAATGGGAAAAGTTTAACACAAAGATGTAACGTTACACAGCAGACAGACCGACGGAAAAGAAGAAAATCGTGATATTAAATGAGAATCGTTGAAAGCGCAAGGCTGAACAACTAGCATGTTAGATGAGCCAATGTCACGCATACTTCGAATCGTAGAAGTCCGGTTTCAGATATCTGTCCGCAGACTGGCTACCCAGTATGAAGCTTTGCCTGTTTTCCTCAGTCTCTCCAAAAATTAAGGGATGTACCCGACATTGGACTACGACGGCTTCTTGTCACGTCCTTATACTTGGATTCTACATAAACTGATGTGCTAATATCATTCATTCATTCCGCAGCCTGTCTTACGAGAGGTCCGTGGCCTCTTCCAAATTCTCTGGAAGAGGCCATCTGGGAAAAGTAATAATGTGGCACTTTTTCCATTTCCTTTCCACATCGCAGTACAGCAGCCGTTCAGACCACTCTGGTCACTCCTGTTGCTACACGTTCATGAACCATCTCGAGCATCATTTGCTCTGTGCTTCAAGTCGCTACTGATGTCGCTGCTTCCGGCATCAAGGGAGTTTTTGTCGGATTTCCCATCTCCTAGGCATCTCTCTTCGTCTGGTTTCTACCCTCTTGATCTGTCCGGCTTGGGAGACCCTACTGGTAGCAATGCTACCGCCGGCTTAGCTCTCAGGGTCACTGGAACTCACAAGCCCCTCTACCACGGCAAGGTGGAGATACCAATAAAGGGGTGTGCTAATAACGTCGTTACATAAAACATAAATACCAATTGCATTCAACTTCTTAATTTCACGAAAACAAAGTTTTGCAGACTTTCGGTTCTTTTGTGTCTGAAAAGATAAAGCCAATGCCTTACCCAGTCCCTAAATTAATGCTGCACAGTTTTGTAAGGTATTATTTTCCTGAGTCATCCGTGTATGTTGCCATGTTCCTCTGTAAAAATGTAATTTATTACTAAAATATCAGTGTTGCATTTCAAATGAAATTAATATTCCGTGGAAATTCGATACACGGGAGCAGGCAAAAAACCTTCCCATGAATTAGACCGTACCAAGTAATCAGCCATAAATCTGAGCACACGGCTTACATCCTGAAATTCAGTTAGTCAGATCTAGACGCTTTCATTAATTATGCTCTTTAAATGGTTAATCTGAGTTCTAAAAAACTCGTTTCCCTTCTCACAGCACACACGCAGTCTGCATTACAAAGACCAGTACGTTAATGCTGTATACGGAAATAACCGCTGTTTGTTCTCAGAATCATACAAACACATAAATACGGTCTGTAGGAAAAACGCAGTGTTTTTCAAATTTAAATAAGGAGGTACATATACTAATAACCACTGAAATTTAGGGAGTTAATATCCGTTCAAAACAGCTCGATTAAACTAATGCGGAACTAGATCCGCAGTGCCGTGTATATATTTTGAAGAAAGACACCAAAACCTTGTACATGTAAGATAAAACGTACTGCATGAATTACATATTTTACGGGATATTGGATTGTTTTACGACGCCGTATCGGCCATCGGTGTGACGCGGTTACCAATGCAGTTCTGCGTTCTTCGCTCATCTGGCGGCGTAGCGTTGATTGGTAGTTAGCTACCGACGTTTCGGGACAGCCTGTGGGTCCCATCTTCAAGGGTCAAGCAGACTGCTTGCTTGACCCTTGAAGATGGGACCGATAGGCTGTCCCGAAACGTCGGTAACTAACTACAAACAATGCTGCGTAACGTCCCAGAAGAGGGAAGACATCATTCATACCGCAGCGGAAGCCTGAAATCGCGCAATTTCTTGTCTGAATTCGGGAGTTCGCGGGTTTAAATCTCTCATTAAACGTCTGCCAACCAGACACACGTTTTACAATTTTTTTCTAATTCTTACAGGTAAATGTCGAAATTTTACAAAATTAAGTCCAGTGGCTTCCTTCAACATCCTGCTTCATTCTTTGTCCATTAATCGTCAAACTCTCGAAGCTACATAGTCTTAGCTACGGATAGCGGCCTTATAATGCAGCACATATAAAATCGTTTTGGACACTGTACCAATTTCTAAAGACTTTGGCATCGAATGGCTGATGGTAGGCATAAAATGAAGCTGACCCGGACGAATGTAACGAGAAAAGGCCAATTTTCAGGTATCTTCTGACATTCGTCTGGAGACACTAATGTATCAACGGCAACTCAGGCCACTGGAATCCCCTCCCGTCGTGTGTAATTCTTGTTTCACTGTGAACAACAGGATCAAAAGGACGGCTGTGCGAACTTCTGAAATAGAAGCCGAGCTAGCGATGTTTGTTGGTGTTTTGGAGTCCTTGTATTTCGTGCGGTGATACATTTCAGACAAGATGTAAGACGTGTTAAGATGCCTTCTATCGCAGAATTCAAAACAACAAAACAAAAACAACAGCAGCTAACAACAACAAAAACAAAAACAGCCTGGTATCCTACAGATATCTGTTTATTTTTCGGTCTGATAGTGACTAATGACAAAAAAATTGATGTGTTATAGACCGACTGTGTTTGAATCTCCGAAAGAGGATACTCTCTTCTGATGCTTCCATTTTTCTACTCCTTCCCTTCAGAGTGCATCAACCGTCATTAATCGTCTCTTATGTGTCTACTGAAGGCTCAACGGTTCCGTAAATAATGAACAGTTACACTTGGAGGGTTAAACAGTCGATTATTTCTCTGTACCATGCTTTTAGTAATCCACTATTCATACTCTAGTAAATTTTGGGCACAGACGGTTACCCAAACAGGCACTGAAATATAGGCCAAATGGGAAGAGTGGCATAGGACGACCGAGGAAAAGATGGAATGACCAGCTTCACCTTGAGGGATAAAGAACTGGCACTACGCCGAACACTTCACGGCTCATGATGAACAATAAAATAAATTTTATTACTTTGGGCAAAGTTGCTAAGGCGGTGCCTTAATATTTCCCCTTTGTGGGGAGCGAAGGTTAATTACAGCGTTCATAAGCACTGAATCCGCTGAACCCCTCATGAGCAGCTTGAAACTAATCCACACCATCACATCTCATTTTTATGATGTTTTGTAATACTATTCCTCTTCCATTTTACTTTCCTGAAATGGATTCTTCCCTTCAAGTTTCACTAGCAATCAGTCGTACAAATTTATAATCTCAACCACTCCTGCTACATGCTCCAAATATGGACCTAATAAACTTTGGCAAAGGGTGCCTGTTATGATTACTTCAGTATTACAATTCTATCCGTATGAATACAGCCAATAGGCCTAATTTTCTCGTTACGTCTAAAGAGTAGCTACAAATTGGAAATGTTTGTGCCATTAACTGACCACTGTGTCACTTTATATAGATGGTATTACTGAAAATGGTTACGTTCAAGTGAAGTCCCAGATATACAGTCACATGATCGGGTCTGGGAGTGGACTCACTGACAAGAAGTACAGCCGGATTGACTCCTCAGACACAGCCGACCACTGAGAAGCCGACACACGTATCGTCACGTAAAAATTGTACGAAACAGGAAATTAATGTGAATAATATGTTTAAAGAATTAAGTTAGTATTTCACAGCAAACTATACTATTACTAAGTTCGGCCATAATGCTGTTTAGGGAAATAGTCACTTAAGTTCAGTAATCCGGCTGTGTTATCAGAATTAAGTGGTTAATAAATAAAAACAGACAAACACAAATGCTATATTGTAAAAACGTCCTTTTTACAATATAGCATTTGTGTTTGTGTTTACTTACTGACCACTGAAACAGTCTCTGTTTGTCCTGAGAGACCTACAAAACCATAAATATATTGTCTGGACCACATGCAGGTGTGTTTAACGTTAAAGTAAGTGGCACCTATAGTTACCACTGATCATAAGAGGCAATACTACCCGTAGGAGCCTATGAATCCGGATGGCACATTGTAGTAGTTAGTACTATTCAAGTCTCAGGCCTGCTGATATTTTCGCAGTCTTCTTCACTCCATTTATAAAAAAATATTGAGGCAGTGCTTTAAAATGTCCAGACCGCTTCCTTTTCGACATTTTGTAAATCCTGTTTCACAGCAGTGTTGTTAACTTACACTGCAAAATCTACGGAGTGAGGAAGTTCGTTAGGTAAACCAAGATGTCTGTAGACCTGCCATTACAGTGTTAAAATAAATATCACGTGTGTATATATATACATATATATATATATATATATATATAACTACTTTGAACTCTGAGTCGCCGTGTTTCAATTAATTCCAACCCAATGAATACCCTCAGGGGCTCTCCCCACAAGCGAATGGGTACATCATATATTATTCGAGAACTATCAGGGAGAGACGGTTAGTTGGTGGTGGTGCTGCACTTACCATCAACCGACAAGTCTACTGTCCTCAAACAATAGACTGCACCACACAATATACTTGTCCGAATACAATACCAGTATTTGATACTTATTAAGTCAGTTTCTTTGCCGTGGGTAAGTATTGATTTAAGGAGAGAAGGAATGAAATCTTTATGAAGGCAACAAATTTCCCTCATTGCTGCCATCAACACAACAGGATGATAAATATAAAATTTTTCCATCTAATTAAGTGACAGGGATTATTTGTTGCTTTTTCAGATTTGCTGTAAGTTGCGCAGTATTTATTACAGTTGGTATTATTTTGTGTGGTAGATATGACGGAAAAATATTTGTGTACAATAATAACAAATCAAAATTGCATTCACTTCTAGGAGTTCCTGCCTCGCATTCTAGAGATAATCGTATCGAAAGCCGGTAATAAGGAGGCTATTGTTCTAAGTGGCCTAGTTATTTTTTTTCAATACTTTCAGATATATCGGGACGTGGTGCTGACCATCCACCCCCAACTAGCGCCGGGGTCAAGAATGAGTAGAGCTATACCTCTACTCCCCCTTTGGGCCTTCATGGCCTGTTATAGGGAAAAACTTTACTTTACTTTTACTTTCAGATATATTGTTGGGTAGTAAGTTTCAGTGGTTCATCTCTGCTTCCTCCAAAATTATCTCCACTAACAGTCATTGCAAAGGTAATGGGTTTATTTCGAACTGATTTTACGATTGTATCAGGAGCCACGTTTGTACAGGATATTGCTAATATGACTGTCACCACTTTCGAGAGTCTTGTGTACACAAGCAGCGAGAAAGTGATCTGTACATGAGGGTGCTTGGAAGCTCAGGCTTTTTGTTATGTCCCACTGTGTTTTTGAAGAAACTAAATTAAAGTCAAGAGTAAGTACAGGTGTATCAGTCCATGTGGGATTTGTGGTGGACAAAGTGGCACTGGGACAGGTTTCCCCCCAGTACTTCGGTTTTCCCCTGTCAGTTTCATTCCACCGTGCTCAATTACACGGAAAAACGAAAAAAAAAACAATAATCACCTTCATCACATGATTGCACAATAAGCCTGAAGGCTGCGGTGCGTCTGTAGCATCTTCTGCGGGGCCCTTCTCCAAAAAAAAGTATAGGTATATACATAGGAAAGTCATTTAATTACAGCTTGCTGTTTCCACGTACCAGCTTGCTATTTCGATGAGAACAAATAATTAAAGGCGAACAGATTTTTGTGCTTATGCTTCCACAAAAAACCGTTGGCCGTCACATAAAAGTTTCAGCACATGCTAAGAACTACAGGCGTCCTACGAATTAATTTGCACCAGTCTTCTACCATCTGTTGTATTTCCTGTACACTACACAGTACTTTTAAGGTGGCCCCACTGTTGAAAGCCGAGCGAATTAGTCGTATAACCTTGCGCATCATCCATTTGACCCTCCTCAACCTACCCATCGTTCCAGATTTTTGTCAACCAGAAATGTTCGAATGTGGGCCGGGATAGCGTAGTCGGTATCGCGACTCGCTACGGGCTGGACGGTCCGGGGATCGAATCCCGGTGGGGGCGAGATTTTCCGCACCCGTTCAGACCGGCCCTGGGGCCCACCCAGCCTCCTATACAATGGGTACCGGGTCTCTTTCCCGGGGGTAAAGCGGCCGGGGCGTGGAGTTGACCACCCACCCTCATCTAGTGCCAGGGTTAAAGAAAGAGTAGAGCTATACCTCTACTCCCCGTCTGGGCCTTCACGGCCTGTTCTAGGGAGAATTTTAGAAATGTTCGAACAGCGATGTTCACATGAGTAGGAGCACCAGCGAACATGAACCACATGCACCTCTTCTCTATAGTGAGATGTGTCCTAGTAGCTGTGGAATGATGCGGTGTGAAAGGTCATGATAACTTATCGCTCCGAGCCTGTGCTGGAAAAGACGAAACACACTAGATCATCTCCTGTTATTACCAACCGCACATAGACTAAAAAACGTTGGAAGTGTTGTAACTGAATAATTCGGTGTGAATTGACACCTGCCCATGATTGCTGAGTGTGAGATTTCATATCTGGCCTACCATGACGAGTAAATTGTCGCTCTGCTGTGAAGAGCATGAGAGAGAGAGAGAGAAGAAAGAAGTAAAGGCCAATTTCTGCAGAAGGCGCTGTAAAAACTTCGCTCTTCCAGGACATTCTTCAGGACGTGGACCTTAGCACGTGTCACAAGTGGCAAGGATAAAGGAGCTGCTCAAATAAGACTCGCCAGTCAGTCGAATGGGATTGCGAGTTACAGCCGCGGTATTCCACGTCGCGTTCCAAGAAACATCAGCAATAATATCCACGATCCTCTCTTACATTCCTGATGCTCGGACTGTCCTTTATCTTCCTCGTCCTGCTACTGCGAATGCAACTATCCCTCCTGCCATAAAGCGCCGATAATGGCTAGCAAACATTTTTCTGTCTTGAATTCGGCGACCACTGCGTCCAGGCGAATACGACGTGCCGAACTTCATTGCCATACGCGAGCCACATACGACTTACGTATCAGCCATATCCGCAATTGTGTATTCGCTGACGGCGTTCAGCACAGCATAAACTGCAGTCACACAGCAACAATGTAACGTGGCCTCATGGTTGATCGTTAGAGCAGAGCACTTCGTGAAGTGAGTCTACCAATGCGCGTACGGACGTTGTCTAGCTCGATGCTTCTGTTTTCATATGCGCCACAGTTGGAAAGTGAAAAGTCCTGAACCTTAAGTATGCGTAGACTTGTTTCGTTGCTTTTGTTATTACAACACGCAATTACATCTTTACCATGTATTTGACTAACACTTTGCCTACCGTGCAATAAATAGAATGGTTGGTGAATGATGCTTTGGGGAAGGTGTGGCAGGAAAGTTTTGCGGCTTAACTCGAGGTGTATGCCTGGGGGGACGGAGTAAACCCACCATAATTTTGAAGACTATGAATATCCCAGCCAAGATTTAGACCGCCCATTTCCACCTTACAAGTCAGAGGCATTACCATTTGAACCAGCATGCTCAATTTGTCGCAGTAAGACCTCTTGGCTGGAAAAATCTCAAAACTCAAAACAAATAATCCTTACTTTCTGGAATCAGATTCCACAACTGAAAGTCTGCTTGCTTACAACTTGACAGATACTGAGTGTACACTTTGTGATTCAGGAGAACTCGCTGTGTTACAGACAGCTTTAGGCAGCGGCAGTTCTTCATTTCTGTGTCTTCTGTGGTCTGGTAGTACACAAATAATTATTGTAACCGGCGTCAAAAACACTACTTTATGTGCTGTCCCATATTTATTTGCATTTTGGTCAGAATATAATTATTTTGTTTAAGATATATTCCCTATGACTCAACAGCCCCTTTTCGGGTACCTAGGCCTCCTAATTTCGAGGTTTCACGATCACACACATTAGACACACCACACTCGGTAGGACTCCCCTGGACGAGTGACCAGCTCGTCGCAGAGACCTCTACCTGACAACACACAACACTCACAACAGACATCCATGCCCCCGGTGGGATTCGAACCCACGATCCTAGCAAGCGAGCGGCCGCAGACCCACGCCTTAGACCGCACGGCCACTGGGATCGGCGTTTAAGATATATTACCCTATATTATTTCCTATCGTGGTTGTTTTAAGGACACAACTATGAGTGCAGTGTCATGTAACTCCAATGCTACCAGTTCGTCTCAAGATTATGTAACACTACTATATCAACTACGAATATTCTTTAGTGTCGAATAGATGTGATAATGCATAAAAAACAGAAAGAACAGTAGAGGAAGAAGTTGTTGTCGTAGCCTCAGAAAAAAAAACGAACCGGCTGCATCATGATTAAAAGCCAAGCATCACAGCGCTGGGAAAATTGTTCACTTCAGTATTAAAACTGAATCAAACAAGACCGCAATGGAGGGGCAGTTCGTCGCGCAGACACACAGTTACAAGATTACAACGTTCCAAGTTGCTTCCACTCGCATTTGTTATGTATTCTGAAAAACATCTTGTCATGTAAATGTGCTTCATCTATAGGTAATTTTATTGCTATTATTATATTGCTTGTTAGGGTGTATTTACTCCTGGTGTATCTCTCCACACGAACGGTAACCCTTACAGTAGTTAGACCCATTCATGCCCCAGCAGTGCGACTGGAAACTCTGTGCAGTCGCTAGAGGAAGCGTACTCTACCGACTGCACCTCTACTGACGCCAATTAGTTTAGCCTTCTGATTGTCTTGTTTCTTATTCCTCAGCGGCTTACTTATGGGAATCTTAAACCGTTCTAAACATTGATAAGACAGAAGTGCCTGCAGCATATTATGTAAACTTGTAAGGAAGGTAAAGCCTCTGTTACCAAGGCAACAGTCATTTCTATCGGCAGTAGGTAATCGCTAGCAACGAGATTTGTACAAACCGAGAAACGTCTTCTCCTGGATGAATATAAAGCTCGGACCGTCTCGTTTCATTTCGTAGTGCCACAGAAAGGTACGTTTGGTCTATATAGCCATTGAATAACACACGAAACAGCAGGGAAGAATCTTACGCCAGTGCTGAAAATGAAAAACGATAAAGCGAGTGTCTTTCTGATGTGGGGTATGTCTAACTACACTTACGATTGGACGCCATCTCCTTTTAAACTACATCACGTTTTAATATTCATTTTCCACTCTTCACGAAATGTTACAAATGCGATTAAATCAGGGAGAACGAGATGGAGGTAACGGGAATTAAATTTCCGGGCCTTAACACCAAGCTGTTTCATGTATTCCTAACGGAGTGCGTATCTTTTTTATCGTCGTCATTAGCACTGCAGATGTAACAGGAAGTTCAGACGAATACAGACCTTCTATGCAATAAAGCTGGCCTGCCTTTTACGGCGATAAAACAAACACCTTGATAAACATTTCTAGCCACTTACTCAACACAGCGTGAACTCCTACATTTCATTATCCCGACAATATTACAAGACGCATTTTGCATGAAATTCCGCGTCACGTGGTGTCCTAAATTCAACATTGAATTAATTTTTACTAGGCCTAAGTATTTCCCCTGTTATTTTGATATCGCAATATTCTAATTGCTTTAAGCTTTGATGTCGTCACAGTGGTGAGAATGCATATTACTCTTCTGGGATGTGACGCCACGTAGTTGGGTAGAAATGTAACAACGTTTCCATCTTCAGGGTAAGAAAACTACCCTTCAAACTTGAAGATGAACAGGGTTCTTTGGGGCATGTTGCAACTATACACCCAAGCGCAGGACGTCACATCACAATCGGTGATCTTCAATTGTAATTTATGACCTTTAGAACCAGACGCCACTTCTACACTAATAAAAAGCAACTGGCGTAGTTATCTTAGATTTACCTCAGTATTTTGGGGTATTGAGAGGAGTAAAACATTTCCGAACTGAATAACCAGCAGTTACTTTTGTCCTCCAGATATGATTTATGTGCGTTATTACGTACGGTATATACAAATGTAGGTGTGACAGGCTCCGTGAAAGAAGGCTGTTTTCCCTCATTACAATTCACGTTAACACACCTGTCGCATTGTGTACTTGAAGTGAAGTGTCTACAGTGAACAAGCTTACTGTCGGCCTGAGGAGAACCGCGCCCTGTGCCAATGACAGGAATGACCAGGTAGCAAGTGCACAGTAGAGGCGGTTAAGTCGTTCGATGTTACAGTTTATGTGGCAGGTGGCAGGACATGCTGAGACACTCACAAGTTGTCATGAGGTGCTTACAGAACAACAGGTGGCTCAATTCTTGTTATCCTCCAGTCTTTAGGCGCTTTTCGACAAACGAACAAAGGGCATATTCTGAAGAGTTGATTATTATCAATGCAGTCATAAAATACGCTATTCGAGCAAAGTTTACGTTTGATTTGATATGGTAGCTAAAACCAACACACGCACATAAGTTGGCTTTAGCTACCGTTGCTCAATGCACGGTTATGGACCATTTAAAATCCAGCGGCCTTGCGGTCTAAGGCTTAGGTCTGCGGTTGCTTCATTGCTGGGATAGCGGGTTCGAATCCCTCTGAAGGTTAGGATGTTCGTCTCTTATGTTTGTTGTGTGTTGTGCAGGTAGCGACATCTGCGACGAGCTGATCACTCGTTCAGAGGAGTCCTACCAGTTGTGTGTGTGTATGTGTGTGTGCGTGTGCGTGGGTGGGTGGATGTGTGTGTGTCTAATTGTGTGTGATCTAGAAACCTCAACAATATGGCGGCCTAGGCCCGCTCTGTGCCTGGCGGCATGAAACAGGATTGACATTGCAGTGTATAATGGCAGTCAGTGATGATGGCTCATGAAGACGCAATATGTCAGTTTCAATAATTCAGCCACTCATCAATAATACTCAGACAGGTACTGAGTTTGTAATAATTGGTGCCACTATTTCGTTAAACGTGCAACGTATGAAGTAACGTTTCAAGGAAGTGTGGTTGTGACCGAACAAGTTGATTCAAGCGGTGACACTTGTATTCGCGAGATTCACAATTCAAATGATGGCCAGTACACCGACCTTCCTGGCGGGTTTTTATGGTTTCTTCAGTCCTTCCAGGGAAGTTCCGGGACAGTACTTTAAATTAGGCCATGCCAACTTAAATTTCACTTTTATTTTCATTATCCATTATCGTCTAACCAGGTAGTTTGAGCTGCTAACAGCGTCATTAACGTACACTCTCCATGTTACGAAATTTCAAGTTACGTAGTTTCAGACTTACGCAATTTAAGAAGGTAAAATATTTAAATAATAACATTTTTAAATGCCCGCCGAATTTGTTCACAGCAGTCCGCTACGAGTCAGTGTCAGTACACAGACGTTGGGTACAATAGAGCTAATGAAAGTCAGGTTGCATAAAGCTCGGAGAATTTCTTGAGTAGCTGACAACTATTAGCTTCTTATGAAATACTCTGCTTTATGGAGTCATGGGCTATTTCAGAAGTTTTGTGTACGATTTTATTGTAATAACAAAGTACTAGACAAAAATACTATTGATATTCCTGAATGTATACACATATGTTCTCTACACAATGTAATCACCAGCACTGTCCACACACTTTTCCATCTACGTGGTAAACGATCAATTGCAGCTCTGTATTCGTCCTTGCTCGGACGCTTTAAAGAGGCAGTGACAGCAGTGTTGATATCGTCTTCCGACTCAAATCGTTTTCCCGAAGATGTTCTTTCACACATGAAAACAACCAATAATCACACGGGGCGAGATCTGGAGAGTAGGGAGGATGTGCAACACCTCCCAGTCCCAATGTTGCACCAGATTTTGCACATCACGATGGCGATGATATGCTGTGTTGTCCTGGAGCAATATGGCACCACTCTCCAGCAGTTCTGGTTGTTTACGGCGAAGAGCCGGCCTCTCCCTACCAGAAGTCGGAATCTCGCCAACAAATGTTTACCGTATCCTCACCAACAGCTTGGGGAAAAGAAAGTTTGTGCAAAGTAGATTCCACACGTGCTCAACGATAACCAAAGATCCATGCGTGTTCTCCTCGCCACCACCCATCTGCAGCGTTAGAGAAATGAAGGCAATGCATTCCTCGATCGCATTTTAACGGTTGACGAGTCATGGATACATTCATTTGACCCTCAGCTGAAACGACAGAATGCTGAATGGCGCGCCCCAACGTCACCGAGGAAGAAAATTGCACGGCGCAGTCAGGGCGCTCTGAAAGTCATGCATGTCATGTTCTTCAGCCGAAATGGGCTTGTGCCTGACCATCCCGTGCCAGTTGGCACCACGGCCAATGGCCCATATTACTGCTCACTCTTGCAGCATAAGGTGAGGCCGGCTCTTCGCCGTAAACAACCAGAACTGCTGGAGCATGGTGCCATTTTGCTCCAGGACAACGCAACACCTCATCGCCGTCGTGATGTGCAAAATCTGGTGCAACGTTGAGGCTGGGAAGTGTTGGCACATCCTCCTACTCTCCAGATCTCGCCCCATGTGATTATGGTTGTTTTCACGTGTGAAAGAACATCTTCGGGGAAAACGATTTGAGTCGGAAGACGATATCAACACTGCTGTCACTGCCTCTTTAAAGGGTCCGAGCAAGGACGAATACAGAGCTGCAATTGATCGTTTACGACGTAGATGGGAAAAGTGTGTGGACAGTCTGGTGATTACATTGAGTAGAGGACATATGTGTACACATTCAGGAATATCAATAGTACTTTTATCTAGTATTTTGTTATTAAAATAATACACGAAACTTCTGAAATGGCCTTAAGAGTCACCGAAAACCGTTAAATCAACTTACACACAGATATTATTAAAATACTTACTTCTTTATATGCTGAAGGCAGTTTGTATTTTACAGCTGTCTCATAAACGTTAAGCAGTCCCTTCAAATGTCTATAATTTTAAAGCAATAATGATGTGCATATCTGCTTTCTTACGAACGTCATTTCTAATATTCAATTACCTTGGCTTTCTCGGCATATTGCTATGGTTTCATGACCCACTAAATTAACACCCAAAGTGTCAACTGCTTTCATTATGTAGGTCTACATATTGATTTATAACTACAAAAATGAACAATAATAGAAGTTTCATATAATTTAATAGACGAAGCTATGAGCAGAATGGTTATAGAACTCGAGTTTAATTGAAAACGTTTTGTTCCCACAAATTAATTGTCAATCTGTCGCCTAAGTGTTCCCTCTATTCACTCTACTCAGACGCCGGTACAATATTCACACTATTGCTAGTATTAGGAGCTTCATCAGAAGCGGCATTAGCAGAGATACACCACGACTGCACAGGGAAAGAGAGCACGCTTTTCGCAACAAATACAAAGAACAGTACTGTGTCGACTTCTAATAGAAACAGATGACTAAAACAACAAATAAATAATAACCCCTAAATTCGATCCTCTGAAATTTCGAATACAAGTCGAGTCCATGTCGTGGTGCGCGTCACTTTCTCTAATATGTGATAAATTTAAACTATGTATGTAAATATAATGCGACTTTATGAGTAGTACTTAAACTGTTAACTTACACAACTACAGAAATGATAATTTTAATTACATTGTTAGTTTGATATTCAATGGTTACAAGTGCATGCCATGGAACACGAAAACAATTACAAGCAAAAATGAAGCTGGAAATAAAGTATAATTTTTCTGTGGCGCAACAGCCCAACTCGGACCTAGGCGGCCTCATTTTTGAGGTTTCTAGACCACACACAATTACACACGCACGCACTAGCACTCCTGTGAATGAGTGATCAGCTCGTCGCAGAGGCCGCTACCTACACAAAACACAACAAACCTAAAAGAAGAACATAAAGCTCTCAGCGGGATTCGAAGGTGCGATCCAAGCAATTGAGCGGCTGACGACGGCAAGGCAGACGGTATCGACAATAAACTATAATTAGGTCAGCACATCTACACGGTTGCTCCAGTGATGAGCTGAAATTGCGTGGTGCCTCATTTTATGTCTGCGAAACGCACTGCAGAACTTTCGTAATAATATTCAGTGGGATTAATCTTGACAGTTGGGACTGAAAGCCTCTGCCACTTTTGAAAACAAAAAACTATGTATCGTACTGGTAGCTACAGGTGCCTTTACTACACAACTGGCCCAATTAATAAGTTCAAAGCCAGATATAAATTACGCTGATAGCTACAGGTGTATTTACTACATAAGTGGTCTACTTCATCATCCTAAAGCAAACTGTATATCACGCTGGTAGCTACAGGTGTCTTTACTGCACAGCTGGCCTACACCATTACTATAAAGCAAACTGTATATCACGCTGGTAGTTACAGGTGTCTTTACTGCACAGCTGGCCTACACCATTACTATAAAGCAAACTGTATATCACGCTGGTAGCTACAGGTGTCTTTTCTGCACAACTGGCCTACCCCATTACTATAAAGCAAACTGTATATCACGCTGGTAGCTACAGGTGTCTTTACTGCACAGCTGGCCTACGGCCTACCCATTACTATAAAGCAAACTGTATATCACGCTGGTAGCTACAGGTGTCTTTCCTGCACAACTGGCCTACCCCATTACTATACAGAAAAGTGTATATCACGCTGGTAGCTACAGGTGTCTTTACTGCACAGCTGGCCTACACCATTACTATAAAGCAAACTGTATATCACGCTGGTAGTTACAGGTGTCTTTACTGCACAGCTGGCCTACCCATTACTATAAAGCAAACTGTATATCACGCTGGTAGCTACAGGTGTCTTTTCTGCACAACTGGCCTACCCCATTACTATAAAGCAAACTGTATATCACGATGGTAGCTACAGGTGTCTTTACTGCACAGCTGGCCTACGGCCTACCCCATTACTATAAAGCAAACTGTATATCACGCTGGTAGCTACAGGTGTCTTTCCTGCACAACTGGCCTACCCCATTACTATACAGAAAAGTGTATATCACGCTGGTAGCTACAGGTGTCTTTACTGCACAGCTGGCCTACCCCATCACTATAAAGCAAAGTATATATCACGCTGGTAGCTACAGGTGTCTTTACTGCACAGCTGGCCTACTCCATCACTATAAAGCAAAGTGTATATCTCGCTGGTAGCTACAGGTGTCTTTCCTGAACAATTTGCCCACACCATTATAATATAGCAAAGTGTATATCTCGCTGGTAGCTACAGGTGTCTTTACTGCGCACCTGGCCTAATTCATGACTGTGAAGCAAAGTAAGTTATTGCATCCCCTGGTGTCTGAAGGACAACTGAGTACTTTGAATTACAATCCGAATTTGAAGGTGGTGACCTGCGTGATATTAAATCTTTGAAACACAGAGACAACTATATAACCACCACTAGTATTAAGAAATTCTGTATTTTACTTGACGACAATTTTATTTTAGTAATTAACAGAATAAGCAATGATTATTTTCCCAAACCACCTTAACATTTACAAATTTATAAACTCTTTGGACCTCCCCTGATGAGAAGAATGGAAATTAAATTAAGAGATGGTACTAAGGTACAAGGAAGGCCGTGCCATGGTTCAGGCGGTTAGTCGCCGGCCTCTCACCACGGAGGCCCGGGTTCGATCCTGGGTCAAGTCCATGTGAGATTTGTGGTGGACAAAGTGGCACTGGGACAGGTTTTTCTCCGAGTTGTCGGTTTTCCCCTGTCGCTTTCATTCTACTGGTGCTCCATTAATTGTAAAAGCTTGGTAAAAAACTGCTATCCATCTATCATCATCATTGGGGTTGCACAAAAAGCCTTAAGGCTGTGGTGCGGGGGCCCTTCATCACAAACGAAAAAAAAAAGTACAAGAAAAAGAGAGGATCGTTGTTACATTTTTTGAAAGCTAAGGTTAATTTGCTTGCCGATCCCAGTGACCGTGCGTTCTAAGGCGTGGGTCTGCGGCCGCTCGCTTAATAGGATCGTGGGTTCGAATCCCACCAGGACATGGATGTCTGTCTCTTGTGAGTGTTGTGTGTTGTCAGGTAGAGGTCTCTGCGACGAGCTGGTCCCTCGTCCAGAGGAGTCCTACCGACTGTGGTGTGTCTGAGTGTGATCGTGAAGCGTCGTACAATGACGAGGCCTAGGCCCCCAAGGGGCTGTCGAGCCATAGGAAAAAAAAAAGGTTAATTTGTTTACTGTTCATATTTGGAGCAAAAGTTGTTTTTATAGGCTATTGGTAATGGGAGCAACATTGAAAATACAAATGCTGTTTCTGTATCAAACTGCCTCCACCAAGAGGTAGATTGGCAGAAGTTTAGGGCACGCTAATACAACATAACAAAGAAGCATAGCTGTGTCAGTTGACAACATCTATCTGAGGACATGAATGTCGAGAGTACATTTTTGAAAAAAACAAAATGCTAGTGATTACCGCTACTTCAAGAAACTTCTATTTGACTTTCATCTCAGTACGATCAATTGGAAACAACGTGAAAAATGCCAGTCCTTCTGTGTCATGTGTTTGAATTGGTGAAGCAAACTTTTGCGCAATGTCTGTTCTTCATTCAACACTTCTATCATCCTTATCTAGGATATAAACCTACACACATTTCCGTATCGTCGAAGAAACACAACTTCATAATCTGTTCCATCAGTGCTTTAAATCCTACCAACAAAATGAACTTTGTCCTTCTTGGTGACGAACTGCACCAAAACAAAACCGTTTTCATTGATCTGGTCATCATCACATAGTAACTGTATAGTTCTGTCCTGCTGCCTTTATGATTCTGAAACATCAGGGAAAAAATCAGCGGCCAGATCTGAGTCACATTTTTTCGTTTCATAGATCTGTTTTTAATCTTGCTGTGAATTCATTTTTAATTTTTCTTTCCTTCTTATCAAAAACTCATATATATTTTGATGTACTGGTGTAAATTTTTTGACTTACATTGACCACTTATTCCTGCTTTTTTTTCTGTGAAGACTAGGGGTATGGCCTTATAACCTCTGGCTATTAGGGTCATTTGCACTTACTAAGAAGTTTCTAGATGCAGTTGGTGTGACTAAAGATACTGAGGCATGAGAGAATTCATCGCAAGAATGAGGTGTCCATTCTTGTGATTCTTGTGCGCTCATCATCCCTGCTAGTTGGACAAGACGACAAGTAATCATCATCAGTAAATGTCATTCTGCCGACAGGCGAAATACGGGGCTTGGAAAATCCGCTTTTTGTGTTACTTGGAACAATGATTTAAGATATCCCTTTGCTGTAAGAGGATTGTCCAACAAGTATACTGGTCTACTGATACGAGAAAATGTTTTTAGATGCTTCAGTACTTGAACAAAGGGCATTCTATCACGCAGCCCGACTTATAGGCGAAACCCTTACTTCCTCCAGGAGCTCCCTTGATAAAAGTCTTGATAATTAATCCTTAGGAAGAGGAATACTGGTGCAATGTTTCTTTCAGTTACTGAAATTGTTTTTATTCTAATTATATGATAGATAAAAAATTATATTTTATTCTAAAAAAATAGCATTCCTGTCGGATTTCATTTGTTATGTTCAAATAATTGAAGTCTGTAAATAAAACCGTAGGTGTATGGTATTGCTGATTATCAGTGTGAAACTTGATGTAACAAATCAACTACAGATCGTATATTCCGTATTCGTCAAATACGTGAGAGAGAATTAGAATAAAATAAGGAAGTACATGGGCTATTTGTAGTCTTCAAGAAGGTCTATGATTCATTTCGAAGGGAAGGTTATTATAATATTTTCACTGAATCTGGTATGCCCATGAAACTAGTTATTTTATGAAAAACTGTTTCAAGGAAACCTGTGGTGAAGTGTGGATAGCCAGACATTTGTCTGATATATTTATTATTTAAAATTGTCTGAAATAAGGTGATGATTTGTTCCATGGCTCTTTAACTTTGCTTAAAATAAGACATCAGGAAAGTTCTAGAAACCATGAAGGATTGAAAATGAATGAGGCACATCACCTTCTGGTCTACGCTACAGAATTTAATTAAAATGGGGAAAACATGCACACTGTAAAGAAAAGACACTGAAGCTTTTATATTTTCAGAAAGGAGGTCAGGCGGGAATGAGGACGGAGAACCTAAGAAAGTACATGTTCATGTCACAAGATTAAAACCAACATATGCACTGTATTTTATGAAAATACAGTGCATATGTTGGTTTTAATCCTGTGACTTGTTATCATGATGCACGGTGAATATAATGTGGTACATGGTCATGTTCCTTGAACAGAATTTAAGATAAAATTGGATCTCTACAACAATTCCATTGAGACTGTTGAAAAATTCAACGATTGGAAGTCACTGTCACTGAGAAATTTTAACAGCATTCAACGTAAGTGACAATAATTAGGCATGCGACTGCAGATTAAAATACTTCTACATCTGGTCTGTACGTGCGTCAAATGCATTTCATTTGGGAAGTAGCAGCATTATAGTATGCTCAAATTTAAGTGAAGTGTGAAGTTTAATGCATAAAGGCTACAAAAAACAACAATTGCTACTACCACCACTACTACTACTACTACTACTACTACTACTACTACAATAATAACAACAGCAGCAGCTACAGTAACAACAAGAACAAAAACAAAACTACAGCAACAAAAATAACAGCAGCAGCTGCAATAGTGACGACGACGGCGAAAACAACAACAATACCGAATAAACCATTGTCATCACTTGCAAGAATCTTGCAAGTGTAGTTAGGGAATTAAGTGAAGTACTATTGTTATGCGGTGTTGTGTTTGTTGCGTTTGCAATGATTATTGTGTTAAAACTTACTGCCAAAAGTAGGAAGACACATTCGCAGTAAGAAATGACCAATATAGCTAAACAGTTTTGAAGCATGCGGAGCACCTGAACAAAATGTGTGACTGAGAAAGACTACACATATTTTATTTTTTAAATAATTCAGAGAGCAAATGTAAGTGGAAAATATTTAACAAGTAAGACAAATATAGCATTTTCAGAGCTCCTGAGATTCGAAAATTGCCTGTTCTAATCAGTGTTCCTTCTGAATTTTTATACTTGAACTCATCTAAATGGTATTTAAAACTGTGTTTTTTCAACCAAATAAACTCTGTTAGCATGTTCAGTCGGTTATGTTTATACAGAAAAGTGCTATTTATTCTCACATGCCTAACACAATAAATAAATTATGGAATTGAAATAACGGTCTTTCTGAGAGATAAACATATTTTGGTTACAACTGTACTTTAAAGACTTCAGACTGAACAATTCAAAGATTTAGATGAAAAACGAAAGATGCCTGGGGGAGCCGAATGTCGTCTGCTAACGACATAAGACCCTGCTCCGCGTGATAAATCCACATCTTTGTCAGAAGGTGTGCCTGTTTCATATTTTGGGCAGCATTATAGATATAACACCACAGCGCTCTCTTTATCTTATTTTGTACGCCGGGCAATGTATCGTATTTATGTATGTGCTCTCTTATGAGTGATTATGTTACGTAACATCGTATTTAGGTATGTGCTGTCTTATGAGTGATTATGTTACGTAACATCGTATTTAGGTATGTGCTCTCTTATGAGTGATTATGTTACGTAACATCGTATTTAGGTATGTGCTCTCTTATCAGTGATTATGTTACGTAACATCGTATTTAGGTATGTGCTCTCTTATGAGTGATTATGTTACGTAACATCGTATTTATGTATGTGCTCTCTTATGAGTGATTATGTTACGTAACATCGTATTTAGGTATGTGCTCTCTTATGAGTGATTATGTTACGTAACATCGTATTTAGGTATGTGCTCTCTTATGAGTGATTATGTTACGTAACATCGTATTTAGGTAAGTGCTCTCTTATGAGTGATTATGTTACGTAACATCGTATTTATGTATGTGCTCTCTTATGAGTGATTATGTTACGTAACATCGTATTTAGGTATGTGCTCTCTTATGAGTGATTATGTTACGTAACATCGTATTTATGTATGTGCTCTCTTATGAGTGATTATGTTACGTAACATCGTATTTATGTATGTGCTCTCTTATGAGTGATTATGTTACGTAACATCGTATTTAGGTATGTGCTCTCTTATGAGTGATTATGTAACGTAACATCGTATTTAGGTATGTGCTCTCTTATGAGTGATTATGTTACGTAACATCGTATTTATGTATGTGCTCTCTTATGAGTGATTATGTTACGTAACATCGTATTTAGGTATGTGCTCTCTTATGAGTGATTATGTTACGTAACATCGTATTTATGTATGTGCTCTCTTATGAGTGATTATGTTACGTAACATCGTATTTAGGTATGTGCTCTCTTATGAGTGATTATGTTACGTAACATCGTATTTATGTATGTGCTCTCTTATGAGTGTTTATGTTACGTAACATCGTATTTAGGTATGTGCTCTCTTATGAGTGATTATGTTACGTAACATCGGATGTTTGTTTCCAGGGAGAAAGGAGTTTGCGTTTCCCGAAGACGTAAGACGGTGTTCGTACTCACGTTCTTTAGCCGATACTGTTAGGGTGATGTAATTTTAAGAAAGATATTTGGAGCAACGAACGATTGGATGGAACGATGGTTGGAGAATGAGGACAAATATAGAGCTACAAGAATTATTCAAACAACCAGATATAGTTGTGACAATTAAGAAGGGGAGAATAAGATGGACAGGTCATGTCCAGAGAATGCCGGAAACAAGAAGCGTTAAGAAAGTTTTTTTTAGGAAAACCTGATGGGAGAAGGAGAAGAGGTAGACCCAGGAAAAGATGGCTAGATGACTTAGAGGAGGACCTCAGAAAGCTAGGAGTCAAAGAATGGAGAAGGAAGGCTGAGGATCGAGAGGAATGGAGGCATGTGGTCAAGAAGGCCGAGGCCCTACATGGGCTGTAGCGCCGACCAGAAGAAGAAGTTAGGGTGATGTTATGACGGGTGTGATAATTACCACTTTTATGTGAAATGAGAATTGTATGGCAAGTTTTGGATAGAATATCATAGGCATAGATGGTACGATTACTTTCAAATTTATCTTGGAAGCATAGGGTTTGGAGAATTGAGCTTCATTTAACTGGTTAAGGTGACGGAATAATGGCGCACGTTTTGAGGATATTATGATGAACCTTCCATGGAAAGAAACCTGAGAACGTAGGCCTATCAGTCAGCTGAGCTATTACCGAGAGCTCCTGCTCCAAACGTCATCGCTGACCCAGTCATCCTGTCATTAACATATTTTCCCTTATCTGTGCACCGCATACCTGCCATCTTCTATTTTTTCTTATATTATTTCCTCTGGTCTTGTCTTACCTTCACTTTCAGTTGCATTTTCCATTTACTCATTTTTACGCTATTAATGAGGCGGCCAGTGTTTTGGATAATATAGAATAGTGATCAGTGGACAGTAAATATGAAGAAGGAATTGAAGAACACCACAAAAACCCGCCAGGTAGCCCTGACCATTATAAAGAGCTTGCACAGTCTTGCCCATTTAGTGAGCAATGCTAATTCAGTTTATTGCATGTAAATTTTCTTACCCATCTCACTGGAAACACTCGCGTACGAAGGTATAAAACTATTCTGACGAAGCGGGGTAAAAGTAACGGTAATGTTATTGCACTATAAACCATAACTGCATAAGGGAATGGATGTATAGCTCCACTCATTCTTTACCTCGGCACTGGGTGGAAGAGTGGCCAGTTGTACGTCCCGACGATTCCTTGAATATTTATGACTGATGTCATAAAAAATATGACAAATTTTGAGAGAAACGTTCTTGAGTCAGATATATTTCATGCAGAAAATGTTGCAACGTAGCTATTATTATTATTATTATTATTATTATTATTATTATTATTACAGTAGTTCCTTGGTTATCCGGACTATATGGGGGAGGTGTGGTCCGGATTAGCAGGGAGCACGGACCACCGCTTTGAAAAGCCCTGGTATATGTAACAAAAAAAAAATCAATGAATGACAAACCGCCTTAAAGCAGCAATACAGAAATAAAAGATTAAATATTTTAATTTGACCTCTGAACTTTGTACGGTAACATGTTACAAATAAATCTAGTGGTGGAGAAATCTACTTCTAATACAAATAGCCTTCATGTCTACAGTACCGTCTAATAATTCCGAACATAAGAGTACACCATACATAAGTAAAGAAAAAAATGGCTGCAGACAAAAAAAGGTGCTGTGCTATGTCTTCAAAGTCTTCACTATTTAGATACAATGACTTGGGTAGGTCTCACATATCAGTGGTGACGGTTATGATTGACGCAGGTGGGCAGCCGTGGTTTGTTCAATGTGTAGGCCTGCACTCCAGTTTGATATTTGGATCACAGAAGATAGGTCTTACGTCTGGACAAAGAACTTTCATTGTGCAGCATTGATTTTCTACAGAATCTTTCGTTATTTGAAGGACTGCGGCTCGTATATACAGAATATTGTATTGTAATCAGTTATGCTGTGTTTTAATGCCGATCCGCAAGTTACAATAGGCAGCCACTAATGTTCACAAAATATTTGACACCGGAACGTATGTGTTCACTTGCAGGCTTTTTGTGGGTGTACAACGCAACCTCCGGCAAGTCAAGTCCCGTATCTTCAGAAGGCGTGTCTGTCAATAATAAGGCTTCTGGGCGGGGGGGGGGGGGGATCCAAATTCCCCACGCTGCAAGTCAGATACCAAACACACGCAGATATGAATGTGGATGGTACGCCTACGGAACGTGAGCAAATAAGCACGGGGATCGCATACAAGCTTTGATATTCCTTGACGTTTCGTTACGCTGCCCAGTTTGCAGCGCAGCAGTAACCATGACAAGTTGGCTACAAGCCCAAAGACTTAAGGTCGTAGTTTGTTTAAAGAGAGTTACTGATGTGTACATCATACTTCTTGTATTGTAACAAATAAGAGAAAGAGTCTGACTGCAAACTGAAAGGGGACAGAAGGAAGTTTCAGCCGTTTCTTATTGTATTATCCTGTCATGTTTCTGGAGGATCTTGGAAAACCACTTAATATCTCTGATGATATCAGGTCCCATTAATCATACTGAATTGTTGTGGCGATTGACTGGAACTGACCCATGATCTTAAAGCCAAGTAATGAGTCCTGTAAAAGCACATAAGTAATTAATTAGCCCGACGGAACAGAATATTGAAGACACGATAAACCCTCAGCTGGTGTAGAAATTTCCAGCCTTCTTGGGTACTGCAGCAGAATGTCTGCTCTCATAAGAGTCCGTATTAAGAGGTTAATTCACAGCGTTACATGCTGTTGCTTTAAGAGCCACTGTACTGTCATCACCCCAGTTAAACTGTATCTCTCAAGGTGTCTCTTAATTTTAGGTTTCCGATTAAAATTTTGAATCCAATTCGCATCTCTACTGGTCACACGTCCACGGTGTTCTTGTTTTGGTTGAAAGTACAAGTCTCGAGGCTCCTCATTACGGATTTTCTCCATCCACATATTAGTTCCTCACTTTCAGGATTTTATTGCCTAGCAGTATTAAACGTCCAATAGTGAAACAGCGCTGCTAGGACGCTATTCTTTTCCCACGTCTATATAATGCACCGTCGAACACGTGTAAATGTACAGGGAATACACAAAGAATGGTGCGGTATTCATATAATATACATTGAAACCGCACCATTCTTTTGTGTATACCCTGTATTATTCACGGTGTTCCTGCAGCAGGCCCTTTAGATAGGAAGTACGAAATTTTAGGAACGATTTGGGCTTTCTAGGTGGTGCATGCTTGCTTCAGGTAACAACACAGTACTTCGAGAAGAGTGGCTCTCATGATTAGTTGTAATTATACTTAGCTATTTAAGAAATTCGTTTTAAATCATATGCACTTTATATGTTCTTATTTTAGCTTCGATGATAACCTATATAGGATAAGGTAGGGTCCTGTTTGTGTGTCCGTGTCCACGTCCGTCTGAAAGCGACACAAATTTGTCATCATACACGGTCCTAGAGTTGGTAGGAGATTTTCAGAAAATGGAAAATTTAGTAGGATAATTTTCCATAAAATTTGAAGTCAATGGCTGCCGCTCGCAGATATCGTTTTTGGCTGGTAGTTACTAATCAGGAGAGATGAACGCGTGGAGCTTGGAACTGAGTTAGATCGTAAACGTACCAACAAATTTGATGTACAGCACCTACGTACATGGTGACGTTGTGACAGTGTGGGCTATATTTGGAAAGTGTAGTTCATTAAATTTCACGTAGAATATAAAATTTGTTGATGATGATTCAGCTATATTTAAGCACCTGAGTGGAAGTAGGCGACACTACTTATTTCCAGAAATCATTTCTTAAGCGCTGGCTTCATATCTAATGCAAGTATTGCGAAAAAAAAAACTTGGCCACAAATTTCTATAATAATAAAGACACAAGTATCATACAACAAATATTTACATATATCTAATATATTTTTTTCTCACAACAGCAGTTGTATTTTACGCTGATAGCATTGCAGGTGCCGTTGTTTCGTATTCTGAGAGCCCAGGAAACACAAGCTCTCATTTCAACTACGAATTTTAATGTAGTGAAAATATAATAAACTGAAATTTTATTCTGTGACGGATTTGACACCATGTAGCTTTGTAGATGGGTTCTAACGTTTTGGGCGAAAGTGCTGCCTCCTACATCTACCGTCGCTGTAACTTCTTGGTGTCCCCGTTCATAGGCCTCTCAAAGCCGTAACACCTAATAAATATGGCATTGTCAGGCAATTCCATGACATTAGTAACCACCTACAAGAGCTAAAAACAGATGTTACCTTATTCATAGCGACACACCTTAAACCACAGGAAAGTTTCTCTGTTCCAAATTATCAATTTTATTGGACCAACCGCTTGTTGGTTATGTAGATTGGGACTGCTACTGCAGTTATAAATAAATTTCCCCATAACCATACAGACTTCCCTCTCCCCATTTCAGTAGGGACCACTCGGTCTGCGTACCGACTGAAAATAGCGAAATGTAATTTGCAGCTGTGTGCAGCTCTCAACATCTTCCCTGAAGTGCTGTAGATGTCACTGCGCTTTGAAGCGTTAGACGCAAGTCATTATTGGCAGGTGATCTGAATGCTAAGCAGATTTAAACACTTCAGGCTTGAAACTATTGGATCCTTTTGACACTAATAAGTTGGAAATTTCAGCAATACAACGCCCTACGCATTATTCTCCAGCTGAAAACAGTGACGTATTGTGATGTTGATCATTGGAATATCTGCCTGTCAGGTGAAACTTTTTTTGGCATTCTGGACTCAGGTCACCTACCAATCATTTTCCACACACTGGATCATTTTAGATTTAGGGATTTCTCTAATTTTGTCTACAAATTCACAGATTGAGAATGGATTCACTGCTTTGTCTGTGACCTGATTTCACTCACAAATCAAATTATTTGGTAGGAAGAAGCGGATTAGCGATTCGAAAATGTATAGCCTCGACCTTTCGGCTAAGAAGTAATAACGCCACAATTTCGGATCTAAATAAGGATGTTCCTCTTTTCGGTAGTTGCAAAAGTAGAAATAGAATGTGATAAACACGTTGCAAATAATCTATGGTCAACTACGTAAAAGGACAATTTAAATAGGCCAATGAAAACAGCAGATGCAATGGCCAAGGGTATCGAATACAATTAAAAGTTTCTGCTCCTTAAATTTCATCGGTTAGAGGAAGGCAACGCAATAGCTGATTGTTTGGCAAACCAGTTCACACCTCATAATCTGTGTGACGAAGGCAATGGAAGGCGGATGGAGACTAGAATTCAAGTTTTACCCGAAAACGTAGACACCAATCCCCCTTTTATAATTAGGATTCGTGACGTACAAAAATTATAACTTTAACAAAAATGCCTGTGGGAATTGAGGCACGATAAGCCAGTGCCTCAGGGTGCTTCCAAAAACACTACTGGTATACATCGCACAATTATTTAATCATCGCACTCGAATCTCAAGTTTTCCAATGTCGTCGAAGGAAGCAAAGTTACAACCTTGTCAAAACTCGGCAAGAACCACAAATTTCCCCAAATTTGCACCCGATTAGCCTCGTGGCCGGGGTACACGGTGGCGCAGTTGGTTGAGGCACTGCGCTATAAGCCGGAATGTCGCGGGTTCGATTCCCGATGGTGTCATTGGGAATTTTCATTGACATAATCCTTCCGGCAGCACTATGGCCCTGGGGTCGACTCAGCCTCTAACAGAAATGAGTACCAGAAATATTTCCTGGGGGTAAAGGCGGCCGGTGCGTAGGGCTGACAACCTTACCACCTTCATGTGCCGATTGTCTAGAAATCTGGGAGCCTCAACCTCCTGGAACCCTAAGGGCCTGTCCAGGCCTGTATAGGGATTGCTTGCTTAGCCTTGTGGCCACAATGGTCGACCTATTCTCGGAAGATATTTTGCAAATTGTCTAAAGGCAAACTGAGGGAAGCAACTTGAACAAAGCAGATCAGTTTGGCTTTCGTGCACATTACAGCGCGACATTTCAATGTGTGAGTTTTACGGACTACGTGACCCTATAATTTTAAATATAACATGTCTGCGGGTGCGGTAGTCTTCGATATCGGAAAAGCATCTGATGTAACATGGTACCCTGGCTTCTTTTATCAGTTATCAAAACTAAATTCTCGGTCAGTAAAATCAAACTTATTAGCTACTCGCTTTCAAGCCTAAAATTCAATGTTTTGGCTTAAGGTCAAATAGCAACGCCCAAGGAAACATAAGCTGAGATCCCACAAGTTTTCGTCCTGTCTCCCACTTGTATGTAAAGTCTCCATGTAAGTAACAAAGCATTTTTTTTTTCTCGCCAAGGGGGTCGTGGCGAGAGCACGAGAACAACAGGGACAATGAGGATAAGACCGAGGACATCCATTCTCTCGTGCACATAGAAGAATAGAGGCTTATGTCTCACTGAATGCACTAACATCCATTAGTCAATCACGTTAAGTATCTCAGTGAAATATTTATAGAAGTCTTACATGGAGAATTCATAGAGAAATGGCGAAGGCCAAGGCATTAGAAACACTCATGAATGTGCATTTTCTGTTTAACAGTTAACGATTAAAGCGCTACCATAAATTGGCCCTCCACAAAGTATTCGTAGGTTCCGTAACGGTATGCGTGCCCACCTTGGGTTTTGCAGCAGAGAGCTGTTCTTTTTGAAATTGCAGCACCTTAAGAACAAAGTTTTCTTCGCTACTGCAAATTATACAAGTTGCACCCCTATCCGCGATACTCAAGCAGATTTCAAAACTACATATCTCCAAGATTCTGTAACAAAATTATGTAAGCAGCAAGCAGAAGTTCAAAATTACACTTTTATATGAAAATTATATTATCGGAGTTGGGATTAGTTGGAATAAGATATTTCAGCCTGTAACATTCCGGTCAGAAAAGAATCCATTGTCGTTCCACCGACTACGAGACGATAGGCTTATGTTTAGATGGTTCGGTTTGTGTTGCGTACGTGATACTGATTTTGATTTAAGTGTTAGCTGTGATAAGGGCGGTGAAGGCAAGAAATATTTTTGGGGGATATTACTAAAGAGACCATTCATTAATACGGGCCGAAATAGTATGTTAAATAATATACAAACTGAAGAAGATGGTATATTTAAATAGATAAATATATGAGCTGTAACGAATAGCTTATTTACGTTAACAATCTGGAAATGAAGCGAAGGAAATTCTAGTGTATACTACAAAGTAAATTGACAACAGACCTAGTGCATAGGGATGAAGGTAGGAAGAGAAACCAATTTTAAATATTATAAGTACAGCTATAACGACATTACTAGTATATTGAGCAAAATATGTTAGATTTTCAAAACAGAAAACCAGTAAGCGTGAAGTTCTTACACAAAGAAAGAGGAAAAGAAGAAGAGAGAACTTGCAAAAGGCTAAGAGAGGAAGGAGTAATCTAAAGTACGGAGCCTTCGTATTGGTTGTAAGATATTCTTACATTCAATGATCCAGTTAAACATTTTCTTAACATCAGTGGTTACTTTAAGATTATTTCTTTAGCTAGTATATTTGTATGTATGAAGAATGCCACAAAATTAACTACGTTTCTATTTGAAAATTCCGTGCAATGCTGTTTCGTGGGATACTTAACCTTCATTTCTCAGCTATTAAAGCTTTGTACCTTCCAACAAATTTTGAGGATGAGGGAGCATAGTCAAGAGGCAGGGAACTGAAAGGTGCCGACCAGATCATCGTGTGGATAAAATGAGAAATTTCAAGAAACAGAACTCTAAGTAGCGCATTCAAATGACACAGGTAACAACTGTCAAGCTATGAAAGAGACGTGTCACTCTAAGGACCGTTTCTTTTGCATGTGGCATGGTCAACAACAACGCCTTGTCATCGTTTTGCACTTCAAACCCTTTAAAAATTTCATTTATAAGTTGTCATGATTTATAAAACAAGAGAATGCCTTGCGGGCGGAAAGGGTTACGGTACTGTAGGCTAAGGCTTAGGGTACTGATCCGAGAAAATGTGATTTCCCTCTGCCGAACAGTCCTATCACCCTTGCTTGCGGTAATTTTGCAGTCTTAATATTGTTTGCCCTGACGCGGCCCTGTTACGTGCAAGAACATGTGTGAATAAAATTGTCATACAAAATTCAGTACTTCCTGTACACGGCGCCATGAGTAATGTTGCCTGGCAGCAACATAATCCGACTGTCGGCTGCTGTTTAGAAACAATTTACTTTCTCTTTCCAAGGAGAGAACCCAGAATTGGGGTTTTGTTTATGGTGTGCTGAGGAGAATATGTGGCTCTACGAGGTAACGGGAGAGTTGTGACTCTTCTAAATTAAACAACACGCCAGGGGGCAATTTGGGGAAGTGGTGACATGGCTCCACGTATTCTTGAATTTGGTACTATTGGAGATAGGATTTCCTTCACGGGACAGCCGCGTCACTTCCAGGTCAAGAGCCTCGCTACCCGCTGCTTAGCAGAGTCGGTGAATATGTTTCATGTTTATTCAGTTGTGTGTGTAATAAAATACCGCATGATCCTCCTGGACTAACATCGGTTCTATTATGGGACTGGTCCATTCTCTCTAACAGTTTTACGGTCCATTAATATTTCTTTTGATACATTCCTCTAACTTGCCCACTTCATTCACATCCCACCAATTTTTTCCGAATTGCTGTCTATTTCATTTCATTATCACCTTCCTTTACCCTCTTCTGAAAGACATAAATTTCTATCTTAAACAAAATAAGTATTACAAATCATTTCTATATTAGTGAACTTTTAAAAAAAAATAGTCCATTCTTACGTATTGTTGCTTTTGCCCTCAAAATTTTACTTCAATTACCAGCTGCATCTGCGAATATCAACAAAAATTCATCACACACCTTTCATTCCCGGCACATATGCAGTGTCTGTTTCCTGTTTCGTTTATGACCTGTGCAAGTCTAATCCAAAGATATGTTGAAATAAGGCCAAATTGAAAAGGACAGAGTCCTTGTGCTCTATGCCCTTACCTTCAGCATCATTTTAATAAAGCACTTATCTTCTACATCTACGAAGGTACAACATTATGACACTTACATCAGTGTTACACACATATTTTTACAGCCACTTTCGCGCAATACTATTAATATTACACAAAAAATCGCCACTTCCTGCATCTTGCTTTGCCAGCTACGGCTGCTTCCTAGTTCGAAACGCTCCAGGTTTGCTCTCTACTTCAGTTCTAATATTCTTCTGAAGATAGTCCAAATCACATGCACAACCAGTGGTGTCCAGAGCGAGAAATCACAATGACTGCCCCGAACACAAATTACGAACATTTAAAAACCAGCATTTAATTAAATTTCTTTTACTTGGCTCAATAATTTAAAATCTGTTGAGAGAAGAAAATTATCTTTATATTTTAAGTTTTATATTTACCGCCCCTGTACCATGACGCTTGGTGCAGCAGCACCAATTGTTCCTCTCTCCACTAGTTACGCGACTGTGCTCAACCATTTACGGTTGGTTAACTTGTCTTTTCTCACCAAGAACTCTACGCCCTTTCCCCTTTTGCATCCACTGTGCAGGGACCCACTACTTTACTAAACCGCCTAACTTTACTGGAAGTGTCCTCGGTGATTTTCGAATCGGCCAGATTAATTGTACGAGTATATTTTAATCTCTCCCATTTTTTTTTCGCAAAATTGTTAACTTCACTAAAATCGGCCAGCGCCATTTGTTTCTCCCCATTCTAACCACACAGCCACTCCACATAGAACCCCCAACTACTTCCAGTAAACACGCATGACCTTCATTGTCACACCCCTCGAAACTGAAATTCCTTCTGGTTTTTCATAAAAGAATAATGAAGAGACAATAAATACAAAAAAGTTATATAACTTAAAGCTTTCGAAGCGACTGAATTCAATAAAACTTTCTTGTGCTAGCAGCCGCCTCAGTTGGTTGAACGGTGAGTAAACAAACGGCTCTATTTCGTCATCAGGGAGTCGAACATGAGAGCAGAGACGGTTCTCGAAAGGTCAAATTTCTCGCCTTTCAACCACCTAACGCAGCTGCTCGCCTGATAAAGCTTTATTGGCCACAAACATTTGTTTCGAGAACTTGAAAAGAATACGGCACTTGGGAGACACAAAGTTACGTGGATGAAACTGAGCGTGTAGAAACAGAGCCTTCATTTAGCTCAGGACAGGCACAAGTAGCATACTTCCGTGCAAAGAGCAACTACTCGTACCATCACAGCAAACATCAACTTATAAAAGATACACTACACCGTGTAATTACAAATTCAGGAACTACAGCGATTATCAGCAAATGTGTTGAAGATACGCGTGACACTGTTCTCCCCTGACCAGACTGCGGTAGGTAAACAAAGACGCCAGAAACAAAAAGGCACCATTAAACAAATACAGTCGAACCCGGTTATAACGACATCGGTTTGTGCAACACTTCGTCTATTGCGTCCGATATTTTACGGTACCAATTAATTCTTCACTGTCAACCATTACATTATACTCCTCGGTTATAACAACACTCGTTTATAACGACACAAAATATTCAGTCCCTTTCATGTGACGTTATGACCGAGTTCAATCTAATTAGAATGCTTAGAATTCTTTACGAAAAGTATCAGAATCAAACAGAAAGCGAGAAATGATAAGGTGCGATATTAGAAGCATAGAGGTACAACCGGTAACGTTTCTTTCAGGGCCATACTACAACACTTCAAGAGTCGTACTACCAAATTTAATCATTTTATAATACTGATTGTTACTTAAATAATGTAACTTAAAATTGTTTTAATATTTTCAGTGGCCATATACCACACATAATTGAAGACATTTTATCCATTTGATCTATTTTAATGAGTACCATATACCTGGTGTAATAATAAAGAGTCCTGACGATGAACTGATACAGTTCGAAACATGTCGACTATTTATTAACATAAGCATGTATTAAATAGGACATAATAAAGTGTACATTTGTCGGAATAAGACTATATAGTTATCTTTGTGACGTCCTCCTGGCGCTAGTATCGCATTAGCCTATGCAAATGTACGGTCCGTGTAACTTTGCCTGCAGCGGCACGTCGCAACAGAGGACACGCGAAGCACTACAGCTGTCATGATGACAGATGTCAACACTTAGCACCGTGCTGGAAGCTCCATGAAATTCAGGATGCCTACGTGTTTGTAAATGAACTTGCAAATTGTTTGTACCTACTGACAGTCACCGCGTTTTGGTGGTATACTGCATGTTCAAAGGAGAGAGTTGAACTACAGCTAATACGAATTTCAAGAAACTCCACATGCTCAGTAGCAACAATAAGTTATAATTTAACGATCCGTTATGACAACAAAGCAGCCCCAACTTATCACTTACTGGTCTTGTAACTGAATTATCTGTGGAGTGTCTGTATTATAGTCTGGCACATATAATGCCTCTGAGGATGTAGGCATGTCTCAGCTCATATTGACACGCACAGACACACGCACACTAACTCACACGCAACTTGCCTATACACATCATTCCACACAACGCAGTGTTACCTCTTGTGGATTTCACGAATCTGTGGACAAACCGGCAGAGCAGCATTAAGAGATTCCACATTTGCTGGGGGCAGGGCTCTATTGGGAACAGAAACGAAAGTTTGTGGCTTGCGAATTACCATTGTGGTGGATTTTTATTAGCACTGCTTTGCATTTTATGTTTAATTTAGTATTAAATATGACGCTGCATTCACAGTCGTGTGTGTTTAGCGGTGGATAGGTGCTTTATTCAGGCGGTCGCTTTTCGCAAACGGCTGTGTTCTTCAGGAACGTAACCCAGAGACTGACAGTTATAGCGCATACACATTAATCCAACCATGACCGACTACTTCCAAATCCTTACCTACTTACAATTTATTATCAACTTACAATTCAAGTCGATGGTATAGGTCTATATTCTCTGTGGAAGAAATGGTGACATAAATAATTAGAAATTAAAAGGGAGGCAATGTACGTATAACGTAACATTGAGGCGCGTTCGCGTATCCATTGTTGCCGTGCCGTGGAAAAGTAATACTATTACATATTCTGAGTGTGTGTTTGTAGCCTTAGTTATCCAGCATGCAAAGCGCATGCGCCACATTTTATTGTCATCTGTGGCCTGTCTGGCTCTACCATATTTCTCCACATTATCTCATAAATGGCATGAATTTCGGAAAAAAGATATTGAACATAAAATATGTATCTTGATTGTCTCTATAAATTGTGCTTGGATCATTTCTAATTCTAAGAAAAATTCAGCGAAATGCTATCACAAATGTACATAGGTCTTCATGTAAAGTACCCGTTAATCTTGTCAGATTTTAATGAAATTTGAAAGCTCTCGGCAGATTTTAGAAAAGTACACAATTATCAGATTTAATGAAAATCCGCCCAGCGGGAGCCAAGTTGTTCCATGCGGACAGACGGACAGACATGACGAATCTAGTAGTCACTTTTCGCCATTTTACGATACGCGCTGTGAAAAATGTTCTGCGGTATCTGACCACTGTAAGCTGTGTCCATTACTCATGTTGGTAAAAATCGTTATTTTAAATTTTACTGATACATCTTACAAAATCCTACTAGCTGTACAGCTGATTACATGTGGAAGTGCCGTCAAGCATAGCTAACGTCTGTGTCACGAGTTACATCTGCTGGTACAAAATGTCGCTAATATCTTAGCCATAGCTAACGTCTGTGTCACGAGTTACATCTGCTGGTACAAAATGCCGCTAATATCTTAGTCCATAGCTAATGTCTGTGTCACGAGTTACATCTGCTGGTACAAAATGCCGCTAATATCTTAGCCCATAGCTAACGTCTGTGTCACGAGTTACATCTGCTGGTACAAAATGCCGCTTAATATCTTAGCCCATATACAGTTTCATACAGCCAAATGGAGGACAAAGGAATGTCTCAGGGAGAGGAATAGTTACAAATTAACTTAAAGTGTTTGAATAAGGCAAAGCATTTCATTGCATGTGAGATATCGCAAAACGTGTCCTCTTACGCGTCGTTTCTTGCGATTACGTATTCTGATCAGTCGTCCTGTGGAAAGAACACGGACTGAAGGTGTTCGAGAACAGACTGGTGAGACAGAATGGTACGGTTAAGGGAGAGGAAGTAACAGAATGCCGGCGAAGATTGCGTAAAGTATGGCTTCACACAGGTCAGATGCACTTTAAACCAAATATTGTTGTAATGATGATGCAGCCAAGGAGGTGGAATGGGTGGCACATAGCGCGGGTCGAAATGAGAAATAATTAAAAAAACACCGTAAAATGTCTGAAGAGAAGAGACCATTTGGGAGAATTAGGCTCAAGTTGAAGAAAATATTACGTAAATAATTGGCATGAGAAAGTGGCCTGGATTTAACATGCTCTTGTGAACACGGTAATGGGCACTCGAGTTCCATCAATAGCAAGGCGGTACTTGAACTGCCAAGCGACTACAAAATTTCCTGTGCGTAATACTTTAAAATGAATGCTGAAGTTACAACATGAACGTTTCTGCTAATAGAATAAATGCACTTAGTTTGTCTAGTCAGTTTCTATGAAGTAACTCGCAAACCTGAAGCTTATAAGAATATATGCAGGCTTAATATTATTCATTCCGTAAATTTTCTTTTCAATGTTTATTGTCCGAAAAATGTACACTTGTGTACAAGTGTATATTTTTCGGACAATAAACATAATATATACAGGGTGATTGTAAAATGGTCGGAAAATTTCAGAAGTGACCTTTTCCACAACAGAAAAAATAGAAAAGTTCATAACAATGTATGTCCGCAGACACTTAGTTTCAAGCTACAGTCCCTACGTTTGCTCGATCTCATTCCTTTAGATGTTCTATCTGTGGGGACACTTAAAGACCCTAGTGCATTCACCTGCAATTAGAAATTAAGAGACACTTAGTTTCAAGCTACAGTCCCTACGTTTGCTCGATCTCTTTCCTTTAGATGTTCTATCTGTGGGGACACTTAAAGACCCTAGTGCATTCACCTGCAATTAGAAATTAAGAGACACTTAGTTTCAAGCTACAGTCCCTACGTTTGCTCGATCTCTTTCCTTTAGATGTTCTATCTGTGGGGACACTTAAAGACCCTAGTGCATTCACCTGCAATTAGAAATTAAGAGACACTTAACCTATCCATTTTTGAGGTCTGTCAAACCATTCGTAACCGCTCCGACACGTTTGAAAGGGTGCGATGCGACAGTCCATGGTCAGACGTGTCCATGCGTGCATTGACTCAGGTGGACATGTTGAGCGTTTGTTGTGAATTGTGGTTTGATGCACAATGAAAACTAAACAGTTATTAAATTGGGAATGTGTAAGATAAATGTATTATATGTGTCGTAAGTGAAATGCTGCATAGAATGTATTACTATTGAATGTAATATTTAAATTAAACTAAAAAACCACTCATTTCCGGACATAAACTTTTTTGTTTGTTTTGACGCGAAGAACTCGCTCTTGATATCTGTCCAAGCATTTCACATACACCTTATATGTAAAACGAGCATGGGATGACTCATGCACCATTACAAAAATCCATAAGGAAAATAAACAGGAATGGAAAACTGAGACCTTGCTGGCTGCACAAAAAGGCAGAGGTGGCGTACTTTTGTGGTCTGAGTTTTGGTACACTCAGATCGCCGTAAATGTAGTGTTGCAGCTAGTCTATAACTACAATTTATGGTACGTGTGATGTTACTTTTGTTAGACATTTACTACCAGAACGTTCTTGGCTTCAGGACTAAGGCTTCTGAACTATTTACAAATGTCACTCATCTGACTTCCCTGTTATCTGTTTGACTGAAACCTCGCACAATGGTTTGTTTTACAATCAATCTCTTTCCTGGAACTTACTTAGTGTATAGAGCTGATAGGGTCAGTACGGTGAAATCACGTGGAGGAGGTGCCTTAATTGCCATATCCGATAACGTCTCAGGCGTTGTACGTGGAGCTGACTTAGAACTGGTCGAGGAATGCGTGTGGGTTGAAATACCTACTGTGGATGGCATTAGTTTAATTGAACAATTTTTACCAACAAATGCACACAGACATGTAATGTAGAGAGTTTATTTTATTTAATTAATAGCTTTCCCCAATACGTATTTCGGCGTGTTTACATCGCCATCTTCAGGGGGTCGTTGAAGCTTTTAACATAGACCAATATTTATAAAATACATCGTAACAGCCATTGTTATGTATAATAATGTTAGAATGTTAAACAGTGTCACTATATATAATATTGTATAATCGTAAACATTAATAAAATTAATAAAACAGTATAAAATTAATAGGTTACATATTATAATGTAACTGATAAATTATTGGCAGAGCGGTCTTGCGTTTTGGCATGTGTGTTGCTGTAGGTTGGTTATCTGTGTGTGCAGCTGTGCAGTGGAATGTCCTTATCGCACGGAATATGTGTAGTGACTAGTCACTACACTATGTTAAGTCCATATTTAATCCCTCGCAGCACGGCTTTATGAAATCCAAATCCACTGCTACAAATCTTGTTGTCTATCTAGAATCTGTCGCTCCGCTGGTTTATTCCCACAGACAGGTCGATTCCATTTATTTTGACTTCAGCAACGCGTTTGATCTAGTTCCGCATGAGATGCTGCTTCGAAAATTAAGTGACTTCGGACTGTCTGCCGGTTACGTTAGCTGGTTCCGTAGTTACTTGACCAGCAGAACATCTTCTGCCCGTTACTGTGGAGCGCCTTCTTCGTCATATGAAGTGTTATCTGGTGTGCCACAAGGATCCGTTCTGGGACCACACTTTTTCAACATTTTTATCAACGATCTGTTTGGTGTGGTCAAGTATTCAAATTGCCTTCTCTTTGCGGATGACATCAAAATTTTTCGTCCCCTCGTGGCAGTCTGTTACTACAGACTGAAATAAATTATCAAGAGGCTCTGAAGAGAGGAAAAGGAAAAAGTTACTGACCTAATTAACCCCAGCAACCTAATTGTTTGAGAGAAAATATAATCCACATGATTGTGAAAGTGCAGCTTGGAGTCAATTTGCACTCCCAGATCTTTTTCCTTTTCCTCTCTTCAGAGCCTCTTGATGCTATATTGCACATTAGTTAGGCCTAAGTTAGAATATGCCTCTGTTGCGTGGAATTCCATTACTTCTACTGATGCCAGTAAGCTTGAGCGCATCCAGCGCAAGTTTGTATCTCTTTGTCATCGTCGTTTTTTCAGTCACTTACCGTACAGTTATGCTGGTGTTTTAAATTACTTGAAATTACATACTTTAAGTGATCGTAGGTGCCACTTAGACGCCCTTTTTTTACTTAATGTTTACAATGGTTTAAAAATTTGCCCTACCCTTTTGGAAACTGTCGGCCTTCGTGTGCCGAATCGAAATTTCAGATATTTTAAACTATTTCATGTTGACTTAAACCGTCGCAACTGCCCTTCCGCTAGAAGCGCTTCCGCGGCTAATGCCATCAGTAGGATACTTGTATATTCAATGGTAGGTCTGTTTTGATTAATTACTTGTTATCAATGTAAATATTGAATTCGACGCTGTAGTTCGGTCACTGCGACGTTTCTAAATCAAGTCATTATGTTCTGTCAGGTATTGGATTCTGCTCCAGTACTTCTTTTATACTGTTTTACTGCATATTTGTTTTGTTTCTTTAGTGTTTTGTCTTGCGTATTTGTACTGTTTTGTATTTTATTTGTGCCTTTGTGCTGGCTTTGTAATTGGCACTTGTGCTGTTAAGTCTGCACGTTAATAAGTACCCATTGAATTGAATTGAATTATTATTATCGTCATAGTTATTTTAACAGCGGTTTTGTACTCATCACCAATTCCTTAACGATCTCTGCAAAGCAGTCAGTTTTAGAGATTCTCTTCCTTTTGCTGATTACAAAAATTTTTCGAGAAAAGTAGTCCCTTCATAATAGTTTCCCATTTAAGTCTTCTTTGGTGGTTCATCGCTGACGCCATGAAACTTATATTTACGAGACTTAGGTATTTCTGAATTAAGGAAAAACTAACTTGCTCCGTTTCAAGTACAGCCTCTGACAATATTATACTTATTATACACTCTGACTCCCAAATTCATTTTCATCACCACGTGGATCATATATTTCCTCGGAACAGTAGATTTTTTTGTTTCATTCGAAACGTAGCGTTTCATTTTCCTCTCAGGTCAGTCTCCTGATAATGAATTTAACCTTAGTGAGGTATAAGTTACGAACTCATTACTTCTACTGACACCAATAATTTTGAGCGCATTCAGCGGAAAATATCGCCCTTTTATTGTCTTTTTAAGTCACTTACAATATAGTTATACAAATATTTTAAATAACCTGAAATTCAATATTTTATGTGTTCGGAGACGCCACCTAGACGCGCCTTTACTTAGTACGAGTATTATTTACAATGGACGAAAAATATATCCTTGAACTTTGGAAAATTTTGTCCTTCGTGCTCTGACTCCAAACGTAAGAGATTTTCTTTGTATGACGCTGATTCTGCACCTCGCAGCTTTCTCTAATACTAGTAGTTGCGCACTGATTGCAAAGTCATCTGTGGAGGCATGATTTGTTCAGGAACAAATTGAAATCGCAGAAGGATTTATTAACTTAATTGTGCTAATTATAAGTTACAATGAATTTGGTTGTTATTGTTATTACTGGCAGTTGGCTTTTTTCCTTTTTCTAAGGTAAATTGTTGCTTCTTTGTTATAATAATATTATTGTTACAATAATAATAATAATAATATTTATTCCTTCACTCCATAATTTAGGGATGCCATTAAGATTTATTATCAATATCATCATTGTTACCAATACTGTTATTATTGTTATTATACGTAAATTTAGAGAAAAAGTTTTTCTCCTCAACCACATTTCTTGTTACTGTGGTACTGTATTTGTTTAATATCTTTATTATGGGTTATGATGTCTCATTATAATCATCTTTTCCTCCTTTCCATTTAAATTTCGCTTTTAATTAAATTTTTATAACTTGTTTTTTCTTTCCTCTTTATCCTGCCATTTCTTCTTTTGTTCATATTATCTTCTTGTACTTGTGCTGTATTTGTCAGTGGCGACTCGGTTGTAGATTAAGTACGCAAATAATAATAATAATAATAATAATATAATAAGTAATAAACATACGGAAATTGGCCCAAATCTTTCCAGTAGTGTGGGTGGTGTTACTTTCATGTAAACATGAAACCAACAACAGGAGCTTCTAGACCTCTTTCCGAAATTTGTGTTAAAAAGAGTTCCCCAAATGTGTACTTGTGCATATCGTTATGACCTAAAAGTCTATTTCGGCTTCCAGTGACAGATTGCTTCAGTCGTCTATACTGTATGACACAATACATCTCAACCCTTCTAAGTTCTGTGGCAATGACGAACACTTGGAAACTAGTTTTCTTGTCGAAACGTGAACAGACGACGTACCTTGGACAATCCACTGCGCGGATTCGCCTTCTGGCTTGTTGTCAGAAGCACGGAACGTCAGCAACAAGACAGTAGTGTAGTCGTGTTCGTCTCTTTGTTCGAAGCCATGAAGTGGGCCTGGGAAAATGGAGAGCTATCTTGAATTGCTATTCCTTGCAAATCATATATTAGCAGGTCACATACACAAAGAAGTTATATTGGGTGACTTCATAATCTATATGAATATAAAATTGCACGAACAGAGAATTAAACACTGGGGGGATACAAACCAAGAAAAAGATGCCTATATGCAAAAGAAGGAAGAAAAGGCAGAACTAAGGAAACAAAGAGATGGAGGAAGTAAGAAGGTGGTTAATGTGTAGGAAGGTACATAGCGTCGTATAGATAGATCCAAGTCCTCATGCAAACAGCCGACGCCACAATATCAGTCCGAACTTTCCCGAATTTAATCTTACGTACGCTGGGACAAACATCACAGGCTATTTACACTGGGAAAGTTTACAGGAAGCAAGTGCTAGTAGCCACCAGGCTCTCACAGTGCAAACAAGATGGACAACGGTGTAGCGGTGTAGCCTACTCCAAGACCCAGAACATGTATTTAACAAGGCGCTTCTTACTTTCAAAACATGAAATGGCTTTACAATACACGCGCGAGTGTAATTTCATTTACGCCTGGAAGAAAAGTACCGCCTTCCCTGCGCCGATTTTCACGAAACTCACAAATGCTCAACGGCGTTATATGCAAATCTCTTACTCCGAATTTCACCTCAGTCGGACAATAAATGTGGAAAGTGCAGATAAAAATTAATTTAACTCCCGAATTTAACTATGGTCTTCACTGCGCTGAATTTCACAAAACTCACAGTTACTCATTAAATTTATGTGGTCGTCTTCTGTACTGAATTTTATTGAAGTCGGAAGATAAATATACACAGAACGGGAAAATTTGCATTTGTGCCTTCAAGTAAAGTGTGATTCTCAATTAACCGATTTTCACGAAACTCCCAATTACTCAACGGCATTAGGTATAGACGGTATAGACCTTACACACAGAATTTAACTCAAATCGGACATGAAAATTGGAAATTAAGGCTACAAATTCATTTAAGCCTTTCAGTAAATACGATGTACTGAGTTATAGTCAAACCAACCAATGCACTACAATCACTAACAAAGTATATCTTGCAACCCCTACATATGTTTCGGCAACCAAGTTGCCATCTTCAGGTGGCATACCAAAGAATCACAATTATTCAAGACTTCCAACTACGCGTACAGTCAGCATCACAATAAAAGCACATATGCCACTAACGACATTAAAATGAAACTGATTTAGACAATCACAGAATCACACGTTAAAAGTAAACAGCACAGTTTGTCCAAGTCAGTGTGAGCCAGCACTTCACATATCACAGTAAAACTTATCACATATATATGCTGTTAGATGATTAGACCTAGATAATTAAAATATATATAGAAGCTTATCTAAAAAGTTTTTCTGGCTGTTGGTTATGTATATAATTGTATTGTCGATCAGTGTCTATCTCGTCCTGTAGCTTGTGATGTTGAGTGTCCTGTGACGCGTAGTTGGATGCCTTGAATAATTGTGATTCTATGGTCTGCTCCTGAACATGGCAACTTGGTTGCCGAAACATATGTAGGGGTTGCAAGATATACTCTGTTAGTGATTGTAGTGCATTGGTTGGTTTGACTATAACTTATGACAGAATGCACGGTGCATATAGTATAAAATAAAAAATTAAAAAAAATTATTCACTGAGTCAGCTTGACAGTTCCTTGTAAATAATTCCTATTACCGAATTTAAAGAAAGTCATATAAAACGGCTTATAGATCACAAGCTGAAGGGCGCGATCTCCAAACACAGCGCCCATCTCTGACTCTCTTTTCTTAATTCTTAAAGAACACCTAATAACACTGCCATTCAACTACGGATTGGCCATAAAGTGGAAAGTGAAGTTCAGGAGCCGGCTTTAGTGTTCTCATGCTCGTCACGTGACTACTTGACCCTCCTGTTATTGTCTAACACGCGATTCCCACCTCGTCTTTACATGCTATTTTCTTAATACTTTACAACTTTCAGTTTTTTTTCTAATGGCGCAATAGCCCCTAGTGGGCCAGGGCCTCCTCATTGTCGAGGCTTCACGATCACACTCAGTTAGATACACCACACTCGGTAGGACTCCTCTAGACGAGTGATCAGCCCGACGCAGAGACCTCTACCTGAAAACACACAACAATCACAAGAGACAGACATCCATGTCCCCGGCGGGATTCGAACCCAAAATACCAGCAAACGTGCGGCCGCAGACCCACGACTTAGACCGCGAGGCCACTGGAATCGGCAGAGCTCTCGGTTACTTACCGTTAGTTCGGCATACGAAATATCTTTTTGACGTGAATACGTCTTTAAATTTGCTTCCGTATAGGGAGGCAAATCAGAAAACTGATGATAACAAAATCGGGGGATACAGTTTGGCATTGCAGCTACATATCTATCATCCACATCCAAAATGTAATTACACCACTCGATAGTTAAAGGATCAAAGAATTCATTACGTTGAGTGGGGACTGTGACGCATCGCGCGCGGCGGAGGGGGAAGCGCCGCAATTTGGAGGTCGTTTCGCCGCGTCACATACTTTCCGTTTAGTATACATTTTGACTCGGAGAAGCTACGACGCTCGTTTCAGTTTCAATTTACAGCTCTCGTCAATATTTATCGATTGCGTACACAAAACATTACTGTGGAATAGTTATGGTGAATATATATGGTTGTAATGAATTAAAAACTGGAGTGATGTTTTTTGATAGATTATTGGATATGTTTCATTTTTAAAATCTTACTCAAGGCCAGGATCCAGCCACGGGTCAGTTTTTAGGAATTTGCATTTCTTTTGTTCTTTTGTTATTTGGTAACATTGATGATGGGTTGAACAGGTAGAAGTTTGTTGATATTGTGTAGATAGATGAAGGAGCTGAATTTTAAACTTGTGAGAAGGATGCGGATGTAATAGGTGCCGAATTTAAACTAGAGTAGGAAGCGGATAGAACAGGTGGTAGAATTATAGTAAGCAGGTTGGGAACGCAGGACTTGTATTAAAGCAGGCTTTGATTGGTATATGAGAAGGATCGATTAGTTTATTGATTTAGGATTATGCAGGTAGAACAATTTAGAATTTGGGACTTGTATAATTGTGGTAATTTGGTAAAGTGAGTGAATGAGATTGAAGGAATTTATGTATGTATGAGAGTTGATGTAATTTTGGTTGTAGGAATGTTGTATGTATGAATTTTGGGTAACCTTTTATTTGTGAATTTTGTTAGAATACTGAGTTGAAAAGTTTATATGTTTAGAAGTACAGAGTTTATGTTAACTTGTAACAGTTAGTCCACACACACTTGGCTTTGTGAGAATGGTAACCTCAGCATTTTTGCGCTTGCATGCTGGAGGATATGGGAACCACAGCATCAGCATATTCCTTATTAGGACATGTAGATTTCCATTGGCTACTTATGATAGGGACTAGACGTAAATGCATTAATTTGATTGGATGAGAAGGTAGGAGATGTAGTGAGGTAGCCATGTTGCTTAGTGTGGTATGGAAGTTATTAAATATAGGTGAGAACAATGTTTTGAGGTCTTTTGATCATCTTTAGGCACGACGGTTTGGTTGGTGTTTGAAGCAGTTTGGCGGCGTGATTTTAAATTAAAAGTGTTGAAATTATGTAGAAATTATGAAGTGGTTTAAACTCCAACACAGTGTATTTGGTAAAAGTGTTGGTAGTAAATATGTAAAGTTTAACTACAGAAAGTGAGCAATATAAAGTGAAATGGCAGAGCAGCATCTTATCTTGTGGTTACGTAATAAGATGGCAGTGAAAATGCTATACTTATGCACCCGTAGCATACATGCAAATATTTGGAAATATGAACGGGTAATATATGTTGAGGTATCCAGAGGGAACATGGATCAACTTGTAACACAAGGTAGGTTGGCAAAAGAATAAGTTTTTGGATGGGTTATATGTTGTAATTTGCGAGTTGGTACTCGTAGTGGAATTTTGAAATTGATGAATTTTATTATGAAGTATTACAAACACAATTATTTAGTTAGGAAAATTGTGTAAAGTTGTAGCAAGTGTGAGTGGGCCAAACTGAACGGGTAATATATTTATGCGTATTAGAAGTTGTGTAAGGGAAATTATAATGGATTAGATTGTGAAGAAATATTTAACTTGGTTTACAGAACGAAGGAAAATTATGATTTTTAATTTACAGAGAAATTATGAAAGGGATTTAAAATTTATTGTGATGGATGTTAATTAGGATTTAGTTGGGTTAATAAATTTTATTATTTACTTTGGTTATAAATTGAGAGTGGTTTAATGGTTTAATTATGGTAATGAAGAAGTAACATTCCAAGTATAATCACATCCCAAGTGTGTAGTTAATTCCTTATGAGCTAGGAAATATCCCAAGTGATAACCGGTAGCAGTATTAGTTGCGGTCAGAGGTTTAGTGGACCGATGGTATGGTTATACCAAGTAGTTAGGTGATACTAGCTGGGCTAGGCACACCTGTGCGGGGGGTTACTCAGCCGGGCATCGACTGAGCTAGACGCCCCACTTTATGAAGGTTGAAGCAGTTGGAAGTAACCTGCTTTGAAATACAAAACTTCCTGGTGGCAGCGATATTAGAGTATGAGAGTGGGTGAAGCCAGACACAGCGGTGGACTGTAGGGGCTCACCACGTGTAGACGTTCTGGGAGTATGGACTGCCCGGGCGCTACATCCGGGTTGGTGTCTGTGAACACTAACCAGTTGTTACGCTACCGAAGGGTGACAGTTGGTCACCACATCCCTGAAGTTTCAAGCACGCTCAGGTCACGATACCAGTAGAAGGGGTTTCTTCGAGAACACTCTATGTGCTCTCTCTCTCATTTGTAAGAAACCCCCGTTCTTACAAATGGTGGCAGCGGTGGGATATCGAAAAATCCAGGGATCGGCAATCCAGGGATACGATAAAACCACAGGGATGCGAAAATTTAGTGATATGAATTAGTACGGATAGAATAAATCCAGGTGGGATTGTGTATAATACTTGGGATTTAATTTAATTGATTTAGAATTGAAAGAAATTTTCAGTTGGACACTCACACTTAATTTGCACTGCCAGTGAAAGTATTGTGATTAAGAAATTAACGCTAAGCCACGTGTAAGCTATGGTCAAGTACAAAACTTTGTAGAGCCAACAGCTGTGGTAGTGTTAGCGTAAATTTTAGTACATGTCGTTGACCCTGTGAGTAATGTAAAATTATGACACTGTAGGTGTAACAGTCATAATTTACGCGTAGAAAGCTATTTTAAAGAAGTAGAAAATGTTGGAATTTTGGGTGTGAAATTCCAGGTTTATTTGTTTATTTGGTACGTTAAGATAACGATGAATTTATATTCAGTAGAAACGTACTAGTGCCAGAAAGAAGGGAAGGTGACATTTCATTGATTTTTGCAGAATTGTATGTGAGATTTTTGTACTTATTATTTTGATTTTGTGAAGTAGTAATACGGTTGTTGAGTTCTTGGAGACGGGGAAATGCTATCGCAAAGGGGACGGCCAACCCTTCTGCGCTGACAATATTCTCTGATTCCGACGACAGACGAACTAGGAAAATATTTGGAAAGTTATGTTGTTGCACTTAAGAAAGTGGAAAATTATAACGTAAAGTGTAGGAAACACGAAATGTCTACTAAAATTTTACTGTAGTATTTGAAAGCATCAATATTTTGAAGCAAGAATTTGGTTACCTAGTAACCTATGTGTACACTATTGGTTAGCCTCACTAGCAGGTGGGAAACGTATTTTTCCTACAAGTTTTCCATGTGGGTTCAGCACAGGTGACAGATTGTAGAGGGACCTGTGACATTACGAGTGTTAATTTGTAACGTATTCGGGACGGTCAGTATAACAGCTGATCACGCAAGTCGCTGTGCGCTGCACTTAGCTGGCAAAGCCACACGACGGATCATCTGACATCAAGGTCGATGAATCGCAGCCCGATAACTCGAGACAGAACTACACGTACGATGCAGTCTTGCTGATGCGAGTAAAATTCTAGTGAAGATACATTGACCTTAACTTCAGTACGGTAAATGGCACAGAATGAAGTAGTTACACACACCTAGGGAGTTTGAAAATTAATATTTGGAATTAGACGGTAGAGCAGACATAGATATGGTGAATTAAGGGGTGAACAAAGGGATGATACTATCCAGTAAGCAATGTCTCTGTGTGAGATTATGAGATAATGAAGAAGCCCAGTTGTATTCTGAAGTTATATGACTCAGGTTAGGAGTCCAGAGAAAATCGTATCAGAGATACGTAAGTGAATAATCGTGCCAGTGACACGAAGGAGAAAAATAAATGGTTTGTCAGGGACACCATTTAGGAAGAAACTTGGTAACCGGTAGTGGTACCTTGGTTTATTGTGGTCGTTATAGGATGGCGACACAGTTGTAGTTGAAAGTCTCAGACGCGAGTACTTTGAGAGAACATGGTAGCCCAGTGAGTGGTGCCTTGTCATTTGGGTTCGTAGGGAAACGAAACCAGTGGAGTTGATAGTTTCATGTGTGGAAACTTTTGAGGAAATGTCAGACGGAATTGACATGATGAATACTGAGAACATATTTGTCCATCAGTGGAGTATGTCGCAGTTTCATGAACAGAGATTAAGTGGAAAATCTAAGTAGAGAATCAACGGAAATGGGTAATTCAGAAAAGTGATAAACAGTTAGAGACCCCAGACATCTAGCCTACCAGAAGTAAATGGAATGATTAGAAATTTGAAAGGAAACTTGATTAGGTTAGTGGGAGTGGCAAATTAGACTACCCACGAGACAAAATGGCTGACTAAGAAACAGCTGACAGCTGACCACTGTCAACACAGCCATGTGATGGTTATGTTATGATGACGTTTGTCATGTGTTAATGTGGAACACAGATGACAGAGTGAATATGTAGTTAGCATATAGTTTGTGAATTATTAACCAATCGGTTAAGCGGTTAATAAGGAAAAGTTAAAAGCATTATTGATTAAATGTTTTAAGTTTGTTACTTTGTGTGAGTAACCATGTTAAGCAGTAGCATCTGGTTACGATGGAAGAGAAGTTTAATAACTTTGGTTGATTGATTTTGCAAGTTGATTTTTGAGTTTTGAAGTTGAACTTTAAATGTGGATACAAGTAAATTTATAACTTGTAGTATGATTTGGTTAAAACTACGTTTAGGTAGATGTAAACAGTATAAGTTGGTACTGAGTATACTTTATGAAGAATGGAGATGGAAAATTTATTTTGTAAAAATAATTGTGTTTGATGGTTAATTTTGCCAACCTGATTTGTGAATATGAAATGACAAATTGGAAGGAATTATGATGAGTTGTTATTGGATAAAGTGTGTATAACACTTAAGTAATGTTTTGCAAATTGAGCCGTGATTGCAGTTATGTAAAAGGGCAAAGTTATGCAGTTGGAAACTGGAAGGTTCCAGTTATCCACGGATAGAAGAACAAGGAGGCGATACGACAAGCGACGCCAGCCTATGGGTCATCGCCACCGACGAATAGCAGAGTTGCAGTTGTTCCAGAAGCAGCTGGAAGGATCAGTTGGGGTAGGTTGCAGAAGGTCAACATACTTCGACAGTCAACACCACGCAGACTTTGATCATGTGTTGATCGTGCTATACGATCATCATGCTGTAAAAGGCATTAACACTCTTATGCCGCTTGATGCAGTATGTTTGCAACATGAGGAGAGCAGGGACTAATGAACTGTGTATGAGCTATGTTAGCAGCATACGAGGTTCAAAGTTAAGCAGCCAGCAACTGAACAAAGGGTTCCAGTTCAACACCACGATTTTCGGGAAAGCAGAGCGGAGAGCAGCGGACTTTCTGGTTCGTTCACACGCCTTGACGCCTTGATGGGAGATGCCAGCAGCAGGAATTTCGGCAGTCGCAGAGAGGACAACACCGAGGGGGTACAATTAGCAAGGTTTGCTATCGTACTACTCCAGCAGCAGGATGCAGCAGATCCGGAACAGGATGCAGCACCCGACAGCAGATCAATCCAATCACCATTACAGCAGAGATGGCAACATACGGAAGGAGAAACATGAGGAACCTGCGAGAGTTGTTTCGCTGGTTAGGCGTAATTCGTGTTCTGTTAATTGCATCGCCGCAATTCAGAATAAGTATGAATACAGCAAGGATGGCAGCAATTAAGGATGCAGATTTATGCAGCGTCATCGAATGCAACTGAAAGGAGAACTAAGTTGCTATTTTATGTATTGATTTAGGTGTACCAATTTTAATGGGTTTGATGTTATTGTATTTGAAATTTTACAGGATATGTTGACGGTTATACACAATTTTGATGATGAACTTGAATGTTTGTAGACATTATACGGAAAACACACTATATGTAAAACAGTTACACTTGATTGTTTCGAGGGACTTATTTACAGTTTATTAAGATTTTTATATGTTGAGAGTAAATGTATAATGGAATTTATTTAAGGTAATGGTAGTTACATTTAGGCACGAGGGACAATTGGAAGAGTTGAAATAGTTACTAAACATGTGAACTGTATTTTTTTAAGTGATAATTTTTAAAGAGTTTAAAACTGATAGTTGAATTAACAGTGAAGTGAAATTTAAATTTTGATTATTTGTTTAATAATTTAATGAGAGATATACTTTTGTTTATACAACACAGTAGAGAAATGAAATGATTTGACACTTAAGAAATTTGTATTGAAACATTGAAATTGTTTAAGATTTTGTTAAAGATTGCTATTGGTAACAGATGTTAGTAGGGAGTAATGACTTGGAACAGTCACATTGGTAAAAGATAATGTAAGCATTGGGAAGAGATGATGTATAGACAATGTAAAGACATTGATTTTAAAGTCAATATGGTTTTACAGGTAAATGAAATTAATTATGATTTGTTTATTTTAGTAAGAGGTATTGGTAATGTGTTTTAGTTTGTATTTTGACTTATGGAGAGTTGAATTAATTGTTTTATTTTGGTTGTTTAAAGTGATTATTTGTGTTGAACACAGTTATGGTTTACAGTACGAGAAGTAAATTTGAGTTATGGTTAAAGTTTTAAAAGTTAACTTTGAGATTGTTTGAGAATTTTGGTTTTGAAAATGTATGTTTTAGATTAGGATGAATTAACAAATAATTGAGGAATTTTAAATTGGTTGAAGATGGTGAGAAAGTTAATTGAAATATTCAGTTAACTTGTTTAAGATGTACATATTCGTTCATAAACGGGGGAGGAAAGAGTGGAAGCACCTCTAACAAGGCCCAACGTCCACCACGTCCAGTCCTATTTTTATCGAAGTACTTGTCCAGTTGAGGTTATTATCCTATGAATTCCTTTTATTATTTGTCCATTCTTATTAATTACTATTGATACTTCAAGTTGTAATGAAACCCATGGTGGTATATGTTGATATATAATACTTGTTTGATACATTGTTCGAGTGAAATAGTTGATGATCCTTTTATTTTTCTTTTGATGTTTAACGAGGCGGTATTGCCCTAATCTTTAAGTTTCTTTCTACTTGGAAAGGTTTTCGATTTGTAGTTGGTTAACTGAGAAGTGGAACTGAACTATTGGTTGACTTGGAAAGGTATTAACTATGGAGAAGTTTGGATGTTTATGTAATGATGTTGAGAAAGTGTTGAGTATTTGATGGAGTGATGTGTTATAGGATTGATACTTGAAATGACAAAGATGATTTTGGTACGGTGAACAGGAATTTGAGAACGTTAGAATTTGATGTGATTTTGATTTTTTTTATGTTAAAAGGAGTTAGAATGTTTGAGGACAAACAATAGTTTAAGCACGGGAGGATTTGTAATGAATTAAAAACTGGAGTGATGTTTTTTGATAGATTATTGGATATGTTTCATTTTTAAAATCTTACTCAAGGCCAGGATCCAGCCACGGGTCAGTTTTTAGGAATTTGCATTTCTTTTGTTCTTTTGTTATTTGGTAACATTGATGATGGGTTGAACAGGTAGAAGTTTGTTGATATTGTGTAGATAGATGAAGGAGCTGAATTTTAAACTTGTGAGAAGGATGCGGATGTAATAGGTGCCGAATTTAAACTAGAGTAGGAAGCGGATAGAACAGGTGGTAGAATTATAGTAAGCAGGTTGGGAACGCAGGACTTGTATTAAAGCAGGCTTTGATTGGTATATGAGAAGGATCGATTAGTTTATTGATTTAGGATTATGCAGGTAGAACAATTTAGAATTTGGGACTTGTATAATTGTGGTAATTTGGTAAAGTGAGTGAATGAGATTGAAGGAATTTATGTATGTATGAGAGTTGATGTAATTTTGGTTGTAGGAATGTTGTATGTATGAATTTTGGGTAACCTTTTATTTGTGAATTTTGTTAGAATACTGAGTTGAAAAGTTTATATGTTTAGAAGTACAGAGTTTATGTTAACTTGTAACAGTTAGTCCACACACACTTGGCTTTGTGAGAATGGTAACCTCAGCATTTTTGCGCTTGCATGCTGGAGGATATGGGAACCACAGCATCAGCATATTCCTTATTAGGACATGTAGATTTCCATTGGCTACTTATGATAGGGACTAGACGTAAATGCATTAATTTGATTGGATGAGAAGGTAGGAGATGTAGTGAGGTAGCCATGTTGCTGAGTGTGGTATGGAAGTTATTAAATATAGGTGAGAACAATGTTTTGAGGTCTTTTGATCATCTTTAGGCACGACGGTTTGGTTGGTGTTTGAAGCAGTTTGGCGGCGTGATTTTAAATTAAAAGTGTTGAAATTATGTAGAAATTATGAAGTGGTTTAAACTCCAACACAGTGTATTTGGTAAAAGTGTTGGTAGTAAATATGTAAAGTTTAACTACAGAAAGTGAGCAATATAAAGTGAAATGGCAGAGCAGCATCTTATCTTGTGGTTACGTAATAAGATGGCAGTGAAAATGCTATACTTATGCACCCGTAGCATACATGCAAATATTTGGAAATATGAACGGGTAATATATGTTGAGGTATCCAGAGGGAACATGGATCAACTTGTAACACAAGGTAGGTTGGCAAAAGAATAAGTTTTTGGATGGGTTATATGTTGTAATTTGCGAGTTGGTACTCGTAGTGGAATTTTGAAATTGATGAATTTTATTATGAAGTATTACAAACACAATTATTTAGTTAGGAAAATTGTGTAAAGTTGTAGCAAGTGTGAGTGGGCCAAACTGAACGGGTAATATATTTATGCGTATTAGAAGTTGTGTAAGGGAAATTATAATGGATTAGATTGTGAAGAAATATTTAACTTGGTTTACAGAACGAAGGAAAATTATGATTTTTAATTTACAGAGAAATTATGAAAGGGATTTAAAATTTATTGTGATGGATGTTAATTAGGATTTAGTTGGGTTAATAAATTTTATTATTTACTTTGGTTATAAATTGAGAGTGGTTTAATGGTTTAATTATGGTAATGAAGAAGTAACATTCCAAGTATAATCACATCCCAAGTGTGTAGTTAATTCCTTATGAGCTAGGAAATATCCCAAGTGATAACCGGTAGCAGTATTAGTTGCGGTCAGAGGTTTAGTGGACCGATGGTATGGTTATACCAAGTAGTTAGGTGATACTAGCTGGGCTAGGCACACCTGTGCGGGGGGTTACTCAGCCGGGCATCGACTGAGCTAGACGCCCCACTTTATGAAGGTTGAAGCAGTTGGAAGTAACCTGCTTTGAAATACAAAACTTCCTGGTGGCAGCGATATTAGAGTATGAGAGTGGGTGAAGCCAGACACAGCGGTGGACTGTAGGGGCTCACCACGTGTAGACGTTCTGGGAGTATGGACTGCCCGGGCGCTACATCCGGGTTGGTGTCTGTGAACACTAACCAGTTGTTACGCTACCGAAGGGTGACAGTTGGTCACCACATCCCTGAAGTTTCAAGCACGCTCAGGTCACGATACCAGTAGAAGGGGTTTCTTCGAGAACACTCTATGTGCTCTCTCTCTCATTTGTAAGAAACCCCGTTCTTACATGGTGTTAAAGTTCAAAATTAAGAAAACTTAATACATTGTCGGCCTATACTCGTCAAAAAGCCAAATCGAAATATAGAAATCGTATACGGTTGGAAAGGGCTTCTCAAGAGCAATCCAGTGATACCCATAAAACACAATATGATAGAGTGAAGCGGTGCCGGGAACGTAAAACAATGAAGGCGTCCGAGCGGATCAACGACGGCGCAAGTACATCTGCCGCTGGGGTGGCCGAGCCTATGCAAGTGCATGATGTAATCGCTTCTGTATCAACGCCGGGCTGTATAGACATCGATGTATCCTGTATGCCATTTGTATCGTACTTTTCGTATCACTGACCTAACATTAAGAAAATTATAACACACAAATTATTTCTTTACTTCATTTCTTTCCTGAACCCGACGAAAGGAAAATGTTGCCATCATAAATAAAACATGGAGATCCGAAGGACGTCTTACTGTTAAGGAATGATTATGACATACATATAATACGCTGAAAGAAAATATTACCCGTTAACGTACACGTATTCACGTAAAACACACGGCCGTGTCCCCGACACAGCCACACCAGTTTTTCTTTCTTACTTGGAACAGTAATTAAATAGCGAAATTTCTAGACCAAGGGTGAATAAATCCCGGGCGCCAGGTGACCGTGGGGAATAACTTTTTTTTTACCGTGGTGCCTAACGTTTTTGAATCCCCAGCATGGAATTTTTTAATATCACTCTGCGGGCCCCTAGAACTTTGAGTTGGCTCCTAGAGTTTTAGAAAATGTGTGCACCGCTATTATAAATATTTTTGAAAAGTACAGAATTATTTTGAGTGCAACAAATGCTATCTACTCCAACAAGAACAAAACTATCAGCTTTTCAGAACTTAGTAAAGAAACTGAACGATCGCGGATTTCATGATATACCAGTACAATCCAAACGCTTATATGGACATACATAATTTCGTGCCTTCCTACAGCGCCAGCAACATCCCCTATACCAGATACATTTGAAGAGGCCTCGAACAATTTATCGCACGTGTATTCTGAGCTACTATCATTTAGGACTCTTCCATCTCGAAACAATTAATTATCGGAAACGAACAGTGACTAGGAGAAAGAAAATTTCTAAACAATCTATTTCTTATTCTCCATTCAGTTGTCATAGAATTTACATCTGTAAAGGTGATTAGTATTTGTAATAAACCAGAACAAAACAAATAAAAATGGGCTTTTGGTATTTTACTCATGTATAAGTGTCTTCAGCTGGACGACAATCGTTGAATTCTCATATGTGGTTGTGAGTGCTGACGTACGGTTTAATGGAAGTGCCATTTGGAACGATCTGACAACACCTAGCAGTAATGAAGGCACTCGTAGTATGAAACAATATATTTTGCTCGAAACGTACGCTAGAGGCCTGAGAATGTCGCCACTACTCAGATACAATAAATAATGCTGCTTCTCCCTTAGTTTTGTAGGGACTGCCATTCCCATTACATCATTTCTTTTCCTTATTTCCAAGTAAACTCTTACAAGCAGCTCTTCATCTTTTACAGTTATTAATATTAAATGACTTTTTTAGGCGAAAGGGTCTGCACTAATCCTTTCAACAGAGCGGTTGTTGTGCCGTAAAGTCCTTACCTTCTAACCCATGATGTTCATTTTTCTTTCTGTTTTCCAAACGTGTAACTAACTGCTGAAAACGTAAGCAACAAAGAAACCTAACATCCGCTGGAACTACTTCTCTTCTTAAAATGTGTAAGATTAAACTTTAAGAACAAAGCTGTTGGTACCTTTAGACAGAAGCCGTCCACACAGGGAAACCGCCCCCTTTTCCTTTCTTCTTCTAAAGGATTTCCTGGTTTTTAATTTAATGGCTTCCAGCGCTTGCTTGTAGTAAACCTACCCAATGGAAATTAGCCTTTACCTCAAAATGCAGCGAATACGGGGGCATGAAAATTGACAACGGAACACCGCGTTCCAGAATACCGAAAATGAAACACTAGCTCTCTAATATTTCACGTTATATTCACTGTGCATCTTGATAACAAATTAAAAGTTTAAGAAACCAACATATGCACTATATTCTTACAAGTAAGCAAATTACCCCCTGAGAATGGCTTGTTGAAGCCGAAACATATGTAGGGGTAATTGACTTACTTCTAAGAATATAGTGCATATGTTGGTTACTCAAACTTTTAATTACTAGCTGTCTAATTTGTGACGTATTTAAGGCTTGTAACAGGAAGAACCGCCGATCCCAGTGGCCGTGCGGTCTAAGGCGTGGGTCTACGGCCGCTCGCTTACTAGGATTGTGGGTTCGAATCCCACCGGGGCATGGATGTCTGTCTCTTGTGAGTGTTGTGTGTTGTCAGGTAGAGGTCTCTGCGACAAGCTGGTCCCTCGTCCAGAGGAGTCCTACCGAGTGTGGTGTGTCTGACAGTGTGATCGTGAAGCGTCGAAAAATGACGAGGCCTAGGCCCCTAAGGGCTGTCGAGCCATAGGAGAGAGAATAGGAAGAACCGCACAGAATGGCATTGTTCATAGTTTGCAGAGTTTAATGTGCTGTCAGGATGGTCAGTTGATTTGTGACAGATGAAGCAAACGTTCTGAAGATCAATGAAATAAGAAACACTTTTGTGGAATGCGACACCGTGTAGACTGGTACACAGAACTTTTCATGGCGACTGCCGCGAGAACCACAAATCTCACTGGAAAAAGTTTCTGAACTTTGCTTCTTTGACTTAGTCTATGGTGTTAATTTTTCTTTCCAGTAGTTGATACGTCTAACGCATGACAGGGATGACTTGCGTAACGCGCGTTCCTCAGCTCTTAGTTAAACTAAGCAATACGCGGGGAAGATTGAGAAGAAGGTACTAGGAATTCACTCAGGACTGGAGCGAAGCCAAAACTATCTATTCCACGAGGATACTTGAGACGTATAGTGGAGGTAAAGTAAGGGGTAAATAAATTTTGTAAAGGTAAAGGTGTCCCTGTCCACCCCGTGAAGGCATAGGTTTTTAATTTCGGTCCTGAAAAAAATTTATATAAAATAAAACAGAGAAATTATAAAGGGTTCTGACGAAGGCGTATTACCCTTAAGATTACTTGCTTCTGGACTTTTTTGATCATCAAGTCTTAAACAGAAGGAACACAACCTTTAGGAAACCAGATGCGTTTCCATTCTGAGGTGAAAGGGCTGGCGCTCGTAATTGAAAGAAGACACTCCTGTTGAATCCAAGGGATTATGAAACTCTTCGCGCTTCCAGCTGAGGACAGGAACAACATCAATTTACCCAATTTATTATGTGCTTGCAGTGACAGACGATGGACAAAACTCTAAAAGCCAAGTAATATTGCCACAAATTAAAATTCTCACGGTTCTAATAATGAATTATGCCTGCATTTCGCTCCAAAGTTGCCTGAATGATTGCACAAATCTTCTGTTTAGAGTTAAACACTGATAGAAGTGGGAGGGGTTGCGATAACTGTGGAGATAAGGTAGATAAAACGTTCAACGATACGATATACTGTGAAAGCCATGTTTGAGCAAGTGGAGAATGATTCAGAAAAAAAAGACTCTCTTCTGAGAACTTAGGTTTATAGTGTGCTGTGTGTGTGTGTGTGTGTGTGTGTATGCAGCTGTAATGTTTACTTCTGCTGTGTCAGAGAGATACAAAGACATCCTTCATCCAGCTGCGAATTGACGATGTGTAAGGCAAATGTCGCCTATTTCAGCGCGTATAATTGTGACAGTCTACGAGTGCAACACTTTGTGAAACTGTGTAGCAAGTGTAGGAAGAGTGTCGAGATGTTATGGAAATACAATTGAAAACTGGAATAAAACGTGACAAGGTGTCTAAGTTCTCCACTTCATAATTTGTTACTAACTAAACCTAGAAGAAATTCATTTTCAAATACAAATGAACAGAAATTGCAACACGGGTCTATTGAACACACGCGAGTGAGTGGCATTGATTCTGCGCTTACCAGCTGGAAAAGGAAATGTAAACATATATTATAATCGTTGCTATAAAATAACTTGTTCAGTGCCCGGACGCTTTAGTTCATTAGTAATGACTTCAGTTTTCCAAGTTCATGTAACTGAACGAATGGCCTGAACTTTATATTCCAAAGTGACGTGCAGTATTTTCACCTAGGTGTAAATGCTAGAGAACCATTTCTTCAAGAACATGGGCTCCTTTCAGTCTTATTTCTAGGACAATATGCCTTCCTGAGGCACTGTGGACAGCAACAAATTTAGCCTCAGTTCGTATTGTTTCAGGGCGTTTATATTTTAGTGTGTTACAAGAACTAATGAGAAATGCGGACCGGTAGCACGTCGCACTTCGTCTTAACTCTTGTACTTTACTTCCTCCAAGTGAAAGCAAAATGTCCAGAACATTGCATTTGCTATTTAGAAGAAAAAATAAACTGTTCAAATACTTCAATGAGGATGTTTCCTGTTGGCGACTGGAAGCTAATGAACATGTCCCACAATTATATATATAGTATAACAAGATACAGTCTCCGAAACACTCTCCTCGAAGTTGTCGACATCAGCAATAATATTATTGAAAGTATCAACTGGGCTGCTTTTATGGGAAAGTTACATGTGAAAGAAATTGATATTTCTTGGAACAATATCACATATATCTACCCTGAAACATTTCTGTTTACCCCAAACCTGGCAAGTCTGTCACTTGCAAACAACAGACGTCTAGCTCTACAAAACGGTTTGATGTTCAGTGGAAATTCTCTGAAAATTCTTGACGTCTCCTACTGTAATATATCCAGAATAGATGAAACCACCATAAAACATGGTGTAAGTAGTCTAAAAGAAATGCACTTGCAGCACAACAAAATAGCGTATATAAGTAGCGATTCATTCAATTCACTAAACAATCTTGAAATACTTAACATTGGTTACAACAACTTACACTCTCTGGAGATCGAAATGTTTGTTCCTCTGAGAGCTTTGATAGAATTAAGGCTTGAAAATAATCCTATTTTGTGCAACTGTCATTCAGGAGACATATACTTCTGGTGCCTTACACACGAAATAAAATTTGAAATTATGACTTGTTTAAACTCTGAAAAGAATCATAAAATAGATTGGCAAAAGTATTCAGATGTCATAAAGTGCAATTACAAATACGAAGAACAAATTATGCACGCCGAAGGGGACAGAAATGGTGACAAAGAAACTGATTCGAAGGATTCCGACGGACTGTCACCATTCATGATTGCTCTTATAGCAGTTGCGGTCGTTGTCATTATAATTATTGTATGTGCATGTTTGTTAAACAAAAGTCACGACTGTTTTGGGGCCATTGGTTGTGGCCTTATTTGCGTTGAATGTTTACATTGATGGTATCCTTGGATGGCAGATATGTCTTTGATTTGAGAAAGAGATTTTTAAAAGTAAATACGGTGTTAGGGACATTGCTGTGATTATCCGCTCCTTTTGTTTTTTGTAAAGATACTGAGGTGTCTAGTTTAAACCAATCGGAATGTAAAAACTCTACTCGAAATTTTATAGAACCCCTAGTATTTTAACAATAGGAGTAATTCCTATTTAAAACACAGGCACTAGTTTAACTGGTTTGTTATTAATTTAGCGAATAGAAATAACTGCAACAATTAAGTATTAGTTCGGGGTAGAATGGGTAAAACTAATTTTCTATTGTACAGACTTGCAGTCATGCAAACCATGTCTTCTTAACGCACATATAAGTATAGCAAATTCGCAGTTTAGAAGTGAAATGTAATACAGGCCACGAAATAATTAACACGCCGAAGATGCAGATGGATTGTCATATGCTTGAACAGTTGTAAATATTTAACATATTATTATTATTATTATTATTATTTCATCCAATATAAAACTAGATATTATGTTTCACTATTTATTCTCCTTGGCAAATAAACTTTATACTAAAAATTGTCGTCTCATTCTTCTACTTAAATTTAATGTTCCTGCTTTCAACTAGAAACGCGACCTGCCTGTTGAAAGTTGTCAATTTTATTTTGAACTTGGGGGAGATACAATTTACACCTACCTTTTTCTCCTTGGTTTAGTGCAGTGTGTTGATGCTAAATACAGAATTCATATGCTTGACGTAGTTTTTTTTTTTCAAATATTAATGATCTTGATATTACTTGTCTCGACACTGGCACTGTTGAACCTGATATTTACCTTCCGCTATTGGTAATACAAGTGTGCTCTTTTTTGTCGTAACTCAGTCCCAGAATTGTGAACTCTTGTACCTTCAATGTGCCTGTGGTTATCATTTGTTGTTATACAATAGCCCTGCTTCGTACGAGTCCTCACGTTTATCCTAATAATTCTGTCGTTGTTGTTGCCATTTCCAACGAGGCTGACCACGAGCTGTTTATCAGTCTTTTCCCCGTGGCTTAATACCGTGCAACGGCTCAGGCGGATAGTCGTCGGCCTCTTAACGCGGAGGCCCTGGTTTGATCCCGGCTAAGTCCATGAGGGATTTGTGGTGGAAAAATTGGCACTGGGACAGGTTTTTCCAAGAGTACTTCGGTTTTCCCCTGTCACTTTCATTCCATCGGTGCTCCATTACTCAGAAAAATGAAAAAAAAAAACACCAATCATCTTCATTACAGCTTTGCACAATAAGCCTTCAAGGCTGCGGTGCGTCCGTAGCATCTGCTGCGGGGCTCTTCAATAAATTTAATTAATTAATTCCAGTGGCTTTGGCAGAACACATAAACTCTCCTCTTGGTTTACTCGCTGTTTGCAGAGTTATAGCTTTTCAAAAAATTACCATAGATTTTTTAAATGGAAAATGCTATCTGTTTTAGAGCAAATTTTTCTTCTACCGAAGACTTCTAAAGATTCATATTAAGTCTGATAGACTTAGATGGATCAAGTTTATTGCCGAAATCTTAAAGCTGAATCCCAAGAAATTTTGGAATTATGAGTTTACATATAAGAAACACCAGCCAAATTTCTTTAAAGTTTTGGTACAATACATGGCACACACTTAGTGTAAACTTAAGAAGTCTCACAAGCCATTGCAAGCCATTTTCAGCTGGCGTATATTAATACAGCTCCTCGGAATCATTGTATTCCTACAACTTCCTATGACTCTTCGATTTTAGGTAACTCATTTTTACTTTCTCTTACTGATTGCGATGCGCGTAATGTTGTCTGACTTGATGATATTCCAGGCGTTATTATTCATGGTGTTTGAATACTTTCATACATTTGTTTCACTATACTTTTAATATTAGTTTGTCTCAGCAGCTATTTCCATCTGTTTCGAAGAAAGCTGTATATTTAAAAAAACGGAAATAATGCTTTATTTGCTAATTATTTTTCTGCTTCGGTCCTTAATAATTTTTCTGAAGTTTTAGAATATGTGATTTACGAGAGTATTTCATACTACATTCAGTTCAAACTAAACAGCTGTCAACACGGCCTCATGAAATTCATTTCTACAGCCTCTAGTTTTTTTTTTGTGGTGAAGGGCCCCGCAGCAGATGCTACGGTCGCATTTGCAGACTTGAGGCTTATTGTGCAACCCTGTGATGAAGATGATTAGTACCGTATATTCTCGAATCTAATGCGCACCCTTTTTACAGTTTTAGAGGGCTAAAAAATCAGATGCGTATTAGATTCGCGTGCGGATTAGATTCGCGGTCTAGAACTGGATTTTGGAAAAATGATTGAGCTGCTGTACGTGCCGTAAGAACAATACAATACAATAATCTATTATTTTATTATTTATTATTATAATTTATTCATCAGACTCGCCGTCATCACTCATAACTGAATCGTTATCCGTGCTCTCCACCCAGTCACTATCATCTTTATCTTCAACATCGTCCTCCCATACAATGTCATCTTCGGTTCCGTCCAAAGCATTGCTTATGCAACACTTCTTGAAAGATCTGACGATAATGCTCTCCGGGATGGCTTTCCATGCAGCCGACACCCACCGCGCCACATCTGAAGGAGCTGCGTCACACCCGCTGATCACTACCTTGTGTTTCCGCCATAGTCGAACGTTGCTTTCATTAACTCCAAAAATTGCAGCGGCTTTGCGGTTTCCATTCTCCTCTGCGCACCGAATAACTTCACGTTTGAACTTCGCCGTATATGAGTGTCGTTTAGATTTCAGGTGTCCCTCTTCCATAACTACGGTACACGACAAATTGGAACAAGCACCTCCCACGTTTCAACAACTAAAGCTCATCTGGCTTCAGACGAGATTGCGCACGTCTGTTGAGAAAGGCCCCGCCTCTATCGGTATGACTCATCGGCCACAGGCGTAGCGTCGGATTTTAACGCATTGGTAACATCCAATATTATTCAATCAGTCGCCCCGTGGGCAAGGGGTGGTTGAAGGAAAGGTGCGGATTAGAATCGCGAACTAACTTTTTTCGTTTAAGAAGTCGCCAAAAACTGGGTGCGTATTAGATTCGGATGCGCATTAGATTCGAGAATATACGGTATTTTTTTCATTTTTCCGAGTAATGGAGCACCGGTGGAATGAAACCAAAGTTTACTTAGGGGATAATCTGTCCCAGTGCCACTTTGTCCACCACAAATAGACTGAACCGGGATCGAACCCGGGCCTCCGCGGTGAGAGGCCTGCGACTAACCGCCTGAGCCATGGCACGGCCACCACAGTCTCTAGTTTGTTGCCTTATCTTGAAGAAGTAAATCCTTTAAGTTGGTTCATAACATCAAGTTTATGTTTTCGACCCAGTGTCACATCTTGCTTTGAAGAGAACTTCACTTTTCGGGTATTATAATTGTTTACATGAGTTGATTTCCTAGTTATGTAACTGGCAGACATTCGTTTGTTAAGACTTCCGGTATTCGTTCGATGCTATTTAGATTTCTTAAAGGTATTCCACAAAACTATGAGTTGGGAGCCCCTATTTTTAACATATTTATTGATGACGTATACAATGCTAAAATCACTCCAAAATTCTACTTCTAGTTGATGGTATTAAATTTGTATGTGTTCTTAAGTCATTTGAAGAATATACTCAGTTAGAATCAGAGACTGTTTCCACACAAGGATGGTGTAATGACTCTTTATACTAGTGAAGAAAAACATAATTTTCTTTAAATACAAATTTAGAGTCTCTTATATTACTCGGCATTGATTTTTTAAGAGCCTGGGCTCTTTATTATTTCTAAATTTTATTTTAACTGCCATGTTGATTACATTTTTTCTGAACCCATTAAGCTTTTGTGGCCTCATTCGTAATATTACTTTTTCATTTTCGACACTTGATAGTATATTGATTTTACAATTTCAGTTATTAGAGCTAAATTAAGTTACGCGTCTGCAGTATGGAATTGTATAAACTCTGTTGTTGCTAATAAAACTCGAAAGCCTTCAGCCGAAGTCAGTACAAACAGTTTTCTTCCCCAGACAATAACGGCAACAGTTATGCTAATGCACTTCAGCTGCTCAGTTTACGAAGTCTGCAGGACAGAAGACATCAGTTTGACACACCTCTTACTAATTCTTTGGGGATTCTAAACCTTGTCCATTTTCCACAGACATTATAGGCCTTCGAATTCCCACTAGGAAACTCCGAGACTTTGCTTTGCTTGATGTTAGTCCGTCCTTAAAAAAAGTGTCCTTCTTTCAGGCATGCCAAAGCGGCAAATTCAGTTTGTAGTGATTTTGATATATTCAGAAAACGAATTTTCACAATCAGGCACATAAGATAGTATTTTTAATTTTATTTGACATGGTGTCCTAATTATTTATCTAAGCACACGTTTTGTTTCGTCTGTGTTTGTTCTCATGTGTCCTGCTCACTATCCTTCATTCTTTTGTTTGTATATTGTGCTGTTGCTGTTATTGGACATTTGGCTGTTGACTCAGCACGTAAATAATATTTGAATCGAAATGAATTAGTTCTACTACTAGTAGTTAGCAGCTGCAGCAGCAATAGTAGTAGTAGTAGTAGTAATAGTAATAGTACTTCCAACAACAATAATTGTGATAATTTCTTTGGAATATAACTTGTTACTTCAGCACAAACTTTTGTGTAGGTTAAAATTAGCGGTAATAACCTAAAATGTTCATGCCGCCACCGTGATTGTAATTATTTCTGTTATAAAAGTAACAAATAATTCGTTATTATGGGTTTAATCTATCTCCACACCGAAATCCATATGCTGGTTTCCAATGATTCTTTAGTAGCAGCTACGAAAACAAGCCATGAATACAGATTTTATGCAGCCACATTCTTATTGTTTGCATTATAAAAATGACTTGGAGTCAAGGTACGTACTGCTCGCAGATGTACCTTACCATATATCATTTCAATAGACTGAAAACTGATTTCTCCTCTCCCAGTCTAAGCTCGAAAGGGGCCTTACTTAAAATCCATGAAACTGAAGGAAGGAATTACACTTGTTTTTTCTACCTTCTTCACGCGATTCACGATTTACTGTGTAGGACACTGACAGTAACTACTATGGCAAATCATACTTGAACAATTTATGGTACACTTAATATTTTTGTCTAGGGCTAAACATTTGTGTGTGAATTCAAAAAATCACGAAGCCTCTCACAGTAAACACAAGTTGTTTAATTTAGACTGCAGTGGTTACATGTTGCGGCTTAATTACAGAGCCATCATCAGGTCTGTTCAAGAATTACGACGATGTAGTAACCAACAGTGATGCCTCTGGATATTTCTAAATGTGGGATCCCATATTTTGCTTTGCTTCTTTTAATTAAAATTACATACATTGCAGCCTTTTCTGCTGCTACAAAATTAAATGAGTTGGTAATTATTTTGTAAGATTCTGGTTTTATTAAAGTAACTTAAAAATTAATTTTAAAATTAACGTGCATGCCCGAAATATTATATCTTTCTATTGCTTGTTTTTTCTAATACAGAGGTTTTTAGTAGCTTGGATACTGAACAAGAATAATATATTATAACTACAAAGTATTACTTATTATTTTTTATATTAGTTCAGCTCTAGCTATATAATACTAGATTTTCAAAAGTAGTATTACTAATTTTTATGGTCTGCTTTTTTAAATTAACCTTTTATTAAATGTGCTTTCCTTTTTTAGTACGTTGTACTGTGTTTTCACGCGAAGTTAATGTTTCGTTACGTTATATGGGAAACGTTAAACCTTTTAATTTTTAAATTATAATCAATTATCTGGTCAACGGTAGTCCCTGTGTCTGTCAAACATTTACAACAGCTGCATACTTTAGAATGGAGGAGAATCACAGTTTTTGTAACAAGTGAGAAGATCGCTACAAACGTTTTATAAGGATCAGTTAATTAATATGTATAACATATGTAATGCGAATATGAGACAAGAAATACAAATGCATGGGACTACAGTTTTAGAGATGTACAAAGACACTGGTACCGGTCACTCTATCCTTGTAATTCTTGAGTTGGCCTGGTAGTCGCTTTGTAGTTAAGTTTAAACTTGTAGCCACCGCATCATACATAAGTTGTGTTGACTGTGATATGCCCCTTGCGATTCTTTATACATTTGTCCATAATAAAGGTGACTGTAATTCCTCAAGTGTTCCAGTATCATAAACATCAACATGTAAAGGAAAAGAGAATTCACATTACGGAACGTTCCTGTATCAAAATTTAAGGGTATAAAGTAGCGCGAACACATTAAACGTGATGGCGAGGAAAATATGAATTACTAAGAAATCAAAATATAATAACTTTCATGTTTTCTCATTTGTTCGGAGAATATAGTCGACTTCGAAGTGCACAGACGGCCAATATGTGTAACCAAGAATACTTTATATCATATTTTGAGAAAAATCATATGGGGTCAAAATTTTAATGTAGGCCATCACTGAGTATAAAGTCTATAAAAGTTTTGTGGAATATCTATAGAGAAAATATAACAACTGAAATTAAAAATAAACATGTATCTCTTTGCATACAATAATTACTACATATATTTATGTTTATGCTGACTAGTTCCTAAACAAATGCAGTCAAACGCAGACATTTTATTGTAAACCAATTCCGTATTGCATAGTTTCGCTGCATGTTTCGTTTACAATATATAAGGGAAGGTGAAATTATCAACGAAAGAGACTTGTTTACAAACTGTCGATAACACAAAGGTGTGCGTTTTCCCAAGATTATACTGAATACATTGCTCAAGGATGTTAGCTCTTTTTTTTTTACTGTAAGACAAAACAAAAATACAGAAATAAATGTTAATACCTAGTATTAATTTCTTGTCCTAATCCTACAATTCTATTTATTTGAGTCCGTCTATCATAGTTTAGTTTGGATTGTTATTTGTTTTCATTTATCATTTAACAGTTTAACTCGGTCTATGATATAGGAACCTGCTTGAAAACATCAGTCATTCAAGGAATTTCATGTTTTGTGGAATTCGGCCTTTTCATTCAGTTTTCACAATGAATTGCCTTTGGAATCTATCGTGGGCCACTTTTCTTCTTGGGCTACTTGACCCTGAAGGTGAAGATTTTTTTTTAAACGTCTAGATCTCTTTAATCAAAGACACAATGTCACATCCCGGAAGACCTGAATCGTCAGTTTCATCCAGTCTCAAATCCTATATTCTACTTCTTTAAAAAAAAATAAAATTCCATCATATAAACTTAGTCAACAGAGATCTTCCGATCAAAATTTTCTCATACCTTCCATTCGTGTTTTCGTTCCGCTCATCTCAGTTGCTTCAATTTAATCACCATTTTTTTCTTTATTCAGTAAATCATAAAATCTGATCGATTCCTATTTTACTCATCATTGCTAATTCTTTTTAATTGCAACTTCCTCTTTAGGCGCTAATATTTTAATCTTGGTTTTCAGAATATACTGTCGCATGAATCTTTTGTGTAATAAACAAATGGACTTAATTTAATGCGCTTAAACTTCTTTACACTTAATCCTGAACCATAAGAGAGGGAACCCTTTGACCTGTTTAACTAGGTCTCTTGTTTTTAAGCGCTTTTCGCATAATTGCGAAAAGCGACTATTAGCTTCGTCATGTCTGTACTTTCGTCCGCCTGCATGGAACAACTTGGAGCCCACTGGACGGATATTTATGAAATTTGATATTTGATTATTTTTCTAAAATCTGACAAGAATAACGAGTACTTTGCACGAAGAATTTTGTACACGTATGATAGTACCTCGCTGAATTCTTCGTAGGATGAGAAATGTCCAGACAAAATTTGTAGAGAAAATGAAAACACAGTTTTATATTCAATTACTTTTTTCCGAAAGTGGTGGCATTTATGAGAATGTGGAAAAATACGGTACAGCCAGACAGGTCACAGATAGCAATATCATACAGCGCCTGGGCTTTTGTGCTAATAACTATATGTACAGAATATATACTGCTTATTGCTTTACCAGGCAACAGTTGTTTGGCGAACTCGCCTCAATGTTACATTTATATGCACATTGCCTTGTTTAAGTATAATTACATCATGCCTCCTACCTTTAATATTACAAAAGTTTATTAATATATAAAAATAATTTGTATTTTTAAAATAAATGTTAGTTAAATGTGCTTAATAATAAATATACATTAGGAAATTCTATACCAAATTAAAACACATTTCCTTCTGTTACTTTTCAGGTATGTGTGATGGAAGCTACGAAACTAAAGCATATAAAACGTACACTAAAACATGCGAACTCTGCAGTACAGAAACAAATACTCTAATTTTGATTTTAAAACAAGTATAATTTTTGGCTAAACAGGAGTTTTCAATTTTTACTCTCTTCTCCAATGACTCATCCCAGTCAGCATGCCATCTACAACTGCCAACTGTGAAATAAATACAAACCTGAAGAATGCTATCACCTGTCATCTAGTGAGTAAATATTACATGCTTTACTCTTTTAAAAGTCTTAATTAATTTTGCATTTTAATTATCCTTATAAAACCTCTGAGAAATATAAATTTCGAATTTATTTGAAGAAAATAATGTTCGTCATAAAATAATTCCAATAAAAGTTATATTATGAATATAATGCTTTACTTGTGAGAAACAGAATATGTAATACAATTTCAACATCACAATAAAAATACCTGAAGCGTTATTTTAAAACATAATTCATGCAGTCATCTCTTTTTGCATTTGGTCAGATATTTAAATAAAAATTCATTATGTTTCAGATTCATCTTCCTGGATTGTCGAGCAAGTTACGATTTCCTAGATGGCCACCAGGTAACGCTCGCCTACATATGCTAAGGAGCTTATACAGTACATCTGCGATTGGTTCGTCGGCTGGTGACGTCATGAAGCGGCTGTTCATAGCCTGCTTAATCATTCTTCTAACACTGCACGGTTTGTTTAAAACCCAGTAACGTATTTAAACATTCAAACCATTTCCAATTGAAAGTGACGCATTTAAAGTCACGTATAAACATATAAATCTGTGTATGTGTGTATGTGTGTGTGTGTGTGTGTGACAGGGAGACAGAACATCTTACTGCTTTGAAATACGAGCCCGCCCCACAGCAGTGTCGTGTTTGTATGCCTAAACAATGGATATTAAAATGTACACGGGGTGTAAGGCAAAACATTACGTCTATTCTGTGACGTTACACTAGAAGCGCATAAGCGGCCATTTTCACGCTTTGGCGACTTTGAAAAAAGTACAAGAAAGCACTAATGAATTCCAAGGATATAATCTATGCTGATTTGACTGATAATTGCTCATTTTCACCTAAACATGGGATATTGACTGTCAAACCTTCTATGTTTGCTAGTTTAGAATGTATAACAACCGCACCGATAAATACTGCCTTCTCGTAAAAAAAAACACATTTGCGTAGCTGTTACGAACTCAAATATACCGATAAGATTGCATTTATCAGCTGGAATAAAAGTACAATTTTTTATTGCACGAGAGCTTTGTCATTATGACAGAGTGAAATGTGGGAGAAAAGTATACTGTAAAAAAAAAAGTGATTATTTTTCGGGTTATGGATTTCGTTTGAGACCAAACCGGCAGGGTGAATATTTTATATACAACTGTATAACTTAGAAGCTGAATGAATCACACCACAAAGTTATAAACCAACAGTCTCAGTATCCTGCATAGCATGCTTTTCGATATCATGTTATCTTCTCCAGGTTTGTATTTGGATAGTGGAGAGGTAAAACAACTCTGAGTCAACTTCCGCTATTCATCAAGCTGGCTGTGAAGAAGCGAAGTGTAAATACTCCCACAGGAAAGTAGTAGGAGAGACATCTGGGTAACAGAACTTGCTCTAATTCTTTGCAAGTCAGATCGCGCAATCGAATAATATTCCCACCGGAACAAGAAAGTGAGCCTTCCCTCTGTATCTACAGAGAACACATTTCCGAGATTATTCTTGGAAACATACGAGTTAAAGCATAGACCACTTAAATCTGTACGTATTCAATTAATTAATTCTTTCCGTAGAAACATAGACATACCATTCCCTACGTTAAAATGAAAGAAAGGGTGACTGGTGTTTTGAAGAATTCAATGCAATGATATTTGCCTAGAAAGGAGTATGTTTTGTAGAGTTAAAAGAGGATGTCATCAAAACTAATTACCTGACATTAGAGGATTCGTTTATAACAGATATAAACTTATGCGCTACGTAAGTTATAATTATGAAATATGTTCAATAAACACCAAATAATGCACATAAAGTTTTTCACAATACAATATAGTCTTCTCGGGCGCACAGCCGCGTCAATTCGTTTGAATACAACGTTTCGGGGACTAGCTCCGTCCCCATCCTCAGGCAAAACTGATTTTCACAATAGTTTATTCTTAAAATTCCCCTGTACGTATTTCGGTGGTTTAAACCACCATCTTCAGGGGGTCGTAGAGATTATTATGCATAGACCTTACAATTATTACATATATGGTTATATTCATATATGTAGAATATGAGTGGTTTGATATTGTCCACCCCCTGAAGATGGTGGTTTAAACCACCGAAATACGTATAGGGGAATTTTAAGAATAAACTATTGTGAAAAAGTTTATGTGCATTAGTTGGTGATTATTGAACATATCTCATTTGAAAATGCACGGTAAATACAACGTTAAGTTATAATTATGAAGTTTGTTAAAATAATCAATTATTACACATAAGATATTAAAGCATGCGAGTACAAAAGATTGTGCCAGTTCTTAGCCTGGATTCTGGTTAAAATAAACTGAATGGAAGAATGAAATTTTCTATGTATTACGACAACTGTATACGTATTTTCACTGACCTCAAGAAGGTAGCCTTCTTCTTTCGGGATTTTCTTAAAAAAATACACGCTTGAAAATCGAAAAAGTGTAACTTTACTTACATCACTGCTTTTCACCACTTGGCTGTATAGTGATTACTTTATGCATTTTTCGTTTACAAAACATAAAAGAGCAGTAAAAATATAGTTACAGCGGCTGAAAACCACCGCGGAAAAAAAATAAACTGTGAAGATTCTACTAACTAGTGGACAACCCATACCGCTAAGGATGAAGTAGTTTACATAGTCTACAAATGATGAGTTGGCCTGCACTCTGAACAACGGTATGAGTGCTGGCTGCGCAATCCCGTGTAATTTTAATGCGGATGGGAACAACAAACGAAAGTGCTTCTGCAAATTTTTTGTATTATTGAGACCGAACACTTGGATCTACTGTGTTTGCTGTAGCTACAAATTTTGTCTTTACAACTTGTTGCTGAATCATGCACTCTTACACCAATGAAAACAGGAGACTGTATCTAGAGCAAACGTTTGAAACAAGTAATAATGTAAAAGTGTCCACACAACCATCTGAGGGTGACTGACTGACTGACTAACAAACAAACAAAAACAAACTAACTAACTAATAACTAACTAAGTTGAAGGAATATTATTGCGACAGATATAATGACTTTAATCGTCAAGAAATCCTTGCATTACCAAGAAAGTACGCTTAAGCCGAAAAGCTTTGGCTATGTATTCGTGAGATGGCTGGTTCAAATCTCAGCTCAGATAGCGGATGCACTGACTGCAGATTCTTGTTTTCCTGAGTCCCTACAGGAAAGTCCAGGGGTCGTGCCTTAAATGTAGTCATAGCAGCTTCCTTCCACATCCTTTCAAATTCACAAAACTCTGCCATCTGATGACTTGAAGCTACATAATCTGAGTGACTGGAAGTGTCGTTAATATGCTACAAATAAATAAATAAATAAATAAACATTGTCCTTGTTTTATGATGTCTGACTCTTCGTAGCCTTGTAAACAGGGTCCCACCTTAAGTAGAATGCAGTGAAACACGTCACAGACTATTTCTGTAAGACCTATTTTAATATTATGCTACCACCTGATCCTACATCTTCCATTTCCTTCACATCTTCCTATTATATGATTAATTTTGCTTTTCTCACTTTTCATGCAATCTATAGGTCACACACCCGGCATTTAAGAATTCTAAAGGTGCATGCATTTTGAGGTTAACTCTGCAATATAATCAACATTTGTCTGTTAGTTATTTCATCAATACCAGTAGGTTCTGTTTCTTACGAAGGGAAGTTTAAATACGAGCACACAAAGGCATCGGAAGAGTGGCAGCAAATTGATGCATGCATTGATTGCTTGGCCAAATATTTCTCAGAAATTTGTACGTGGGCAATTTTATACTAAATCTTCCTGACACACAGTAAATGTAACACCAATTACTTGACAGATACCACGTAACTCTTATTATTACAATATGTTATTTCAAATAATGTTTACTGAAAGCGTATCAAACGCACTACATAATTATGCATGTGTTGTTATGTTGCCAGAATTCACAAGTCAGTTTCTTCTTCTTTCGTGGTAATTATACTCTCCCTCCTAAATTAACATATATAAATATTGTAAGCAATTTATTAAAAATTTGAGAGTTACTGACTGCGAAAATAGGGCCATGGTTCGTGGATCCAGTGAAACTGGTACTCCCATCATCCAGGTGTGACCTCGTTCTGTCATTTTCGGCAGTACATTTCAACCCTTGGTCTATTTCTATTTTATCAGCATATCATGAAACTCCCAAATTGGGGGATTAATGGTAATTATTACATGGATTAGCGGTAATGGGAACAAACATATCTGTGCAATAACTGGGATTCGTTTCTGTGACGGAATGCCTAAGGACTTCAGCAAATAATCCGCACAATATTCGGCACGATAATCTTCATGTAATACATTAATTAAATTTACAACTGAACACCGATCAGTTGTGCAGGCTGACGGCAAAATGAAACATCGCGGGCGGGCACCGCCAATGTGTGTGTCCGACTTTTTCTGCAACAACAAATTCCACAAGTTTTGCCGCTGTTTTCTATAGAATTCTGAAAGAAAATATTTGAGTCTGTGTCTTCCAGGTTGCAGACGTGTATGCAAAATTCTGGGGCCTATATTGAAATCTGACACTAAATGCTATTATACAGGCTTTAGAATGGTATAAGAATTGCAGTAATATAGTATTATGTTTCAGAGATACAGCGATTTAACTTCATACATTTGCTTTACAATCACTCTATGTATCATTTGGAACTCGGACACTGTAACACATATTCAAATGGATATGTAATAAAGCTATTACGTCTTACTCCTAATTGGACAGACATAACATATATCGTAATGTAACAGTATGAAATAACAGCTGCATACTCGTATGTGTTTTTACTGCAATTTTAAAGGGCATCCTCTTATTTATCAATTCCTACAAATATATTCCGAGATCATACCTCAAATGACACCGCGACTGCTTTCTTGTAACTTTTACAATTCAGTACTGACTAGTTATCCGAAGCTTTATAATTTGCTGTGCACATATATGCTTTAAAACCCACAGGTGCATAAAAGAGCTAATTCTCCCCATAGTTTTACACTGGGCATTGTTCATATTTTTTCACGAAATATTGCTTGACAATTCTCCGTTCAGGTAACAATGGGCGAGGTCTAAATTCCAGGCTGTGTACGAAGGCACAGTGTACATCCTCTAGACGTGAATGCGGGTTACTGACATCAGCATGAGATCTGCGCTTTTCTGGTATACAGTGATACCTCGGCTAACGAAGATAATTCGTTCCGGAATCACATTCGTTAGCCGAAATCTTCGTTAGCCGAAACGTGAGCAATTTTCTGCTTCCCTTGGGTTTGTCGCTTACTTTTTTTGGTTGGTGGGTCTCCCCTATGTGATGTGGTCAGCTCATTTCTTTGTCACACACATACAGACGGAAAAGATAAGCTCCTGGAATGGCCCGACCGTTCATGTTTGCTGCTTTATGTTAGCGCGAGCATCCACTAAAACATTCGTTAGCCGAATCCATATTCGTTAGCCGAATCCGAAAAACAGCGAAAAATATCTTCGTTAGCCGAAAAATTCGTTAGCAGGGTCACTCGTTAGCCGAGGTATCACTGTATTACGCAGCGTCGAGTGGTAATCCTTTACCGACGTTTCGGGACAACGTATCGATCCCATGTTCTGCGTAAAGTGGTGTTAGTAAACATACGTCCTGTAGAGAGATATTTAAGGATTACAGTATACTCACAGTTGCTTGTTTATACATACTTGATATAGTATATTACATTAAAACACAAATAATCTCTGGAACAAAATGCACAAATTCAGAAATATGATACGCGAAGAAAATTGGATCTACATGTTCATTTCTGCAATACAGATCTTTTCAGGAAAAGTGTCATAGAGGAATTAGACTGTATAACAAGGTGCCAGATTACATTAGAAACATAGCTTTTAAAAGACAGTTGAGATCCTTTCTGTTACAACAGGCATTTTATTCGGTGAATGAATATATGTCTTAATAATCACATGTGGTTTATATGACTGTGTCAGTTTTATATGTTATGCATATTTTTTAAAAAATAGTGCTGCTATTTATTATATATAACATTGATGTAGATATATTATACGTTTTGTAATGTATATTTAAAACTGAATTGGACATGTCCAATGTCGCATTTTGTTACTAAATGGATGGCTGAATAAACTAAACTAACAACTGAGCACGTCATAGGAAGACGCTCTATTGTTTTGATGACTGCTGTGGCACGGGAATTGTTCTTCATAGCCGCCATAAAATTAAATTAAAAAATTAGAAATAGCTACAACCAGGGGTTCTATACATGTTCAACACTCACTAAAAACTCCGATTTAAGGATCCTAACAAATGTAGGAATCTGTACAAACCCTACGTTTGTCACATTCTAAACGTTCCTCTTACGCAACGCATCTTACATCCAAATATTATCTGGAGTTCTTTACTGTCAGACGCTTCAAACTTGTAATTTTCTCGCGAATTGCCAGTTCCCATTTGTAACTGTACAAACCAAATGGTAAAATTATTTTATATCCACATAGGCCTACATTATTTTTGAATTGTACTCTCTTTTAAAATACTATATGTTTTATCACAATTTTCTTATTGTCTTTCATTATTTGCTTTCTTGTCTGCATTCCACTAGAAACTATTATTATTATTATTATTATTATTATTATTATTATATTACTTTATCCAGTAAGGGCCTTCGAGAAGGGCAGAGATGAGGACCAACTTTATGTATGTACTTTATGTATCTTATTGTAGTGCAACGGAAGATTTTTAACAAATACAACTATGCCAGTAAAAGGTATATTTACCCCATAACACGCCATGAAGGCACGGGGTGGGGTAGAGGTATAGCTCTACCCCTTCTTGAACCTCGCCGATAATAGGGGTGGGTGGTCAACACGACGTCCCGGCCCCTTTACCCCCGGGAAAAAGATCCGTTACCCACTTTGCAGGAGGCTGCTTGGGCCTCGGGGCCCGCCTGGACGGGTACGGAAAATCTTGACCCCACCGGGATTCGAACCCCGGACCGTCCAGACCGTAGCGAGGCGCTATCCCGGGCGCAATTACCCCAGTACCTAAGAAGTACATTATTTGTGGGCAACTCCATTAGTCATGACAATTATTTTTTTCTGGCCTACATTTTGAAAACATGGAAAATGGAGTATATAAGATTGATAGCACGTGACATCACATCTGGTGCATGTACGGAGAACACACGTGCAAACATCATGTTGTTTGCGACCTCGTTCACAAATGTAAGTCAGTTACGTGTTCATTACTGGCTTGTGGAAGGTGTACACCTTCCACAAGCCAGCAGTGAACACGTAACAGCAGATGCAGTGGTCATATACCCAACATAGTTGAAGACATTTTATCCATTTTATCTATTTTAATGAGTACCATTTAGCTGGTGTAAAGAGTCCTGATGATGAACTGATACAGTTCGAAACATGTCGAATTTGGAACGACTTTGTTGCGAAAAGGAAATGTTTTACCTAGGAACTGTGATATATGAAACTCGGCATGAGCGTAGGAACCAGAACTGAAACGGCAGTCTTCCGGATGGCATCGGTCACATTCAATACCAAAACATAGTTTTCAACAAAATCCATCACCCACGAATCAGTTGTTCATTTTGGCGTATGCCCCAGGTGTTTTGGCCTTATCCCTTTCCACAGGGTCAAACGCTAACACGAAGTTTATGAAACCCTGTGCAGGAGCACAAGAAAAGGGATCGAAGGATAAGAATATGCAACTACAGTTTCAGCAGAGGACGTCGTATCGCCAAAAATATTTTTGGAATTATGTCCAACGTCTTTCGGTTTTTGTAAAGGCAACGGAAACCGCGGAATTGATAACTCTTTCAGCAGTTTATCTTCCCAATTTCATGAGAAGAAATTTGTCGCGATACACATACAGCCCACCTGGCGCTTTCGACTCTGAGTGTCCTGATGTCGGTGAGATTAGACAACGTCACTGGAGGAATGATCGTGAAACACGTTTAGAGGATTTTGCTCGAATTGCTCGCAAACGTTCTGTAAAAGTAGCACAGGTTAAAGACGAATTCAAGGATATTTTTGTTCTAAGCAAGGCAAAGTTCACTGGCAGTATCACTACTGCAGAATATCTTATGCTGTACTCCATTTATCGCTGCATTTTTTTTCATTTAAGTAGTATTAGTGCTGTGTACACATCTTATTGTATTTTGAATTAAGTTTTGAGTAATAATAATAATAATAATAATAATAACAATAATAATAACAATAATAGTGAAAGACATCAAATATTTTAAACAATTTATAATGTTTGAAATTGTTTCATTTATTTCATTATAAATAATGTATTTCACTGTACTACAAGAAATGTGATTAAATATTTGATTGTGTTTATTTAAAGATTTATGTTTAAAATAACAAAAAACACGGAAAGAATTAAAATAAAAAAAATGAAATACAATAAACGAAACATGTTCTCATCACAGATTGAAAAAATTAAGTCTTCAAATTCAGACACGTCGCTGAATGTCCCATCGGGTTGCTGAGATAAGGGTGTATCAACAGCTGCTTCAGAAGGTGAAGTGACATGTGAACTGGACGCAGATGATAGTGAAGCTTGGTAGCTCCTACCAGAAGTGAAGCTGTCGACGGGGAATTCAAGGAAAAGCAGGCACTGAATCGTAGAATGAAGGGAAGGCTGGATGATCATACTTGCCAATGGAGGTTTCAAATAATGTTGTGTTAATCATGTGTTCCATTACTTCTTTGGCGTAGTGCGTGTTGAGTTTTCTAATTTTGAGTGCTACTTGCTCGCCAAGTGAATCATATTTAGACATGACTTTCATTTAACTGTAGTCCCATATTTATTTGGTGACAAAAATTTTCTTGTACCTTGAACAGCACTTTCAGTGTTACCGCTTTTCGTATCTTCTCTTTTACCTGAATTGTCATCACTATAAATTGGGGCAGACGCTTCATTTATGTGTTGCACATAGGCAGTTTCCGGGTTACGTAATATGGGACTTGCTAAACTCGGACATATCGTAAACAGTTCTTATTAATTACACTAATCCTTCACGTAGGAAAATGCGTTAGCAATTTACCAGGAACTCTCGCCAGTCGTATTACAAGTGAGAGGGAAAATTAGAGTGACTGGGTTAGGCTTATTATCAGTTTTTACAATTTACGGATATTTTATAAAAAATACATCCACTTTTTAAAGAAATATGACGTGATGGAAGTTTTTTAATTAAGAGATTGAGATAGCCTTGCAATGACACTTGCAAAACAGTTGTTCTCATCCATGTTGCCAAAACCTTGTTCACTGGTGTTATTAATATTATTAATTATTAATACTCTAATTATTAAATATATTTTACTTTGTGTGTTTCATATGAAAACTGGTAGAAGTAACATTTTAAACACGTACACTGACTTTGTAACAACGTATACATAACCGATGAGGTGTGGTAAATAAGTGCGGGTGGGGTAAATTCCGACTTACGGAAATTTCGAGTTCCGTAAAACTTTCAGGAACGGAAACTTTCCGTAAGTCGGAACCTGTCTATAATCATCGACAGTTTTGCTTTCAGTTTCTTCTTCATGTAATGCTGCATCTTTATTTGAATCTTCTGTTGTTGAAGCATAAACCTGAAATTTAAAAATGCGTTAAGATTGATAGTAAGGTTGTATGCGAGGCAAAACTTTGGATCAGTTTTCGACAGTGATCAACACACAAAGATACGAACACATGTCAATTAACTGAAACTTACCTCTGTTTCAGTGGTTTTCCATGATTTGTTTCTGTCCTTCATAAATAACAGCGATCTAAAAGCGAACCACCTTCACTCATAAACATCACTGATCCCACTTCTAAATTTTGGCTTTGAAACTTCGCTAAACTCGCTACAAGGATGTCACAATAAGTTCCTCATTTCTTTTGCAATTTCGTCTTTTGTCTTATCTTTATAATCACATTTCTAGTATTCCACAACACCTCATACTATTCTATTTATGGCAGAGATCGTGCAGTTTACCACACCAAACTCATTCCGAAAAATTAACGAGACCACCGAAGAGGGAACAATTATACAATTAACACCAGCTTCACGAGACTGAGGAGTGATCTACATTGACTCATACGATAGCTTATACGCAGTGAATGCTGACGGCATGACGGTGGCACGAAGCCATTTGCAGTTTCTTTGAAGTTTAACGAAAGCAGTCGGGAAGCCTGCTCTAGCTCCTACGTTATCGCGCGGCGTTTTGTGAGTCAGTGGCTTGTCTACACTGCCCAGTGGAAATGCCGAGATACCACCAACGTGCCACTTGCCCAGTGTGGACGGATCAAACGGCTGGCGTAACTCGTTACGGTATGGCCCAACATGCAGAGATTCAGTGGCCTGTCGTCCACGCTGCCCAGTGGCAATGACAGCCGAAACGCCACCAACACGCCACTAACTCAGTGTGGATGGACCTTAGTTTCATGTGCGAAGAAGCTTCGATTTTGTCGAAGAAAGAAACTTCGGAAACCGTTGGTAATTGTTGACTTTGCAAGTTAGGAAAGGCCTACGCTGCATAAAAATTCTTGCTTGATTATGTCGAAAGACTAAATGGAAAAAGGTGCATTGTATTGAGAATAAAATGTGTACTCAATTTTCTCAGCCGAATATTTTTGGCATTTGAAAAACTTGCACAAGTGTCCCAGTCGAGATACGTGCAAAAACGCGGGTAAATCACTTATAAAAGGCCCATCATTTTTGTTCTACCAAAATTGGAATTAATCGAAAATTTTCTGTAAAACGCTGTAATACCTAATTTCTTGAAAATTCTTTCAGCGGTCAGGGTTTTTAGATTTTTACGGCGTTTGTTGCTCAAATGATTTTTTAAGTCATTGCACCATGCAGATTCATGGGTTTATTCTAAACGTTTTCGGGGGGGGGGGCTGAATTAAATATAGGTGGATCCTGACCGCCGGATTCGTTTTCGCTCTACACGATGTAATAATGCGGGATACGATCATTTGAAGTTCTAGAGTTACTTTCTGGATGCTGAAGGGCAAACAGACTGAAGGAGCTAATAGTAAGCACGCCGAAGGAAAGCGTAGGCGTCTACAGCGGCTCGATCGTGCTGTGCCGAAAAAAAGGGGCAAAACTTCAGTTAGGACTGTGGGTCTCCTGGCTGATATATGAACCCGGGACCTCCCGAATATGAAGCAGGATTGTTAATTGAAATTACAACAGATATATTATTGGTATAGAAAAGTATATAAAATTCTTAAAATATACTTTTCTATACCAATAATATAGCTGTTGTAATTTCAACAAAAGAGCCCCTGAAGATGAGCCTTATATAGGCTAGAAACATGTTGGGCAGCATTTAATAAAAATTGTGTTAAATAACATAAAACAGTGTACATTTGTCTGCATAAGATATATATAATTAAAAATGTACGGTACAAGTAACGTAAAATATATTAACTACTCTGCATAGACCTAGGTTTTGCTAGGTTAACGATGTATAGGATTTTACCAGGTCTGGCTTTGCTGTCAGACAGAATGCAGTGTGACAGACACAAAGACGCTCCTCACAATTTCATAATATTGGGTTCTTACATTCACAGTTATTGATTTTTGCTTTATTTAATAAAAACTTTTATCTGTCTAGGTTACATAGATACGAACAAAGTTGATTGTAAATAATGGAGATAAATGTGAAAGTTATCTTGCAACGTTTTAAGACAGAAGTACAGCATTTTCTTGAAGGCAATGACAAAGTCTCTTCTCTCTCACTCTAGCCCATCACGGGGAGAAATTCGGAAACGCCATCTCCATAGCGTGAACTTACGAGTGCCAACTATTGCACTGAAGTGTTTGATACTTCTGTTTTAATTTAATTTAAAGGGGACTGAAGTAAATGTGTATGTGCGCTCTGTTTAGTGGTAAAGCAATCCCATTACAGGCCTTGAAAGGCCCTTAGGGCTCCAGGAAGTCGAGGCTCCCAGGTTTTTAGACAATCGGCACAGGCCGCCTTTACCCCCAAGGAAAGATTCCCGCTACTCATTTCTGTTAGAGGCTGAGTCGACCCCAGGGCCATAGTGCGACCGAAACGATTATGTCAGTGAAAAATTCCAGTGACACCATCGGGAATCGAACCCGCGACGTTCCGGTTTGTAGCGCAGTGCCTCAACCAACTGCGTCACCGCGTGCCCCCTTCTGTTTAGTGGAGTGATGGCTTTTTTTTTCCACTTCTAATTCATAAGTAAATTAATTTAAAGGCGATTTTATGGAAATTGTAGCTAAGTACATATATGCTTGTGTAATATTCTTTAGTCAGTGCAGTGAGAATCCCAAATCCAACTTTAAGTTCACAGTTTGAAGCTAAGTCATAATGATGCTGATTTAATGCTTAGAAGGGCATAACTCCATTTCACCAACCACTTTGTTCCTTCTTTTGTTGTAATTATTTCAATTTCACCACCAAGTTCACGTAATTAAGATTGTGAGTTTGAAGGTGTAAATACCGTGCATTTAAAGTCTGGCTGCTACAGACCATAGCAGTCTATAGAGACTATCTCTTCCTTGGAGTTGCGCTTTCTCCTTACGCCTGTAATTGTCTGCAGTTATATACCAGCATTCTTTACTAAAATCACGTGTTCTCACTTCACAAGTTTGGAAAGACACTTATCTTTTCCATCAAACGTTTCTGCTTCGTGCAACTACGTAGGAATATGTCGTAACGTAATTTTCCATCATGTTGTGGGCCACTTAATTTGATTTACTACACATTCTTGCCAAACTTTATCGGGGAACTTTGAAATTTTTCTCTTTGTGTTTCCCGTTATTGGTACTGTTAAAAACATCACGTGCCAAAACGTTATTTTGAAATTATTACATAGAGAAAACCGTGCGGTTTCTTTTATCACAGGATGGGAAATGTGACTTTTACAAACTTAAAGTTAAGAAAAGCTGAGAACTCTCAGATTGCAGTCATTAGGAGACCCTATTGAAAACTTTACGACGGGCCGGATTTTAAAATTCTTGCCAGAACAAATTGACGGCTTCCATTTTCTGCTTAAAACTTTCGGAGAAACTTCAAAGCTTGTGTTTTAGTGCAAAAATATTCACCTGGCCTTTCAAATATTGTTTTTATTAGGTATAAAATTTTTTTGTAAGGTGTAACCACTAATCAATATTCCTGCCATAAATTTTGATTTAGCAAACAAAAGACAGGTTTTTTATCTTTATTTAGAGGGTTGAATGCTTGAAGCCCGTTTTGAGGTTCAGATATTGCACTATTGTTCCATTTATTTTAGGTACTCCTCTATCTCATTTCGTCCAGGAACGTCTGTGTGGTCGGAAAGCCAACTATCCTGACAGGCAACCTCTGTGGTTTTCCTTGCAATATGCTACGAGCGCTTTCTCTCTATTCCTTTTAAGCTCGTCCACCGCGGTTTTCCAGCCTCATTAGGCGATAAAATGGCTGAGGTTTTGAAGTTCAAACGTTGTTAAGTACATAACAACCGTTTTAGTTAGTCACTTTAGGGACAATCTGTTCTCACGTCTCATCTACGTGTTATCTTCTGTGCCTATACATAAAATGCTTACTCTTCTATTGATATGGATGACTGATACGTATATTATGATATGATATTTATTAAGTGCGATTGGGTTGTCACTCAGTGGCAGTGATTATTAGAAGTAGTTACGAATAGGACCACAGTACGGCAGCAACATATTGGTGCTCTGTCACTAAGTGTGCATCTCATAAGCTTGTAGAAGCTTTCGATAGGAATACAAGATGGCAGCAATAAACGAGACACGAAGGTATGCTTACATGTTTAGCATTGACGTAACTTTATCACTCGTGTTGTAGAGCACATGCATGTCACAACATTTGTAAACTGGGCAGTAAACTGCTTAATTAAAATTAAGCATTTCTGACGACGTTTGTTCCTGAGGCAGAGATGTTGGACGTGCACAGATGTTAGGTTTTCTGTAATTTCCATTATTAAGTCGACTAAATACACTTATAGAAGCGTGTTTACAGTATCATTACATATTATTATAGTCTCCTACATGTCCTTCCCTAGTGATGGCACAGATAGGGCCGAAACATGTAGGGGACTATAATAATACATATAATGGTAATGCAAACAAACTACTATAAGTGTATTTAGTTAAACGTTTATATAAGTGCACAGATGTTTACTGAGAATATTTAACGTCGAACAATACTATTGCAATTTTGACAGGCTTTACAGATCCACTAGTTTAACTGACAATTATGCTATATTGAGCATATATGCTCAGAGCTGTTTCTGATCATAAAGTTCTTACGCTCAAAACAATCAATTTGGCTGTTCCTGTGTATCTGAAAGGATATTCGGAGGGGGGGGGGGTGAGAAAACCACAGCATGCAGTGACATTGCAAATTGTGCATGGCAGAGTACGTTTGAGGAATTTAAGTTGGTTGGAATTATGTCTTAAAGGGGCTAATTATGGTGCAGAAATAAGAACCAGTATTAGTTTTCGCGATGAAATTTAGTGTGGAAACCTAATATGATATTGTACTTTGTCTTTCAGTTACTTTCGGAGAACAAAGTTAATGACAGACGTGACCTTCTCTTTACAAGGGCTCATTTTATGCACTTGCGGAAAATGATTCCATCAGGGACAGTTGTGTGTGGAAATCAAGCATGTGTTTATTATTTATTCAATTCAAAATATGAATTCAGGTACCTCTTAAATAGACTATACAATGTGTTCCCGCACTACATAAATAGAGCAATAAATGTCGTTCAAACTAACCCCCCGGAGCAGAGACTTTCTTGAGAAGCTAACAGTTTCCTGCCAGCCAATAAATCCCACTCATTTTATGGAATTCGAAATGTTATCACCGTATTCACAACAGCAAGCCACCGATTCCTGTTCTCAACTGATTTAATCCAATCTACACACCCAACCTATTTATAAGGATAGGGGTCAAGTGGTCTCCCTACCTTAGGTACTACCTTCAAATTTTGGTTATGCAGTTCCCTTCTCTCTCCACTCTCCTATACATACTACCAACTGCATTCCCCTTAATTTCATTAACTTAGGAAGAACTCACAAGGGGTAAAATTTATGAAGGCTTTCATTGTGTAGTTTTCTCCTGTCCCCTGGTTTTTTCTCTTCTTAGGGCTTTCAAAAAGTTTCCTGAGAATAATATTTTCTTCTCAGAAACGTTTTTTGAAAGCCCTCGGCCTGTGTTCTTCCCTTAATATAAGAGACAAAGATTCCTGGCGTCAGAAGCTTACAAAAGCAGGATATTTTGTATACTTTACTTAATTTCTGCAGCCCAGAGAAAGATAAAATATTCTAATGCTTCATGTGTTAACATTTATTACAAGAATATTGGGCTAAAATGTAAAAAATGTCCATGGAGGTACAAGGCCAAGGAAAAGTAAATGATGGAAAGTGGAAAAATTTTTCCACAATTTTTAACCTCGGAACTTGAGAAGACATCTTCACATTATGGAACTGAGAGACAGTCCCTTGTACAGGAAATGCGGAGCAGAGGAGGAGACCTCAGCTCATGTTTTGTGTGAGTGTGAAGCTTTGGCGACACACAGACACACTTATCTGGGTTCCTTCTTCTTGGACCCTGAGGATGTCAGAGAACTAAATCTGGGGGCGATTTGGAACTTTATTAAAAGGACAGGGCTCTTATGACTTCGACTTTAGTTAAGGGGCACAAAGGGCCTGTTAAAGGGACCGCAAGGGCTCGACCCATTATTTACTCATACTCATTACTCAACCTCGGAACTAGTCCTAGATGACAGTGAGTATTGCGGCTCGTCAGATGTTTGTGCGTGTGTCGATACAGTGTAATGCGGTCCATGTTCTCTCGTTTTGCGGATCTGTTTATCTTGATTGTAAAATTTCTTCTCAGTCCTCGGGCGAGAACTAAGCTTGTCGCAAGACTTCTACCTACACAGACAGCTTAAACAGAGGAAAAACACAGACGCATCTTCATGTCCCGAATAAAACCGGCCGGACTCACGAGCTGCCGGTGTCAACTGAATAGCAGGCCGGCATCAAGATAATATTAAACAATTAATTTTTCTGTACACAGCTACAGTCACCTGTGTGTTGGTGTGTTTGTTTTATACAGCCCCGCGTAGACACACGTGTGAGAGGTAGGGTTAAGTGAGCGGGCCACGTGACATGTGTCTGACAGAATTAATATAGAAGGAGGTACTTTATAATGGTGAGCTGTTGAGGACGCGGTAAGAAACCTTCGGTTTTCCTAAACTGCAGGGAAATTATTGCCCATCTGAAAGGCTATCGTCTTCTTAGGAAGCTTAAAATATTTTTATGGATATATAGACATATATACATATATGAAAGTAGATTCATAAAAAGTTCTCCCTAGAACAGGCCACGAAGACCCAGAGGGGGAGTAGAGGTATAGCTCTACTCTTTCTTTAACCTCGGCGCTAGATAGGGGTGGGTGGTTAACGCCACGCCTCGGCCGCTTTACCCCCGGGAGTGACCCGGTACCCATTGTATAGGAGGCTGGGTGGGCCCCAGGGCCGGTCTGGACGGGTGCGGAGAATCTCGCCCCCACCGGGATAGATTGATAAAGCCAGACCTAAAAGCCCAGGATTTCAATGGCGCTGCATATCCGTACATCATGCTGCTGTTTACAGTGTCCGTGAACCTGAAATGATCCTCGTGTAGAGACTGTCGGTGACAGTTTAACCGCTGCTCCGTGTTTGCCGTGTGTACAAAGAGCCACCTCATTAGAAACGTCGTACCTACTGTAATAACGTCAAATGTTTAGCAGATATTGCAAGCTTGTTTCATGATCACTACTGCCACTTGCATGTCAAAGTGAACAAAGGATTTAAATGTAATTTAAAACTTACATTTGATGAAGTTAAAAAACATGAATTTGTATCAGACACGTTTCAGTTTAAAACAATACACATGTTTAATAATATATTGCGAAGCATATTACATATATGTTTATGTTGGAACCATAAGTCAGAATTGCGTAACACTTATGCATTCTTATGAGAGATTCACGTTTTCAGTTTTGTGTCTCCCTCTTCTTGCCTCTCTCTACCTCTTTCACTATTCCAGTGAAGTATTCAGCGTATATTGTTTGCAGGTTCGGGCTTAATTCGTGCCTGCATTTTCGGAGACGAACTTTACGACATACTTAGGCATAGTTCACTCTTGTGTTAAAAACCCTATAAGTGAACAAGCACTTTTTTTTTTTTCAGAATATCTATTGTGCCTTTCGTCTTCTGCGTTGATCAGTTTCCAACTGTAAAGTGGAAATTTTACGCTATATTTCATGCCGTATTATAAGGCCATTGGAATATTTGTATAACGACAATTTCCCTTCTAATCAAGGTAGGGTTCTACAAGTGTCCGTATTATTCCTAAAATTTCCCACATAATATTCAGTAGCCTAAAACTGTTTTGGAGCAGACAATTTCAGACCGAGCAATTTGGTGCTCTAATCCAACTGCAAGCACGTCACTTATTTCTAAAGGAAACACGGTTATTTTATGAGGTATTTGCCTATCGTGACTCCTCCGCTTAATTCATCTTCGATAATAATCAAGAAATAAATATTACATTTTGTGTTGGGAGAATGCTTTAAACATTGCCAGGCAAATTTACTGCTGATCATTATCAGTCTACTGTAGTATAACATATATTTGCTACTGACCTTTATCAGACTATTGCATTATAACCTAGATTTCTGATTTTTATCAGTCTACTCTAGTATGACCTAGATTTACTACTGATCAGCATAGCCTACTGCAGTATAACCTATATTTCATATTATCAGTCTACTGTAGTATAACCTGTATTTACTACTGATCATTATTAGTCTACTATAGTATAACCTGTATTTACTACTGATTTTTATCAGTATACTGCAGTACAGCGAAAACTGCTTATAGCGGAACCGCAAGGTACAGAAATTTGTTTTGTTGCAGGAAGGTTCCGTCTAATGTAGGTAATCCACATCATCGGGAGTGGAAACATTTTCCGCCAAAGGGAGTTTTGCCATTATGCCCAGGCCCTTTTAAGACAGGTTTCCCGTATAAACTACAATTTAAAACAGTCTGACGGCAATAATAACTTAGCTAAAAGCGACTTATCACACAAAGCAGAGCGGATTAGTATAAATAAAGATGGTGTCATATTGGATGGTACTTCTGTGCATTATTATATAGGTACCAAGGTTTCGAACAAATATGCTGCCTCCATCTTCAGGACATAACGGTAAACCGGGCTTGGAAAAATGGGTGTTCTGATACGGAAACCCTTTTTTCCACTCTCGACACGTTCCTCCGAAATGTTGCTACCATCTACCAAACTAGACGGTATCAAGAAGGCAATCGTCATATTCATTGCCGCGAGGAACTCAAATATCATAAAGATTAACACAATACACCCCGCTACAAGAGCAATGGTGTAAGCCTAAATTATATACACTGAAATATAGGATTCATTTGATGAGATCACTTATGCTTACAGTGAACAAAGTACGAAATGTGTACTGACCTAAATAATATCCCACCTCCTATCTCAGGAAATAAGAATTGCAATTTAAAGACTATGGATTTTACGTGCTGTTTTTTTTATGAATGTGTAATGACTAAGCTACGGACTGGTCGATGAGAGAATTTTGGTCTTTCATGCAGAGCACAGAGCATAGACTGAGGAGGAAGTGGTGAATATTTGGAACTCAGGGGGGGGGGGGGGGGAGGGGAAGCAACATGAAGGTGCAGGAATTTTCATAACAAAGATTATCATAAAAGGCCTGTGTAGGAATTCTCTCGGTCACATATCATTTTTTTTTGTATGGCTCGACAGCCGTATATGGGCCTGGGCCTCCTCGTTTCGTCGAGGTTTCGTGATCACACACTTTAGACACACCACACTCCGTAGAACTCCTCTGGACGAGGGACCAGCTCGTCGCAGAGACCTCTACCTGACAACACACAACACTCACAAGAGACAGACATCCATGCCCCCGGTGGGATTCGAACCCACGATCCTAGTAAGCGAGCGGCCGAAGACCCACGCCTTAGATCGCGCGGCCACTGGGATCGGCGGTCACATACCATTACGGTGAAAAAATTAAGAAGTTTGAGGTAGATGGGATATTCAGCAAAGATGGGGAGGTGAGAAATGCATTCAAAATTTTAGCCTGAGAACATGAATATAAGATAATAGTGGGGAGATGTAGGCGTACATGAGAGAATTGTATTTAAATCGATTCTAAGATACAGTGCAATATTGTGGACGGCATATACTCGTATCAGAACAGGCTGTAGAGGGGATGCTTGGTGTTACGTAGAGGGTGGTTAGGTCCTAGAACAGCTGCACAACTGCAAGTTTCTTTAGAAGAGACCTGCTCCATAAAGTCAGTTAATTTGTTGGATTAGAATATGATAAACAAATGTTCTTAGGTATCTGAAAGACAGTAATAGTACTGTAAATGCATTAGAAGTCTGCAAACTACATCGCAGTGTTTGAGACCACGCTTGTGGAATAATCAGACATATGAAGTGGCTTGGGGAACTTCTGACTGTGTCATTCGCCACGTATTTTAATGTCCGACACAAGGATCTAATATTTACGTTATGTCGATGGTTTCCCCGTTGAACTCAGCGGAAATAATGAGAATCACATTTCACTGTGATGACACGTTCTTTAAGTTGATGGTTTAAATTACTCCTATGATTGGGAAATATCTGCAAGATGTGTTCTACACTTCAATTTTGTTGAAATATTGAACCACTTAAAATAAAATACGTTTTTATTCTTCTGTGCTCGTGAAGAATACGGTATGTCTTGTACCTTGGAGAGTGTCATTTGTAGAAGAAAAGGGCCACGTGCAAGGAATATTCATGACATGAATTACATTAATGTATTTCTACTGCAAACAAAAGATTAATTCCAGTAAAATTCATGTTGTCATTTCTTTGAAGACAAATAAAAATCATGAATTGAGGGTGGTAATATGAAATAGTGCCAATCCCAGTGGCCGCGCGGTCTAAGACGTAAGTCTGTGGCCGCTCTCTTGCTAGGATGGCGGGTTCGAATCCCACCGGTGGCATGGATGTCTGTCTCTTGTGAGTGTTGTTTGTTGTCAGGTAGAGGTCTCTGCGTCGGTCTGATCCCTCGTCCAGATGAGTCATACAGATGTGGCGTGTCTAACTAAATGTGATCGTGAAGCCTTGACAATGAGGCGGTCCTGGCCCACTAGGGGTTGTTGTGCTATGAAAAAAAATTAAATAGTTAAAATGATTTAAGTCTAAGTCAAGTGCACCACAAAAATGCAGAAAAAAATCGAAGACAGCCTGAGACATGAGATTCTTACAGCAGTATTTATGAAGGTTCAAGCCTTGTGCGATGTTGCGCCGTATCGAAGCATCGTAGTTCTTCCATCTTAGGGTCAAGAACAGTGTATTGATGGCAGTTATGAGTACCCATAGCATGAGCTGCGCCAGTACACACTTTATCTAAGCAATAAATGCCGGTATGTTGGATGTGTTTCCAAACATTATATAAACTAAATGGAACGCACACGCTGGACGATATTTCTATAAAAGTCTACGGTTTTACCGATGGTCAAGAGAATTGCCGTTTTTATGTACTACATGAAGGTTCATTACCATGTTCACTGTTTAAACATACAAGTGAACTGAAATGTAAGATCTCTCACTTACAACTGAAGAATTTATACCAACTTTTCAGTATGAAGGAAGAAACATTAACTTTATGATCCCAGACACATTTCGTTGGCACCACCTTTAAAATGATAGACTTATGAATGCCGGAGCAAGGTTACCTAAACCTTTACCTAATACAGTACAGTACAAAATACAAATGATGGAACTAAAAATGCAAAAGACGATCCCACACATAACACAATATTGGCAACACGATAAATTTTAAAGACGTGCATGGAATGTAGATGACTTTAATACAGTTTATGTAACACAAGTCATATCTACGTGAATAAGGAGACACTGTCTGTCTGTAGATTCTGGACAATTTCAGGAATACTTCAAAATCAAGAAAACATTAATATTTACCACAAGGAGCCATATCCCAAAGTGTGTGTGTGTGTAGATGCAGCAACCCGTCATCAACCACACAATTCGTACAGGATACCAACGGATTTGTGTTTGTGTCCAACTCTCACCGCCATGGTATTTGGTTTTATGTATCCACAGACTTAGATTTATGTGCAGAAATATACAATCGGCGATTTTGTTACCAAGAGGCACAATTTACTTACGGCAGCGCTCTAATAATATTCGAAAGACTTTTCCAGGCTCCAGGATATAATTTGTGTGCTTCACTTTCTAAAACTTCACACTTTCGAAATATATATTACGGCATAAGTTGCTGCTTCTTGTGCTTAGTAAAAAAATTAATTGTTTTAAGTTTCCATAAGGTCAACAGTGGTCACGTTTGCCCTAGAATAAAATTTCCCATAAATCTTTTCTTTTTTCCAATGGTTCGATAGCCCCTTGGGGGCCTAGGCCGCCTCATTTTTCGAGGCTTCACGATCACACTTTTTAGACATATCACACTCGGTAGGACTCCTCTGGACGAGGGATCAGCCCGTCGCAGAGACCTCTACCTGACATCACACAACACTCACAAGAGACAGACATCCATGCCCTAGGCGGGATTCGAACCCACAATCCCAGTAAGCGAGCGGCCGCAGACCCACGCCTTAGACCGCACGGCCACTGGGATCGGCCCCATAAATCTCTTGCAAATCCCTATTAGTTTTAGGAACTTAACTGACCAGGCTGCCTCGTACGGTATTTGGTTATACTTGCGCAGTTTCTGTGATTTGGAGACAAGTGAAGAAAGCAATACATTTTCAGAAAGATATGATTTTAGAAATGAATTGACCTATAGACTGCATAATAAAGGGGTGAATGAAGGACGATAGAGAGTGGAGAAAGTAATAGATTATACGTGTGGCACGTCTTTTTCAGCTAGCTTATCTCGGCTTTGGCGTGTTGCAATACAGGCCACTATTATATCGGATATTGTGCATGGTCGCGTTCTGAAAGGCCAAGACATGTGCGATATATGTTACAGTTCCAAATCTTGTGCTTTCCGGTGTCCATAGATCTGTGCATATTGAACAGGATGATGTATTTCCGGGAAATTGTGTTGACCGCTTTGTGTAACTTGGGGTAAAACGAGACGTCAAAGGCCTTTAGCCTCTGTAGAGGCCGTAGCAGTCACCGGAACTTGTTAGTTGCAAAGCTACGTTGTTGCTTGTCTGATGATTTTTACTTAGCTCCGCGTCCCTGCTGACTGCAGACAGACAGCTCTTTGAGTTTAGAATAATTGTGTCATGTCTGAGAACACTTTTACTTAGCTCCGCGTCCCTGCTGACTGCAGACAGACAGCTCTTTGGGTTTAGAATAATTGTGTCATGTCTGAGAATATTTTTACTTAGCTCCGCGTCCCTGCTGACTGCAGACAGACAGCTCTTTGAGTTTAGAATAATTGTGTCATGTCTGAGAACACTTTTATTTAGCTTCGCGTCCCTGCTGACTGCAGACAGACAGCTCTTTGAGTTTAGAATAATTGTGTCATGTCTGAGAATATTTTTCTCAAATGCTCATACTCGTATTATATGTCGACGCCACATTGAAGTCCGGGTCGGCATTTTGCGAAGATAAGTCTAACTTTTCCTCCACCACGGACAGGCATGACGGATTTATCAAGAGAAAAGTGAAGATGTCCCTGTACTCGCTCTTGAGGCAGAGGCCTGCAGGGGAAGTGAAGGTATATCTCCACTTATTCTTAACCTCGACATTGGCACTAGACAGAGTTGAGTGGTCAGTCTCACGCCCTGGCCGCTTTATCCTGGGAAAAATGCACCGGTGGTCATTGAACAGGAGGCGGGGCGTGCCCCAAAATATTCTTGAGAAGAGAAACACTTTTCTTTGCTTGGAATAGAACCCCAGATCGCGCAGCCCGTAGCCCAGTCACTGTACCGACCACGCTATCCCGGTTCACTAAGATGGACTTAAACAATAGAAAATTAAAATATCATTTGAAACTAAAACGTTCGCCAGTTCTTTACAATGTAAAGAATGTGTCTCCAGTAAACTGGTCAGTATTACGTCTGTGACTCGTACTTTCATTTACAAGTGTGCCGATACTAGCCCACGGGACTTGGAAAATGCGGTCCGCATTCAGATAGCCTACAGTGTAATATTCACTTGGGTTGTCACGTACTTGCATTTTAGAGGACAAGGAGATTCATTACGCATTCACATGGTCTGGTGCTGGGTGCTATAATGAGCAGTTTTATTCCCGTTTACAGCCTCATAGTCTGTGCATGACCCTATAAATTTCTGCATGTATTTCTCGTTTTCTCCACGACTTAATATTACCCTGACCATTGAAGTTCTTAACTTTATCATTCTAATCATAAGTCAATTAGAGCTCGCCATTTTGTTATCTCTACCAGTGGTTGAAATATCTATAGTCACAGTAAGATCAACTTAAATATATATATCAACTAAGACGAAGATGTGTTTTGGCAGGGGAGATGGGAGTACATTTGAAGAAGGGGCAATTTTGAACAAATTAAATATCCTACCATACACTTTAAAGTTTATGTTGCTATTTTCATATTCTAGAGTGGTACCCCTGCTCAGCAGCTGACATCCACTTTCCCTCCATTTAAGTGTTTACTGTGGCATAGGCAAAGTGACAAGCACTCGGTTGTTCACAAAGTAATTTTCTGAATTTTGACGTCTAAGTGTTTAGTGTCTGCACTGTATTTGTAGAGGTAAGTTTCATTACGTCATATTATACCCCAATAGGTCTTTTATCTTTTAGTATGTGTATACGAGGTATCTTTTGTAATTATGCCTTGATTATTATAACAAAAGTTTATGATTCGCGTTTGTAAGTGGGGTAGATTTGAACATTGCATTGGGGGGCACATATGAACAGTGTTTAAATGTGCCCCATACCGTATCCACGGTGTTACCTTTGTAACGTTTCCTCCACACTGCTCCTATCGATTGCAGTCACTGGATGTAGTAGTCATGGCGCCATTTAAAGGAAAATTACGCGTGGAGCAACATGACTGAACGACTACTAATCACGGTAAAGTGATAAAAATCCATGACCTGGCATCACTGACAAATGCTGCATATCAAGCGTCTTTTACTGTGAAGAATATAACAGCAGTTTTTGGTAAGCCTGGTGTATGGCCTTTCTCAAGACTTGCCTTCAGTGATGAGGATTTTGAGCCATCATTTGTTGCGCCTACGGCCAAAGAACTTCGTAACCAAGAGATCTCTGTTCCTTCTGCTAGCACCCCTGTAGCATAAGAAATTTCTGGGAATAACAAAGATAGCCTTTCGCCAGAAGATGTGCGTGCCATCCAAAAACCTGGACCAAGATGTGAGAGAAGACAAAGGAAGAAAGTAAAGTCTCGCATTTTAACCGATTCTTCAATAAAGGATCGCACTGAACAAGAAACACTTGCAAGGGCAGCTGCAAAGAAGAAACATAGCAAGGGGGCTAAAAAAGTATAGAAATAAAATATGGCAGAAGAATGCTACAAAGAAATGCAACAATTTCTTCTTCAAGTGAATGTGATTAAGAATTTTCAATTCGTGACGTTTCGGACTATGCAACTATTGAGGGTTTATTAGACGCACCCGAGACAAATTAAACTCAAGAAATAACAGAAGATGATTTTGTGTTGGTTCAATTTGCTGCTAAGAAAACCAAGGTGCTGTATGTCGGGCAAGTTGAAGAACAGGAAGCTTTCACATGTAAGGTGGGGTTTATGCGGAGGCATGGTGGGACATGGAAGTTTTTTTCGCTGCTAAAGATGACGTGAGTGAAACAGAAAAGGAAGACACTGTGGCGAAACTTCCACGACCAATTTCTTCAGGGGGGACGGCACGCACAACAACACTGAAATACTTTGGTGTTAATTTCAAAAGAATTATGTAGATAGAGTAAGAGTGTACTTTTATGGACATTACGTTTATTTACATTCATTTGTTTTCAATAATTTTACTTCTGTTCAGAAGTGCCCAGTGGCTGTTAAAATGTACAGCAATCATGGAGTAGACTTTCACACGATGCATCATCAGAGATGAATATTAATTATATAAAACTGTGTCTTAATTTTGTAATTTAAACATATTTCGTGTATGTAAGATATTATGCCTTTTCAACATCATACCGTTTATAGTGAATAAAATGTCATGCACAGGCTTGAGAAAATGTATTCTAAATTTTGTTCAAATGTGCCCCCATTTCTCCTACTGCGTTACCACATTCCGATCTTCAATTATTAATGTTGGATGTATCTTACTCGCGAATTTTAGAAGAATGTCTGTGTAAATAATTTACATATTGAATTACATATTAAATAGATTGTGAGTTGGATCTATGTAATTATACAAGTAAAGGCTTATGAGATGGACCCATCTCACAGTTCAAGTGAAGCATATAAATCAAGATCTTCGTGTAGAGTAAAATAACATAAAGGCTGAAATCTCAAATGATCTGATGCAGTCAAAGTCGTATATAGCCCTAAAACAGTACTTCATATTTAAATAATTTTAAAACTTCTTTCTGTCGTTTTACAAATGCTGTGGCCTTCGTAACATTTGATACATTTCCACCACACACACACACACACACACAGTTTTACTGTATACATGTGCGCGTGTTTTTTTTTGTCTGTTTTTAGTGTCTGTTTAAGAAAATAAACTTCATTTTTCCAGTAACGTTTTCACTTATATTCAGTACGCACGAAATATTGTTGGTTTACTCAGTTTTATCAACACTCGCAGCTTTGATACTTACTCACCAAATGCAGTTTTGGCAATGTGATATACAGTGGAGTAATTGAATTTTTTCAGCGTGCTCGTTGAAAAGTTGTTGATAACAAAGTTACATTTTGCAGTTATGTCCAAAATAGAATTACAGCTCTCCCTGTATGCGTTGTTCAAGTGGGCACTCCTTTAAAGTTTTTATAAACACGGAATAATTTGAGAATACATGCGAAATGTTCTTACTAATTTATTCGTAGTATATCCTTTGTACCAAAATTCCTTCCAAACGTGTGACTGGTATCCGAACTATACTGTGCATGTCAGGACAAATCTGAATATTCCGTACTACAGTTAGTGCGTTCTGTTGGCCTATATATTTTTCGAAGCTTCATACAGTCTAATCCACATACTTCCTAGCAACATGTACGTACAGTGAAACGTGTCTTAAACAGAACCTGAGCATTATGGAAACCTGTCTTTAGCTGAAAACGTTTACAGTTCCGACGATCCAAACTTCAATGTACTGTACGAAAAGGAACTTGCCTGCAATGGAAACATTTCTGACCCTTGTATTTCCGTTATAAGCAGGTTTTACTGTATTTCAGGTCTGTGTTTCTTTAGATGAACATAGTGTGTTCATCTAAGTAGTGCACATCACCATTCAAACTTAACGGCACTGTACTCATATAGTGGGATTAAAAAAATATAATAAATGGTTAGATGCAATATTTATATATATGTACATAGTACATGACTTGTAATAATTGAACACAAACTTGTCAGTATTTTAATTCTTCAAATTTTAATCAACGTTTATATTGTATACACAAAATTTGCTGCAATATATCATAAATGCACCAGCTTCACCTTCTAGAAGAATTTACACTACTGTTTTCATGCGTGGTTTATCTTGTTCTTTGTTCTGTGTGATGATGGCTCGGACGAACCGAAACTTGTAGGAGAAAATAATATGTAATAATACAGTACACAAATCGACTCAAGTGCATTTTGTTGGACTCATATATGTAATTTTCTCATGCACGGAAATTGAAAAAAATTATTCAGATTTTTGCTCAATATTTTGCAGTTGAATTTTAATAACGGATGCGTATTACTAAATTGATTTAAGACAGTTAAATTTTTGTTACCTCCGAACTTTATAATTAATCTGTCATGAAGAAATCCACAATAGTTTATGGCCTGATACTTTCCAAATATTACTACGATATTACTGTGCTCAATTTACTGCAAGAAAGAAACTCATAAAAGTGCAGAAGCTGCAGCGTCCGTAGCCAAGTAATTACTTTTTGTCGAAAAATATGTTGTGGCAGTGGAAATAGTTCAGCTTCTGTAAGTTCTGTAAGTCTTACAATTTACTGCCTTTCCTACTGCCCTCACATAACTTGGTAGCATGAACAGGGATAACTTCACCTGTTTACCTTCTACTTCATGGTAAACGTACTATCATTTCCGGCATATTTAAAAAATACAGACAAGGTAAAAGTAATATTCTAAAAATAAATATAATTTTAACTATGTCAAATGTTTTTCCCGATTTCAGCCTTAATGTTGTTTTGTTCTAGACAAAGGTATTCGTTTATAGTCGTTACCTGTAACATATTACGGATCCATGTTACAAAATATTAACATACAATATTAGATGCCAACTGTTTACATAGTTGTCCTTCAAAAACTTACCTATATATATATATATTTATTTAAAATCCGTGGTCTGAAGATGGTAAGATTGAGCCTAAACATGTAAACTTATTAGCTTAGATAAAATATATCTTTTTTTTTTTCTATGGCTCGACAGACCTATATGGGCCTGGGCCTCCTCGTTTCGTCGAGGTTTCATGATCACACACACTTTAGACACAACGCAGACGGTAGGACTCCTCTGGACGAGTGATCAGCCCGTCGCAGAGACCTCTACCTGACAACACACAACACTCACAAGAGACAGACATCCATGCCTCCGGTGGGATTCGAACCCACGATCCTAGTAAGCGAGCGGCCGAAGACCCACGCCTTAGACCGCACGGCCACTGGGATCGGCAAACTATATCTACCCCGCTACAAAAAGAGAACTATTTCCTAATTCATCATCGGAAAAATGTGTGTCATCTTTAAACCACGCGCAAAGTTAAACACGTTCATTATATTTAGTTGCCTGTAAACTGAGGAATACGAAGCGGAGGTTGGATCACATGCAGTGTCGTCATATGTTCGGGTACACCGGTGTATGTTACATTTAATTTGTATTTAATTGTTAAAGTACATATTATTTATCACTAAAATAAGTGACAATAAATAAACATTATTAAACTCTAGGCTACATCCTTTCATGCCTACATCCTGTTTCGGGAACAACATGAGTAATAACTGTTCACGTTTGCGATCTCATTTGGTTCTATGAAGTGACGTTAAATGAGCCACTAAACGTGGTGAATTGTGAGATAATGACTTGAGCAATGAGCACCGAATTTATGAATGTTACAAACAGAATGTGGTCAAATGAAATTACATAAATTCTGGTACAATAGCATGTTGCACTAAAGTTATTGTGATGTAGTTTCACACATGATTCCAGCTTCAATAAACAAAAGTTTTTCCACTTTTGTTCAATATTTTAGAGTCATTATCAGAGTATGATAAACGGATTAGGCCCATGGGTCTGGTCAGTCCTGTGAGGTTTATCAATCTCACTTCCCTCCCACGTTCAGTTCCCCTTGTGACAGTATGTCCTAAAAACGTTACTGTACTTTGAAATTCTGCCTTTAAATCAACATTGTAATTGTTTGTTCTGGGAAGTGCAATACAAAATTGTGATTACAGAACGAAATATGAATGTAATTTATGACTTCCTCGCTTCAACCTATTAAATATCTGAAAATGTTATATTCCCGGGATAAGAGTTTTAAATACGTCAGTGCATTATTTATAGGAACAACTGCGTGAAAAAAACGTAAGGCAGTTTTGAGTACATCCATTTTCGAAATGCGTTCTTTGTTATTTTGTGTACCTAACTTATCTTGACGTTCATTTATTACAGACATAAATGTAAATCTATTATAGAACGTGCCAATACATGTTTTTAAACTTCCAAAACAAAAAACCTGTGTTTTTATATTTATTTAAATATCCATCACACTACCGAATGCTTAAAATACATATTATTGACCTCGACAATATTTATGTTTTATGTTATATACCACCTTTTGAAGGATAAGATACTCTGATTTCAATAATATGTTATTCATTGAAAGCAGGGATTATGTAACGGATAAGAGCCAAACTTTGATTTGGCCTAAACCTGATTATCAAACCCAATCGGAATTCTATCAGTATTTCCTGATACGAAACGCGGAAAGGTTCGAGAGTCGAAACTTCCGTGTTAAGCCTCCCAGTGAAATAACTACTAACTTAAAATAGAGTGGTTTAAGACAAAATTATGTGTACTTGGTAGTCGTCTAATGATTCCCGAATGCTACGTATTCGATGAATGAATTTATTAATTGTTGTTTCAATAAAATTAGGAATGAAGGACACAAAAGTGCTTTCCTATGATTACAATGAGATGTAATCCTATGCATTATAGACACTGTCAGTAGAGGAAGTCGGATCGATTAACTTAAAACTTAGGTTGGTATCACATTTTTGTGAAATGAATGCTTACACACGTACGCAACAACCTTTCTTCACATTATCGTAGCTAATGCTTCAGTATTCAGTGAGGTGGCGAGTGTAAATTTTTCATGTACTGATAAGTACAATCGTGACACTGTCATAACCATGCCGATCACAGATATCGCAAGGTGTGAGGTGTATACTGTGTCTTTCCGCTAGAGTACTGGAAACGTAGTTTCGAAACCCACTCGGTGCACTGATGTATGTATGCTATTTTTTATGTTTGTGTTTCCCGGCATAGAAAGAGGTCTTGCGAAGGGCCGGTCCCTCTTCCAAGCAGTCACACCAAACGTCTATAAAGACGATTCAAAAAACGAAAAACAGGAGACCTGGGCGGCATGGCCTGTAGCACCACAGAGGCAGGACCTCACGAATATATCGTTGATTGTCATTCGGAAAATTTATTGGCACCAAATCTATTGCAGATATCATTGATCGAAAAGTCACATTAGAGGATTTCCATGTAAGTAGGTTGTGAAGAAAGTGATCATGAGATATGTGAGTGATGATAAAATTAGCCAAATGTCATCGAAGAAACACAATAAGTGCAGACTTTGACTCAGTTAAGACTAATTACGTAACTGAAATAAGAATCTGATAAAATTGTTGAGACAAGTTCTTAGTGAATATGTACATTTTCTCATTTCAAGGATCCAAATCAGAATACAGGGCTACATATTACACTGATTTCTTAGTGTAAACTGAATGCGTCACACGACAATGCAATTATAAACATTAACACTGTAAGATTAGATACAAGTGTCTGCTAGTAAATACTATATGCATAGCTGGTCTCTTCTCCTTTTGTTCTGGCGCCAGAAGCACCTTGTTCCAACGATCCACATATTCCTTTACATTGCCTGCTCTGTTACTTCCACCATATTCTTTCCCTATACGTATTGTAGCCAATTATTTTGCCAACCTTGTTGTTCACTGAAGAAATATGAAGTGACACGAGGAAGTAACATCCAATATAATTATTTAGCGAAGTGTACAAAGTTCGTCGTTTCAAGTGTCTGTGTCAGGGCATTTATCACAGGAACATTCATTGACAGACACAACATAACGAGAGTAGCCAGTGTTTCAGTACGAAGCGAACAGAGCTACGAAGAGATTACGTCTAACGTGATGTCTGTGGAACATAGATCGTAATGGAAATAACAAGTTCAAGATAATGCAATTTTGATTTAACGTGTGCGTTAACTTTGCTTTGAAATATGATTGAAAACGTTCATTTTATGCACTATTGTAGAGTAGGTGCATTTTAATTTAAGGGTAACAATGTTTCCTGAAAATATCATTTTTTTTGCCTTGAAACATAGCATAAAAGTGACAGTTTGAAAGCCGCCATACAGTAGACAGCACACCTGTCTCATATTCGGGTCGTACCTGACTCAATTTTCTGTCCTAAGACCGGCTGCCTTTGAATATTTTATGGAGTCCCCAAGCCCTTCAGGCAAAAGCCCGGGTATTATCTGTAGTTAGTGCACAATCGCTTCCCTTCACATTATTTATTCACCAATAACCATACTACACGACGCTATACAAAGTGAACTAATGACAGGGTCGTCAGAAAAGTCGTAAATAAGTAAAAAATACAAGCATTGAATATAGTTCGTATTGTAAACTTTCTTATAGATGAATACATTTGCTTGAAGTTGCTTTTATTTTATACGCTCAGTCTACCTTTCATTCTAATTAGATAACCCATCCTAACGCCCCTAAACACTATTATTTCTGTACGGTAAACCCATGTTTTATTGGCAATGACAATATAAGTATCTTCAGAAAATATCGGGTCTTGTAAATCCTATGACCGTAAGTACATTACTGTTGCCAACACAACACAGTCACACCTCAAGCCGCAGTACAACAGACACCAAACGATTAAACCCTTTAAATGACCAAAGTTACGTTTGACGTTTTAATTTATTCAATTTATGGTTGGCAACGTACATTTAAAACACAAATTCTGTTCCAACAAGTTTGGTGTTTTACAATACAAACGACGTAGAATACGAGATTTGATTTTACTGACAAGCTAAACTCAAACAAAACAATTTATTCCACTAGGGGCAGGGATCAAACTTCGTTACTTTGACAGCTGAATAAATACGGCTTTGTTAAAACAACAAAATGCAGCCCAACAAGGCTGCGCTTCCACTGACGAACTAACTCCATGGAACAGAGTCCTTCAAGCCAACAATTCCTCAGCTAACATGAATGTTCATTACTGCGTTAACAACAGCCTGCCACGTGACCGTATCCTGAGCCCATGAAACCATTCCACACCACACACCCATTCTACTTATGAATATTTAAGTTTCGCTTTTGTGTGAGAGTTCCATCTACGCACAGATCTTGTAAGCGGTATATAACCTTCAGGTTCCCCAATCGAAATGTTTACGCATTTCTTTTCTTTCCCATGCTTGCCACATGCCCGGCCCATTATACGAGGGTTATCCAGAAAGTAAAGATACAAACGCAATAAAATTTTTTAAAAATAGTTATTAACAAAATTGAGTGAAAAAACTCTTAACACATACCTTTAGCTATTTTTCAACATAATCACCACCTTTGTCAAGGCACTTGTTTAGCCTGGGTACGAGATTTTGTATTCCGATGTCATAGAACTCCGCCGCCTGTGCACGCAACCACATAGTGACTTCGTTTTTCACCTCTTCGTCTTCGTGAAACTTCTGGCCGGCCAGATATTTCTTTAAATGCAAAAACAAATGGAAATAGCTGGGAGCGAGGTGTGGGCTGTGAGTGGGATAGTCTGCGGTGATTTCCCTTCCCCTCCCACCCGTGTTGTATGAGTGTTGCACAGGCGGCGGAGTTCTATGACATCGGAATACAAAACCTCGTACCCAGGCTAAACAAATGCCTTTACAAAGGTGGTGATTATATTGAAAAATAGTTAAAGGTACGTGTTAAGAGTTTTTTCACTCAATTTTGTTAATAACTATTTTTAAAAAATTTATTGCGTTTGTATCTTTACTTTCTGGACGTCCTACTTATGTTCCTTAATTTGATGACTCGAATGCTCTTTGGAGAAGAGTAGACGACATGAATCTTCTCAGCATATAATGTTCTCCAGCCTCCTGTCAATTCCTGTCCCTTTCGTCCAAATGATTTCCTTATTACCCTATTCAGTTTATGTTTATATATGTGAGATGCCGCCAAGTTTCGCACACATATAAAACACCCTGTAAAAATGTAACTTTGAATAGGCCTACAGTGAAAGTCTGATACAGCGCCCCCCGGTACAGTGCCACACTCACATAGCGGTCATACCCTATTATACAGTATTTCGATATACCGCCTACCTTGATACACCTCGACAAATTTCGATGAAGAAACAGTGGCGCCATATAGGTATATGGCTCCCTGTTGTCCTAAAACTTTTACATGAATGTGGGATTACAAATTTTCTTAACTGGAGGGTAGCAAGCATTCCTCGAATTTAATCTGGTCTTAATTCCTTCATGAATGCAAATTTTATTTCTCAACTCGTTCCAAATGCTTCAAATTTGACCCATCTTCACATCTTCAAAGGATTTAATAGTTCTCTTTATTTTGAGATATTTGTCTGCATTCTGTTGACCAGGCATAAAGGTATACATAGTTTAATCAGCTTTTACATTTAGACCAATAGCCCTTCTGGCGAATAATAAAGCTTCTGTTCTTTTCTATGTATAATCTATGTTTCCCCCGAGCAAAGTAACACCCTCAGCGTATAGGAAAGTCTGAGGTTTCCAGATCAGTTTCAATTATTCCTGGTTTTCTGGACCTTCGTAATCGATTATTCTAAAGTAAATCGAAAAGCAGTGGCCACAAAATATTTACTTTGGCCAAGCAGCATTAGTGTCAGAGAAAATAAGGTCTGTTTGAGCTAAAAACACTTTCACATTTCCATTATTGCTTTTGAAGTCTAGCGCCCATACCAAACGAGAAGAAAACGTTTGTCAGCAATAAACATGTACAAGGAAAACCAAAAATATTACAACCTTCGGTGTGGTCGCGAAGAAAATAGCATTTCGTAGAATACCAGGAAATTGTAACAAAATCCCACACCAATATTTTTTGCCTCCTGCTTCCATTTATACATTTCAGGGAGGGCAAGTGTAAACATACATACAGAAAGCAAGGAACAATTCCATCTCTGCTTTGCAACCAAGCAGTGTACGGTCGATTTGGCTTTCAGGAAAGGTATCATTAAATAAACGTTTTGATTTCCCTCTTCTCCGCGTTTCTTCATTCGCATGGGAATTTACGACAAGAGGGCTGCCTTATTTAGCTCTGTTACACGACTCTTGCTCGCATCGTCCGTTTTAGTCAAAGCGAGACACAAAAATCATCACTCCGTGTCAGATATTTGAACAAGTTTGTACCATAAATCAAGTGGAAATGAAACTTGGGAATGCCTTACTGTAAAATGATGCCAAACCTCACAATTTTTATGGTAGGTATTTTTAAGAATGAAATATATATAAAGCATTTATAGTATCTACGAAAAATGCAAAGCTCACATTAAACTGCTCAAACGGCAACTATTTCCTGTTCAAAACATTAGGACATACGTGGGAGAAAATGTTGCTCTAACCCTTCTATATATCGGCACTAGAAGCAAGTGGGTTGTCAGCTTCACACCCCTACCACTTTACCTCCAGGGAAAGCACCTTGGGTGCCCCTTGAATAAGAGGCTTGGTGGACTCCAGAAACAATGTGGGCGTTTTGGAGAAGAGAAATTCTGTTGCCCCCGCCGGGGACATAACTATGCTTTACCCGCTCTCGAGAACGTAGCCAAACTATAGCACATCTTAGAAAAGCTTGAATGTTTGTTCTGCCACCCTCACTGACACTGAGAGTCGTGTATTGCAGATAAATATTTATTTTGTGTTCGTATTTGTGTAGCTGCTGTTAGAATATGAATGAGACAAGAGATCACTGCACAGACAAAATAACGTCTCTACATGTAATGCATCAAATATTCACCACAAAGAATCTGTTTGGAAAAAATTGTAGATCTGAATGTGGTCAAATTGTGTGCTATACACAAACCTTTTGGGGCAACAGAAGCAAATATAAATATATTATTAGAACAGATGAGACACAAATTATTGCGTGCTGCTGTAAGGTAGGGGTTTGATTGGTTGACGACAGAACCGAGTGGTGGGCTCCTGTGTACAATTGCTTGACCAGCCAAGTAATTATCAATTTTAGAAGACACACTCTATGTCATATACTCGGAAAGCTATTTACAAGTTTTGTGGAAGTTATAAAAGATAGACTTTATCTTTATTGTGAACAGTTGCTACACTTGGCTAATTAGGCAAAAACCCTGCCCTATAATTTTTCTGATACAGTACATGCAATTATACTTTTCATCATCATCCGTTTCTTAAAAATTTAAAAGTACATGGAACCTTGTAAAAAAGGCAGAAAAAGTGCACTCAACCAAACAGATGACCTTAATTCTTATAAATAATAAAGATTAACACATCCAGAAAATATTTCTGTTACCTTCAGTAATTTCTAAGTAGATACTGAAAATTTAAATTCCTATCAATTCGGGTAAGACGACGCTTTCTTTAAAAGAAAATTAATTTCCCAGACATTTTTCTGATCTTGAACTTATTCCAAACATTGAACCTGAGGTAAAAATTATCGTACATTTTTTGAAAACAAAATTCATTAAAGTATGATAAAACAAAAAATTTGAAAATTTGCTCATCTCTAATTAGTCGTCCCTTGAGCGTTATTTATAATCACATAAACAGCTGCTCTTTTTTTTCTGACGGTCTAAAAATCTTAAGTACTGCACCAACAAGAGAAAGACTAGCTTGAGAAATGATATTATGCCTGTTGTGCTATTCTGTGCTTCTCTAAAGCACTTGAGGAGGTTATGTGTAATAGGTTAAGCCATCATTTACAAATTAATAATGTACGTGTGACAGAACAATTTAGCTTCAGGAAAGGGACATCTACTGAAAATTCTGTTGTCAAGCAATGAGATGTTTTATTCAAAACTCTCAACCAAAGAAGAGAGGCATTATACGTATAAAGGGAACATTGAGGCGCGTTCGCGTAATCGTGGTTGCTATTGAAAAGCAATAAGCATTACATATTCCGAGTGTATGTCTTAGCCTAATTTATCCAACATGCAAAGCGCACGCGCCATGTTACATTGCCATCTGTGGCGTGTCCGGCTCTACCATATTTTTCCACATTATCACATAAACGGCACAATGTTCGAAAAACCGTACCGAACATAACACGTTCGTTTTGATTTTCTCTACATCTTCGTCTGAAACATTTCTTATTGTAAGAGGATTTGAGAGAGATATGATCATAAATGTATATTGGTGTTCGTGTAACGTATTCGTTATCCGTGTTAGATTTGAATGAAACTTGAATTTTCTCGACGGATTTTCGAAAAATTATCAAATATCAAATTTAATGAAAATCCGTCCAGTGGTAGCCGAGCTGTTCCATGAGAAGGGACGGACAGACGGACAGGCGAACAGACATAACGAAGCTAATAGTCGCTTTTCATAATTTTATGAACGCGCCAAAAAGGGCATAATGGAGCAATTTTATGCTATTTGGCCACAACGTTTGACTGTGTACATGACGACAGTTTGCTAGCTAGATTACATTCTATGGCATTTAAAGAGGGTTTCAACTTTTCCCAAATCCTCTATAAGAGTTTTTCCCAAACGTTTTTGCTCGCGGACGTATTTTGGCTTCGAAAAATAACCATGGATCCTCACATCCTTGCTCACGTACTAAATATAGGATGTACAGATGATAGGTACCCTAAATTAAAAATTTATATCTCCTAACTAATTTATTATACACATTTTATTTTTACAGCCTACCTTTTCAGAATGACACACAAAATAACTGAATAATAAACTGTCACTATTTGATTATGTATTAAATTTTACCTCATAAGCTACTACTGTGAAGAAAGGTGTCTTTCTTCGTCTCAGAGCCCTTCAAATTTGGGAGTGAGTATAGACAACTGAATTCTCATGGTGGGTGCGATATCCAGTCTGTAACTATATTTAGATTTTGTTGCCGCGTACCTTGGAAACCCAGCTTCACACAGATAAGTTGCGGGAAACGGAAGGATTTTGATCACTTCACGTTTAGACACTTGTGGATATTCTTGAAGAAGACTGCACCAGAATTCAACCAGATGAACTCACACTGAATTTTTGTTTCAAGCTAGTATCAGATGTAATATCTATCAAACACTCGTAATTTTGCACTGATATGCCTTCCGGTTTCTCTGAAACAGAACATGGACTTCGGACCCAGGTAGTCTCATCGGTAAAAGATAGGAATAATTTTTGACATGCCGTTGCCCCGATCATTTAAATGTTAGACGATGCTACGATAAATAGTCTACCAGGGTAGACTCCGTTTATATCACAAAGTTATTCAGATTTGGAAAGCATTCATACTGCCTTTTTTCTACACATCTCTTCCAAAATTCAAGTTTACTGTGAAAAGACCCAGTTCTGTCCCTTGTAAATAATGAGGCACTCTTTCCTTGACATGAGAAATTTAGTTCATTAATTCTTGTAAAATGTCTGCTATTTATGCCAGTTCTGTAGCTAAGATATATTTACCAAACAGTAGGAAAGATAAAATGGGCGACCACTAAAAAAAAGAATAAATTTCCGAGCGAATTTCAAAAACTCTAACAAGAACCTTTCCCCTAGCCAGCCACCTATTTCTGCATGAAGCAGCAGTGCTGTGTGTTAACTGCCCATTTCTTCGCAAAGTAATTTCAACGCTCTGGCATTAAGTGGCCTAAATGTAATGTGCTTCACTACCTTCACAGCGTCACCCAACACAGTTTTTAGGTCCCTTTCCATCGTTTTGGCGACAACCTCTTGTCGATGGAGCACGCAGTGACTACTTGAACAAGACAGCTCCAACTCTTTGACATGCACCACCAGCCCTGCCGTTTTTCCTGTCATTGCTCTGCTCCCATCAGTGCACACATCAACACAATTTTTCCAACTGATTTCAAGTTCTATCATGTAACTATTTATGACATTAAACATTTTTTCTCCAGTCGCGCGACTTTGAAGCTTTAGAGCAGTACATCTTCCTGTATTTTGTTCTGGAACAAGGCAAATACAAATACAAGCAATACAGCTAATCCTGACACGTCTGTTGATTCGCCAAGTTGCAACGAAAAAGCAAAGCTGGATTTAAGTCGCGACACTAATTTTTTTTTCTGTATCTGCTGACAAATCTTGAATGAGACGTTTAACAGTATCATTAGATAACTGAACTGTTTTCAAGTTTCTTTTTCGACTGTTCACCAAGCACACAAGTTGCCATTTCCACCGCACATGGCTTAATTAGGGTTTCCGCAACTGTATGGGCTTCTCCTGCAAGTGCAATACGGTCCTCACACTGTAGACCTCGGTAGCCTTTTCATTATCAGTTTTTAAAGTTTTCAGCGTAAGGCTATGACAGTTGGTTAATGCCTCAAGCTCAAGCTTGAAAGAACAAATATCTTTGTCCTTATATTCACGATGTCTACGCAGTTTGGCAGGTAACACAGAACTGTTTGGTAAAACGTTGTTGCACAAGACGCATAGCGCGTCAGAGGCAATTTCATCACCTGTGTACATTAACCCCAGAGACAAATAGGAATCATTAGACTTCCATTTTGTACTACTTTCCGCAGTTCTAGATCTGCCGATACTGGATGGCGACGTAAAACGCTGAGATTCACTTACAACGTCGGTTACATCTGTACTTACTGTAGTGGTGATTAATTGTTTACTTAAACAAACTCGTTTTAGCCACTGATCCTTTCATTACGATGGCTTAATTTGTGTTATCAAGTAAAGCTTTGAAAATTAACCATTCCAATACAGTCCAGTAATTATCGGTGCGAACAAGGTGCAACAATACACGTTTGTTAATTTAACGCACATGTGTTTCTTTCTGCGTCCACACGCAAAGTACTTCGTAATCAGGCAGCTACGAATACAGACCAGTAGCATATGCAGTAATGCATAACATGATTTGGTTTTAATTGAACTTACTCTCGCTCGCTTCGGGGGACAGGGAGTTTCTTAACTAGATATTCTAACGATCATACGAAATAAAGATATCGCCAATTAAAGCATTTTAGCTATTATTATTATTATTATTATTATTATTATTAACAAATATTATTTTTTCCTTAAAAATAAGAAAAATTCAAAGTAGCCATTACAAAAAATATATCCACGGATCCCCTGCCAAATATTCGCGGATTCCTTGGGATCAGCGGAGCATACTTTGGGAACCACTGCTCTATAAGAAACAGGAAGGAAAAGTTGAAATAAAATCGTGTAATTAAACTCAGAAGTTTTTCTTCAAACTGAGAAAAATAAACATTGGACGTGGTATAACGGAAAGTGCTGTCGAGCTCACTCTACATTCGACCCGCAAGGGCTAAACCAATTTTGGCGAGTTCTGACGACAGTATATTGTATTTGGGAAAATGCAGTTTCTTGACAACTTATAAAATACATAAGACCATCTAAAGAAACACTGCTATATAATTCAACTGCTTAAAAACTGTAACATGACTACAGGTTTGTAAAACGTAATTGTCATCAGGTTGATCGTTTAGAAGAATGCCATATGATTAGGCTGTATGCTTACGTCACGATACGTAGTATAGTGCAGACCAGATTAACACTTTATACGTGACAGATGAGGTAGTAGAGTCCCTTTGTGTATTAGAATATTGGTTAAATGTACACAATAACCATAGCATGACTGAGGCTGCTATCCACTCATAGACCACAAAGACACATTGGAATTTACGGAAATCTGAAATTATCAAACGTAATACACAGGGCCCCTTTTTCGCGCCCCCTCATCACGGCAGCTGTCATGGGATGTCCAGGCGAATGTGGCTTTTGTGTGATAAAGCTGTCGTGCTCAGAGACACGATGAAATGAACACTCGTAACGTTTGATAAAGGGAATTTAATACAGGAATATCCGTACAAATTAAACACATAAGTACATCAAAAGATCACAAATATTGCTCCTATCCGTAGTACTTCATATACTAAATATTTCAACGCATTCGAGCCTACAGCATTTTGACAAAGTACCCCTCACCCCTCCCCCTCGATGATGACTACTTACTGGAAGCAACCTAGGATATTGTGGGTTTTAACCTTTTGCCACACACGGTAGTGTTGCCTTTGGGGGTTTCGTGTATTTTGCTTTGTGTAAAAGCATCAACTGTGAAAAATGAAAGTTAAATTGCTTTCTTAACTTTGCGTCTAACCCAGTATTCCAAAAAGGAGAATGTTTTTTGAAACTTTATTTTATATTTCCTTAGGCGAAAGTGTATAGAGAAGTCTACTCAGGTTTGATAGAACCAGTTGTCTTCAAAAGCAGGAAAAGGTATGTCAGTTAAACCAGCCCTATATGTGCACGTAATAGGGGTTTGTCGACAGGAGATAACATAAAATATGGAATGAAAATGTACAAATAACTATGAATTAAATTTTTCAGACCAACTGATGCACGTGCATCAGTTGGTCTGAAAAATTTAATTTAATATGACGAAGATGCACGGTGTCAACAATGTGAAATAACTATGAAATCTATGAGAAAGAAAGATAAACGAAAATTAATCCCTCAAACTAAAATAGAAAACAACCAACCACGACCCATTCGGAAGAACCTTGAAATTTACACAATAAACTGACCGCCAATTGACAGCACCATTTATAGAAGAAACTGTAAGTCACTAAAGAAATTGCGAAAGATAAGCATGAAGAATATATATATGATTCTAAGGTCTTGTTTGTTACTTTCTAGCCTCCTTACTGACGAAGGAAATTCACGTGGGTGAAATTTAAAAATTAGGTTGCCGTACTTGATATATGAATCAAGCCATGTGCGAGAATTCCTTGCATTTCTTCTACCTGCAATTATTTTTAATTTTAAAATCCTAGATTTATTGCAACCTACCCGATGACATTTCTTACACACATATCGTGCCCGTTTCAATTTTTCTAGAAGAGTCACTTCGAGAATGTGCCTCGTTTTCCGGACCTGAGCAGCCAACGGTTTGCCTCTTTCACCAACGTATTTTGTCACATTCACATCGAGTTCTACAGAAGCAATATGCCGTCTGTTGTTGGTCTCTTTCTTGTCTACCGTTTATTACCCTTTGCTGAGGTGTATGTGTTTTCGAAGACTCTCCTAATGTATCCATTCCCGATACTTTTAAGCTTCTCAAAACCCTTCTCGTACGGTATAAACTACGAATCCAGGGGCTTTACCTCATTTTCCGAACTTCATAAAGTGACATTTTTAAGAACTGAATCGATGAAACTTTCGGGATGCCCGCTGAAGGAAGCATCGCCTTTGAGATTATAAGTTCTATTGCAGAGAACTTGCTGTTCTTGACATAAGGTAGCAGCTGGTTATGTAGGCTCCGAACCACCCCTCCCCTTTAGCACGGAGCCTGTTATTAAGTTTCATGTTGATGTAGCTGCCAGTAGAGGCAGATTTTGTGTAAACCTCCAATAGGAGTGCTGGCCCTCTTCTGATGATTAGAGTATTCCGAAAATAAATCGTAGTTTTTTTATTTTTTGTCCATGCGAACTTTACGGATAGTCTGTGGCTAGTGATGTGACTGAAGGAATCTTGTAACTTATATGGATCATGTGGCCAGATCGCAGTAGCGACAGATTCTTATGTGCTGTATCAAGATACAATTTGGCAGAATGATCCATGAAAATTTTATTAGCAACCGGATATGGATAGCTTCCAATAGCCATGGAATCTTTCGTTGTAAGAGCTCATCATCCACCGGAAATTGACTATGTCTCAAACTTACAGTAAACTACCTGACTGAAAAAGGGTAATTCCGCCAATCTGTGATATCCTGAATCTTATTCCTAACAGCCTGTAGGCTTCGTTAGCTGTAACGTTGGCAACAAGACAAACTACATTCAAACTGACCGAGTGGTATTGATTTTGTAAACTTACAGATTTAAATAATTATATAAAAGGGTCTGAATGAGGATATAAATATTATACCTACTGTTCATGATACGTGTTGCTAATTTCTTCGTAACACAACACAACAATATACGTAAATTAATTGTTGCGGCTGCAGTTTCACAGTTAGGTGAGAGCGGCAAGATCGAGTTGTTCCAGTACTCAGGAAACAGGACTGCCAACTGCTATGAGAAATGCGTCGTAACGTGCACTAGACGTGTCAAAATGAATATTAACTCGAGTAAGTTTTCCCCTGTCGCTTTCATTCCACTGGTGCTCCATTAATTGTAAAATCTTGGTAAAAAAAAACTGCTCATCCATCTATCATCATCATTGGGGTTGCACAAAACGCCTTAAGGCTGTGGTGCGAGGGCCCTTCATCACAAACGACGAAGAAAACTCGAGTAAACAGAACATAGTGAAAGATGAATTTGGAAATTTGTCACACGTTTAACACACTGTGGAACGTCTTATTGTATTACCTTAAGACGTCCGTGTATATGTGGTGGGTAACTGTAGACCATGACACATCAACTGCTGTAGTGACTTTTCACTCCACACTACTAATGTTACGACCCACCTTAATTACTTTACGCTCCTATCTAGTTACATGAACCTCCACCTTACAAAGTTTAGCCTCCAAATAAATTACGTTAACTTCCATCTTAGTTACTTTAACCTCCACTTTGGTCACTTTACGCTGCACCTCACTTTCGTTACCCTGCAGATTACTATTTCATTCTGCAGTTTTGTTACTTTACCAAGAAATTTCGTCACGTTACTCTCAGTTTTATTTACATTGCCTCCAAGTAATTACGTTTCCTCTATGTCAGTTACGTCACACTGCACGCCAGTTACGCTAATCCCCATTTATTTACCTTCTAAAGTTGTGCAGTCAGGAAGTAACCAGTAGGCCTGGTGTCATTGGCCGTCACTATTCTTCTGAAAGGAATATGCGGTCAGCATGTTTGAGGACGCTCACACAAATATCGTGGTTTGCTGCAACCCACTCTAATTACAACTGTAAGCTAGGAGTCGATTCTATGAACATCTCCGCATAAGCCCTGCACGCTACCATGTGAGGTACTGAAATTTGTCAATTATAAGAAGTATTCTATATTAAAAACGCAACATTAGTGGGACTAAAAGCCCGCAGACTTAAAGTGGGTTTAAAGGGGAAAAGTAATGTTATTGTCATGGGCAGTGCTTGAGTAGACACACATGTCTATAGTTTTGATTTCTCTTATGTTGAAATAAACTATAAAGCAGACCCCTATTATTTATATAAAATTCCAAAGCACTGTGCCTAAATAACTGAATTTGAAACAAATTATTCGAAATGAAGTGCCTGCGTTGTTTTATTTATCTCTTAAATTTTATCCTCTTTAAACTTCTACAAAAAAAGGGAATAAGATAAAGACAATATAAAATTACGTATTTTTGAAATTCTTCCTGAATGTGCTCGGCTACTCTGTAAAATGACATGCTATGTAGATTTGATACCCTCAAGGCAGCAGTCGATTTCAAAATACAGCAAACAGCGCCTGGAGTGACTACATGCGTATCATATTCCTTCCTCCTTCTGGCCACAGCAGACTCTGAGATTAATTCACAAATGCAGAATAAAATGTTCTCTTTAAGACGTTGTAGGAAATTAGGTACGTCATTCGGCCTTCTCACTGACATAGCCTGACTTTCCTACTGATATGTTAGCTACGAATCCGCCGTTCACACTGACATACCTGACTTTCCTACTGAAATGTTAGCTACGAATCCGCCGTTCACACTGACATAGCCTGACTTTCCTACTGAAATGTTAGCTACGAATCCGCCGTTCACACTGACATAGCCTGACTTTCCTACTGATATGTTAGCTACGTATCGGCCGTTCACACTGACATAGCCTGACTTTCCTACTGATATGTTAGCTACGTATCGGCCGTTCACACTGACATAGCCTGACTTTCCTACTGATATGTTAGCTACGAACCCGCCGTTCACACTGACATAGCCTGACTTTCCTACTGATATGTTAGCTACGTATCGGCCGTTCACACTGACATAGCCTGACTTTCCTACTGATATGTTAGCTACGAATCCGCCGTTCACACTGACATAGCCTGACTTTCCTACTGATATGTTAGCTACGTATCGGCCGTTCACACTGACATAGCCTGACTTTCCTACTGATATGTTAGCTACGTATCGGCCGTTCACACTGACATAGCCTGACTTTCCTACTGATATGTTAGCTACGAATCCGCCGTTCACACTGACATAGCCTGACTTTCCTACTGATATGTTAGCTACGAATCCGCCGTTCACACTGACATAGCCTGACTTTCCTACTGAAATGTTAGCTACGAATCCGCCGTTCACACTGACATAGCCTGACTTTCCTACTGATATGTTAGCTACGAATCCGCCGTTCACACTGACATAGCCTGACTTTCCTACTGATATGTTAGCTACGTATCGGCCGTTCACACTGACATAGCCTGACTTTCCTACTGATATGTTAGCTACGAATCCGCCGTTCACACTGACATAGCCTGACTTTCCTACTGATATGTTAGCTACGAATCCGCCGTTCACACTGACATAGCCTGACTTTCCTACTGATATGTTAGCTACGTATCGGCCGTTCACACTGACATAGCATGACTTTCCTACTGATATGTTAGCTACGAATCTGCCGTTCACACTGACATAGCCTGACTTTCCTACTGATATGTTAGCTACGAATCCGCCGTTCACACTGATATAGCCTGACTTTCCTACTGATATGTTAGCTACGTATCGGCCGTTCACACTGACATAGCCTGACTTTCCTACTGATATGTTAGCTACGTATCAATCACAAACACCTGTATTTTAATGAACACAAAGCAAATTATGACTTGCTCTATTTCCTCTCCAAGGTCTGTAAATGCTGAGAGGTAATAATCCGATATGTATTTCCCGCAACAATTACTGTGACACAATACCCTTGAGAATCTTCTCCAGCAAAGCTCTGACAATGCGCGTTTTTACCTATACTCTAGGATTTGTTTTCGGCAGCCATTATTTCGCAAAGGTCAGGCGCTTTTTGTCGGTCATATTTTCTTGTCGTAGAACCTAACGACTTACGTTTTGCTTATACACGGACACGTGTATTTGAAGTTGTTTCGGTTCTTACTTTCCACACGAGTTTTTCACCGTCTGTGCTACACTGTCAATAATTTACAGTCCACTGCTTTAAAAAGCAACGTCTACTATATTCGATTTTCTTAAGGTCAATCCTTTAAACCCCAGTAGTTCCTTTATGTACCACCACGTTTCAAAACTTCTATACTCTGGCACACAGTTTACTTCTGTTTGTGTGGATATCAGAACGAACAGCAATTAGGCCTATTTTCTTGTACAGCACGAACGGATTAATTTTTATAATGGAGAGGGAGTGTGTTTACTACGTGGTACGAAATGAAACTTTGGACACAATTCAGGTTATATTTACAATGTGAATAAAAATAACTAAAACACCAAAAAATATGCACCCTTAGATAGCCAAATATTCTTCTTAGCGGAAAATTCTTTACATTGAAACATTTGGACAGGACTTTAGGAGAGAAGCACAGTAAAAGAGCGATGGCAGTGGGGTGCACAAGAAATAGTTCATGTGCAACTGTCAGAGTGTCGTGACGTAAATTTTCAGGTACCACCGTCGTATCCCTTGTAGCAGACCAGATCATGTCGTTGTGCTATGAAAAATGACAATCAGAAATTATACGAATTCTTAAACAGTGCCTTTTAAATTGTTGTAATATTTCTGAACATTTTCTCTCATGGCCCGACAGCCCTAGTGGGCCTAGGCCTCCTCTATGAGGTTCCTCGATCACACTCAGTTGTACACACCACACTCGGTAGAACTCGTCTGGACGAGTGGTCAGCCCGTCGCAAAGGCCTCTACCTGACAACACACAACACTCACAAGAGACAGACTTCCATGCCCCCAGCGGGATTTGAAACGGCAATCCCACCAAGCGAGCGGCCGTAGGCCCACGCCTTGAGATCGCGCGGCCACCGGGATCGGCTGTCCTGAACATAATGTTACAAAAGAACTTTTAACGGAAAGCAGCTGAATTATAACGAAGAATTCCTTACATATGCACAGATGCATGTGTTATCGCAGAAATTAAGTAATGGCCTGTGGTTGTTGTTAAAACCTGAAAAGGGCACCGATACTGAATATGACGAAAATTATATATACCTGTATGTAGTCTTAGATTGGCATGAAACCCAGTGTTTAATAATGGGCTTCCAATTTTCTAGTCCACAAAGTCAGTGTTCTTAGTTACTGCAAAAATCATGTGGTAATGTAAAGCACAAAAACAAAGACACTGTTACAGTTACATTGTGGTAAAACATACCTAACTCCACGGAACACAGTTACCCTTACAAAGCTGATAGTAACTCATGTGGTAAAGAAATCCGTGCTTCTACGGAACTTGAATGCCCATAAGCATGTTTACAAAAATAAGCTATTTGAAATTACTTGTAACTAGATAAAGTAAGATCATACATTCACATTATTTTTATGAACGTAGTAATTAGATAATTACTACTATCCTACCTATGTCTAGGTTTCGCACCGTGTAACACGTCCAGCCATCTTTATCCTCATTAATTAATTACCCAAATAATGTCCGGTGAAAAGCATGAGATATGAAACGTCTCCTTATGCAATTTTCTCTAGCCCCTTCTCATTTTTTCTCCCGTATATCCAAATACCCTTATGTGCACTGTGTTCTCAGCACCTTCTTTCACCCATGGTATTGACAGACCAAACTGTTTTCTTCTTGTATTCACGTTCTGACAATTGCAGTCTGTGGATCTCCGGCCCCACAAGGCCAACATGGACAGCCTCAGGCAGGGTCACCCAGTACCCCAGGCCCCAGTGGAGGCATTATCAGGTGGGGAAAAGGAGGACGGGATTGGAGAAGAGGCGACCCTACGCTCGTTAATCGCCTATGGAAGAGCAAAACCCCACTTGGTAAGATGAGGCAACATGTTATATAAACAGAGTTATAAGGCAGGCGTGCACAAATTCCGGGAACCAGGTCGCCGTGGCGACTAAATTTTGTAGAGTGGCGACTAATATTAGTGGATGCTCAGTATGGAACATGCTTCACGTCACGCTTCTGACGCCAAGAATTTTGAGGTAGCTCCTAGGTTTCTAGAAAATTTGTGCACCCCTGTTATGAGGCCAGAATTTTTATGGAGGGCCTGAGAAATGTTACAGAATATCTTTGTGATGGTAGTTGTCATACGTTCGAATCCAGGACTTCAGAATAGAAAGCAGGACACTGCCAGATTTGTAGCAGTGTTAGATAGGAATACTAAAAAGAAACAAACATTTGTACATAACGAAAGGCTTAAGCGGAAAGTTATAGTCCATTTTCAGAGATATTTTATGCCTGTGCACTGCATTTCATGAAACAAGAAACTATCAGTTAGTGCTTACATAGACAACTGCTCAGTATTTTACTTGATAACCTGACGAGGCAGAACTGCTCATGATTTTTACTTCACCAGTTTTGCCAATAAAAAAGGATATACACTATTCTCCACGCCTGACAATGGTCGCTTCCTTTTTAAACGTACTGTACCGTTGTCCTGGAACATCCATAAACAATACCGCGCTATCAGTTACTGAACAGAAAACACCTCAGTATGAACCATAAACTACGCTTGGTGATCACAAACATGCCGCGCATATGATTCCCTGCTGAGTCAGCATGTAATAACACACATGCAAAACACGGTGCTGGTTTCCGTATCAAATTGTTGGTTTGTGTGCCAGATGGACATGACGTTGCACGATGTAATGCAGCGAAAATGGTGTAACATGATACAGGCCCAACCAGTGTCATATTTAAGGGAAGAACGCGTTCTGAACAGTATGCTGAGAATATCTGTACTATAACAGGAGAAGAAACTAGGCCATGGAGCAAATGAAAGAATCAGGAGTTTCAGGAATTTTATTATTCACTGTATATTCATAAGGCAGTAATATAGCCATTAGGCTGTGGTAGTGAGGACATGTAGCAAGCACAGGGATGTGAAAATGAGTACAACATTTTTACCAGAAAGGATAAGTATGGTGCTTGTAGGCTTAGAATTTAAGTTATTATCTTAAACGAACGTAACATGAGGAGGTGGGCTAATTTCGTCTGGGTCAGGTTTAAAAAAAGGGGAGCAACGTCCTGAATAGCTAAGGAAATGTCAGCTTCTGAAAATGGACTCTGATCCATGGATTTAGTTACTAATACAAGAAACGTTAGTTTTCGTACTTAAAGCCGCTTGTCCCCAATAATAAAAATTGTCGGAATTTGAGGATCTCGAACTTTTCCTTCAGCAAATAAGTCAAATTGCAAGATAGGTGAATTAGTGTACGCCTAAGTGGCGTATGCCATATGCGAAGCTACATTACATATCTCAATGTCACACAATCAATGGAATCCTGGGGGTGGACTGGGGCGAGCGGGGCGACTGCCTCTTCTTTCTAGAGACCCCCGCGTTATTCAGTAAATTCATATCATGTCCTCAGTATATTTCGACAATCTGCTGTTCGACCTGTGGGATCATGAATTAATTAACGCATTAATTTTGTTATACGTTTATACATAATTGTTAGCCTGTCATTTGATGACGAGTTAAAAACATATATTTTTTTTCTGTTACGTAACAGCCGAACTCGGGCCTAGGCTGCCTCATTGTTGAAGTTTCTAGATCACACACAATTAGACACATATACACAGCCGGTAGGATTCGTCTGAACGACTAATCAGTCGTAGAGGCCGCTACCTACACAACACACAACAAACACAAGACACGAAAATCCATGCCCTCAGCGGGATTCGAAACCGCGATCCCAGCAATCGAGCGGTTTTAGACCTACGCCTTAGACCGGGACCGGAAAAGCATATACAGACGATAGATTTACATTGCTTTGACTATTGTGTAATGTTTTGCACATCTACATTGTTATTTTCCGGTTGAGCGCTTTATTTCCACCGCTGAAATGATATGGTGGAAGAGGGAATGACTGCCAAGCTGATGACAAGTAGTTACATGCTAGCGGGAGTGAAGCCACTCGCCGAAGTAATGCGTGTGTATTAAAACACTACAGACATTACACAACTGGTATCTGCAGGTTGCTTTCCTGAGGTGTGAGGAAAAATAGTCTACCATATTACATCCCTAAAGATGTAATCTTCATATTAACAGCAGTTTGAACGTTAAATCTCACAAACGTGTTGTGCTAGCGACAATATTCCGTTGTGTTGCAGGAAATGCCGAACCTTACATCGTTCTGGCGCTCTTGATTGGATTCGTGACCGTGGTGATCGGCTGCTGGCTGTCGGACAACTGTTGGTCACCGGAACCGGAGCACATCGTCACCATTGCCTAGAACTGGCGACACTCCGGCTGACAGACCGGACGTGTCGTGACTACCCAGCCCAGGCCACTTACCGGACTGCAAGCTCAAGAGCTGTTAGTATGCAACAACAACAGATTCTTAAGTGCTGTATCACACGATGTTGTGCACAACTGCTGTAATTTCTGTGGAAGCAGTGGGTATTCATCTGTAATGCTGCCACAGAATTTACCCAAGACAAGCCAGCATTGTTCCCACGCTGGTGTAAAGTGTTACGACACAGGACATCCGTCTGAGATGACTCCGCAGAAATCACTCTTTGACTGCAAAAAATGTTGTCCCAGGAACAATAGATATTCAGCACAAATATCGGATTCTCATAATGAAAATCGTGCCTGTTATCAATCTTGTTTTAAATGTGGCAAAGATAGGTACCAGTCGTCACCTATTTCTGAAGAGTTTAAGCGTTCCTACAAGTGCCATTACGCCTGCTTCAAATGTTGCAACATTAGAAATGTATCTGAAAGAGCTACCACTGAAATATGTTGTCATCCATGCTTCAAAGGCAGCAAACGAGAAGCTTCTTTACCAGGGAACAGTGAAACATTTGCTTATAACTGCAATCACACTTGCTCAACATGTCGCAACAATATGTACTTACACTTGATGCCAACAATTGCCGCACGTGTACACACGTCTCCACCACTAGCAGGTCCAGTTCAACATGTTGCACCAATGCTTGCGGAGATGTAATGCCGATTAGAATTTTAAAGTTTTTGTAGAAATGACACAATGCCTCGAGCTTAATATTATTAGACGTTATCAACGATAGCATTAGAAAGTTGCAGCTAGTAAAGTGGCTTTTGTTCATTGCTAATACTTCTACTTCTAATACTTTTCCCGAAATTTTACCAGGAAACAAAAATATCTAGTTATTGAATTAAACTTCAGCTTTGACAGATTTAAGGAACCCAAAATACATCAACAATCTAAACAAAAATACACTGACCAATAAATCACGGAGTAAGTTACTAAAAAGCTGTCTTTGACAGAAGGAACCCATTATTAAATTTTCAGTATAACTCTTCCCTAATGTACGGTGGGATGGCATATAGGGCCTACTACCCATTCTCTTAAAGCATAATGTCTTATTCCTGGAGGAAGAAATAGGCCCATAAGGACTACTTTGCAAAAGAAAGGAGAAATAAATTTGGGACATTCTAGAATATGGTGTTTGTATGGTAAACTAAAGTAAAAATTGTGTACAGAATTATACCAAATACTAGACCTATCTACCATTCGCGAGCAACGAAAATTTTTTCCCAACAACGCTGTGAAACGCTGCATTATTTCGTATAAATAATTTAAACCCCGAATGGTTTACTTTATCTATAAAATCAACAGACCTGTCTCGCTTCATAAGCACCCCAATATACTAACTTCTCTAATACCAACTTTGTGTAACTTGTGACTTAAGTGGAAAGTTAAATACGTTTTAGTATCACATTTGTAAATATTGCTATATCCTGAAATGCTGAATGAAAGCTTCTTTACTTCAGAGGCCAGAGAAATAAACTGTGCTTCCTTTGTAACTTCGAGTCTCGTAAAATAAATATCGAAAAAGGTAATGGAGGGCGTGAAACGTGTTTCAGTAACACATAAGACCTGAATATATGAAAGTGTCTTTAGAAGTTTTAAAAGTATTGCTTCAGATTCCAAATACGTGGCACACAACTATGGACCAAATAACTGCGAAATTCTATAGTAATATAGCGCTGAGTTTTCATAAGTGTTTCTAAGATATAATTTGAGCAACAATGGATACTTGCTACAATTCTCATGCTTGTAATATTGTGCCTGAAGTACGCTTCGGAGCATATACAAAAATTTATTTTGTTTTTAAGTAGGCTATTGACCGTGGAAACAAGAATTTTGAAAAAGCTAATCACAGTGCCCGCCCAGGTTAAAAGTGTACAAAATCCTATGACTTTAAAACTGAGACTATGGGTTAGAATATTACTAAATACTTGGATGTATGTTTGCTCTATTCCGTGTTTGGTTGTCCGGTGTAGGCCTTGCGACGGCCTAATTACTCTTCCTAGGAATCCGGCCAAACGTCTACAAACTTATGAAACTAACTTTACCACGAAAAGGGGCACAATATGTCTTTCTGAAACACTGGTACGTTTCTACCAGACTAGAGGTCGTCACATTCTGGAAGACTGATCTTTGTAGGTACGGCCGAAAGAAACTAAAATCGGACCACAAAATATAACTTTGATAATCGAAAACGGTCTCGGGAAATGTAGACCAGTAAAAAGACATCAGCAGACTGGGACCAACCGATTGAACTTTAGAACAGTAATCCGTACAAGCAAATGTCTGTCTTTCCCATGTCAGCCTAACAACAAAACCATAAAGTATTTATTGTTCTTAATTAAGCACCACACTATGACAACGTATGGGGAAATTAATTAGAGCTGGGCACATGTTTAATACTTTACGTTCTGAACGACCATGGAATAGTTATTTATGGTTAGCAATAGCGGATACTTTGGACGCAACAGCCGTCGGAATAGAGGATGTTCTACTTGTTATGTGTCAATTTTCCTAATTACAAGTACACAGCTTTCTTATTTCTGTAACGTATACAACGTTTCAAATTTCGTACTGTTGCAAGATTACGGTAAATACAATTTTTAGCTAAAATTAATTATTACATAGTAAATGTGAACAGAAAATTTTCAGGGCTTAATAAATTGAACAACGTATACGACTCTTATTCTATTCGTAGCAGAGTGTTTTACGATGTAATGAATTGTGTAAACGCTGGAGGAATTTTTTAATTAACAGGAAAACAGCGTGCACAGGAACTGTGATGGATTACGTCATTTGTGTCCAGCAATAAGAATAAAGTCTGTTACAAATGGAAACACATATTAATCTAGATATTTTGGCCGATAACCAAGGACATGCTGAGTTTTATCGTGGCTTTTCTCAGTACATACAGGCAAATTGCGGGATAGTAATGCAATTGTGACACAGAGGAAAATCCCACGTTCTGCTTAATTTATTATTCACTAATAATAATTTATTATTATTATTGAATTAAACCCTACAAAGTCCGAGCTGCTGAAGGTATCTTTAAATGTATCATATATAAAGTAAGTTATGACTGTATTCATGGCGCCAAGATGGACATTTTCTTTACGCGGTGTTATTATGCTCGTATGTACGTTACAAGTTGACGATACAGACCTACGCAAAAGGTACACTAATTACTAGCAGGACCTCTACACAAACAGGCCAAAGGGCAGAGTGTTGTATTTGTTTTCCATGTTGGGAACTGTGTGGTGTTTGTTAGCGCTCGTTGACATGAAAACAAAACACAGAACAGTGATACAAATACAATGTTAATGCCATAGGCTAATAGTCTGTTTGAACACAAATCTCTGAAAACAGTAGCAAACAGACCGTCATTGTCATGCTATTTTCTGTATTAATCAAAGGCCTTGGTTTTCAATTGTGTGCAACGGGAAAATTTCTTTGGTTTATGTATGCTAAGGGCATAAATGATTAATTACTAAACATTTAAGATATGTCAAATAACTCCATGAACGATCAATGGCCAACCGATATTGCGCCATGTAACAAACGAGATCTTTCTCCCTGCATTAGTACTTGCACCTGCTTAGCACCTTGATGAAAGATTTTAGGCTGCTACTTTGCTTGTAAATTTGGGTTTCTTTATTTGCTTCTGCAATAAATTACGATTATGTTAGTTGTAAATATTTTCAAAGAGGTTACTGACGGTCATGAAAAGTGGTGAGTTTACTTGGAGGCAGAAACAGAATCTTTTGGTGCACCTTAGAGCACGCACGTCAAACTGGCGGCATGTGGGTCGAATGTGAACTACTAAATTGTTCCCGTGGCCCTTGGAACTTTTCAAACCTGAACTGTAAATACCGCCTAAAAACTGTAAGCCATAAATAAAAACACTCGATTAGATAAGATTGTAAAGTCTGTTGTTAAATTATAGAACGAAACTTCTTATTACTTTATATTCTTACTGCGGCTGTATGTGTTCAAATACTCGCCTAAGAAGCGCTGCCTGCTTAATTATTCCTTTGCTTTGGCTGTGGAAGTATGTGCTGCGAGAGGATACAGGGCTGCAGCAGGAGGTTTGTCGAGATTTAGACGTAGTGAGTCTGTGCGTGCAAGAATAATGGATGGTTAATATTTACGGAGCTGTATTTGCTGAAAATTATCTTTCCATCCTGTCTGCTCTGCTGGAGTAGTGGTGATAATATTGGTATTTAATTGTAATATAAATATTAAACCCAACAATGTCAAACCCGAAGTCATCTGCTATTACAATACGCCGTCAGAAAAAGAAGGTCGCACATTTCAACATGAGTGGAAATGGAGTACTTCTGTTTACAAATTCGAAGCAATGTCGTGGGTCTGATTTGTTACAAGACTGTCAGCAATTGTAAAGAGTATAACGATAAACTTGAGACAAGACACAAGTCTTCTGAGCTGCATTGCTGTGCCGTTGGACTCAGCAACACAGTGGCACATCGCACCAATTTGCATCTTCATCAACACAGCCGTCAGAAAATCAATCTAGTCTCGCAAAGTTAAACGTCACTGTGAATCACACCACAAATAACAAATGTGACATATTTACAGAAAAAATGTAGAACCGATAAACCGCGTAAATTAAAATAATCTCTAAATAACAATAAGAATTTTTCCACAAAATTAAGGAATAAAATGGATCTACAGTTATGGCAAGATTTATGTTGCCTAATGCAATTCCAATCAACACGAAAACTTTCACAGAAGGACAGTTTTTCGAGAGTGTTAGTTTAAGCAGCTGAAATGGTTGGTTCTGAAGACGTACAATAATTTAGAAACAGTCAGTAGAATCGCAGTGGTCAAAACTATAAACGACATAGCAAGTGATCTGAGTGATCGGTGAAGATCAAAGAGGCTCCGAAATGTCACCATTAACACACACAAATGTCATTAATAGTGAAAGTTGTATGAACGCAGAATTTTATACCTGAGATTAATAATAAGTTAAGCGCAAATAAAAGATGCCAAGATTCCGGAAAATCTTCTGCACAGAAGTGAAATATAGTGGAATACAAGTCGCTTGGATAATTCGATCTGGATTTTCTTATTAGATTTAGGTCTGAACCGAACGAAAGTTATTATATGTTATCGTGGTACTTTTGTAATATTTTTCCTTTTCATCTATTTTAAGCTATTTTCGGCCCAACATCTAGTCTCATACACAATTGCGGCCCGCAAGCACTATTGAGTTGACATGCGTGTCTTAAAAAGTTTGTACTTCTTGGGTTTTAAGTATGATTATTAATCCTTCCGTCGGTAATGTTGGAACTTTTCAGATAGATTATTACGTCCACGCATCCTTTGTCAAACACCTAGCAAACAATAGGCTTGTGCCTTGTTTCTTCCATGTTTTATATATATTGTTGAATGAAAGTTCAATAAATCTACTGATATTTATAAGCCAATATACACTAAAAAAGCTAATGATATGTTATCGAATTTGTGAAATCTACTCCGCAAGCTACTTAAAATGGTTTAGGCTCTTGTAGTAACCATTTTTGTCTGTCATTAAGACATTTTATGTGAAATACTACTCCCGGCCATTTTAACGTTTAATTCAGTGTTCTCAGGCTCTTGTAGATTTGTTATACTTCATTTTTTCTGCAGCCTTTATGCTCCTAAATGTAAGCAGCAACAAAATATTTCGCAACTTGTTATCAATCATGCATTTACGAGACTTTGTTGACAGTGAAGTTAATTTAGAACTCAACATACTACGTGAAATAAAATGTCCTTGTAAACTAGAATTTCCAACTCACATACCACATTAATATATATAAACCTAAACAAGTAAAGTGTTTATCTTTATGTTCATCTTTATTGTGCTAGGCGGCCATTTTGTGAAAGGGCATTAAAGTTTTGTTGTCCAATATGTATAGACACAGATGTTTCAATATGATGGCGAACAATGAAAATAATAACGTAATAACAATTACGAAGGGACCAATATAGGAAATTCACAGTTTTTGAAGTTGTTAATCATGCTTAGGGGAATCCAATTGCTCACATAAATTAACATTTACATGAAAAGCGCGATAAAATATAAAAATGAGCACAACAGATCATGAGTGAAATGCGAAATGACCAGTTAATAACAGCTTGAGGGTTCGAATGACTGGCTGTGTTATTTTGCATGTGATTCGATTAGTTTAAACAGAGATTCTATGGATTCAAATGTAAAAATATGTCAGACTTACATGATATATTTATTCTTGGTCTAATGCTAATGCTTAATATTATGCAGCATTTTATTGCGATGATGAGTGCTCGAAACTTTGAGAACTGAAGGTGTCTAACAAAAATTATATTTAATTACTGGCTATCAATGGTATGCAACCTTGCTAGACACACTCTGCATTTCGTTACTGGCTGTCTGTGGCATGTAATGTTGCTAGACAACTTGTGGATTGGACACAGATTACATTTTATTGTTGGCTAGCAGTGGTACGAATACGTAATGTTGCTATACACTAGCATGAATATTGACTTTAAAATTGTCTTAGCTTGAGACAGTGAACATTTAACACAGGAAGTTTTAAAATTTGAATTTTTAAAATATCAAATTTCTCGTTCAAACTTGGACACGTGGACACTTCGGAAAATGGATCAGAAGTATTTGGAAAGTTATGAAATGTGGTGCTGGAGAAGAATGGAGAAGATCAGTTGGACCGATCGCGTGATAAATGCAGAAGTATTACACAGAGTAAAAGAGGAGAGGGAATATCCTACATACAATAAAAAGAAGAAAGGCTAACTGGATTGGTCACATCTTGCGTAGAATATGCCTTCTGAAACACGTGATTGAAAGAAAGTTAGAAGGAAGGATAGAAATGACGGGAAGACGAGGGAGAAAACGTAAGCAGCTACTGGATGACCTTAAGGAAAAGAGAAGCTACTGGAAATTGAAATAGGAAGCACTAGATCGCACTCAATGGAGAACTCGCTTTGGAAGAGGCTACGGACCTGTCGTAAGACAGACTACAGAATGAAATGAATTCAGCGAATATATTCCACAATATTTGAATGTATATAATATATTCAGTGGGTCATACGAAGTGACATACGAGTATTTTATATGCCTCCTAGAATTTGTAACGTATTTTCTATCACATTGAGGATTTAAACAACATTTTATTTTTTCACTTGAATTCCACATGACGTATGTTTTTACTTATTACATTTAACTGAATGTTTCTGACCACGCTTCGTGCAGAAAGTTCTCGGTAATCAAAGTTCATAGACAGTAAATCGATCCATATGCTTACGACAGAGAAGGGAGCCAGAGAACTGGGTTGCTTGTCTCCATTCCATTACCGGGAAAGTATAAGGTTTTTACTAATATCTGACAATAAAAACAAAATAGAATATCTATCAACATACTTTTCTGCAAGATACATAATGAAAGATTCCATCTTCGAGCAGGGGTTTCTTAATCATATCACAAAAGAATTACGACTCGATTACAGAATTTCCTTTAGAAATTTCCTTTTTAAACATACACAAATATATGTTCTCTTAAATAATTATGACGGGAGTTAATTTCTACATGTCTGTTGCATTATAAGGCATTTTAACCACTGATATTGTAACTGACATACTGGGATAATCTTTGGGAAAAGCAGTTACAGAAATGGAATGCAGTTGTTCATATTAAAGTAATTTTGGTAACATACTGAAGTAAAATACTCAGTCTTCTAATAAGAATTCGCGAGCAAATAATGCTGTATATGCAGTTCTAGGCACTACATAATTGAGCGAAACACAAAATATGCACATGACAAAAGGGACATCATATTAGAAACGCCTAGAGTATTTTAAGGACAAGAATCGCAAAGAACAAAGGAGACTTTATTGTAAACGTTCTGTATGGCAAAAAAATGTGATGGTATGAATTTCTGTTGCCTATCTCATGTTCTTCTTATCGCATACTGCACGTAGTGTCTTAATGTAGTGTCGTAAGCCTCGTTTTAAACGTGCATCGGTAAGCGGATGAGGGACAATAGTGTGTAGTTACATATATCACGAAGAAAACCTTGGTAACATGAAGATACAGGACTATTTTATAAGTGTTTTTATATAGATATTTAAAATAATTGATTTGCGCACTTTAATTTCATATCGTTTTGTTAACGTGTGATATGCTGGAGCCTATAAATACGTGTACGTAATTCCGCATTGTGTGTAAATATGACGTAGATATGTGTGGTGTTGCGAGTAGACGTTAAGACATTTTAACAAGTTCTTATAATTTCGGCCCTGAGATCATTACCATTTTGGCAATAGGCTACCCTTTTAAAAAACTCCCAACACCATATTTTACTCCCAAAGCTCTACTGTATTTTGAGACATAGCTAATTCCATTTACATATCTCTGTGTAACTTTTAGTCCCATTACACGTAATCAACCTGTCGTGTAATGCCGATAACACTTTAAGGATACTATGCATTTTTGTGGAGTGTTATAAATAAATATGAATAATACACAGTAAGGAACTGAAAAGTGATAAGGAAACGCGTTTTCAAAGATTAGTTTTAAGTGTGAATTTTCACACACAAATACGAAATTGAAGCGCCTAAAATGCATCATATCATACACTAAAGTTTGTATCAAGTAATTTGTAGGTAGTTTGAATAAATCCGGCAAAGACCTTGAGATGGTTTATTTCATTTTCAGTATTTGTTAATTCAAAGTTACATAAAATTAAACTGTAAAAATTGATTTATGAAAGCGAATGAAAAATGGATAGGACTAACGAAAGAAGCAGCAGAAGCGTACGAAAAACACTTTTTCAACATTTATACGGCCGTAGATTAGGAGCAATGCATAAATATTTTTGCAATATTTTCAGGTCCATTGTAATTGAAACTATTTATGAAGATCTGTTCTTTTACGTCGATTAAGTTTTAACATTTAAATATCTCTTGTTCATTAAGTGGGACGCACTTAAAATTAAAATATTTACACAAACGCTTGTCTCAAAATTTATAAAAAGTAGAGTGTAGGTGTATCTGAAGTACGTGTCAGATATTAACATTGCACGTTTCGTAATAGATTTTGTAGCGAAGAGGAATGTGAAGAAATGTAACAAAGAACTTTTGTTTAAAATCCAAAAATATTACTAGTTATTCTTTTAATTACCTTTATAGAGAGCGCGATATTATACATAGCTCCAAATTCATGTAGGTTACTTTCAGAGAATATTGAAAGAAACTTCCATAATCGCGCCGAAAATATCATCATTTCATCGTCATCATCATCGTCATTAATAGTAATAACATGAAATTAGAATATCACATCACAAACACTCCTTGCATTCTTAAAATAACACGGGTATCACATATATTATTCGGATTAACATTATTTACTTTGATTTGCAATAAAATTTAAACTGATTTAAATGAGCAGCTCTGTGTAGGCACTAGATATTGTGCTCCATCTCTATAATCAATCTTGAGAGTATATACTTTAAGTACTGGATATTGACGTTTCAACCACACGCCTACTATTTTCGAATTTATGTATGTAACTCTCTTTAAGACGTATACGCCCATCATGCTTCACATGATTTCACATCAGTTAAAATTTTTTGAAGTATGATTCAATTATCGTGTGCCTTCTCGTTCTTGTGTCTTCATAAGGAAACTTCTCTATAATCTAGTAGTGCATGCCGCAAATGCTATCTGCGCAAGTAATCTCTCTGTACACTAGTAGCATAACAGTTCTCATGCCTTCAGAAGACATTTCTGTAAGCAGTAGGAGCATAACTGTTCTGGTACTTCACGAGACATCACCTATCTACGTTAGCAGTAACATAAAACGGTCTGATATCTGTAAAAGGCATCAACTGTTTACACTAGTAGTGACATAATTTTCTATTTTATTTAAAAGAGATCACTCTGTGGACTAGCAGAACTGTCTTTGCAAGACATCCCTTGCACCAGTAATAACGTACCGTTCTGATGTCTTTGCAAGACATCATCCTGTGCACTATCAAGAATCGTCCTGATATATTTTTATGACATCACTCTGTGCACTAACAAAAAATCGTCCTGATATGTTTTTATGACATCACTCTGTGCACTAACAAAAATTCGTTCTGATATATTTTTATGACATCACTCTGTGCGCTAACAAAAATTCGTTCTGATATATTTTTATGACATCACTCTGTGCACTAAAAAAAATCGTTCTGATATCTTTTTGTGACATCACTCTGTGCGCTAACAAAAATTCGTTCTGATATGTTTTTATGACATCACTCTGTGCACTAACAAAAATCGTTCTGATATCTCTTTATGACATCACTCTGTGCACTAGCAAAAAAAAGTTCTGATATCTTTTTATGACATCACTCTGTGCACTAGTCAAAAAACGTTCTGATATCTTTTTATGACATCACTCTGTGCACTAGTCAAAAAACGTTCTGATATCTTTTTATGACATCACTCTGTGCAGTAGTCAAAAAACGTTCTGATATCTTTTTATGACATCACTCTGTGCACTAGTCAAAAAAGTTCTGATATCTTTTTATGACATCACTCTGTGCACTAGCAAAAAACCGTTCTGATATCTTTTTATGACATCACTCTGTGCACTAGTCGAAAAACGTTCTGATATCTTTTTATGACATCACTCTGTGCACTAGTCAAAAAACGTTCTGATATCTTTTTATGACATCACTCTGTGCACTAGTCAAAAAACGTTCTGATATCTTTTTATGACATCACTCTGTGCACTAGTCAAAAAACGTTCTGATATCTTTTTATGACATCACTCTGTGCACTAGTCAAAAAACGTTCTGATATCTTTTTATGACATCACTCTGTGTACTAGTCAAAAAACGTTCTGATATCTTTTTATGACATCACTCTGTGCACTAGTCAAAAAACGTTCTGATATCTTTTTATGATATCACTCTGTGCACCAGTCAAAAAACGTTCTGATATCTTTCTATGACATCACTCTGTGCACTAGTCAAAAAAACGTTCTGATATCTTTTTATGACATCACTCTGTGTACTAGTCAAAAAACGTTCTGATATCTTTCTATGACATCACTCTGTGCACTAGTCAAAAAACGTTCTGATATCTTTCTATGACATCACTCTGTGCACTAGTCAAAAAAACGTTCTGATATCTTTTTATGACATCACTCTGTGTACTAGTCAAAAACGTTCTGATATCTTTTTATGACATCACTCTGTGCACCAGTCAAAAAACGTTCTGATATCTTTTTATGATATCACTCTGTGCACCAGTCAAAAAACGTTCTGATATCTTTCTATGACATCACTCTTTGTACTAGTCAAAAAACGTTCTGATATATTTTTATGACATCACCCTAGCACCAGTAAAAACATAACCGTTCTGATGTCTTTGCATGACATCACTCTGTGCGCCAGTAATAACATAACCTCCCTAATGTCTTCGTCAGAAATCACTCCTTACCCTAGTGACCTAACCGTCGTTGCTTAATTTGTGTTAGATTCAAGCGAAAAATCCGGCTACCCGACACAATAATCAAAATTTTTCTTCTGCTTCGTCCATAGCACCTGTAATGGCGAATCGAAAAATAAGTCCCAATCAAATGAGATTGTAAAAACACTTATATGCTTGCGGATAATCTAAAACTCAAGATTCGATAAAAGGGGAATTGTGGGTTGAATGGTTCGGTCTGTGAAAAATTAAAAAATCGGCAGAATTGTAACATGATATGAAATTTCAATTCACATTATCCCGCCATCATATTCGTGGAAGCTGCATTTCCGGTCTAGGATTTCAAGTTGATCATTGCCTCGTATTTTCAAAGAGCTTGGTCGTATTATTTTTGTTATTAACACAGAATTGAGCTGAATTCTGTGGAAAGTTATGTGTTTACATATTGATGAAAACTGACATTAACGTAATAAATATTTTCTTATTATCCACACGAAATCTAAGATTCTGTCGCCTGCAGTCCGAAAATTCCTATACGTTTTAAATACTACATAAATTGTAATTAAAAATACTTGTTAAATCTGTAGTACAAAATCAATTACTTTATATCTTTTAAAGGAAACATAGAATAAACATCGTGGATATGAAACCTAGCATGTTTTCCTGTAACTTGTAATATCGCTGAACACAATCGTTATCGCAACTAAATAGGTGAATGTGTTTTTGTTTACTTTTTAATCTTAAATTGCTTAGACCTCTTTGATCCTTCAAACCACGTCACCGTTTCTTTTTTTTAAATAAAATTTACATGTAATCTTTAAACGTGAATTTATATGTGTGCTTAAGCATCTTGTAATGAAGGTGTAAGGGGAGTGGAGATCAAACTCCACATATATTGAACTTCGACAGTAGATGTAACAGTATTGCCAACTTCACCCTCCGGTCGCTGTATTACCGGCCAAAAGCCCCTGTTACCTATCGACTAAGGGACTGTATGAACGCCAAAGCCGATAGGGACGTGGTGGTGGAGAGGAAAGTTAATCATCCTTTTCTGGAAAGTAAATTCGGAAACGCGTCCACACTAGATGATAGACCTCAACGATGAGCAAAATGCTGCTCTTCTGCTTTTGTAATGCGGTACCCGATCTAATATAAGAAACACAAAACAAAAAGATATAAAATTCCGGGAATAATTATTCTATCCACTTTAAAACAAAAGTATTATTCAGTTATACTTTGTATTATTGACAATACGACATAAACTTTTGATAGAAATTACAAATATAAGTAATATCTCACTTAAAATTAACTATGGCATTACTCGACTTCTTTTTTATTAGGTGTCAGAACCGTAAAGAAAAGTAGTGGCTACATGTAAATACCTGAGAACACAGCCACGTCTCTAGAAGTGCTTCTGTCATAGAAGTCTCTGCCTCTTTCATTACTGTTGTTTTCTCAGTCACAGTCTGACTTCCAAATTATGTACTATCAATTAAAATTTAAAATATTAATTGCAAATAAGTTTTACTGCCCCAATATTGGTAATATTGGTACTATTCACGACAGGCTATTACCGCTAATGATACGGGAGTAAAAAATATAGATATCTTTTTATAATGTGGCTTGGAAACGTGTTTATTCTTGATTTGGCCATATCGCCCAGAAAGTTGCTTAGAACTGCCTTACCTGCTAAGTTATTACAACTGATAAAATAATGACCATTAAAGCGGCAGGGGTGTGAACCTGAAGACTCACCTTCGTATAGTGCCAAGGTTAAGAACGAGTGGAGCTATATCTCCACTCCCCATGTGCCTTCATAGCGTGCACAAGAAAAACTTTATTATTTTCATTATTATTATTATTACTGGTCATTATATTTTTGCAGGGTATTTACAATTACATATCTGAAACAAACTTTGTATCTCTGGTATATAATGCTGCAGCTATTCTGTGATTACAATACATATTACATGTATTACAATTTCCCATGACAAAAGTTTTGTACTTTTACATTAGTACTTTCCGAAGTATGTGCGCAGTGCCCAGTGTAGCTGTTTTCTGTAGTTCCTAGATGTCGTGCTATCCAGGTATGTTATTCAAACATTTTCTGAATGACTTTTGAGATGGTTCCAGTTGTCCCTATTATTACTGGTGTCACTTTTGTTTTTAGAATCCACATAGGCTTTGTTTTTATTGTAAGGCCTTTTATTTTAAAATCCTTTCGCCTTACCTTTTTTTAACACATTTCTATCTCCTGAAATTGCAATGTCTATTAACAAACATGTTTCTTTCCCATTATCACAGATTATGATGTCCGGTTTATTGTTAGATATGGTTCTGTCAGTTTCCACTTGTTGATTACATAATATAGTTAGTTCCTTTATTATTATTATTATTATTACTGCTACTATTGGTGATGATACATATTTTTATTATGATGTAACTTCTAATAGCAGCAACATTTGTATATGTGACTGGAAGTAAGGGCGAAAAACTTATTTCATATTGAATATTAGCAACAAAGATATTGTGTCTAATTGCTGTCATACACTAGAGTACACAGTGTATTTGTACTAAAATATTATTATTCAACTTTATAATGCCCTTAAAATAACGTACAAAATTTGCTGCAACACATGATTCTCATTATGTAATTGCATATTTCTTTTTGTTATTTCCAAAAAGTAATTTAATTTTAAATCGTACAACAAGCAACTGATGTAGTATTGTATCAACTTTTCATGTTAAAAAAAATTAAATATAAAGCCGTAGAGCTAGTCTGAAATATTTGTCTTTGCTGGAATTAGACCCACACACTGAAGTAACGCTAAAACGCTAAAAGTTTCGTAAAACCCTGGCATGAGTAGAACTGAGGGACTACTATACATTTTACAGAAGGCTTTGAGAACGTAGCAGCCATATTTACTGTAAAAGGAATGTTTAATAAAGGAAACATAGCTCAATAACAATTAGGCATATACACATATTACTGCTACAGTTAATTGTTGATATGAAAACATATTTCTCTAAGAAACAAGGAGGCCTACATTACTTTCTATGGGAACAAAAAATATGTCATACAATAAGGAGGCATATTTTAGGGCCTAAATCTATTTGCTCAAATCAAATCTTTGCTCTACGTCTACTGTGTTGCTGAAAGTTGGTTGAAGCGATCATGCAATTACACACTTCTGTGTACAAAACATAAGAAGACAAACCCACTGAAAAGTCAAGTTTTATAGTCCAGAATTTGTAATATGTTTCCGTACGCTTGTGAATGTATGATCACTTTGCCCAGATTTTATGGTTGTTGCATTTCACTCCATGTTATATCAGACACATTATTCCATACATTGTACTAAGTATTGATGTTCCTTTAAATAAATTAACTTAAAGAGCTTCTATATTGCGGTTTATTGTACATATGATCAATTTATGCACATCATTTCATGTTATAATTACAATTGTATTAAATTGTTAACTTGCCTATTGTGCATTATATTTCAACGATTCAGTACTGCTGTGAAATAAGAAATATTTATAAAAATGTTGAGACTCTTAAGTAAAGCTGCCGATGTATCAAATAAATGTTATAATATATTACATGCATTTTTATTTCCTTATGTATCTTCTTCTAAGGTAAAACTGATTAAGTGATATATTCTGTTAACTGAATTTACCCACACAGTGACTAGAACTGATATGAATCAGGGAAAATCCTTTCCAAATAGTAAGCTTAGATAGTAAACTTCTGTTCAGTAGCATATGATTAGAGCTCACGGGCCGAAAATTTGCTTGCAAAGAAGCAGCACGAGAGATAACGTTACAGTGTGCATCCGCGTTACGGGATAAGAAACTTCGGTGTCGTGTAAACTACAGTCATAAAATTCACGAGTCCGACAAAACTCGCACTTCAGGAAATTATAAACACAAACATCAAAATCACAATTTGGAAAAAAATTCTCCCTTGAGAACATTACAAAATATGGCCATAAAACTGGTGATTCAGAAACAGTCTTTCTCGAGGAAATTTCAAAACACAGCGATAAATTTTATTCTTTGAACAAAATTTGCCCTTGAGAAAACTACAAAATACGGCTATGACGTACACGATTTAGGCTAAACTTCACCCTTCCGGAAGTTTGGAATATTGTTATTATTTTAACGATTCAATAAGACTAGGGCTTAAATTTCAAATAGTGGGGGGGACGGAGGTGTCAAATTTATAATATAATTAAATGCATTGACGACAGTACGGTGCACCGAGGCCGGCAATATGTGAAGTATTAAAGTTTCACAAAATGCACCAAGGTCGGCACTGAAAGGTTATATCCAAAATTCTGAATAAACATACAGCACAAACACTCTCACCCCTGTAATTAAAGGTGCGTGTAACGAACCCAAGAAAGACATTCTGCTAATATCATACGAAGTACCTGCATTGATGTGAGAGAGACAACCACCGGTTAACAAAAATCCTGTCCCAATTTCGTAGGCCTTCAGGAGCAGGGCAGCGACGTAAGCACACTGCCCGTCGCACTCGCCGATGCGGCCCGCGAATGCATTTCTTGAAAATGCTAATATCATTAATTTTAAACGCTAATCGAAAAATACTTTAGAACGATGTAAACGTGTTATTCAAAGTAAAATCACTTATTTTTAAAATAAAAAATCACCCCCCGGCATTTTCTAGCAGATATTTTTTGCGGAGTGCTTTCTGTATCAAATTCTTTACATTGCAAAGAGATCTCTTGGGCCAACAGCGTGTAGTTTTACACATCTGTGAACAACACCTCATTTCCTACATGCGGCTTTGTCTTATCGATCACCAGAATATTTCTTATCTCATAGCTTGAAGTGAGGTAACATATTCTGATTGTCGAAATATCGGCTTTGAGAGACCGCACTTTCGCGGAATTTTGTGATGCTGGTTCACATTTTTGACTAGAGTCTGCTTGGGGGGGGGGGGGTTCACATTCAGTAGTTATACATATAGCGACCGTTATTATTATGAAAATTATTGGCAGACTGCTTGTATAAACAGAAGGGAATTCGTATGTATTGTTACTGTGACATAAAGAAAATAAAAGAGGCATCTGAAAAGAACGTGCGAAAGTGGTTTGGCGAGTTTTGCACAAGCAGCTGATTGTTTGTAAAGGACGTCCCATATCAGTGGTGTCAGTGAGGAATAAAACCAGAGTGTTCTGGTATTATTTCGTGTGAGTTCCGTTAATAAATTCTTGTGTGCTATTAGTACGTCTGCAGCCAAGAAGACGATAAATTTCCTGCAGTTCAAACTAGATAGACTGAAAACATTGCTTTGTTTATATTAAACAGGTTACTTTTTGCATCATTTGTAATCTGTACAAGCCTGGACAGGCCCTTAGGACTCCAGGAGTCTGAGGCTCTCAGAATTTCTAGATAATCGGCACATGAAGATGGCAAATTTTTCAGCCCTAAACACCGGCCGCCTTTACCCCCAGCAGATAAACGTGGTACGTATTTCTTTTAGAGACTGAATCAACCCCAGGGCCATAGTGTGGCCGGAAGGGATTAAGTCAATAAAAAATTCCAATATCCCCTCGGGAATTGAATCTGCGACATTCCGGCTTGTAGCGCAGTGCCTCAACCAAGTGCGCCACCGCGTGCCCTGTGAGGTCTGTATGTCCCAGCACAAATTCTCTTGAACTGAGGGACTGAGCGCCAATACAGTGGCGCGTCTTCATCTATGGCTGACAAGGTGAAAATACGAAGCATGGCGATGGCATAATTTGAGAGTACTTGATACACACAGGAAATTGTGTGCGAAGTCCTAAAAATGGTTTTAAGGACACAGCCAAGAACTGAAGGCTCGAGACGCCATGTGACGTCAAAGAGCGGAATGTGCCAGTGTATGCCGAGAGCTCAAATCGTAAAGATGCTGTGCTGTTGAATTGAACTGTCACTCTTGTAGCTCCCCTGAGATTTGAAGCAACGTAGTTCTTGCTAGCACTGCCTGCAAATGGAAAAAAGAATAGATTGTGGAACGCCTGATCCAAAGACAAGTGTACGAAGGGTACTTTTGGGTCTAAGACGCTTACCCGAAACTTAATTCTGAAAGAGCCGTCTTTGCTGGAATATAAATATTCTTCTCAAGACCTTTTTCAAACACCTCATTCTGTTTTTCATTTAAATGAAAGAAAAATTGTGCATTCATATAAAAGTAGCAGGTAAAATCACACTTTTGAGTATTTGAATCATACTACTTTTAGAGAGAAGATGGAAAGTTATAGATTCTGAACTGAATGACAGTAAGTTTTCTTCTAAATCTGGCCTTAACAGTAATTGTGTCTTATTACAGTCATTGATAAAATATTTAAAATGTATCACACTTACAAAAGGATTTAGTCGCTGTCTATAAACCTGAAGTATGATTGTATCCTGATATCTTGTAATGGGACTTAAGTGTGTATCCTTATCTTGTAGCTTGTAATGCATTTTCTTATTGTATAGAATGCAGCGATTTCCCCTTGGTATAAAGAAGGAGGAACGCTGTCTGATTTCTCTGGCACAAACTTCCAACAGCACATCTTACAGATCTGAGTTTATGCATTCACGTGTTCGCGTGATGTTAGATACAGCTGTCTTGGCAAAGGACGGAAGTTCTACCTTAACATGAGCATACATAAAAGTCATTCATATAAGTCTCAAGCGCTCTGGGATTGCCGTCAGGTTTCGTAAAAACTGCTCCAGTCTATGAACGTCACTGAATACCAAAACGTGTTATTCGATATCTGTGTAGATCAGATAGCTGTGTGAGTACGATGCATGTTCTGGGGGAAAGATTTTGCCCGTAATGTTAACCGACAGAATTGGCCTACGTAACCTGATGCCTCTATGAATAATGGAACATATTCCCAATGTGCATTTGGACAAGTCGCTCTTTCTCTTCTGCCGCTCACGTCTCTCTAATTTAAGAGTGCAGGTCATTTTATTATTCGTAATAGAGCAAGGCCCCTGAATGTGGGCAGTCACTGAACATTATTTTACAATAATTTCTTGTCTCGGCAATAAGTTTAGAAGGAAGTAACACAATTATACCTTTGATGTCCGTAAATTACATTACAAAGTCCTCTCAAGTTTGCCAAAGCGCTTTTTCAGAGAACATAGCGTAGAAACCAAACAGGTTACAGAAAATTATTTTCATTTTTGGATGCGACTCCGTGTAGTCTGTTAGAAACTTAGCAACGTTTTGGAGGAACTTGCTACTTCCATCTGCATGGTAGATAAGGAGGCAACACGTTGCTTCGAAACAGCTTATAATTTATACAAGGATGTTCCTATTACATTACATTACATGTTCATTTTGTGTGACTTCCACTTCCAGCGAACGTTTCTTTATTGGTCTACAGCGAACAACTTACCAAAGAAACTCTTGCAGGGGTTGCAGAATTTAAAATAGGAGGACAAGTAATTCACATCGCGAAATATGCAGATGACCTTCTGCTACTGGATAAGGACGAAATGGTGCTACAGGGCAGGATTAATAGGCTAATCGAAATTTGAATATGATGTGGAATGAAAATGTGGAAAAAATTAAGGTAATGAGAATCTCAAGGCAACCATCCCCAATACAGATTATGATAGATCAAAAACAACCGGAGAATGTGAAATATTTCAACTATTTGGATAGCATGATAACAAATGATGCAAGATGTGCACATGAAATTAAATCCAGAATTGCCATGGCAAAAGCCGCATTCAACAAGAAGACTCTGTTCACCAGCAAACTGGACTTAAATTTAAGGAAGAAACTAGTAAAGTGCTACATTTTGAGCATAGCTTTTTATGGTGCTGAAACGTGGACACTTCGTAAAGTAGATCAAAAGTACCTGGAACGGTTTGAAATGTGATGCTGGAGAAGAATGGAGATCAGTTGGACCGATCGTGTGAGAAATGAATAAGTATTACATAGAGTCAAGGAGGAGAGGAATATCCTACCTACAATAAAAAGAAGAAAGGCTAACTGGATTGGTCACATCTTGCGTAGAAACTGCCTTCTGAAACACGTGATTGAAGGAAAGTTAGAGGGAAGGATAGAAATGACAGGAAGACGAGGAAGAAGACTTAAGCAGCTACTGGATGACCTTGAGGAAAGGGAGGTTACTGTTAACTGAAATAGGAAGCACTAGATCGCACTCTGTGGAGAAGTCGCTTTGGAAGAGGCTACGGACCTGTCGTAAGACAGACTGCAGAATGTGTACGTGAGCTGCCATACTGCAAGTAATGCGCGCACAGCTTCAATGAAGGGATATATTCGAGCATGACTGACAACGTTTTGAACATACAACCACAACACATTCTAATATGAAATTCAGTCCTATTCAACAAATTCTACACAAACGTTTTCAAGTATTTTATATTTATTTCGTGTTTCATGCAGGGCTTCCTCAAGCTGAGCTATAATCCAGAGCGACTGGAACCCTGTGCATCGGCTTTGCTTGTGACGACACAATGTGTGCTTGATTTGCGGAATGGTGAAATAACCAAGTATTGTCATGGGGGTTCTCTCCAGCAGCAACATCAATTTATACCGCACAGAAGCACATTGTGTTGATTTTCCAATCTGCACTGTTTTCTCCTGCATCACAGCAACGGCGATTGTACGAGCAGTCTCCGAACGATCAATTCGTACTGCACAGAAGAGTGAGTTGTCACCGTATCGTAGGCCAGACGCATGTTTCAGGTTCTCGCGGGTGGTGGTTGGGTGACGTTTTTCAGGATCTCAGTGTCTAATTTTCGACATAGAAGTGATCAAAAATTTTGCGGGGTGGCTTCTCCAAGAGGAACAAATTTTTATTCGCTATTATTTATACGACGCCACATTTTGAGAAGTCAGGAGGGGACGGACGGACATGAATGTTGTTATATACACACCTTTGACACTAAATACAAGTTACGACATTTACCAGTATTAGCAGCCTTAATTATCTCCATCCACATTATATGAAAGCTTCTATTTTGTCAAGTCTCAACATTTCGTCTGAAAAAAATTATAGGTGCAGTGCAGAGTTAAGTTTCCATTAACAAACATTGGTCAAGCCACCGGCTTTCGTGTTTCTTCATTTAGCTTCGTGCTTCCAACAAGTCCCGTGAAACCAAACACAGATATACGTATTTACCCACGTACAATACGCATTCATGCATGTTCTTCCAGTCACCTTTGTGTATTTAATTTTATACTAGATGTCCTTTTCCGATAACTCGCCCGTGGGGACTGTGCTAAAATATTTCTTGTACTCTAATCACAGAATTTTTTTAAGTTCCTTATAGTACGTTACGACTGCATCCTTTCACAAAATACACTTAGTGACTTAATTATATATAATACATATATGTATATAATATAAGCGATTTAAATGGTAGTTCAAGAACTGCGATGAAATGTGTAGCGACCTGCTACACAGATCGATTTATTCGCAAGCACGTTACAGTGGAAAGCTTCAGCTGGTGCGAATCCAGGAGACAGCGAGATGCAATGTGGGGAAGAAAGCATACAGGCGAAAGACACCTGGCTTCTAAAAATAGACTGGCTCACCTATATCTGGGTGTGTGTGTGTGTGTGTGTGTGTAAGCGAGAATCAGATATGAAAGAAGTCTCACAATTTTTTAACCCATTCTGTGCTACAAACCACTTGACTAGCTTCCAGACAAACACATTTGCTTTCCCAGACCTCGACAAAGCATTTTGTAAGTCACAGGCCAAGTATCTTTCAACAATTTAAGCTGTCAAGTAATATCTTGCAAACAATCAAAACTAACTTGCTGAGAGCCTGTTTATAGTAGGACATTCAGGATGAGATAAGAAAAATAACCATAGGAAGACAGGCAGTGATAAACCTACCTAAGGATGAAAATGTTTTGAAACAAGATAGAAGACTTTAACGCGCCTTGCATATTTTTACTTTCTGCGTGTTACCCTCAAAACGGTACTCGTTCTGGACCTATGCTAGCAGATGTTCATTTCCGGTGGGCGTTTTGCTACACCAGACCACTAACAAATTTAATTATTGAAATTATTTGATTTTTATATAATGGGCTATTAACTTGCTTTTAATTAAATTCAATAATGTTTTCAATATTCTGGTAAAAAATTAATTTGGGACACATACGATAAAAACAATTGCGTAACTCCTACGGAGAAATGGAAAAATCAAAATCACATCTCAGTCCAAAATATTAGTTCCGATGGAATTCAAAATGAAACACATAAATATGAAGAAATGGCGACACTTTCACTGCAAAGTGATTTCTATTTCCTTAACTTAAACAACAAACTTCATCATACATGAGTGCAGCTGCAGTTGTCACACATGCAAGTTGTTGAGGACAAATCTGAGATGATGTGGGCTTGTTTGTTTACTAATTTCCACTAAGCTTCTTCTTGAATTTTTTTATTGTGACCTCTTTTACCTCCTCATTGTAGGTAAAATAAAAGGTAAATTTCACCCTAGAACAGGTCATGAAGGCCCAGAGGGGGAGTAGAGGTATAGCTCTACCCTTCCTTGAACCTTGGCACTAGATGGGGTGGGTGGTCAACGCCACTCCCCGGCCACTTTACCCCCGGGAATGACCCAATACCCATTGTACAGGAGGCTGGGTGGGTCCCAGGGCTAGTCTGGACGGGTGCTAAAAATCTCGCCCCACTGGCCTCATTGTAGGTGTAGAGGTTTATTGTTGCACTTGATCACACCCAATGAAACCCACTTACACACACACACACCCGGTAGCACTCCCCTGGAAGAGGGATTTGCCCGTCGCAGAGGCCTCTACCTGCACAAAACACAACATTAACAAGAAACAAATATCCATGCCCCCAGCGGGATCTGAACCCACAATCCCAGCAAGTGAGCGGGCGCAGCCTACGCTTTACACCGTGCGACCACCGGGATCGGCTTCTCTTGAAACTGCGTTATAGATATTCACTACTCAGAGGTTACAGAATCATAATATTCTGCTCTTTGACGTCACGATTTTATGCACACACGCCTACTTACTTGCAGATGAGCTCTGCTCGGTTTATGCAACTTAGAGCGCTCATCTCAATACCAAACATCAATGAAACTACTTTGGACTGTGTCGGATGTACAACATGTGCACAACGTGACAGACGGACAGACAGACACAGCCTCTCCTTACGAGCTGCATTTATCAAATTTGTCGTTAGCATTTCCTCTTAATTTTGACTTCACCTTCTTATCCACTAATAAGAGATTAAGTGGTTTTTCAGGATATTGCGCCGTGTTGTAGGCTTGTAAGTTGGTATCAAGGTTTCGGGTGAACATGCTGCCTACATCTTCAGGAACGAAGTCATTTTAACCCCGAGGATGGATGTAACGTGTTCCTCGCACGCATCAGACTACAGCACGGAGTGACAACGCAGAAAAATACAACATGGATGACAAACATTACAGCAGACGTGGTGGTCCAGTGGGTAGCATTCAAAATCGTCCCAACGTATACCAATGTAATAACTTTCGTGATTTTTCTTAATCATGCAATTCAAATGCCAGAACGGTACCTAAATTAGGCCAAGACGAGTTTTTACCATACTTAATCGTTCTACAGTCCGACGATATTTATTCGGAGCTCGAATATGGAATTGGTGCTGGACTGCCGAACAGAGACTGCAGGTGGCCAGGGTGGCTCTGGTTATCACCGAATCTCCGATAAAATTCATACAGGACGTTCTTTGACCGCGGGTAAAGCAACTGGTGTGTAAATCCGAATGCTAAGCTCTTCATGACGTATTGATTAATTAAACACAAGAACAAATATACCTTCAACTTCACCTTCATAGCCTGGGCTACTGACAGAGTCGTAAATATTCACACGTTGCATAATATCCTACCCCCCCCCCCCCCCGCCACTCTCAATGCGAGTGTTTTGTGTAGAGTTATACCGGACTTACCCTCCGGCCGAAGTGCACTGGACTTCAAGGATCGCTTCAGTTGAAGGGCTTCCCTGAGTTTTCCGTACTAGAACAGGGCGTTGTGATCCAGGACGATGTTTAGTTAGATCTATTTGGCTTTTTCTAATAACTGGCAATGTTCAAGTAACGAATTTATTAAGTAAAACCACCGATGTCTACATTGGGCTGTCTCATGTAATACAAACAATTTTTTTTCAATGATTCGACAGCCCCTTGGGGGCCTAGGCCGCCTCATTTTTCGAGGCTTCATGATCACACTTTTTAGACACACCACACTCGGTAGGACTCCTCTGGACGAGGGACTAGCTCATCGCAGAGACCTCTACCTGATAATACGCAACACTCACAAGAGACAGACATCCAAGCCCCCGGTGGGATTCGAACCCACAATCCTAGTAAGCGAGCGGCCGCAGACCCACCCCTTAGACCGCACGGCCACTGGGATCGGCAATACAAACAATACCGATACTAATAATTATTACCCCTTTAGTCTGACGCCTTCCCCACCACTCATTGACCGTTGTCAGAACTAAACCCAAAGAATGTCTTAATCAAAAGTGAAAAGAAGTTATTAACAAAACGCCACATCAACAGCGAAACAATAATAACCCTCACATTAAAACACGTAGCCAGGAGGCCCAAACAAGAACTAGCTCACACAATAACTAGCCTCCAGCCTAGGCGTGCAGTTTCTTATAACTCAAGCACCTCCCCGTACCAAATTGGAGAGGGTTCCGCGGTCAGTGATTGGTCAGTCGTAACGTCAGATCTCACACCAGAGAAATAATTATTAAAATTAAGACATAATTAAGATTTTTTATCGGCTGGCGTGGTGGTGCGATTCCACGGTCACCCTGGGGAAGTAATACTCTATACCCTATGTGAGGTCATAAAAACACTGAAAACGTGACAGCACCATACTCTTCAAGATTATAGCACAAAGGGTAGGAAATAGTGGATATAGAAGCCTTAAACACAGGGGACACGTGCCATACAGCTGCTTGCACCTGTTGGCCTTGGAGCTGCAGTACATATAAACTGATACAGAGATAGTCCACAGTAAGGATCCACTACACAGCAAACTATGTTGTGAAAGCCTAATGTCATATTGGGCTGCTTAATCCTGTTCCGTTTCGTAGATGTCTGAATCTCGATATTCAGTCCGGAAGTGGCATATTCTGAGACGTAATTCGCGCTTTTCTCACACCGTCCGGAATATTACAGGAAAGATAACAAAACAGGCTATGAGGTTTTCTTTCCATATGTTTCCCATCACCCCATTTGTCACAAAGTAACGTATACTTCATGAAACAGAGTGAAATAACATAATACAAAAATGTATATTCGACAACTCAGAAGAAATTGGACACCACTGCGGCATGAGTGAGAAGTAGGAGGGAACGTTTTACGTGCAGCCGACAGAGAGGATGGGCTGATGTTCGAAACGCATCGAGACAAAACCTGTGTATAATGTAACGGAGAGTTGAATACGAACCAGATACACATCCATCCAGTGCAAGAGGAGAAAAGGATGGAAAGAAAGGAGAAATATGTGGCTGTTGGTTCCAGATGAGACTGTCAATAATGCAAAGGTCTGTCTGTTCGCCCATATGCTTAATCTTCGAAACAACCCAACAGATTCGTAGTTCCACTTTGCGAACTATCATCGGAATTCTTTCGTGTTACAGAGCCGCCAATTTTGAATCTCATCTCTCAATCCGACTGTCGTGATGGAGGTTTTCCCTCAGTCTAAACCTAATAAGGGATAGATAAAATGGACATGTAGCACACATGGGGAATTGAGAAAATTGCGTATAAAATTAGGCTTAAAACCTGGGGGAAACAGATAGCTAGGAACACTTCCCAAGTAGAAGGGTAATAGAGTATTAAAACTTATAAGAGGTAAAAAGTTTTAGGTGCCTGGGCTGGAATCAACTGGCTCAGAATGAGGTCAAAGGCGAGCTGGAGTGAATATTAATAGATTCTGGAAGTCTTGAGGGCGAGGGAACTCTTGACCAGCTGAGTGACTGTCAGCTTTAAAGAAAGTTTCATCTCGTGTAGATTAAGTTTCCGTTAATTCAACATAACTTGAATTATGTCTTTCACACTTTGAACACTGACGTTGCTTAAATTGTAAATAAAATTACATTTCGTGTCTCGCAGAGAACACACTGCCATTCCTTTTAGAGACCAAAAGGTTAAATGCAGTGTAGAATAATATGTGTATATTGTGATAATTATACAACGCACGTGCTTCTAAGAACACTGTGTGCAGGATGCAGACTATCTTGATGTCAGGTTACATGTGTAGGTACACATATAGTTAATTGTGGGCTTTAAACGATTAAAACAGTGAATTTATGACGGCTGTAGCATGTAGTTCACTTGCTGGGAAGCTGGTGGCAGGAGTACGGCTGTGTCTGCTGGAGTTCCAAACAGCTCAGTTTCAGTTTCAGGTCTCGTCTGTGTGTCATCGCCGTCTGTTTTCGTTGGGCTCATAATCACGTGCTTCTGAGGTCTCTGGTTCCACTTTGGCACCGACGGGCAACGTGCATTGCACGAGGCGGTTATGCACTATTGCTATGGCGCTTAAGTTTTGAAGAAGAGCGTAAGGAAGGCATGCCTGACTAGCGAAGGAAAATCTCGTATACACTCGTTAAGTAATAGCTCTTGAAATATTCGAACACCTGTCGTGGCCTCATAGATTCATTACGTAGTTTGTATTGCGATAGGTCAATAGCCTCTTCCAAGGCGAGTTCTCCACAGCGTGTGATATAGTACTTCCTCTTTCAAGTTCCAGTCTCTTCTTTTTTTTTCCTTAAGGCCATTCAGTAGCTGATCACATCTTCTTCTTCGTCTTCCGGTCCCCTCTATCTTTCCTTCAATAACGTGTTTTAGAAGGCACTTCTTATGCAAGGCGTGAACATTCTATTTAGCCTTCCTTTGTTTTATTTTTAATAGGCTACCACGACTCAAAGTTCCCATGTGTGTTACAAACAGTAAGAAATATGAAGGGAAAATTTCACATTTATTTCCAATTATGTCCTACCTAGCAGATTAAATTCGGAAGATGCTGTCTGCCATTCTTTTCAGAATGTTTCGTCTTGCGTCTTTCAATCGAGAAACTGAAATATTAAAACCCACAAACTCTTGTTATTCTTATTGTTTTGATAATTTTCTCTCATTAAGGGAAGGCCCATAAACTGAGATTTATGGAAAGAGGATGTAGAGGTTAATATTTTGAGGTCGAAAAAATAAGTGACACAAGCTTGAAGGACTATAATAAGGACGACCTTAAAGTATGTGGTGAGAGTCATGTGGCAGGCATCGGACAGATGAGAACACGTTAAAGAGCTTTTACGTAAAACTGCGAACTGAAGAGGCAAATTAGAAAGTCTGGGACTGGATGGGAAGGTGATAGTAAAATTAAGCATTAATTAATAGTGTGGGAGATTATAGACTGGATAAATCTGGCTCAGGATAGAAACGAGTGATGGGGGTTTTGTGAAAGCAGTGTTTTATTTCAGTTTCCGCAAAATAAGTGAAATTTCTTGAGTAGCTAAGCAATTGTTAGCTTCTCACGGAGGATTCTGCTGCATGAAATTAGCTACTTAAATAATGAGGCGGTACATTGTTAAGTGAAGAAAATCAGGCGAAGTATTGGAGCAGACTTTTTGCTCTTCGTGTTTCATTTCTAGGGCGATCTAATCGAAGAGAACAACACTGACGAGGCACGAAGTATGCACAGGGCAAGATGAGTGACCGGTACAGATGTTTAATAGGAGAAACTGAAACGAAGAGACAGTCCGGGTTTCCTAGGCGTAATCACATTCAAATGGATATTAAGGAAATACGTTTTGAGGGCGTGGAATGCTTTAAACCCTTTCACCTGTTTTACCTACACAGCAGTAATTTTCGTGTTGCATGGAAAGCGGGGGTTTTGTTGACTAGCTGAGAGTCTGTCTGCTTCTACAGAGGCTTTTCTTCATAGAGTTGCTACCAATTACTGATGATATCTGTAAGCACACTTGTCATACTGAGAGACAGCGACCGTTGAATGTTTCAATTCTTCTTTCTGTGGCATTGCTAATAACACTCCTGAAGAAACAGAACAAGCAGCTCATGTTGATACCACTGTTACGTGTTGTTCTGTGTGATACAGCGTTACTATAACGCAGCTCATAAATTTAACCTCCACAGACCACGTAGGTAAGTGCGCCGTGGGATGCAGTGATGTGATTTATCGCACAGTGATGAAGAGTATCGCGGTGGCTCGCCACATGCAACGCGCTTCTAATAGAGCAGGCAATTTATCTCACAAGAACATCTGCCTTGTGATGCATGGGACTGCGCTGCCTATGAATGAAAGGAACTTTGATTTCATGTAACTTGCCTCTAAAGGCGACTGAGATTTTAGTTCAATTAACGAAATTTGCCGTCAAATGAAAATAAGTTTGTAGGGCCTAAATGTACTGAGGAAGAAAGGAAGAAAGCTGTTGTAGCATGACATATTTGTACGGAAGTACTAGAGTGGTACAGGCCTTTTATTCAGGGGAAAGAGAAAGTGAACATACTAGTATATAACCATAGGTGAGAGTAGAGGAAGAAATAGAATAAATTAGTAAAGCTTAAAAATAAAAGTAATTGCAATAAAATGAAAATTGAAACGTAAATTTAAACATACATTGAAACAAAACGTCACGAATGGAAGTGTGGGAAGACATAGTGGGTGGAAGGAACACTTTTTTATGTGCAATTTTATTTAATTTCTTCCGTGTGGGGCCGAGACAGCGTGGGCGGTAATGACTGGACTTTTCGGGGTTCAAACCCCAGTGGGACAAGAGATTTTTCCGTTCCTACATGTACCGTCCAAACCGGCCTGAGGTCCACCAACCTTCTGTACATTGGCTACCGGGGATCTTTCGTGGGGTAAGCCGGCCTAAGTGTAGCGTTGACCCCACCCCTATCCAGAGACGAAGTTCAGAATTTAAAAATGAGAGAAGCTATACTTCTAGTCCCCTCTGTGTCGGCATGGCATGTTACGGGCAGAATTTTACCTTCTTCAGCATGTTACATTTTAGTGTTTTATATTGTACTCTGGTTGTTCAGAGGTATTCGCCCCGTTACTCTGAAGATTGACAAGGCATATTTTATCTAAAACAAGCAGACATGTACCTAATTATGCTATCTTCCCGATTGTGACAGTGTGTAGAATAGCAAAACCCGTTTTCAGGAAGCATAAATACGATATATGATAAATACTTGAATTTAGATGTAATCCGAGTAACATATTTACTCGCAAAATGTACATGAATTTGGAATATTTTTCACATATTACTTCATCTATAAAACACTAATACTAGAACGTTCTACTTATCAACGTATATTTTCTCTATACCACAAGTCACCACGAGCTAAAGAAATCTTCCAGGGAAGATGGTAATAAAATTTTTAAAGCTCCTTAATATTGATATAAAAATTTTAACATCAGTTAGTATGTCACATTGTATTAACAATCTCTGTTAGTAGCAATAGAGTGGCAAGCAACATGTAGGCCTACTACATAAATTTTAAAACTGAGATCTGTCTATTTAACACATACTTTAATGCATTGCCATATTTCCACTTTTCATGATACTGGATGGCCTGGAGGTGACGATGATTGGTTGAAACATGTCTTATTAATATGACTAATTGAAATTAATATCAATAAAGGTGTGTTGACGGTAAACGAGAGCTTGTTTGTAGTCTTATATAACACAACGGGATGATTGACATTAAATGTATACTTTCACATTCCCAAAGCAGTACATTCATAGTCACTGTCTGAGAACCTCAAATTTCGTACAGTTATCCTCAGCGAACACCATCTATCGTAATTCGAACCGAAGATATAACGAATAAAAGCTGCCATGACATAGCTATATGTCTGGAGTAGAGCCTGTTTTAATCTGTTAGCCGATCAACTTATCAAGATATTCCCAGCCTTTTATGGTGTACGACGATTGGGTTCCCCTTTCACCAGACCCCCCCTCCTACTCACTCCTACACTACAGTAAAATATGAATTCGATCCAAATGGCGAACATAATACAATATTCAAAACACTTTCTCCACTGGATTTCCAAACGTTTCTGGTGACAAATTTAAATGTCAATTTCAACTTCACGTCATGAGTGTAAATATCCGTGCATCCTAAACTCGTCACTGGGGGGGGGGGGGGGGGGGCTATGTGCGGTCATCTTCAATCTACGACCGATTTACCCTTTATCCCCGGAACGGAATTGGATAAAGGCTATGTGAAAACAGTGTCGGTGTAAACACGATAACTGAAAGTCGCAAACCCATCGGAAATGAAATCCGACCATCCTATTCGTACCCAGACACTCTCATGATTGAGAGTAGAGCACAAAAGGTAGGTAGAGAAGCACAACGACAAGTTGCTTAGATAATCGATAGCACATCTGACTTGGAGCGAAGAAGAGTCCTTTTCTTTCCAGAGAATGGAAAACATGGCCGTCAAGTGCACAGCACCATGACTATACTGGCTCCAGTGTCCCAGGTGACATGTAGATCGATATCTAATACGAATTTTCATGAGGCTGGATTTAATACCATACAGATTATCCAGACGCAAAAGCGCTAATATTTCTCCGAATGTAAAAATCTAAAAGTGAAATTCATAATTTGATGTCTTGTAATGTTGTTTTCTATACAGAAACAACAAGAACAAAAATTGGGATATAAGCAAATGATTTAAAATTGTACAATGAATTAGACCTTGAATTTAATAGCATTAATCCTAATGAGATTCAACAATTCGTAACTTTATACGCTACTCATATTATACACTGTAAGTAATATTTGTCAAATACACTTCGCCATGAGTACATTATATGATATGAAATAAGCTACAAAATTCAGATGGATTTTAAAATGAATTCAAGAGCCGTTACTATGGTACAAAGAGACGCAGGTTCATAATAAGCATAATATTCTTTAATTGATTCGCTTTTCACTGTGTACCTCATACACTAGACTGTTCACTGTGTAACTCATACACTACACTGTTCACTGTGTACCTCATACACTACACTGTTCACTGTGTACCACATACACTACACTGTTCACTGTGTACCTCATACACTAGGCTGTTCACTGTGTACCTCATACATTACACTATTCACTGTGTACCTCAGACACTAGGCTGTTCACTGTGTACCTCATACACTACACTGTTCACTGTGTACCTCATACACTAGGCTGTTCACTGTGTACCACATACACTACACTGTTCACTGTGTACCTCATACACTAGGCTGTTCACTGTGTACCTCATACATTACACTGTTCACTGTGTACCTCAGACACTAGGCTGTTCACTGTGTACCTCATACACTACACTGTTCACTGTGTACCTCATACACTACACTGTTCACTGTGTACTTCATACACTAGGCTGTTCACTGTGTACCTCGTACACTAGGCTGTTCACTGTGTACCTCATACACTAGGCTGTTCACTGTGTACCTCATACACTAGGCTGTTCACTGTGTACCTCATACACTAGGCTATTCACTGTGTACCTCATACACTAGGCTGTTCACTGTGTACCTCATACACTAGGCTGTTCACTGTGTACCTCATACACTAGGCTGTTCACTGTGTACTTCATACACTACACTGTTCACTGTGTACCTCACACTAGGCTGTTCACTGTGTACCTCATACACTAGGCTGTTCACTGTGTACCTCATACACTAGGCTGTTCACTGTGTACCTCATACACTAGGCTGTTCACTGTGTACTTCATACACTACACTGTTCACTGTGTACCTCATACACTAGGCTGTTCACTGTGTACTTCATACACTACACTGTTCACTGTGTACCTCATACACTAGGCTGTTCACTGTGTACTTCATACACTACACTGTTCACTGTGTACCTCACACTAGGCTGTTCACTGTGTACCTCATACACTACACTGTTCACTGTGTACCTCATACACTACACCCTTCACTGTGTACCACACACACTAGCCTGTTAAGTGTGTACCACACACTACATTAAAAAATGAACCATCACAGTACACAGTTGCTGATAAGGTATGTTTTATTATAACTGCAAGATATTTTGTTCACAAGATGACCATCATCCTGGAGGTTTTCATGAGTTCACGTTGAAAACTACCAGGCTTATATAAATATTAATTTTGTATTATAGGCTACATCGCACTAAATTCTATACGGTGTAACCTTGTGTCAAAATAAGAATTCTGAGCCTTACTTTTCCCTTACATCCCATTTATTATACAATATACACGTGTAAAGGTTTAAACACGTAACTGCAGATGCTTTAATATATTGTAACTAATTCACATAAGTTGTTACTTTAAGATAATATACCTGATAATGAATAAACCTCCAGTTTATGTGTAAAAATGGAACATGCCTATAATATAAGTAAAACCCAAAACACGTATTTTGACATAAGTTTACACCTAATACTTCACAACTTATGATACGACGTATAAAGAAAAATATATAGCAATGAAAGTCTTGGTTCATGTGGAAACACATGGATATCTCCGTGATGATGTTTATCTTAAGATCGAAATATCTTGGAGTTATAATAAATGAGGCATTATCAGTAATTAAATGCGTACTGTGATGATTTAGTGTTGAATGAAGCCTAACATTTGTTTTTCCTGTAAGATGAATGACAAAATAGGTTATATATAAATCGCCTATAAAATTAATTATACATTTCTGGAATTATCAACGCCATCTTACATTGTTTACTTTATCTTAGTATGTCTTCCCAATTTTCTTTCAAGAAACATGAAACGCTAATTGGGCACACTTTACTATATCATGGTGCATCTCGACGTTGTAGATGGAGAAAATGGCTTCGAGATAAGCAGGGTAGCTGTATATGTGTTAAGTAAGTAGTGACGTCACGGGGAGCAGAAAGGAAGTGGCCCAGTGTACGGGTTGGGCTATGTCTATTAATAACTGACCTACGAAACCAGCGTGCTACGAAACGCAAGCAGAACACTGCCCTTGATACTGTCTTATAAGCAAGGCAGTGAACATTTTGGTTAATAAATGACGATTTCTTAACTATCTGGGCGCTACTTTGTCAAGAACGACTATGTTACTGCGTTTCGTTATCATCTTCTCTGAAGAAAGGAGCGAGCAGTGTTTTTCTTTGTGGTGAAAGGCCCCGCAGCAGATGCTACGGACGCATCGCAGTCTTGAGGCTTATTTTGCAACCCTATGACGAAGATGAAGAGAATGGTGATAAGTTTTTTTCATCTTTCCAAGTAATTTAGCACCGGTGGAATGAAATTGACAAGGGAAAACCGAAATACTCGGAGAAAAACCTGTCCCAGTGCCACTTTGTCGACCACAAATCCCACATGGACTGACCCGGGATCGAACGCGGGCCTCCGCGGTGAGAGGGGGCGACTAACCGCCTGAGCCATGGCACGGCCTAGCGAGCAGTGTTAGGAGCATCAGGACTGGTGCTCTGATGTCAAGTGCGTTTTTCCGCAGCCATGAAGTTTCTTTGGCTTAAAATACACTGTGCATGCGTCGCATTTAGGACCATGTCTGAAGTGGAGAGTTTAAACCCCATTTATTTATCGACGCAACCCGCTGCTTGACGGGACAATTTCACGGGAGCAGTGGTCACTGCCAAATTGATCAACATTATGACTGCACTGTTTGAGGCGATGAAACGCTGCCTGTAAAACAGCGGCGGAAACGTACAGTAGACTTTATGACCCCTATTTAGAGAAACAATTGTGTAATCGGAACTTAAACAAAACAAAATAAACTTACATATCATATTCCTTACTTTAAGTGCAATAAATGTGCGTCGCAAATAAAATGAAAGAGAAGCTGTTTTTCAGATCACGGTATTTAGATTTTCCGGTGACAAGAAGACGATGCTTATTGAACAGCAGCGTTTCAGGCTACAGTGTTTCTGGTGAGAATGGCAGTTCTAAAATATCAGCTGTTACTATGGCTTGATGAGCCTTACATCCGTTTTTTGCTGGTGCTAATTTTAAGCACAAAAGAAAGGTCTGAATTTTGAAACAAAGCATCTCTGTGCAGATTGAAAGACTTGAAAGTTCTTGTTCATTCTTATTAAGTGACAAATTTCCAGTAACTGTAGGAATAAAACCTGATTATTTGGGAGCAAAAGACATGAGGGGGCTCACGTCTGTGTGCAGAACACCGCTCTCAATCAATATGCCACATAACAAGTGACAGGGAAGGTATCCTATGTAAGGGAAACCGTAAAAATGCAAGTACTACTCATTTAATAACATCCAACGTCGTATAAATTATTACTTAAATATCAGTACGCCATGTATAAAATATCGATATTAATACCAATGGTCTACGTAATAAATAAACAAGGCGTTCTATAAAAGAAGATTGCGTCACAACTAGAATATTCTTTTTTCTTTCTATTTTTCTTTCTTTCTTTCTTTCTTTCCTTCTTCTTTCTTAGTGTGACCTTTTCTCCCTACTCATTGCACTCGTAGGCGTAGAGGATTATTGTTGCACTTGATCACACTCACTGACACATACACACTCGGTAGGACTCCTCTGGACGAGCAATCGGCCCGTCGCAGAGACCTCTACCTGACAACACACAACACTCAAAACAGATAGACATCCATTCCCCGGCTGGGATTCGAACCCGCAATCCCAGCAAGCGACCGAAAGCAGACCCACACCTTAGACCTCGCGGCCACAGGAATCGGCTAACAATCTTTCAGATTAAAATTCCACGAGCAACCCAGTGACTACACTGTTTTTGTAAAACTTAATTACAACTTTAATTTTAACACATTTTGTGCATGAAATTACCAAACTGTCATACGGTACACTAAGCCATTCTACCAAGAATATTATATTTCTTATGTAATAATATGAACTCAGTATTACTTTTGGCATATAATATACTTTATTTTATATGTTGTATATTACTTTGTAGCCTGAAGATACCTTATAGTTAGTCGAAATATGTATCTATATGAACTACTGTAATAAATAAAATACTCGTGCTCAACTGATTTTTTTAAAATTAAAGCTTTATTTCCATTGACAATATACATAAATCAGCCGTACAGATTGCAAGTTGTACCAATTTACCAACTTCCGAGAAAATAAAAGAACGAGACACCCGCACCGTCCGCTACGTGAGAACCCAAAGAAGAAGAAGAAGAAGAAGAAGAAGAAGCAGTAACTGTAGTGAAAAATTATTAAAAAAACACTACCTCCTGAAAATTTGTTTCTCAATATTGATACAATGCACAACAGTATGCTCAATATAAAGATATCTTGTTCATTCTGTGCGCTAATAACGGTCACACAGACCCGAGGAGCGGAGGAACAAAAGCAGTTGGCCCTCATAAAAGGCGATCCATTTTAATTAAAACAGAGCATGTGCTAGACTGGAAAAAATCTAGGTAGAAGAATATTGCATGGATCAATATGAGGGAGATACAATCTCTTGTGTTATAAAAGTATTGTTAACTGGGAAAGAAATAAAGAACAGAGAAAGGAAGGAAGAGCTGAAGAAGAACAGAAAACGAATATACGGGAACAAAATTATTAATGTACAGGAAACAGGAAAGGCTAGGCCCATTTTTATCGCAGAATACTCCGCCGTGACTGTTATTCAGTTCCAACTTCTGGGCAATAAAAATTTGTTACGAAACTAACAACGTCATTTGTTACTATTTCTGTGTATCCTTGAGGGCGAAGATCATCGCAAAGTCGACTACGTGTGTAAATAACTCTACCAACACCACGTGTTTATTGTGAAAATGGCGATACGTAGCTGGGTAGCTCGCTGCAACCGTGTATTCGTCTTGTAAAGACAAGGGCCCAGAAAGTTAGACACAGCTATAGAACGCAATGTTGATATTTGATATTACGTCTGATCTCCGGGGGTCCAGTACCCTCGGCATGACGTTGTTTCTGGGACTTCCTTGCTCGACGGATCGATACGCTCCGTACTCACGTCCGTTTTCCTGGACGCGATCACTACGTCACGGTTTGTTTGCGCCACGTTGCCTACGGTAAAGCACTACCATCGTCATTGATGGTTCTGGATTCAAAAATTCAGCATGCACTTCCACCCATCAAGTCAAAAAATAAATACTTTAGTATTAAAGAGTGGAGGTAGCAAATACTACATAACTGAGAGCACACTGACGTCGCAGTGCCATTACTTCACCACAAGGTACTCAAAGTATCTAACTGTGTGTGTGTGCAGGAACGGAGAAAATATGCAGCCCTTTGGGACAAGCCTTTGTGTCCAAATTCCGGGTAAATATCTACAATGCTAAACTTATTATACAGTAAAACCTGCCTGTAACGGAACTGCAAGGGACTGGATTTTTTTCCGTCGCAGCAGGTTCCTTTTAGTACAGGTACTTAAAATTAAATTAAAGATTTTTTTTTTTTTGCAGAGTGCACCCTATACATTTTTACATCTTGCGTAACAGTTTGCCGTTGCTTTAACCACATTATGCACATTTCTCGTTATTTCCAATTGTGCAATAAAGCTTTCTGCTTGTAAGTTCTTCATCGAGCAGCTTTGTTTGCAATCAGTATTTTCTCTCTACGAATCGTATAAAAAAATTCGGAATTATTTTGAATTACTGACAATTCCTGGAGTTCCCTGACTGTTTCAGAGTGTCACGGTATGATTTCAGTATGAACTCCACAAGTAATTTCTGGGGAGTTCTTCTTCCTCATCATCATAACTTCCTTCTTCCTAGCTTTGCTGTGTTTTCTCAGTGAACTTGTGAATTCATTTACAGCGGCTCCTGTCTCAGCCTCATTGTCAATATTAAGGCAATGTTCTGTCTCAGTGTTTTGGTATCTAGCCTGATTAACTGACTCCTGGAATTACTGGATGCTGCTTTCATTTGTCTCTTCATAATTTGAATCACTGGTAGAAAATCTTACTTTCTGAAGACACCTGCGTACTGTTCGTGGAGTCACTTGCTTTGTCGTCTCTGCTATCCTGATCACTGCATCGAGGACTGATATGGACATCTCAAGTTTTGTGGCTGAAAATGCGGCTTCCAGGTCGGTTAGCAGTGAGCCATGGGGGGTTTACAGAAATTCAGCTTCACACGTTTCATAACTTTTTGGATTCGTCTTTCTCTCGTCCAGTGATGAGGTCAAAAATTGTCTTAACATCTGGGTGTTGTAGTCGTTCAAGGTGGTGTTTTCTTTGTTGTGTGTGTGTATATGTTGTACTTTTCGTATGTACCTACATACACGACAGACAAATCACCACCCTGAACGACCACAACACTCAGATGACTAACACAATTTTTGAACTCATCGCTGGACGAGAAAAAGAGACACAACACGAACACGCAGACACTGCCCCGGGGACCCAAAACAAAATGGCTGACGTTAGAGCCACGTGGGCGGCACAGTAAAAATAATAAAGACGACAAATAAGAATAAACGGAAAATATCGCAGCTTGTAATACAGTGCAAGTACAACGGCATATTGCAGTACAAACACAAACATGTGCAAAACATGATGAGACACATTCTAGACATTCACTTCGTAGGTGATCCAGTTTTTTGTTAAGTTTATTGTACAGTATGTCATTCATGATTTGAAATTTTTGATGCTCTGACCTTTCTATCAAGAACCACATCTCCTTCCAGTAATTAGCGCAGTCAAGGTGGGTGTTGTATAATAGCTGGTTTAAGGTTGATTTCTTCTTTTACAGGAATTTGAGTTCGGTATTGATTCTGTGTTTGGTTGCAGCGTTTTTGGTTTTATGACTCCTTTCGTTGTTTCCACTGATGCACGGTGAATTAAGACTAAAGATGATGAGACACAGTTTGGCAAAAGTAGGGGTAGAGCACATGGGAGCATGACACAATAAACTAGACACTGATGATGACGTGAAGGATGTCGAAGTGTGTATGTCGCAACGAAGGTACTAAGTGCTAAACGCAGCTGGACATTACAAAACAGACGTTTACAAGATGCCACACGGAACGCACAACAACATAAAATTTTGTATTCTTGCTTTACCCATTTTACAAAAAAGTTTCCCTCTCAACAACTAAAGCCACTATAAGTTTGTACTAACAACGTCAGTGAAAAATAATATTTAGACTTGATATTTTTCATTCGTTATTTGCTCGGCAGTGATTGGCTTAGAACGTGTGAATTTAGGCTGTTTGTTCTTTGAATTACTTAATGCAGCAGTTTGAATTACAGAGAAAGTAAAATGTTAAGTGAGGGCTGAGAAGCAATGACGTCAGTGACAGTGCGATCGCTGGTGTGACTTAGAACCTCACTCAGGGCCGGTGTCGACGATACGGCCGGGGGGGGGGGGGGGGGAAGCCGGTACAAATTACCGGGATCCGGCGGTCCGGAAGCAGGCCCGGGGCCCGACTATGTTGCATATGTTTTTGTCTTTCTCGATAGTATCACTATTTGTCGACTGTACAAAATTAACCCTTTCAGAACAAGCCCAAGTCACTCTGCAACCGACAGTCAGTCTTTCCGATTTGGTATAAAGTTTTTAGCCGGACCGCCCTTGCTGGGAGTCTGAAAAAATATTTTACTGGGGCGTGAAACCTCTCTCCGCGGCCCTGCTGAGGGCTTGCACATATTTTCGCTTCTTTATATTGCTATACATTTAAAGATTTCTTAAAAATGATTTGATATTATTTGCAAACATATATAACTGTCTCACGCAGATTAGTTAGTTTAATTGGGGATCTAAATTTTATATTTGGCAGGTTACGTTACGAATTATTTAAATTTTGAGAACTTGGTTTAGGACAGGATACGTGAGGACAAAGGAACTATCTGCACAACAACATAGCGGATAGAGCACGGTGGTAGAAAGAGATGGTGGAGTTAGTAAAAGATTCAGGGAGCGTTAAGGAAAGGAAATTGGTCCACGTTCTAATGTGTTACTGTCAAACGTCATGGGACTTAGGAAGACTTCATTCCTGTTTGGTACGTTACTAGATGCCAAGGGTTCACATGAGTGATTTCATCGATCACAAATTTAAGCCATAGTTAGGCAATGGGAGGTAGAATTCAAAAGTTTGACTTTTCAGAGCTATTAGGACCAGTCGGAATTTGCGTATAGCTAATTGGGAACAGTAGGAAAATTGAAGGAAGAATGAATTTCGGACCAGGGTGGAAGCCAGTGCGTACCAAAACCAAGGAGCCTTTTGGTTTCAGCTTCGAAAGGACTTATTTTGTTCAGATTTTAGAGTGAATTTATTTCATTAAAACTTTGCTGTTAACAAATCATAAATGGGGAAGTACAAAATAGAGTGTAATTGGTGTCAACAGGTATTTATCGACTTTGGAATAAGTAAGTAATGTAAAATTATTAATACATCAGGGAAGAGACTGACGTGAACCAAGAGAAGTGGTGACATATCTTCCGTGCTAACTTAATAATAAATAAAGAGAAATTGTATTAATTGACATCAGGGCCCATAATAAATCAAAATGACAGATAACTGAATCCATAATCAAAACACATAAATCCGTAGTTGTAAATTCTTCAGTTATTTTGCTCCCTGAAGCCTAGAGGTTTGCTCAGCGGCTGAGAAAGAGATAGCCGGACGGTTACAAATACTTTTCCTGGTTGTAAGAGATTAAATGAACTAATTGAATAATATGCGCTACTATGTACACGTGGATACAATAAGCAAGGTGGAATGAACAGTATTTCTGTAACAATCATCATATGTATTATTACGGCAACATCTGTTTACGACATCATGATCTGCTAAACTACCGAATGGAACTTGTTTATGACATCATGATCTGCTAAACTGCCGAATGGAACTTGTTTACGACATCATGATCTGCTAAACTACAGAATGGAACTTGTTTACGACATCATGATCTGCTAAACTACAGAATGGAACTTGTTTACGACATCATGATCTGCTAAACTACAGAATGGAACTTGTTTATGACATCATGATCTGCTAAACTACAGAATGGAACTTGTTTACGACATCATGATCTGCTAAACTACAGAATGGAACTTGTTTATGACATCATGATCTGCTAAACTACAGAATGGAACTTGTTTACGACATCATGATCTGCTAAACTACAGAATGGAACTTGTTTACGACATCATGATCTGCTAAACTACAGAATGGAACTTGTTTATGACATCATGATCTGCTAAACTACAGAATGGAACTTGTTTACGACATCATGATCTGCTAAACTACAGAATGGAACTTGTTTACGACATCATGATCTGCTAAACTACAGAATGGAACTTGTTTATGACATCATGATCTGCTAAACTACAGAATGGAACTTGTTTATGACATCATGATCTGCTAAACTACCGAATGGAACTTGTTTACGACATCATGATCTGCTAAACTACCGAATGGAACTTGTTTATGACATCATGATCTGCTAAACTACAGAATGGAACTTGTTTACGACATCATGATCTGCTAAACTACCGAATGGAACTTGTTTATGACATCATGATCTGCTAAACTGCCGAATGGAACTTGTTTACGACATCAGGATCTGCTAAACTACCGAATGGAACTTGTTTACGACATCATGATCTGCTAAACTACCGAATGGAACTTGTTTATGACATCATGATCTGCTAAACTACCGAATGGAACTTGTTTAAGACATCATGATCTGCTAAACTACCGAATGGAACTTTCCAAGATGCACACTTTAAAAAAACTATGATTTGGCATTCTCTTTTGTTTTTATTCATTCTTTCTCAAAAGGTTGGGTTTTGACGAAACAGGATAAGTTTAAATAGACTGTGTTGCCTTCACCGGAGGCCAAGGGAAGTACATCAAGTATGATAGCTTCCCTTGGCCTCGACTGGTGGCAGCACATCATCGTAAAAGGCTTGCACTGTTCTGCATATAGCTAGTAATCTGTGACTGCATAGCAGCAGAAGTTACTGACTCACGAGAAGCTATCCTACCAAGGAATCATTTATGTCAATCAGATCCTACCCTTCCCTTAAAACTGTGCAGAAGACGATTTCCGATCAAAATCGCTTTTGCTATTACAATCAGTATGGCTCAAGGCAGACGTTTAAACGTGTGAAAATATATCTACCAACGCCTGTGTTTTCTCATGGGCAGCTGTATTTGACATTTTCCCGAGCCTCTGCCTTTGGCAAGGTCGCTGTTGCAATCATTGAAGGGCACACACAAGGTACAGAAAATGATAGATTCATAACGTCAAATGTATATCGAGAAGTAGTTTAAAGTTTCAAATATATAAATAAATCTTTGTTTATTAAATATTTTATTGTTTCCACGTGCAAATTATTCGCTCGAATACAACTAGTAATTAAATAAAACCCAGACACTATAAACCTCACGCACTGTATGCTTTCCGTTATGACGCTGCAACCACACTCTTACACTAATGCTGCAAATATGTGACGTTGGATTGTGGACTTGATAAGAATCACTAAAGTACTAATGTTTCGTGACCCATTTCAAAGACAGGCCTCTAAACCAACTGTGGGCGCTAAGCCAACAAACGTGTTGGCAAAATAATAAGGCACTGAATTTAGGTCTTGTAGGTATTTGCACTCGGATCTCCCGGATTTTATTTTCACTGTACAGGTTGGCCATCATCAGAGGATGTCTTGTTCTTCTTCAGCCATTCCTCGTAAAATTTAGGATCTTATTTAGAACTGGTCAGGACCGATTCCTGCCCACCATTTTCAATTCTTTCGGAACCATCCTCACATCCGACACTGTCATTGATGTCGTTACGTAAGTAGGCAAATAAAAGAAGAATCAATATAAACAGCTGCTTTAGAAACGGATAATTCATCTGCAATTGGTCCCTAAATTTGCTACCATGTTTTGGCATTTTGTACAGAGAAAGAAGGAAGCAACGTGTCTGGAATGAAAACAAATATCCTAATAACAAGAAAGGTGTATGGTGATTACTTCATTAGACATAACTAACTAACT